>CM073567.1:17502500-18752500 GCA_037074615.1 Leucaena leucocephala | reverse complement strand
TAATCCATGTTGATTCCATCTATGATCGATAGCTTCGACATTCCCCGCGAAAACCAGCAAGAAAGGAGGAAGTGAACCGAGTTCGTAAATCCTCTTCTTCCTCTGTAACTCCATCCAATTCTCGATCCTCTTCCTGTAATTTCCCTCTCTCCACCTCACCAAATCCATCACCATCACGCCCGTGTTGAAGTAACAGGGCCTTCTAGAAGCGAAAACACGTGAAAGAACAGGGTCTGACCAGAAAGTGTCGGTGAAGTACTTGGTGAAGTTGGCATGGCAGTACTCGGGTGCTCCGATGACCCGTGACCCGGATAGCGTCACGTTCCAGAGCTTGTGGATGTCGTCGACGACGACCAGGTCCGAGTCCAGGTAGATGACCCGATCAACACATGGGTCAAGGATGTCGCCGAGGTAGTTCCTCGCGTAGTTCAGTGGGTTCTGGAGGGCTTGGCGAATGGAAGAAGAGATTAGGTTTATGACTTTGTCTTCTCTGAAAATGTAGACCTTGAAATTGAGGGAAGGGAATGTGGTTCCGACGAGTCGGGTCAGGGCCCGAGGACTTGCCGGGTCAAACTTCGCCGCGATGAAGTGGAAGAAGACGTTTTCAGGGCAGGAGGAGTGCGTCAGAATGGAATGGACGGTGGCGATGGAGCCACGTAGGTACCCGGAATCAAGCGTGATGGCTATATGAACCAGAGAAGGGTCACAGCGTAATGCGACGCCGCTTCTATTGGTCGAAACAGGACACCCCGCTCCGTTACGGTAGTCCGGTGCCTCAGCGAATCGGGCCAAACCGTCGAAGCCCATTTCAGAGCCGTCGACGACATCTAACCGAGTCGGAAACGACCGAATCCCAAGGGAAAACGGCGGCAATAAACAACAAACAAGAACTAACAAAACGACGTCGCGCAGCCGGAAGGAAAGCATTTGCGGCTCTGCTTCAAGAAGGGGAAGAGAGATACAGAAAAAAAGGGCGGTTCTTAACAGAGATAGAAACTAAGACTCATACTAGAAATCGGAATAACATTGGGGTGGCACCACAGAGATTATTACTGTGAGGAAAAATGAAATGAGAAAAAGGTAAGAGGTGATACCATTTTCTTGAGGGTGGTCGTCGTCGTCGTCGTCTTGGTGAAGAGAGATATGGTTTTGCTCTCACAAAGAGGAGGAGGCTCTATGGGTGGGGAAAGTGTCCTCAGAAAGTTATTACTAATGTCTAGTCTCGTCTCTCTCTCCTCCCGATTTCTTTATTCTCTCCCATCGTCGGACAAGAAAACAAAAACAAAATGAAAATGGTCGGTTTTATTAAATAGCACTGTTTTCACAGAAGCCTAATGAGGCTGTTAATTACTTCATTATGAGGTTTTGTATGATAAGCACATGCTCCTCTGTTTCAGGGAGCATAGATTTTTCAGAAAAAGAGCAATTAGATCCTTTGTATAATTTACAAATTTATAATTATTCACAATTAGATTTTATTGTGAGGCTCGACTATTTTAAAATGCAGGGATAAAATTAGTGTGTGTTGTTTATAAAGCGTTTCCCTTTGTATGATCATATATGTCTGATTTGGAAGATTGTGGATTAATATCCTTGATTAAGGGCTAGAACTCTCTAGTACAGCCATATTCATAAATGGCAGGTAATATACTCATTAAGTCCTATTCAATGGTAGAGATAAAAAAAATTGATCATATTTATAAATTATATAAATTTTTTATATAAATATATAATTTATTTTTAATTTATTATTGTGTTAATTTTATTTTATAGGATATATTGTATATTAACTATAAATAAAATTATAAGGTTATTAATTTTTAAGGTAGAATTAATAAAATTTAATTTTTTTTCTAATTTATATGGAGTTTGTAGTATTTGTTATAGGATGAATAATTAATTAAGAAGGGGGATTGGGTGAAGAGAGGATAGTTGACATTGAAGAGGCCAGCTAAGAGGTTAGCGGGATACATAGGAAATAGTGAAAAACAGGGGAGGGTGGTTCAATGCAAACGTAAATGGGGGGATTCAACACTTCAATGCCAAAGTGAAGAAATTAAAGTACATAAAATCAAAAATATCTTCCTTTCATTAATCTTCCCATTCAATGATTCAAATTTCATACGGCCCTGCATCTCTCTGAAATCTGATCCCCCCTCATTCATTTTACTTTTACAGCTCATTACTACTGTATTGTCTGAATTTTTATTCTTTTTAAAATAATTCAACCAAATTTTAAAGTATATTCGTGCCAGGCGCCGTTACTCTTAAAAATAGCTACTACTCTGCCCTTAATATTTATAAAATAAAAAAATAATTATATTTATAAATTATATTATTATTTTTTATATAAATATATAATTTTATTATTTTTTATTATTATATTAATTTTATTCTCATATACTTTAATATATATTAAATATAGATACAATTAAATAGAGTTAATAAAATTTAATATTTTTTATATTATATATAAAATATGCTATAAATAATTCATAAATAGTGTCAAAAAATAGAATAATTTTACTATTTATATCATCAAAAGCACTACTAATTATTTGTTTATTGTCTGTGTTTAGAAAGAATGATAACTAATATTTTTAAAAAACATATTTAAATTTTAATTTAGAGAAATTTTAAAATAAATAACTATATTTGTTTAAAAGAATTTTTAGACTAAATCATCATGTAAAACTAAAATTTTGGATAAACTACTTATACTCATTTTTTAAATATTAAAATAGTTTTTATATTACCTAATTATTATTTTACCTTTATTTTTTTTACACTTTCTACTCGATCTTTTCTTTTATCTACTCTCTCTCCTCTTTTATATTTTTAATAAAATTATATAATTTTTGATAATTTTCTAATTATACAAATTTTTTATAGTAATAACTATCTAAACATGTATTTATTCATAATAACTTTTTTCTATAAATTTTTTTTAAAAGTTATTAAAAAACTTTTTTTTATAAATTATTTTTTAAATTTTTATCCAAATAAGCATATTATCTCTTTTTCATCTATAATTTCAAATAAACAAATATTTCTCATAGAGAAATAAAAAATTATGTTCAATTTAACTGTACCATAGCCTAAACAAAATAGTTTTTGTTAATTAAAACAAAAAAGAACATCATTACTAGTTTATT
The DNA here is from genome assembly GCA_037074615.1 of Leucaena leucocephala. Taxonomy (NCBI): domain Eukaryota; kingdom Viridiplantae; phylum Streptophyta; class Magnoliopsida; order Fabales; family Fabaceae; genus Leucaena; species Leucaena leucocephala. The sequence goes on along the minus strand of CM073567.1, from coordinate 18,749,345 downwards.
TAAACTCATTGACCAGACAGATTAGAAAGGCATCCAAAAGAATACAAAAGATGAAGTTACCAAAAGAATACAAAAGATGAAGTTAGTAGAAGAAAAGCACCTCCAACAACCACAAAGCACTAATGAAGGAGGAAACTAAATAAGCAAAAGACAAAGACATATTATCCATCACAATATTCAACTGGATTAATATTTTTCAATTTATTTTTTTATAAATGCCAGATGTTCCACTGCCCAAGGGAAAAATATAGTTGGAGGACCCCAATCCTTACGTATAAAACATGATAAGCATAATATGGTCTAAAGGATTTATATGTTAATAATAATTATTGGGATAGAGGGTTAACTATAAGTTAAGATCTCAACTGTTTAAAAATTAATAATTTTAAATTATGAACCTCATGATTTCTTGTATCTTTTTTAGATGTCCTAAATATAATTAAAGGATAAAATAAAAAAAATATTTTGAAATTTTGAGGATGGGAACAATAATCAAGTTCAAGCCTTCATGGGCCGGGGGGGTTGGGAAGGATAAATAAGAATTAAAAGAATAAATCAAAAAAGGGAATGGACATTGTACCAAAACAAAAAAGGGGGAATGGACAGTGAAATGTGGGGGCGCCAGCTGGAAATGGTGGGTAAGGAGGGGCCCACAGTGGCATTGTGATTGATTTGAGAGAGATTTTCAGAAGGTAAAGGAGAAGGCAAAGGCATTGGCAAACATCCCATGTGATAACCTGCAGCGTCCTACCTGTACTCCTCTAGTTACCCGTTCCACCATTCCCCCACATCCAATAAACAAACCAGCTCTGATTTGAATAAACCAAAGCTAAATATATCTTCCTTCCTCCGTATTTTTCATTTTTTTTTTGGTACAACCGTATTTTTCATTTGTTTCTATACTTGGTCAAGTTTTACAATTAAAATGTAATATAGTAATACTTCACACAAGGTTGTTGCTCTTTATCTACAATTAAAATCATGAATATAACTAATAAAAATTATCACATATAATAAAAGATGAGTTTATATTTTATATATATATGAATTCGATTCTTATTACTTTCGTGAAGTCTCTTATAACAGGTAATATGATAAATTTTCTGTAAATATTTTCTGAATTTTAAAATTATATTATAGTCTTAGTAGAGACCAATATCAAACTAACTTAAACTTTTAAATTTATTATAAAAAAAATGAATATATAGATACTTAATACTTTAGCTTATACTATATTATCTCATTTAATATTATCACATGCACTTCTAATTACTCTTTTTTTTTACATATCTATACCACACATACCTCAATTTAGTTTACTTTTATTACTTATTAAATTTTTAATATAAAAGATATTTTGCTTAATTTTAATAAGTAAATAGAACCAAATAAATTATTTAATTATAATTAAATTTAAAATAATTTTATATTTTATATTATTTAATCTATTTAAATTAATTAAATATTTTTTATATTAAGAATTATATATAATACTTTTTAAATAAAAAAAAAAGATATTTAAGCGCCAAGTCATTATGATTAATCCCCTTTTTGTTCTGATGCATATTTGTACGATATTAGGATAGAAGCAAGACATTCCGTATAATCGTTTGCATTTGTGCGGGTAAATTTAAGGAAAAGTAGTAGAAATTTCGAGAGAACAGAATGATTGGAAGTCGTAGTCTTATAACAGTAGACGTGTTTGGGACGTTTTTATGGGTGTGAGTGAGGGAGTGATTGGGCATATTCTTGACTTCTTAATTCTGTTGCGAACTTTTATTTTTCCCTTTTTCGGTCAAATACGTTCTGAATTCGGGCGCATCTCGCTGAGTCGCGTTATTAATAATTAGCCCTCCAGGATTTTTTTTTATTCTAACTATTTGAGTTCCATTTTCCTCAATTGTTTTTTTTCCTAATATAATATATTAATTAACGTTATTTGAGGACCCTTCGTATTGGTTGACTCAAATTGGGAGTGACTTCCTTTCAGCTCTGTCGCCATTTTCTTTAAAAAAAAACACACACACATTTTAACTTTTCCACGCTTGGCTTGTTCTCAAAGCCACCACATGCCTTGGACGCAACAAGTCACAATATTAAATATATATCTCATTTTAAAATATATATCTCTAATACTAGTCTATTATTATATAAGAGTTAATTAAAAAATTTAATTTAATTTTAAATATAATATATTTATCAACTTTATTTATTATGTTTATTTTTTTAAAAATTTTAAACTGATATATAATTATAATCTAATGATATCTATGAATAATTTTGAAAAGATTTATCTTTTTTAAAAGTGTCATGTTACTCTCTCTTGTGATTTTTTATAACAGAATCTCTTAAAATTTTGTTTATCGTTTCCTTTTTATACAAGATTTTAAAATAAGTATTTAGCTGGGAAATCATTTATTAAGATGCAAACATTCTGGTGCCTGGCAAATGAAAGCTGTATCTGTATGGCAACAGTGTTTGTCCGCAACAGTTTCAAGTTTGAAGGCATAATCACCAAATTGATCTAAAAAAACAAGAAAGTTTCAATATAAAATACAAATAGGGTCTATTTGCATAATTTTTTTTAGAAAAGTACTTTTAAAAAAAATTAATAATTTTTGAAAAATAACTTATAAAAAAATTATGAAAAAAATAGTTATAAATAAATGAGTGTTTAGCTGGCTATTATCAGAATGACTTTTATTATTAGTAAATTATTATAAAGGATATGAGATAAAAAATAACATAATTGTAGACCATTTTGCTACTGTTTACTCATTATTTTTCTTCCTCTTCTTCCCCAATGGTGAGCACAGCGAGCACATAGAGTACAATGAGCATAGAGAGCATGGCAACAACTCTAGTCTCCTCTGTAGCGATGCTAATTACAACTGTTCTCCAACAGCTATGCCAACCAAAGACTAGCTCTGTCGACTAGTGGCCACGAGAGATGACCAACCAGTGACATCAACTACCAGCGATAACGGAGAAAACCACCAATGACATGAAGTAGAAGAGAAAGAGGAGGGAAGAGAAGAGAGAGATAAAATATAGTGAAAAAATAGGAGTAAAATAGTAATTAGGTACTTTATAAGTTTTTTTACTATTCTATAAACTATTTTTAATAATTTATTTAAAATCATAATTTAATTTAAAAATATTTTTAAATAAATATGATTATTTATTTTAATTTTATTAAAATTATAGTTTAGGCTAAAAATCTTTTTAAAATCATATTTTTTAGTGTTGCCAAATGGGCACATAATAATTTAGCCAAAAAAATGTCAACTTTATACCGAATAGGTAGTACCAACGAAAGTGGAAAAGAGTGAGCTATATATATAGTGTGGATTTGGTTAAGAAAAAAATTATAAATTTATAAGAATTTTTTGCTCAAATTTTAATTTAAAAAAATTAAAATAAATAATTATATTTATATGAATTAATTTTTAGACTAAATTATAATTTTAAATAAATTTATAAAAATAATTATTAAAATAAAAAATTAACTTATAGATTATATAATAATTATTTTATTTATATATTTTTTTAACATTCTTTTTCTTATTTTATTTCTCTCCTGGCAATAATCATTCACTGTCTCACTATCGCTCACTCATGTAGCGTTGCAGTCTTCAGCGATGGGAGGTAGAGATATGCTAGCTTTTGTGACAGTGGAGGTGACTAAAGGTGTTGATATTGTGGTGGAGGTGACTGGTGTCGATATCAGCGTTGTTGTGGGAGAACAATTGTCCAGTTAGATGTGGAGGGTTTGGCGAGGGTGAAGTTGCTATTAATGATGATGAATAGCAGCAATAGAGGAAGGAGTTGAATGGTAGAGGTGAAGGAGATGTTGGACATAGAGAGAGAATAAGAGAGAGAGAAAAATAAACAATACAATGCATCGGTAGCGAACAATGGGGTGCTATAGGCGTAAGAGATGATTAATTGTTTCTATCACATATTTTTTTTAATAATTTATTAATTATAAAAATCATTTAAATAATAATTATTTAAATATCTATTTAAAATTATTTTTTTATAAACTCTTTTTTAAAATTTATCTAATTTTTTTATAAATTATTTTTTAAAAACTGATCTAAGTATGGCCATAGTATCAATGGAGTTGGGGAATAATTAAAAGTTCAGTTACTGACACTGTTCGGCGTCTCAGATAGTGTCACCTCTCAACTTGGCTTTTATTAAAAGATGAAGTCTCGTTATCTTGATTTATTTTTAAGTATATCTAATATTTTTATTTATTTATAATATAATTTTATCGACTTTAATTTAGATCAATAACATCCGTCAAAACAGTAGACACGTAGACGATTTTTTTGTTTTTTTTTTACTTTCACAGTTCCAGGTCAACATTATGATCTTCCTAAGCTCCGCCCTTCCCCGCCGTCTATTCCACACCATGCCTTACCGATCTTTGCATAATAGTTCTTGCATTTTGGAACCTTCATCCAACACGTGTTAAGGTACTTAGTAGTGAGAAGATACGGATGACGCCAATGAAAAGAGAGAGTGAAGAACCTCTGGTTATTGGTAGCAGGGAATAAAGCTTTCTGCACTGATAAAGTTTCTTACTTTTGTCTCTCTAAAGCATCATCACTCTTCTTCTTCTTCTTCTGATTCATATTCTTGATCTCTACCCATAAATTTCCGCCTTTAAGAAGGTGTCTTCTTCTTCTCTTCAATCTTCTAATATCCCACCTTTAGTTTCAAGAATCATAGAAGACTCCGTCCCCAAATTTGGACTCTTTCTGAACCTACGGATACATAACCTAGGAATTCTTGACACCGTTAAGAATGATTGACACGTGTACAGTCTCTCCCTCCCTCCCACCTCGGCGTCTCTACTGTAGAAGAGTATCAAGCCACCGAATTCTGCCCCGTCAATATAATGAATCCTGAACCTAGATCCACACTATGCAATTCCTGCCCCCTATGTAACAGGACCATTTATTACATTAGAATTCCCTGACTAAAACTCTAGAGGGAGAGAATGAGGAAATCAAATTGTTTGTTTGCATATGATAATAATAGCATATAGTTTCGCTCATTATAAGAAACATTCTATTTATATACAATCCGGTCATGGAAGATGAACATAATAATACATTAAGCAATAATTTACAAAACAAAAGCATTATATATTGCAAGCCAAAACCTGCCATTGAAAAATATATTAAACTAACATGGTGCTCTGTTCAACTCTGTTTTTAGGACATAAAACAGGGGTAAAAAGGGTGTAACTGAAATACATTAATGAACAAATTGATTATTTTTCATTGAATGATGCAGCTGTGGAGAACATGTGTAAGATGATTCTAATGATATTCATGCCTTGTTTCTCCCACCAAAACGTGATTGCTAGTTACATGAGCAACATTTGGAAGGTGAGTTTGTTATTAGAAAAGGGAGTGGGCACAACCCTTTAATTATTCGCAATATTTAAAGCCTCCTCCAAGGCCTAGCTTTTAGTCTTGGAGGGTTCGCAAATGGGTGTTAGAATTTCTGATTTGGATGTGGTCCTGGAGGATACTCCTGAGAGAAAGGGAATGCTAATGTCGAGAGAAGGTGGAGTACTTTCAAGGGGAGTAGCCAACTGGTGGTTGAGCAGAAGACGCCGGAAACAATGGCTGGTGAAAATCCTTCTTGACTAAGACCCATTGGCAATGCAGAATTGCTTGGAGTTGAGACGTCTTTAGCAGCGGAGATGACGAGGGGGAGAGGAGAGAAAGAATGTACAGCCACTCACTGCTTTTAACAGTGTCATGTCTCTGTCTTTTTTAAGCAGAAGGCTAACGTAATTGACGGAGATAACAAGAAGGATATAATAAAAGTAAAAAAAACCTCAAGGACCTAATTAAATACTACACCAAGTTATAAGTACTACCACATTAATTTTTTTCCGTTTTTAATACAAGTATTATACAATATTAATATTAAAAAAGCAATTACATTTAAGTATTGTTACATCTTATTACAATTACATTTTACAAAGTAATTTTTTTATTTATAACTTTTAAATTATTATTGTTGAATTTATTTAAAGATAATTGAGGATTTTTTTATTTATCCTGACCTCAACGTTATTATTGGTTGAACTTAAAAATTTATCAAATTTGAGGGGTTAAGGTATGATTTGTTTGTGGTGTCCTGAGGAGTAAGGAGAGCATAGGATACTAAGAGGGATGGTACATATGGGATAATGGGGATACCAGAGAGGATATGACGGTGGCGCTTGTCTTCACGTGATTTGTCCAATAAGATGCTGCCACCAATCATAAAGATGTAATGAAGGTATGAAGCACGTGGATAGCAGTTTAGCTTGAAAGCCGAAGCTGGGCTCGATTGCATGCATCCCCATGTAAGTGACCGTGGGCTCTATTATTTGGTTAATGTACCTTTGGATCTTAATTCTTTAACAATTTTTTGTACAGAAAATTGCTTTGAGAAGTTTCTAATTATAAAATTTATTATTCAATGATATTTAAAAATCTAAATTTTTTAGCAAGTAAAATTCTTTTTTTTAAAAGTAATAATAAATATTTTTCTACTGACCAAAATTATAACAGTAGATAAATATATGTTCTACAGATAAAAAAAATTGATTTCATACCAGTAGTTTTTATTATTTTATTTTTTATTAAACATATATATATTCTTATAAAAAATAATTATATTCGATATATTATCATATATTAAATTATATTTTTTTATTAAAAGTTTAAATTTCTAGTTATTGTACTATAAAAATTAATTATTTTCGTTAGATTTAACCCATTGATGTAGAATAACGCTTGAGGCTCTATCATGCCTACGTACTTGTTCAGTTGGTACCTCATTGGTCATTGGCTTTATATGCAAACAAGTATCGTGTTAGGCTTGTGCTACAAACCAAGATGTACTTCCAGACACACAACAGTATAGAAATGTTAGTTTGAGGAATAAATAATTTAGTATTATTTAAATAAAATTTTGAATTTAAATTTTGATATATACAAAAATTTTATGTTAGAAGACAACGTGGATCAGATTTAAATATAATCAAGATAAAATTTAAAGAAACTAGTTAGAAAAAAATAGTAAGTGGGAGAAGAATATTTTCAAACAAATACTCACTGGTCTTATACTAAAAGAAACTCCCCATAACACAATACAAGTAAAAAATAAATGTACATATTATAAAAATATAAATTCGATTTCATTACTACTATAAGGATTTATTTAAACGGTAATCTTATAAATTTTTTGTAAACGTTCTCAGAGTATTGTGATTATACTCTGACCTTAGTAGGGAATCGATGCCGAACCCACATAAATTTTTATTTATCTAAAAAACACTCTTTATTTCTAATTACAAGACATTATCAACTTTTTTTTAAAAGATTAAATAATTTAAATAAATTATTTTAAAGTATTTATATTTATATCTTATCAAACTAATTTATTTAATTTATAAACTATTCATTTTAAAGAGATTATGTAAAACATGCTATAATTAAACAATTTACTTAGTTTTATCAATTTCTTCAAAAAAAAAAAAGTCAAGGGAGTCTAGGAGAGGAGGTAATAGAAACTACTCTATTTGAATAAGAGTTTAAAAAAAATTTATAAAAAATTTTTGGATAACTTTTAAAAAAAAATTTAGAGAAGAACTTATGAAAAAAATAATTCTGAATAAATAAATATTTAGATAATTATTATTAAAAAAATTTTTGTTATTAAAAAATTATATAATTTTATTAAAAATAAAAAAGAAGAGAGATGATGGAGAAGAGTAAAAAGAAAAAAAATCTTTTTAGATAAATATAACTATTTATTTTAAAATTTTTCTACACTAAAATTTAGGCTAAAAATTATTTTAAAACCTAATTTAAGAGATCATTAGACACTTTCAAATTTAAAAAATAATTATAAAAATACTTATAGAATATTTACTAATAAAATCCTCATATTAATAATAGAATTTGAACCTATAACTATAGATTATAGATCAATTCGTTATCAATTAAACTAAATGTTGATGGCCAAACATCATTTTAGACACCAGACAACTGTTAAATCGGCAACTGCAGGAAGTACAAATAATGGCCCAAGCTAAAGCCTTCCCACCAATTAAGAAACTAAATTCCAGGAAGTTGGGCAATAATGAGCTGCTCAAATTTGCAGATCGCTCAGGAGCTTTAGAAGCATAATCAATTACAGCAATGTTGAGGGCCTATATGGGCACAGAAGAATCAATTTCCTATTCCAGCAGGTGCAATTCAAAACAATAGGCAAAGAGATGAACTTCTCCCCTTGTACCTTTTATTCCTTGCTATTTTGAATGGTCCAGTCCCAATGGCGAAAGTGATTTGAAAAAACGAAGAATTCATCATGGTAATGTAACTCTTACTTCCTTCCTGTCAACCCCACATGCCTGCAACTCAGAAGAACCACAATCAACAAGTGTTAGGTAACGCAAACCAGAAACCTATCAATTAACTTACGCACCTTCTAAAACCCAATATCTTATCTTTTTAATGTTGAAATTTTAACCACATGCGCATGCATGCACACAAAACTTAATTCCATTCTTCTCTTTGATAGTTAGCCCAGACCATTCATGAGTCATGACCCAGACATTACTTTATTTTCCTCAGTTTGAAAATATGGAGTAGCACGAAACTGTGCCCCAAGTGCTGACAGTCTTTAGTTTGTTGCTAGTTTAAACTTAAATTATGAATAGTGTTTTAAAAGTGAAACAGGTGAGAAAATTAGTGATTGAGTAGGGACAAAATATGCGTACCTCAGTCCCTAAACCATTAACATATACATTGGTAAATAATTCAGATGGCTCCGGCAATGGACTCTCCTGAAGGTTACAAAACAACACAACTCAGATGTCAGATCATCCAGCCCACTACAGAAGATGCCGGGATGCAAGTATATGGGATCTTGAAAGTTATTTATCCAAAAACAGTAGATAGAGTTAAAGGAATAAATAGCAAAGATAATGCAGTTCACCTTTGCTTTAGCTATAGCTTCATCAACTTCTTTTTTGACTTCCTTTTCAATGTCCTAAACAAAACAAAAGCGCAGAAGACATCTTTAGCATCAAATTCCAATGCCACATCATAATATGAATATAAATAACATAAAGTAGACAGTGTTCATGCAAATTATTACTAGAATAGATGGGACAGGAAAAAAATGGTGTTTGGCAAACATCTTAAAGAAAATCATATAATCTTATTCATCATTAATAGAAAAAATGAAATGTTCGTCTTACATATGGCAGGAGTAACAGTGATAGGCTTATAACCTGTTTGGCCTAACTAGGACGGTTCTGCTTATTTTTCTATTGTGTTTTTTTTTGGAGGAAGGGAGCTGTTTGGCGAAGCTTTTGTTCCCACAAAAAAAAAAAGCAGAAGCAGTTTTCTAATGTGGAAAGGAAGAAGGTAGCTGAAAATGGAAGCTTCTCCTTCAAAGTAGAAGCTGAAGATTTTTTCTTTTTGAAAAAGGTACCCTCTTAAACCCATACTCTTTAAAGTAATTTGAGATAAAGAAGTACTTATTTTGAAAGATCTGCGAAACATAATAATATTGATAAAACCACTCATTGAGTGATTTCGCTAAAAACAAATTGCTTCTTACAGTGCCTTTTTTTTTTTTTTAATAAAACTCTTTAAAATGAAGCAGTTTCAAAGTAGTTAGACCATGGCAATCCCTAATGGGCCCTGTAAAATGATTGGACAGTAAAAAAATACTACCAATCAACATTATAACCTAAAAGGCCTCACTATTATAATATAAACAGAATATCGGAAACAAAAACCCCCCACATATAACTGATACAAACATCACAAAATAAATTAGCAAGCAAATAACAACAAATACCATCCAGATGCTATACATACAAAAATAATATATTTATCTTCGTCAACATATTTTCAACAAGAGGAACATGTCTGGTATAAATGGGTCACATATGTCAAGATGAAATATAGAATACTTGAACGCATAGAACTAAGGAATATATCATATATAGCAAACCGATGAATCAAGCACAAATTTGAACTTCATGGAATAACCTTTAGTTCCTTTTCAGCAGCAATCTCATGTTTCAATAACAGCTTTCTCACTCTCTCAATTGGATCACGCTCCTATAATCAAAACAACCAAATGAATAATAATGTTCAAAATAAACTCCTAAAAAATTAATCTGGTAAGGATTTTTTATGCTGAGGAGTCCAATAAACCTGTCTCACGCCAGAAACCTCATCACGTGTACGATATGTGCTACCAGGATCAGACATGGAATGGCCATGGTACCTGTAGGTGTCCAATTCAAGAACCTGAATAGAATAACCAAAAAGATAAAAAAATAAATCAAAATCAGGAGTATAAAAGTTGATAATTTGATCGGAATTCATCAACTTCCAGCAACTTTTAAGTTCAAACTAATATATAATGCATCATTCTATTTTTATCTAGGTACATATATATAAATCTAGCTCTACTACAGATGATGGTGATGAGGCAAATGTCAAACTAGTCTGCAAAAGCAGGTGTACATTGTCCCCATAGCTAAGCCCTGCCTCCATTTGAGGTCCTAAGGTGCAGGAAAAGCCATGGTTGATTCCTCCAGGTCTAGAAAATCAACTCAACTAATAGCAGATAAATGATAAACTTACAACATTCAACCTCTTATAACTAAGTATATAAAAGAAATTCAACATAGAGCAAGTACTTTTACTCACAATGGGCCCATTCTTCAAAGCATACTCCTTTGCAAATTTGCATGCCTGCTTTACAGCAAGAACATCCATGCCGTCTACCTGTACAATATATAATAGTCATTACGATAACTGTTTTACAGGACTACAATATATATTCAAATAAAAATGAGTATATATGCAGAAAGGCTTGCATAAATAAACGCACACTGCCTCAAATATTGCACAATAAAAACAAGCTCGGTGAAGAACAAATATACAAAACCATAACCAATCACACAGCCACCATAGTTCCACATAGTTAACCATCCCAGTATGAAATGAGGTAAAACGTAAAGTGCAGAGAAGGATCAATGCACAAAGTAGAAAAGAACCAATATACTGTGTCCATTATACAAGACCTCATCATTCAGCCTCTTCATGAGATGGTCAAATACTAACTTGATTATTTTAGTTTCAGAAGAGGTTATCAGGACAAAAGACAAAGATGCTATGTTGAAGCAAGAAAAACATGAAATAAACAGTAGCCTGAAAGAATTCGCATTATTAGCTTATATAATTACCCGCATGTTCAAAGAATTTACATCCAGAGAATGCCAAACAAAGCACGTTGTTGTTAAGGCTTTAGTGTTAGATATTTATATCATCAAAACTTGGCAAAACCGCATCTGGACTAGGCTTCCATCATACTAGGTCTAGGATATGGAATGAACCTTCTTCATATTTCTACACTTGAGAAAAACAATTAAATCACTAAACTCAATTTCTCCTCCAACCCAAGAAAAGGTAAGAACTAGGTTTCTAGAAACATATCGGACCAATAACGTAAACCAATTTAGACTACAGAATGATTGTAGTTAGAATAATAAAGGCCCGGCATATCCAAGTTTTGAATTTTCCATGGCCATCAACCAGGTCTAGATACAAATCTAGCCACTTATTTGAGGTTCATCGGGGTAGACGGAAATTGCATTTCTCAACCACCAAAAATTAATGATTTGAAAGATACTTCAAAGTTACTTTGAAAACGACATTTCAACGATATATATATACACAACTAACAGAAAATTATTCAAAAATTCACGACTCATCCAACAGAAAATTGCAGCGTAAAGATTGCGAGACCATATAACATGTACAACGCAACAGTGCGGTCAAATTAAACACGAGTTTTTGATCTTACCTTCAACCCAGCAACATAGTCCCCACGCTTGTAATAAGCAGGATTCTTAGCAGCTCTCCATTCTGCCGTCCCCATCCCGTCTATTAAATAAATAGAATCAAATTAATGCACAAACGCCAATTACAACGTTGCCTTACTTTTACCAAATGAAATTACATACAGTGATTATTCTCGCAGACCAAAATGGCAGGGAGATCCCAAAGCGCGGCTATGTTTAGCGCCTCAAACAACTGCCCCTGATTTGCCGCACCATCACCGTACAAAGCGAAGGTGACATTTTCATCCTTAGAGTACTTCTGAGCAAAAGCTAATCCACACCCCAGAGGTACCTGAGCCCCAACAATCCCGTGACCGCCATAGAACCCAGCTTCCTTCTTATAGAAGTGCATAGAGCCACCCTTTCCTTTCGCGCACCCATCTGGACGACCCATGAGCTCCGAAAATATCTCCAACAGGGTTCCACCGCGACCCAGGAAGGTACAATGATCACGATAAGATGTTATTATGCAATCCTTCTTGGTAATGGCAGCCTCCATGCCGACGGCCACAGCTTCCTGGCCATCGTACAAGTGACAGAACCCTCGGATGAGCTTAGACTTATAGAGGGAATCAGCGGCTATCTCCATCCGTCGCATGACGGCCATGTCGCGGAAGAAGGACGTGAGTTCCTTGGGAGTTGTGTCAACGGATCGCGAAGGAGTGTCGCAATTGTGGGCGGTGAATGGAAGAGAGGTTTCAATGGTGAGAGTCGAGGAGTCATCGGCGGCAGAGGAGATCGAACGGCGGAAAGAAGGGGCGGAGGAGAATGCAGATGAGATAGGTCTGAGAAGACTGGATCTAGACGAAGAAGAAGAACCAAAGCGAGAGAGAGCCATACGGATCTGTTAGAACCGCAAAGGAAGCCAAGAATACCAGAAACGTTCGTTCGGAGCTGCGCGTAGAGAATGGAGCGTTAGGTGAAGACTGAGATGCGAGGGAAGGTGAGGGAAAAACTAAAACGGGAGAGACATCTTCTAATGGGAATTTCCTTATTCAAAAAAGAAAAAAAGAAAAAGAAGAAGAAAAATGGAATTTCTTGTGTCGTTTTGCCGCCATCAGGGGGTTGGAAAATGTCAAAACGGCGGCCGTGTTCAATTTTTTTCCTTCTTCCAGTTTTATTCTCAACTTCAAGTTTTAATAATTAAAAGTAAATAAAAGGTCCACCTCTAATTTTCTAATTTTATATAAATATTTAATTATTAACCTATTATTATTAGGTTTAAATGATGACTTTTTGTGTCAATCATTATTCTTTTTTTTAAAAAAAATAAATTTAGATATATCAACATTTAAATCTTTTTTATATTTTAAAATTTTATTAATAAAATCCAAGTTAAAAATACATTTTATAAAATTAATTGATTAAAATATCAAAGCTGTACTTTTGCCAAAAATAATTTTTTTTAAAAAAATAGCATTGAGTCCATAAATTATTAATTTACAATTTCATAATTAGGGGTGTGATTTTAAAAATTTCACCGACTACATTATGCTTATTTTTTTCCTAATTATATGCTGAAACTAGTAAAAAAATATGTCAATTAAAACTAGTAAAATAATTATAATTATGAAAATATGAATTTGTGAAGTCAAGATTCTCCACGCATTGGATGACTGTCATTAGAACTTCCTTTCAGTAGCAACAAAGTGAACCTTGCAAGTTGCAATTGGGCTTCAACGTCATCCGACTGTCGAACTCAAACCCTATGCGTCCACGCACATAATATTAACTTGTCTTTTCGTATGAAAGGTTCATCCAGGTTCAATATTATTTAAATAAAATTTTAAATTTAAATTTTAGAATATGTAAAAAAAATTATTAGGAGATTCACCCACTATAACCAGTTATATAATATAGATCAAATTCGAATATAATCAAAATAAAATTTTAATACAGATTAGACGGCTACCCAACATTATATTGGTATCAAGGGACATGTTGTTTTGATAATAAATTATGGGTGGACTTAATCTTTTTTTTTTAATTTAATTATCAAAAAAGCTTATCCTTTTGTCACCCATCCTTTGCATTTTAATTAAAAAAATAATAAAATATATGATTATTTAGAATATTTTAATCTTTAAGAAATATTACTTTATTATAATTTAAGTTACAATATTTATGGATGTATTATAACTCTTAGGTGTCTAGGTTTATATTTGAGGGTAATAGATAACTGATCCTACCTGATATTAGTATTACTTACAAAAATTTTTCTTACCATAGTTAGGCTAATTCTTTTTCAAAAATTTTTATAATAAAAAAAACTTATCCTCTCGTCCATTCGCAATAAAATAACAATACAATTGTAGATATAGAAGGATGTTTTTATGCTGTTAATTTTTTTTATACAAAGAATAATAAGAAAGAATAGTATATTGTTGAGTAGTAACATCAAGGATATTATGATGATGCACTATGGAAAATGATTTCTTTTACAACAATCATACCAAACGAGGCGTGGGTTGCATCAGTAGATGGTCTATAATTAACTTAGTAAATAAATTAAGAAAAAAGTATCCTAATGACAAAATTGTTATTCAATAAATGTAGGTCTTAAAATTCATCATGTGTCGTTTGGAACCAGCGAAGGCTTCTTTCAGGTTGTTGCTGCTCAACTCAGATGCAAAAGTCAATAGTTATGAAGGTTGAAGGGATCTAATGGGATAATAAAATGAATGAATGAAGTATTGTTGGTCAAGGAAACAACAAAAGTACTATTTGTAGGCTCAGGCTTTTAATTAATCATACCATTCTCAAATTGTTAGCCACTCATCCAATTGTAATATTGGTGTCCATAGTATGAGTTTGTATGAGCAGACCACCACAATCTACCGATAATATAATTAATTATTTAATCAATTTAGATATCTTAAAAATTTTAAATAAATTAATTTACTATAGCAATGTGGCATGATCTTATCTAAATATACACGTAGAACATTATATTACCTATTTAATCTTTAATATATAATTTATTTATTTTATTTAATTAGATTAATAAAATTTATTAATAATATATATATTATTTTTTAAAATACTATAATCATATTATTTAATATTATCTTAATTAATTGTTATCAAAGGTAGAGATGAAAATAAGTCAAATTATACGTTAGTTAAACATGTCTAAATCTATAATAAGAATATAAAGTTTAAACCTATGTCTAAACCTATAATAAGAATATAAAATTTAAACCTATATATAGATTTTTATAGGCTCGGCTTTGAAAGGGCTGCCAAGTCTAAAGTATTTTTAGATGTGTGCTTATAATATAAACATCTAAAAAAATCTTATATTTCAAGGTCTGAAGACTATAATAAAATTTTTATTTATATAAGTTTTTAATATTATACAAAAAAAATATAGGCTTTAAAGCTTAATTATTTACAAATATAATACTTTAAGTAGGCTTTGAGCCTATTTATACGAAATATATAATTATGCCTACAGGGTTGTAGGCCAAATTTTAGGAAAAAAAGTTTAACCTATTTAAACCAATATATTTTTAAATAGGCATGAAGTCTAACTTCTTTACTAAATATAATAGATTTTATCAGACTTTAACTAGGTTGCGCCTTAGGCATCGGCTTAACCTATTTCTACTATTAGTTAAAAGTATATAAATAAAGATAATATGAGAAAAATAAATAAATAAAATAGATATATATTATATTTAAAATTAAAATTAATTTATCAATTATATTATATATTAAAGATGAGATGAATATTTATTAATTTATAAATTAAATTAATTAATTTTTTAAAAAAATAAATAATAAAGAATAAAATTGGTGAAGGTTCTATCTTTAAAATTAAAATCAACTCCTAGGGAGAGGAGTACTTAATCATATGCCTTAAATGACTAGTCTCACAGTGTACGATCTCTTATTTCCAATCCACCTTGGTGTTATACTTCCCATTTTTTATAGGAGCTTCACAAGTTTGTTTTATTTCTTCCCAATTTATGAGTTTCTCTTTGCAAAATCTCTGATTTGCCCGTTCCTTGGTGTTATTCTTTGCCATTCTAAGGCATCCACCTTCAGAAAAATGGCGCGCAAATGATGCCCAAACCTACCACCACGTTGCTGAGAAAAAAAGGCGTCAACAAGATGAGCTATGCCCAATTATTCTTGAATATCTAGATATGTTAATGTTGTTGGTAAGAAGAGTTCCGTGAGGGAGTGGTGGTTTTTGATTCAATCAATACTTTGATCAAAAATGATAGGTTGAATATGTCTACAACATATTTCGGTAAAAAAAAATAAAAACATTAGAGCATAATTTTGGATTATATATAAAAAAGAGTGAATTAACCGGCGATACCCGACACAAGTTCGGGTTATTTGAGACGGGTGGGCTACCCGTCCACGAAGGTGCGAGCCCTGTACTCTGTTCATTATCTGAATCCAAACGGAGCTAGCGAAATATCTCCCGCCATGAACATGAAGGCTCAAGATATTCTCTCACCTCCCCCTCGGCTAACTCGTCTCCCTTTCCTCATCCCAACCTCCATCACCTCTCTCTCAGTCCCCCATCCTCTAATTAGATTTCAACCTCTGAGGTTCTCTCTCAGATCTTCCAATCCCCTCAAACTCCGAGCCTCCTTCAAGTCCCCTAGCTCATTTTTCCATGCCGGGTCCCAGCTCTCCGATGCAGAGCAAGAGGAAGAAGACTACGAAGAAGAAGATGAAGAAGATGACGACGAAGATGAGGCGACAGATGAGTACGACGAAGTATCGGGAGATGTTTCTGACGGCGTCGTATCAGGCGATGAGGAGAGTGATGTGTTTGGGGCTCAGACTACTCGGCACGAGACCTTCAAGTGGCAGAGAGTCGAGAAGCTCTGCAATGAGGTTAGAGAGTTCGGTGAGGAGATTATTGACGTTGATGAGCTCGCTTCGGTTTATGATTTCCGAATCGACAAATTCCAGGTTCTGTATCGGTGGAGCTCTTTGGTTTCTTTTTGGTATTTCTTTATTTTCATTTTTTCTTACGACTTTGTAGTACAAGTGATTGATTGTCATGGTTGGGCTTCTGATAGCGGCTTGCAATTCAAGCGTTTTTAAGAGGTTCTTCAGTTGTGGTTTCTGCGCCTACAAGTAGCGGGAAGACTTTGATTGCGGAAGCTGCAGGTGTGGCAACAGTAGCTAGAGGAAGGCGAATATTCTATACCACTCCACTCAAGGCATTGTCCAATCAGAAGTTTCGCGAATTCCGGTATAGATGAAACGCCAAATAATAGGGTGCTTAATTGATTTTTTTTTCTCAAGTGCGAGGAAAGAGTCCTTAACACTATTATAGTAAAAGCGAATTAATTTCGAGTTAATCATTGATTTTAGGGACACTTTTGGCGAAAGCTATGTTGGCCTACTTACAGGTGATTCTGCTGTCAACAAGGATGCACAGGTTTTGGTCATGACTACAGAGATATTACGCAACATGTTATATCAGAGGTACATTGTATTTATAGTGGGTTACAATTACGAATAGAAGAGATTTTGTGTAGTCAGTTTAGCGACAAACTAAATACTATGACCCAAACTAAATACGTTATTGTTTTCACCTGAACTCCTTTGATCACACTAATATCGCTTGTTGTTTTAATATAGTTAGCTGTGCTGTCTAAAAGTTATGATATCTACAGAATTCCGGTTCCAGAGATTTAATTTGACATTAATGCAGCGTTGGTAATGTGTCTTCTGGAAGCGGACTTTTCCAGGTTGACGTGATTGTTTTGGATGAGGTTCATTACCTCAGTGACATATCTCGTGGTACAGTTTGGGAAGAGATTGTAAGCACAATTCATTGTCTTTGGTTATTGCATGGCTTGCATTAGTACTTTCACATTTCTCATATTGTATTCTCAATCACTCGCTACAGGTTATTTATTGCCCCAAAGAAGTTCAACTTATTTGTCTGTCAGCAACTGTTGCAAATCCAGACGAGCTAGCTGGTTGGATTGGTCAGGTATTCAGACTATTCTGATGGTCATCGGTGTCTATTACAACTATAAAATACGTCTGTTTGGAACTTGGTTATCACAAGCATTTAACTTTCTGTGTATAGAAAGATGATCAGATAAACAATTTTTCTTTGGAATTACCTTGTCGATCAGCAAATTCTAACTCTGGTATAATTTGCAATAAAATGAGAAATGTGAAATGTGCTTGGTAACGAAAGTCAAATAGTATATCAAACTCAGTGTTGTGTAAAAAAATTTCATCTTTCTACCAAGGCTAGATTTGTGTTGGAACATCCGCCTTTGCAACTGCAAGAGTGACCTTTTCTTTACTGAGGGCGATTGTTTTTTGTTTTCAGATTCATGGTAATACAGAGTTAGTAACCTCATCAAGACGCCCAGTTCCATTGACCTGGCATTTCTCTACTAAAGCATCTTTATTACCACTCCTCGATGAGAGCGGAACGCGTATGAATAGGTACAAACTAGAAACTTCATTGGATTCATTTGGTTTAATTAATGGTGTATCACATTATACTATGTCAACCAGTTGACTCTTGTCCTTATCAATGATAAGATGCAATTCCATTTGTTTTCACTTACCATCTGTGACGGATTCATGAAAATTGGAATTTAGTATTTGCCATAATTGTTCTAAGATGGTGTGGGTGGCCATGATTGCGATGACTTCCTGGTCACTGCAACTTGCTGGTGGTGTTGTGATCAACAATGACTGCAGCATATTGTATTTGTATATGCTCGTGCCAGAAGATGATGATATGCCAGTGGTTGGGGCTGTGGTGATGGTAGCAGCAGGAGCTTTAGGGGCAAATGGTGTTGCTTGTTATTTTTGTTAATTGATAAATCATGTTGAGGGATAAAGATAATGATGATTGGAAGATTTTTGGGGTGGAATAATAGATAGGTGAGTTGTAGGTACAAAGAAGGCCAATGGATGCGCTGGTGAAGAGGGTGGATCAAATAGTATGGACACCGGTTAAAAGGGGTAGAGGAAGGCCAAAGAGAACGCTCAAAGAGGTCATTGAACGGGATCTCCTGGTCAATAACCTATCTAAGGATTTAGTTTTCGATAGAGCACAATGGCGTCGTATGATCCATGTAGCCGACCCCATTTAATGGGATAAGGCTTGTTGTTGTTGTTGTATAACACTATTGTATAACAGATTGAAGATTAAATATTGACTATTATGATTATTTTTAGCTAAGACTATTATGATTATTTTTAACCAAGTTAGATCAAATGGTAACATGGCTTCTTCCTTTTTTTCAAACAGGAAGCTGTCACTCAATTACTTACAACTGCAAACATCAAAGTTTAAATCTTACAAGGATGATTGGACTACAAGAAGAAAATCTAGAAAACGTGGAACTCACACAAGCTATGATAGTGATGATAGCATGTCTGAACAACGTTCTCTTTCGAAGAATGATATAAATGCAATTCGCCGCTCACAAGTAGAGTCTCCACATCAATTATCTTAAAATGCTTTTTATTTAACATGGTCATAGTGGTGATTTGTCCATTACTTTCCCCATTTTGACTTTGCGAGTGTTAATGGGGAAATCTAGCTATATTTGTCCAAAAATTATTCGTGAACCCTGAAAAGGCAGGGTTATATCATAATATTGTATTTGTAATAATTGAATTACGTGCCATATATGATTCAATTTTTTTTTTCAGGTTCCTCAAGTCACAGATACATTATGGCACCTTCAGGAAAGAAATATGCTGCCGGCTATTTGGTTTATTTTTAGCAGGAAGGGTTGTGATGCCGCTGTGCAATACCTTGAAGATTGCAAACTCTTAGATGAGTGTGAGATAAGTGAAGTTGAGCTAGCCTTAAAGAGGTTCCGTGTTCAGTATCCTGATGCTGTAAGAGAAGCAGCGGTAAAAGGGCTTCTACAAGGGGTTGCTGCACATCATGCTGGGTGTTTACCCTTGTGGAAGGCATTCATAGAAGAGTTGTTTCAGAGGGGCCTTGTCAAGGTTGTTTTTGCTACAGAAACCCTTGCTGCTGGAATTAATATGCCTGCTAGAACAGCTGTTGTTTCGTCCCTCAGCAAAAGAAGTGATAGTGGGCGTGTTCAATTAAGCTCAAATGAATTGCTTCAGATGGCTGGGCGAGCTGGACGCAGGGGCACTGATAAAAGTGGCCATGTAGTCCTTGCCCAAACTCCTTATGAGGGTGCTGAAGAGTGCTGCAAGATTCTATTTTCTGGACTTCAACCTCTAGTGTCACAATTTACTGCTTCATATGGAATGGTTCTGAATCTTCTTGCTGATGTAAAGGCCATTCATAGGTCAAATGAATCAGATGACACAAGACCATACGCAGCAGGTAGAACTTTGGAAGAAGCTAAGAAACTAGTTGAGCAGAGTTTTGGAAATTATGTCAGTAGCAATGTTATGCAGGCTGCTAAAGAGGAACTCACTAAAATCGAGAAAGAAATTAAATTACTGTCATCAGAGATCACTGATGAGTCCATAGATAGGAAAAGTAGGAAGTCTCTATCGCAGGCGGATTATAAGGAGATTGCGGAATTACAAGAAGAATTAAGGGCAGAAAAACGTGTTCGGACTGAGTTGCGAAAACAGATGGAAGCAAAGAGAATTTCTTCCCTGAAACCTTTATTGGAAGAGTCCGAAAGTGGACATCTTCCATTTTTGTGCTTGCAGTACAAAGATTCTGATGGAGTCGAACATTCTGTACCTGCTGTATTTCTGGGGAAGGTCGACTCTACTAATGCTTCAAAGCTTAAGAACATGGTTTCTACTGATGATTCATTTGCATTAAATTTAGTAGATGCTGAGCCTAATGAATCTGATTCTGACTTGAACGAGGATCTTGAACCATCATATCACGTGGCTCTTGGTTCAGACAATTCCTGGTATCTGTCGACAGAGAAGTGGATTAAAGCCGTCTATAGGACAGGCTTTCCTAATGTTCCATTGGCCCAAGGAGATGCTCTACCTCGTGAAATTATGAGTACGCTCCTTGACAAGGAGGCAATGAAGTGGGATAAGCTGGCTCACTCTGAACTTGGTGGTATATGGGTCATGGAAGGATCTCTAGAAACATGGTCTTGGAGTTTAAATGTTCCTGTTTTGAGTAGTTTTTCTGAAGATGACGAGCTACTACAAAACGCTCAAGCCTACAGAGACGCCATCGAAAGGTACAAGGACCAAAGAAATAAAGTCTCACGCTTGAAGAAAAAGATATCGCGTACTGCTGGCTTTAAAGAATACAAGAAAATCATAGACAATGCCAAGTTTACCGAGGACAAAATTAAACGCTTGAAGACTAGATCAAAGCGATTGATTAATCGAATAGAGCAAATCGAACCCTCAGGTTGGAAGGAGTTTATGCAGGTCAGCAATGTCATACATGAAACCAGGGCTTTAGATATCAACACACGCGTCATATTTCCTCTCGGTGAAACTGCTGCTGCAATTCGAGGAGAAAACGAACTGTGGCTTGCAACGGTCCTTCGCAATAAAATCTTGTTAGAACTGAAGCCTGCAGAACTTGCTGCAGTGAGTGCAGGTTTGGTTTCTGAGGGTATCAAGCTCAGACCCTGGAAAAATAACAGCTATATATATGAGGCTTCTACAACCGTAACCAACGTCATTGATTTCTTAGATGACCAAAGAAATGCCCTTCTGCAAATCCAGGAGAAACATGGAGTAACAATACCTTGCAATTTAGATAGCCAATTTTCTGGTATGGTTGAAGCCTGGGCTTCTGGGTTGACATGGAGGGAAATTATGATGGATTGTGCCATGGACGAAGGCGATTTAGCTCGCCTTCTTCGAAGGACCATCGATATCTTAGCTCAGATTCCCAAGTTGCCAGATATTGATCCATTGTTGCAGCGCAATGCATTAGCTGCAGCTGATGTTATGGACCGCCCTCCAATAAGTGAACTCGCTGGTTAGTCTCTCTGCCTTCTGCTTGTATTTGTAAATGATATATTCATTATTTCCACAGGGATATTGTGTATTGCCTTGGCAAATTAGGGGTGCCTTTTAATAACACAGGAAAAATGGCACAGAAGCAACATCAACTGGATCAAAGCCATTTTGTCCTCAGATCAGTTCCCTTGTTAAATTGATAGAATATAGTTGTCAAAAAAAAATACAGTAGGTGTAAATCAAAAAAATTATATTTTAGGAACATTTAAGTTTATATTAAATTTCAGGGTAAAATGTATATGTTTAAAAGGGAAGAATAAAAGCAAAAACAGGAAAAAGAATTACACGCGTTTCTCTCCGAAACAAGGTGTATGAATGTTCAAAAGGCAAAATAATAATAATAATAATAATAAATCGGCCTTATGGCAAACGCTGCAAACCTCTGTTGTTTAAAGCACTGTCTTCACTTGTGCTGTTAATTTCTCATCACAAATATCTAAAATTTAATTCGTTTACAAAATAAAATTATTAAAGGCCCAACTATCTATTGTTTAAAGCACTGTCTTGTGCCATCGACGCGGCAAAATAAAATTATTACAGACATACAAAATTTTGTCAGTTTAATGTTAATTTAGAAATGAATGTTAAAAAAACTGAGTTCAACTCTAAAAATTTTTTTTAGTTCTACAAAATTCTTGACAACCCTGTTTTGTTCTATCTTTTTTTTTTAATATATATATATATATATTTAGAAAGCATTCTCATACTCGATCAGAGTGACCCACTTAGTTGGATTGAAGGCCCAAAATAAACCAATTACTGGAATGACGGCTTACTGCTGACAGGGAAATGCTACAGAAGCAGAAATTTTCAAGTCACCCAACACGTGTTCAACTGTGAATTGATACATTGAGTTACAACACATTCCTGGAAGTTAAAATTAAATTGCAGATACTTTAATAAAAGAAAATTTAAGATTTATGATAATATATCAATCATGTCCTTCACATTTAAAGGATATGGTTAACAATAAGAGTGTGAGATTCAATCCCCTTATAGAGTAGTTTTATGTAATTAGAGTTCACATGCTCTCACTTGTATATAAAAAAAATTGTGAATAGATTAGATATATGATTATTTATAGTGTATTTGATCTATAGGGATTATCACTCTATTGTGGTTCCAGTCGTAACGTTTGAGGAGACATCATAACTCCTAAATACTTAAATTTACAGCTAAGGGTAATAGACAGCTTGCCTTGCACGATGTTAGTATCGTTTAGGAGGAAGGAAGATTTCGCCCTGTGTTTGAATCATGAGTAAACCCAACTCTTTTTTAAAAATTTTTGTAAAAAAAACAGAAATTTTCAAGTAAAGAAATTAATCATCTGATTTTTAACATATGACATATTTAATTAATTTGATTAGATTAAAATAATTAATTTAGTTAATATAAGATATTTTTTTAAATACTCTAATCATATTCTTTAGCTCTCCCTCTCTTTTTTTATTTGATTATTATTGGAGTATCAATAGAAATAATTTTTAAAAAATTAATAAAAATAAAAATTATATTTTATATTTAGAATCTCCAATTGTGCATTTCTCTGTTCTTTTAGTATAGAGTATAATCAGTACTTGACATGAATGAATACCAATTTTTTAAACTTCTAAATAATAAAAGATTAAGGCCCACCTAAGTTCCAATGGAAGGATGGGGGGAATGGAAAGAGAAAAGATGAAACTTACTTGGCTATAATTCTTCATATTGTCATATTTTTTTTAATTAAAACAACTGTATAATTATGAAATTGTGCAAATATTAATAACCGCTTTACATTCAATTAGTTTGAGAGGCCACCAGAATTCTTCCCATTTTTCTGAAGAAAAAAACAAGAATTACTTTGTGTGTATTTGGAGAAGACAAGACTATTCGTCTTTCCAAGGAATGGTTGGGAATCCAATAGATAGTTTAATTTTTCGATGAATAACAGACAATTTTAGGACATTTTCGTACAATTTAACCAATTCTAAAAGAAATCATATTGGTCATGTTACGAAAATTATGTATTATTATATTTTTATTGTACGACTTAATTATAAAAATCTGTAAGTATATCTTCAAAATTGAAACCTAAACGGACCCACTATTCATTCGAGGAGGTTACATCGGTACTTTGTTTTCCGTTCTCAAGCTCATTTAATTGTTTCAGAAGCTAGACGCAAATTAGTGGACCGCTAATTACGCATGATCATAGTCCTTCCGCCCACACTAGTAGTTAGGACCGACTAAAGAGGAAGATGGGACATCCGTCTCACAAATTAGATTAATAGTAAAGAATAGCCTATCCCATAAATCTTTTATAAATATTTTTTAAAATTTAAAACTCTATTTTAATATTATTAATAGATTGATATTAAATTTATTTAAATTTTATTATACAAAAAAAAAGTATAGACAAACATGCTTTATTATCAGTACACAGGGAATTCGATTGCCATTGCAAAATTACAATTTTTATTTTTTATCAAATAAATCATTTAAATTTAAATAAAATGTATTCACATAAGTTCACTAGAAAAGAAAAATGGGTAAAAAGTTTATATTTAAAAATTTTATTTGTCAAAATAACCTAAATTTAAATAATATATTTTCTTTATATAAATTTTTTTAAAATACTAATACATTTTTGTATATAAAAACAAACAAAATTAGCATATAAAATTCTAAACAAACTTTTTACTGATTTCCTAAAAATTCTATTAATATAAATAAGTATCAAACTACTCAAATTTAGATGAAGGACTTTCATATAATTTCACATAACTCGTGCTAAACCCTGACAAAATCAATTCAACTTATTAATATAGCCAAAACCTACAGATTTTTGCTCCGATTATTGCCAACATCGTTACTTGAACTAGCCTCGACCAAAACCTATAGGATTCTATTCCAACATCACCCCCACCCCACGCACACGCAACTTCTTCACCGCACAAAATATGCATTACTGAAGGCTCATTCAAGCTATAATAAAATGGATCTTTCTTGACGGAGACGGGTTTGGGATTTCAGAATGAAAGATAATTTTGTATTGTTAACAAAAGAGATAATAGCATTGAGTGGGAACCCAAGTGATACTGACCGTGCAAACCATTTCCCAAAACTGGAGGCCAATTGCAGCCCAGACTATTTCATATTTGTCAATAACAGGAAAGGAAAAAAGAAAAGCAGCAGCAGGAGTAGCTAAAGATGAGAGGAGAAGGCTGTAATTAAATAAGATAATAACAAATACGGATGAATGGAATGAAATGTGAAATGTGATCTAGTTACATCACAAATTACCTCTATTTACATGATTACCCATCAGCCACAAAATAACAGTATCCGACTGAGCCTAATCTTTCCCCTTCCGTAAACTTCTGCTGCTGCTGGTGTTTAAATGTGAGTGTTCAGCAAACACAAGCTGAGAAAAAGTATGACTTGCTCTGCTCATTGCAACGTGATTCACTGTTAATGTTGCTCGCACAAGTCACTGAATTGAAGTGAAGGGGCAGCCTCCTTAAATGCGCTTTCCATTTTATGTTCTTCTTTTTATAAAATTACTAGCTCAAGAACACCTAATAACAACAAATATTGCTTTTGTAAGGAAGAGAGAGGAGACGAATCACAACTTTTTTACAGCTCAACACCAAATGATGGGAATATTAAGTACTTTTGCTTAATGTTTGTCCTCTTTTTTAAAGAAATTTTCCTACTTCCCTTCTAAGTATGTGTTCGAAGGTACGGAGCAAGCCGGCAAATTGCACAGGCAAAAAACAAGGGAAAAAGGAGATGCGTAGCCCAAAATACAGGAACGATACATACCATATCCACCTCAACAAATGGCATCATGTGATGGAAAACAATCTCCGGAACCTCTGCACTCTCCTTGTACAAACGTTTTTAGAATTTGTCTGTTCATGACATAATCTGTTCTGATGCAAAGCTTTCCTTTCACTTCTCATTCGAAACAAAAAGTCTTCTGTATCTAAAACGTATGAAACCTAAAAACATGCAATGTGTTCCAAGAATGAAAAGAAGAGAAAAGCTGCAACTCGGTAACACAACTAAACAGACATCATACTAATATAAATAAGCATAAAGTGCAAAATCAAAACCAGAGGCAAAGGAGTAAAGGCATACATTTACAGAATATGCAGAAAAAAATGTTCTCTTAAAATACCTTAGATGAACTGCAAGCTATCTTACACTCCAGACCATTAATAACTTGTAATCCTTCCATGGCCTCGCTTGAAAGTTCATCACCACAGGCATACTTGCGTTTATTCCTGCAAAAACAAATAAGTACAAATTTTACCCACAAGCTTTAGCATGCACTGCCCTCCAATTTTCCTCACTTCATATATACCTCTTCAAGAAAATTCCTGACTTCTTTTTTTCGGGAAAAACAGAAAGGAAGTCATTGTGCAAATAGGCTGAAAAGTTAGGTTCCATAGACACAGCAGTTGCTTCAGGCTTATCATGTCCATAGTCCATCAATTGAATAGACAATCGTGTTGGTGTGGATGACTGTATGAACAAGGAATAATGCAAAGTAAAACTTCTAGCAATATTTACATAAACTTTCAACCAAAGAAAGCTGGTTCAGGAAGACAACAGGAAAAAGCAATCGAAACTTACACATTCAATACGGTACATGATCTCATCATGTAGAAGAACTCGAGCATTTTCATAATAAACTATATCAAAAAATCTTCCAGATTTTCTTGATTTCTCGTATGAATGAAGTTGGAGAAGCTTGTTATCCATCTCATCAGTAGCAACTGCTTGCAGCTGAAATAAATAAAGTCACCTTTCAGGATCAGAAAGAAAAATGAAATGGCAACGAAAGGATTAAGATAAAGGTAAACTTGTACATTTTACCTGCTTAACAAGCTTATATATCAACTTGTCTAATGTAAATAACACATACGACTGAGTTCCAATAATAGCTCGGCAGTCATCCTCAAATTTTGTGTTGTCAGAAGAACCATCCAGTAGGTTGTAAAGGGCAGTCATGAATCTGTAGTGCAAATGGGGACCTCAGGGTTACATAGGTATTCCAGCTATTTTCAAAATTTGTAACAGAATGCAGAATTTATAGGCGTTATTACCTGCCATATTGATCATTAGAGTTTACATCATTTGAAGCCCTCCACTTCCTATCTGCAGATGATGAATTCAACTTTGCCGATTGTATCCTCTCATACAGTGTCTGTCAGATTGGAAAAACAATTAAGATCTTGCAATCATATGAACGTGTGGGTAGAGAGAGTGTGAGACCCTTACTCGGTGAAGCCTAAAAAGCACATAAAAGGAATCATTTCCATAAAAAACTCTAGAAACCCTTTCTTTCTCATGCAACATAGGGGGAACATGCTTTGCCAGAGGCTTTACAGATAGCAAAAAGCGTTCTGAAAATGGCAATAAGATTCCATCTCCTTCCACATCATTGGCATCGGCCATTCCTTCAGCTTCACCCTCACTCTCAACCTTGTTATCATGCTCCTCATCCTCATCACGCTCTTCTTGATAACACTCCTCACCGTCAGCAGACTCACTTCCCGAAACATGACCATTTTCAGAAGCATTCTCACTGTCCTGTGATGACCTATGAGGACTTCCTTCCCCTTCATCAACATCAGCATCATTTTCTCCTGCTGCCTCACCACAACCTTCTTCTTCATTTCTATTTTGGTATTGCATACTCACACCACCATTCTTTCCTTTATGCACTACCGCTGTTAAACTAGTATCTCCATATACTGCAAAGTTATCCTCAAAATCTCCATTAGGAGATAGTTCGCCCTCTTCTCTTTCACTTTTGAAGTGTCCAGTAGGTTCTTCTTGGTATCTGTGAACTTTGTTGCCTTCTATGATGGCCCCATTTATAGGGGTAGCTGGTCTTGTAGAATCACAAACCTGAGTCATGATTAAGAAACGATTTTCAGTATCTTATTGCGAATGATGCCAAGTCCAATGATATATCCAGATCATACACTAACAGAATCATTGAACTATGCTACTTAAGTACCACATGAATTACTTGTCTCTATCCTATGTGGGTTATTAGATTCAAAATTTGAGTTAAAAATACAACTCCAATTGCTATAATACTGCAGGTCATAATGAAATCAGAAGTGCATGCGTCAAGAGGTTATGTATGACCTCATGCATAAAAACAACCATTTCCTTTCAAAACTCACAAGAAATATATTTATCTCCACCACATGCTAAAGCATAATTAAGTTAACCTGACAATATTCAATTCAACTTGAAAAGAACCACAGAAATTGTTCGAAGAGTTAAGCCATACCTCTGGCGAAGGAAAATTTCCTCCCTCAGCAGCAACATTACCAGGTCTTGATGGGGTAGCAGTAAGCCCTTCAAAAAGCAAAGAAAAGATGGATCTCAACTCCATTAATTTTCAGAGTGCTACAGTTGACGATCAAAAGGGAACCCAATGATAAAGTTTCTAAAAAAATGGTAGAGTAACTAAGAAGTAATGTTAACTTTCTTAATGCAAGTTACCAACCTGATGCATTATCTATGTTTGTTCTCCCATTAATTTGTTCCATTCCAGAAGCCATTAAGGCATTAGCATTCACTAACCGTTCATTGGAATGACCTTGTTTGCTGGCCACCAATACCTCATCAGGCATGGATGGATTCATAAGCGTTCCCTCATGATGTTTATTGTAATCCAAAGCTTCATTCCTGGAATTTGACTGTTCCAATGGAATACTTTCATCCCCATTTCCAGATGTATTTAATTGTCTTGAATTCGTTACATTTGCAACTACACCAGGACTACCATCACTGCCACCAAAACTTGTAGTGCCAACTTTAACAGAATTATGCTTAGCCTTGATGACATCTTCTTTATCTTCCGCACCCTGGGGTCGAGAAGGAACACCGAGCATTGGTTCTAAAAATGTTGTCCAAATCTTCATAACTTTATCCAACTGTTCAGTTGTACAAACTTCTCCACAGGAATATTTTATGAGTTGATACAGATCTTCATGAATATCTGGGTCTGGATACTCAAATTCCAAACTTGGAATAATAGGTCGTCTATTTCCAGCAGCAATTGCAAGAAGAACATCATCTTCTTTGTGTTTCTTCTCACTAATTTCTTTTATTTCAGCCAGTAAGGCTGTAGGAGAGGGGGGAAAAGAAGACAACAAATCAGGTGAATGAAAAGGAATTAAGCATCATATGGCAAAATCCACTGTATTTAAGAAATAATATACCCCCAAAAATCATCTTATATCGTAATTAATGAATGTTGTTAACTAATATCCAGGCCAAAGGCATATTGTGGTAAATATAATGCACAAAGAATTGTTCCAACCAACGTTTATTTGAAAGGGGAAGGTAAATGAGTGGATATGATAGAAAAGACTAAGAAATCAACCCCAGAATGTGTAGAGAAGTTAACAGAAAAACTACTTTTCATCCAAAAGAATGTGGATAATATCCAACAGTTAAGGTTTTTGTTAAAACATAGTTAATATTTCGGCAACCTAAAAGTACACTCATTTAAATACAAAAAACCTCATGTATCCCATTTTATTGAAAGGATTATTAAGATATTACCTTTTGTACTCAAGCTTTTTGTATCCTGTTGCTTAAAGTAGAAGCTGCGATGATCAAGAGATTTGTGATAATTCTTAGCATATATTTCAGCCCAAACTTTATTAAAATCTGCACGACACCTAGCCCACTCTTCTTGTTTCTGCTTCAAACGGCTTAATATAACAGGTAAAGCTAGAGGTGCATTCTTTCTCAACACCTCCATCACATCAAGCGCATGATCACCATATAATCGTTCAATGCACCTTCGATTTAGAGCTAAAAGAACAAATAGAGGAAAGAATCCCATCAGCATACGGAAAACATCCCAAACAGGAAAACTCTGATTGTATGATCGTGTTCTAAGAAATTCCAATAATAAATCCTATGACCTGTCAAGTGGTCCTCAATGCGAATAGGGCTTTCTGCTTTAATAACATTATTATTGATCTTTTCCAAGAGCTCTTCTACTCGCTTTGTCGTCACATTCACAGACTCTAACAACATATCAAGTTCAAACCTGCCAGTGAAGATGAGTGGGGAAAGGTCAGCAAATGCAAGTTTGCAAATCTAGAAAGCTTTTGGAAATTACAGCCACTAATCAACACAAAATTAACTTGAAAAGCAGAACATGACAATGGTGACCTTGACTGCTTAAAAAATTGTCAACAAAATATACATTTCAAAAGTTGTAAATAAGAATCTCTTAAGAAACTCTAACCTGTCATCTTCGCATCTAAACAGGCTCTCTTCATACTGATTTTTGCGCATGTGTTTAAAAGAATAATCTTCACTTCCTGAAGTGACAGAAACCCAATGATCATTCAATACTTCAGCACCAAGCTCAGTTCTCTGGCTAGCCATGGGTATCGGATACTGTGTGAACTCGTATATAAAAAAACATGAACACAATCAGCAACAGAATATCATTTACACATTCCATAAGAAAAAGAAACAAAGAAACTAAGTAAAGCGTACATTTTTTGGTAGGAGACGGTAGCTGGGTGTGCATTGCTCACAGTTAGAAAGGTCTAGCTCATTTATAGGTTTTCCGTAATATTTATCCTTGCTGGAATATGGATACATCTTAGGACCTGAAACGTCCTTGCTAATAAAAGCAGAAGATTTGTCCCTTTCTTGTAGTTCACGATCTCTTTCTTTAGCCCGATCATCCCTATCATGATCTCGAGCTCTATCTCTGTCCTTGTCCTCTACCTTTGCCAGTTTAGCTGCGATCCCTTCATTCCAAAAGGACTCTGCCAAATTCAAGATAGTCAGAAAAAGTTTGGACCAGAAGTTGAAGCTGAAGTTGTTCAAGTGAACTGGAGAACAGAGCAAGAAAAAGGGAAGCATTGATCATTCAGCTAAGAAAAGGAATGAGCAGTCTTACTTTTATTCATTACACCAACAAGGAATCCATCTGCATGAGAGGATTTAATAAGAACCGATTCTGTATATTAAACTTCAGAGAACATATAAAATAGATTCAATAGTGCAAATATTACCATTCTTCTCACATCTGGACAAAAATTCATTAAACCCTTCCATAAGGTCTGGATATTTTCCCAGTAAATCACCCACCTGGTTGAACAACTTATCACACATTAGTTATCATAACAAATTTCCACTTCCTGTCTATAATTGTATGACTCGAGGGAATGATCAGTTGACACTATGTAAATACAATGGAAGACAGGTCAAGTTTATACTAAATCAAGCGACATAATCCCTAGTTGTATTGAAGAACAAGTCACTGTAAGACAATTTATCATCAATTTCTACCCTCATTCTTTTTTCATCAAATGTTTGAAAACATTAAAACATGCTCATTAGTCTTTATTTCTCTCAGTTTTGCATTGAAATGTTGGCTTATCAAAGGTCAGAAAATTATTCAAATTGAAGCCATCTGTGGCCCTGAAAAGTGACTATCAATGATGCTGGAGTCAATCATAACTGTTCTTCCACTTCCTAGAACTCGTGCATACACAGATACACGAGGGGAGTGTCTTACAAGAAGTTCCCCAGTTCTGACTCTGAGTCAAAAAATAAATGGTTAAAGCACAAAAATAAAAACTACATAAAAGTTGATGTTATTCAAAATATAAAATAAGATAATCCATTGTTTAATCTTGACCGTTCATCTCTAATCTATTAAGCTTCTCATTTCATATTGACAGAATATAATGATTAATTCAGCAAAAGAGAAAACGCAAATTATGTAGATGAACCATACCAAGGATTCCAATTCTTGCCGGGTAATTATTTCCCTGCTATAGATATGTAGACACTTCAAAAATTCTTGATAAACATCAGGATTTCGTAATTTCTCCTTGACCTTTTCACAAAAAGCAAACTCTTGACTATACATACCTGGCATTTCAAAAATTTAAGTTAAATAACCAAGTGTATAAGAAAAATAAGACATTAAAAAATAAATTTGTTAACTGAAACAGAATAACAACTAAACTTAGAAAACAATTTTCTATAAGTAGAACAAGGGAAAAAAAAGTTATTGTTGCTTAAAGGCCTCTGGTCATGGAAATGAATGAATATATATCACTTAAGAAATGAAGATATACAAAATCCTGTTCTTATACAATTTGACTTCTAGCATTAGAAATGAATAAAAAGTAAAGAGAAGTCTTGCCATTAGATAATGAATTTTCAAGTGTAGAGAACGACTTTTTCCCCATTTTGTTCTTTAGCAAATGAACATGAGACAGATTGCAAACATATTATTTCAACTGCCAGAACATTGTATATCAAAGTAAAAGTTAGGGACGTTTTTTCAGAGAAATAAAAGCACTCAAAACCTAGCTTACAAATTGAAGACCAAGATTTGTTATGCACTCACCCTTCACAATACTTTTGTCATCACAGGTGGATGACATAGGGCGCATGCTTAAATTTTCATCAGAATCGCCACCTTGATGCAATGTTTCAGCACCAATCTCATCTGTCCTACGACCAGATTTCTGTTTGAGGGGGAAGCGTGGCATGGTAAAGTCTTGGCTACCATCGGGCCCATAAATTCTATCATCCCGTTCCTGATCTCTCCTATCCTTCTCTTCTCTGAGGTCCTTTTCCTTCTCAGCACGCCTCCTCTGATCCTTTTCTGCCTTAATCATAACTCTGTCCTGATCTGGATCAGAATGACCAACGCTGAGGTCATGATCACCATGAGAATCCACAGTCCGTCCTCTCTGGCATGGAAATAAGCCAAACGTTAACTTGATGATCAATTATGAGATTAGACAGGCTTAAGTATTCAGAGAGAGATAAACCTTTTCAACACTCATTTGCCTTGGCACTGCAGAGCTCCTATCCCGAGGCATGGAGTTCCGAGAAGGAGCATAATGTGTAGATGCTGTTGCGGAAGTATCAGGAAGAAAGTGAGTAAACTCATCAAGAAGATCTGGGTGGTCATGGAAAAGTAAAGCAACCTGAAAAGTGTCCAATATATGATTAAAAAGTGCATGAAAAAGAAAAATAGGACCTTCAAGAGGGAAAAACAATATAATGAACGAATGGGTCTGACTCCAACAAGATTATATAGCCACAGAAAGCAATGAACATACCTCCTGGTAGACCTCAGAAATAGACTTGTTTTCCTTTCTGTACATGTTCAATATGTCTAGAAACGACTTGTAGACATGGTCATCACCTTGAAAGCGAGACTTCAAGACAAAAATCCATCAGACTCAGAATTATCAACTCTCTTATTTTTAACATTTTCTTTTATTTGTATGCGTGTTGCTTGTGGTGGACCACAAATGAAATGCTTCAATTAATTAACTACTATTTTACCTTAATTTTGTTGACAAAATTTATAGCTTCGTCAAATTCAACAGGCTTCTTTTGCACAGGTTGTTCATCCTCCAAAGGAAGTGTGATTTCATACCCCTTCGGCAAGAAGGTGTTAAATCCCAAAATTAGATCTCTGTGCCCTTTAAACAGTTCCTTCACTCTTGCTATGACGCCCACAGTATCAACTCTACAAATCAACCAAAAAAAGTAAGTCACACGCACAGAAATCAATTTTCACTATAAAAACTTGACATCCCCTCACCTGCTGTGCATACAACAAAGAAAGATGGAAATTAAAAATTGAGAGTAGGGGAAGAAGAATGATGTAACAAGATCAAACCTTTGAGCCTTGAAATCCTTCATGACTTCTAAAAACTCGTCATATTTTTCCCTTTTATCTTGAAAGATTTCCTTTACTGCCTTGAGATATGCTAAGGCGTCATTTGTTGTGAGCTTTTGAGCACCTCCAGCCATCATCTGTGGATGCCCCGATCTTCATTCCAAAAAATCAGAACACATTAGAACTAAAAGAGAATTGATGAAGTACTCAGAAAAATATCACGCAGATGATTAATCTGAGTGTGCATAAACAAGTTTTATTTTTAACCAAAAAACAATTGTATGGTTTGCGCCACTATAAAGGTTAATAACGTGAGAAGAACAATTGCCAGTTTTGTTTCTCCCATCTATATAAGAAAAATAATTAGGTTCGAATGTAGTTTAGGGAAAGAAGCACCTGATCATATCTCACAAAGTCAAGTTTGAAAAAGAAAAGGAGAAATAGCTTTAATAAGACTAAACCTAGAACAAAGATGACATAATCGACCAACTATCGCAATGAATCAGCGCGTAGACTGGTCAATCTCACACAAGAAAAAAAAATCAGCATAGTACACACAAAAAAAAGACTTAATCACTTACTGAACGATGCAATTGGTTGATCAAGCACAGAAATATAGACATGAGCATAATCCAAGAAAGAGAAAAATTGAAGACAACAAAAATACATGAACTCACGTTTCTCCTAGGGAAGACACCATGGGCCGTTTAAGTTGAGAGCTCATATAACCATCGTCTCTGGACCTCTTCATATCCAACACGAAAAAAACCTCGCCTCAGCCGTCTTCAACACCAAATCATGCATCCAACTCGGATAAAATTCAAAATCCTACAAACCAAAGTTGCTCATTTGAACAAGAGCTAGAAGCAAACAGCAGATCTAACCAGAGGAAACAAACAGATACAGGAATAGAAGCAAGAATTCTAACCCAACCTTTGACACAGATCACCTTCGAAGAGCCAAATCCTGAACGAGAGAACAAAAGCAAAATTTTGCATTACTTCAATGTAAAGCAAAGTCAGCATAATTTAAAGCAGAAACATAATTAAAAACAAGGAAACCGGAAATTACAAAGTGATCGTGAAGTTCTCGAACTGCAGAGTCCTAAACAAAAAGCTTTTCTCTTTCCAATATATATATATATATAATAGAAGACAAAGAGAACAGAGAGAACAGAGAACAGAAGCTCTCTCTGTATGGCAGAGGTTCGTGTAAATCTTCAAAGTCAACAACAATCTATGATGGAGCAAATACAAAATTCTGAAACGAAGCTTCTCACTTC
This sequence comes from Leucaena leucocephala, assembly GCA_037074615.1. Classification (NCBI taxonomy): domain Eukaryota; kingdom Viridiplantae; phylum Streptophyta; class Magnoliopsida; order Fabales; family Fabaceae; genus Leucaena; species Leucaena leucocephala. The sequence continues at coordinate 18,714,446 of CM073567.1, read as the reverse complement.
AAATTTTCTGAGGAGAAACAGAATACAAAAGAGAAGCCACAATGTATAAAAGAGAAGAGGGGAGTTCACAATCTGATATACATGGGGATATTATCACACCCAAAAAGAAAAAACACGCTTAAAAAATTAGAGAACGAGAAACGGGATGTAGGAGGAGGCAGTAATATTTTACCTCCGTTTCCCGGTCACCTTCTCGATGTTACCGCTTATAGGCGGTTAATACTTAATCCTTTTCTTCCACTTGTGAAATTAGGGCCGAGATTCTAACCCTACAAGAGCTGAGTTATATTATTATCGTAAAATGGCGTTTTAGGGATTTCAATGGCACAAGATGAAGACGAGGCATTGAAGGGGGAAATTCTCATGTGCAAGGTTGGTGTGAGATTGTGAGTAGTTGTTGATAAATATAAATTACAAGGACTTGTTGTTCCAGTGGGTGAGGATGAAATTAGGTCTAACAAAATGGTGAGAAATTAATTAAATCTTTATTAGTTTTCTTAATTAAATTAATTCTGAGCTTATCTTCATGGAGTTAACTTGCCTAATTGTGAGGCGTAGCACTTAGTGTAAGTTCCTCGAAGGACGTGGCCGTTATTGAAGTTGGAATGTTGGCGAGAACACTAGCCTCAACCAGATTTACTTTTTTGTTTTTTTCCCCCGGCTTTTGGGTAAGGATACTAAATAAGATCAGTGTCCGGTAGAACCATAGATGCCTAGTCTAATCCCAATAGTATTATTTGGGCCTGTTTGAGGTAGGCCCAAAGCCCAATAATTTAGGCCCGGGACTTGGCTGTTAGGTTTTTCTCATGAGTTTCCTTTTCCTTTTTTTTTTTTGCGCCATCAAGTTGTCCATCGATTGTTGTTGTTGTGTGAAATTGCCTTGTTCGACCATCGATTTATCAAATGGATAAATATATGATATCCAATCCCTCAATTTTTTATTATAAAGATTTACTAACAACTTTTCATAAATCAGAAGTTGTTGTTTAAGTTAGTTAATGCTTTTAAAATTTAAAAATGCGCAAAATGTGGAACTTTAGAGGAGGTTATTTATTTGTTAGAAGGATGTTTGGTTAGTTATAAAATATCAAAGAAAAAAAGATACTCTTTCCTTCAAATCTTTACTATAAAATCTATAACAAAGAGATTTTTGTAATAATATATAAAATATTAATTTTTTAAATATGTGCCCCAAAATAAAAATGATAATATAAAATAGAATTTGACCATTTGATTATAAGATCTCAAATTTAAATTTGGATAAATATATAAAACATATTTAAAAGAGTTATCCTTAATTAAACTCAAAATACTTAAATTTAGTTATGTACAAAAAATAAAAATAAGGTACAAATGGTTGGGATGCATCCTTAAACTGGACACAATGTATGGGGCCCACGTGAGCTTGGTCAAAACATGAGGCCGATGGTGGGCTCATGGGATCTGTATGGGCCCAAATGAATTGGAGTTCTAGGACTTAATATGGGTCGACCTACTCTAAATCGTAGATGGGTCGACATGTTTGAGGTTGTTCCCACCTCAGATACATTGACTTCGGTCTTCAAGTTTTACTTTTTTATATATATATAGAGTCCATTTAGATAGGATTTTAAAAAGGAGTTTATAAAAAAAGAGTTTTTTAGTAGCTTATAGAAAATGATTTTTGGAGAAGAGCTTATAAAAAAAAAGTAGTTTTGAATAAATGAGTATTTGAATAGTTATTTCCAGAAGTATTTTTATTATTGGTAAATTACGAAAAAGTGTATGAGTATTAAATGATGAGATAAGATATAAGAGGAAAGATGATAAAGGGTGAAAGAAAAAGTAGAAGAGAGGAGAGAGGAGAGAGGGTATAGGAAAAAGTAGAATATATGGTATAAGAAAAAGTAGGGGTAATATCGTAATTGGTTAATTCATAACCTATTTTACTGTTCTATAAGTTACTCTGATCAGCTTATATAAAACTTTAATTTTAAATCATAGTTTAATCTAAAAATTCGTTTAAACAAATATGGTTGTTTATTTAAAAATTTATTTAAACCAAAATTTGAACTATAAACCCTTTTAAAACTATGATTTTGATACATTTGAAACCAACTTCAGTCTTCAAGTTGGTATTGACGCTAGAATTTTGGGAGTTGCTCTTTTAATGCTTACAACTTCCTATGTGACTATCTTTAAGGTCAAAGGATAAAAGAGTAAGATATATAATTATTTAAAATGTGTTCGATCTCTGGAGAGTACTATTTTATTATAGTTTTAATTGTAACACTTAGAGAGACATCTTAACTCATAAGTAACTAAGTTTATACTTAAAGTTAATAGATAACTCATCCTACTTGATATTAATATTATCTAGAAAGAAGTGAAATTTTATCATACTCTTAAATTGTAAGTGAACTCAATCTTTTTTTAAAAAAAATTTGTATAAAAAAACTTTTTATGTGACTGTTTGTTGGTGCTCATTGTCCCTTCCTTTTCTCAACAATTGTTTATGGGTGAATATTGTCTCCAAGAGACATCAATCATCACTCACTAATTAATGAGTTGATTCATAGTTATAAATTTAAATTATAGTATTGACTTAAAAAATTTATTAATAAATAATTTATAAATATTTTTATTGAGTTTTGAGGTATATAATAACCTTAATAAATTGTAGTAACTCAACTTACTTAAAAGTTTTTGTTAAAAAAAAATTGAAGACATCAATCGTCCAACTTCATCAAGTCCTACCTAAGTTCTTAGCTTCACCATTCAACTTAATTATAGATCAAAGTAGAAAGGCCCAACTAATTCAATCATTTATTAGGTTTCTTGATCTGGTTATGTTGCCTTTCTTATATAAGCATTGCTTGCTCAACCTTATTCTACTCGCCACCAAAGATGCTCATTAGTTGTCCTTTTTCTTTTTTAAATTACCTAAACACCCAACTTAGCAATAATATTGTTCATTGACAGGGATGGTGTGCTTTGCAGGAAGTTAAGAGTTTTTTCATGGAAGGCAGTAGCAGCTCTCAGAAGAGAATTCATCAGCAAGGTGGGGAATTCCCACAAGCTACTACCTGCAAAAAGGAAGTTAAGTATAACTGTAACTGTAATTGATCTGAAAATTACGACTTTGATGTGGTACCTCATGTGCGATACAGGATGTGAGCCATTGTAATGCGTAATCAGGCATGCTTATCGTTTTTGAACATAATTTATATTGGCAAAGTTGCTGGACATGTGTATGTATATATATATATATATACATGTACTCCTCCAATTCTTAATAAAAAAATTAATTAAATAATTTAAATATATTAAAAATATTAAATAAATCAATTAATTATAATTATTATAAAAATTAATTGACTAATTTAAATATATTAAATATTATATTATATAAATAGTTAAATGTAACTATAAGTAATTAATTTAATTACTTTTTAATATACCTAAATTAATTAATTATTACATATAAAATATTTGACAGAATACATTATTTAGAAGTATACGGTCTTAACTAGATTAAAAATAAGAGAATAATAGTTCAAATTAGATTAGATACAAGAAAGATGTGTAACACTAAATGACTTTAAGGGTTATAAAACAAAATAATTAGATATGTTTATCCATGCAATAGAATATGTGCTATAGCGTTCATAATTAATTAGTTTTTCATAAGAAATTGATCCAATTAAGTATGTTTAACCATCAGTGATCATATTCTTACTGATTAAATAACAGGGCACATCCAGCTGCTATATCTATCTTAGCACATGCTTACTTTAAAACAAAACTGGATGTTATGAATTTATCTGAACTGAATTACAATAACAGGAATATATATATATATATATATATATATATATATATATAAGATTAATTAAAGATGAGGACAGAATATCCAGCAAATGATGGCTAATCCCTCGTGGAATTATGAGGGTCGATGAAAGGAATATATGTTTTAAGTATTATTATTACATACTCATCAATACTCAACCAATTAATCAACTGATCAGTACTGTGTTTGATGACAGAGTATTAATGACAAAGCTTAAACTTAATTATTCAAACTATAACCATTCATTGCTCTGAAAATCCAACTAGATATAGTACTACTAGTTCTTGTACTTTATTAGACTTCTAATAAAGTTACTTGTACCCTTACCCCATAAAAATACTCTCTTTGAAAACTATGGTTATGAAATGGTTATGAAATCCATGGATAATATTTCAACAAAAAATTAATTAAAATAGGGAGAAACTATTTTGAATCTACCTATAGTTTTTCTCAATTTTTAATTATGTATTATTTTTTATTAAATTATTTAATTTTGCTCCATGAATATAATTAGCTTATGTATTAAAGCTAATGACATTAATAGAGTAAAGTTATAGAAATTAACAGTATTAATAAAATAAAATTAGATAATTTAACAAAAAAAATAACACATTGAAAGAAAATATAGATAGCTGTAAACTAATTTTTCCATAAAATAATACAAATACACCGAATATATAGAAGATATAATTTATAAAAAGACATGTTATCCATAAAATATAAATAGTACAATTTGTTCCCGAGTTTCATACAAAGCACGGGATTTCATTTATAAAATATAAAATTTGTAACAAAACTAAACAAATTACATAAAGAAGTAATTAAATATTTCTTTAATCATAAATATATATATATATATATATAAGTCATATTTTCTCATCTTTATTTGATCTAAAATACAACTCCTATTTAATAAAATCTATAACATTTGATTTGTTTTTCATCATGTTGTCGCCCGTTTGTACATATAAACTTTATAAATAATAATTTAATATAATTAATGTAGTAATAATTTTTGACAAGGTCTAGAAAATTATGTAAATGGTTTTTCAAATTTAATAATATAATTCCCTTCTTTTTATAATGCGATATAACTTCCTTTTAATTGCTATTATTATTTTCTTCTACCTCTTTGAGTAGATGGTATCCATATGTAAAAGGCACATCTGAAGCGTCGTATGGGCAATGAAGAAACAAGGAATGTTTTCAGAAGGTGACTCAGGGATCAGAATAATTTCTATCCAAAACCAAGAATAAATAAATGGAATTGAAATGATGAAGGATATATATGAGCCAAGATGAAGTTTGACTAATCCAAGAAAATAGGGAATGTGCATGTGGGAGTGTCTGGTGAGAAGGGAAACATGGTTGCACATGTTCATAGAGAGTTCAATGGTTCTGGTCTGCTTACAGCCATTTTCTGCCATGTGAGTGTCCTCAATCACTCCAAAATAACAACAATCTCAATGGGGCCATTTTCACACACATTGCACTTGGCTCTCTCCCCTTAATTGCCCACCTCCTCATTATACTCATCTTGTTCCTCTTTTCCTCTTCATTTCTTTTATGACTCCATTAATTAGTCCATAGACATATACATAACTCCCTCTCATCCTTCATTTTCAACTCAAAGGGGCATCAAGTATTAATTCCACAACTAAAATTGGTACCTGCTCTCCTGTATTTAAGATAAAAATTATATAACTAATTTATAAATATTAAAAAATTATTTATTTATAGAAAATATATATTTAATTTTTCTAAAATACTCTATTTAATAATTATTTATAATGATTAAAATACCTTTTAATATATATAATTAATAAGGATAATTTAAAAAATTATAAATATAAAAAATAAAATATATTATTATATATTATATTTATAATTATAACAAATCTCTCAGCTAACCTTTACATTTAAAATTAAGGGATGTGCTTTTTTTTTATAATTATTAGGTATATGATTTTTTATAAGTCGTACTTAACTCAACCATCATTATTTAAATGGCACTATATTTAAGAGTTTAGTTATTGAACCTTAAAAAATTAATATTTTTTATCTTTAAAAAAGTTATAACGCTATAAGATATATGAAAGAGAGTTAAAGGTAAGGGAGATCAATGAGACCAACGGGATAAAAGGAATTGGGAGAGAGAAAATAGAAAATATTTCTTATTCAGACTTTACACTCAGCTCATATTTATAATAAGATTCCATCCGTTAAAGAATGCCCAAAGGTTACAGTTACAGATAGCATCATAAACAAGCAATATTACGAATTTGTAGGTTATGATATGGACGTTAACTTGCTATATATAAACAAGTTGTAAATTTTTAAACTAAATTCAAGTTCAAGCAATTATGATTGCTTTACTTCTTAATTTTTCCTTCGCCATGATTTGGGTAACGTTCAACAAGTTTAATTATGATTTATCAAATCTTATTCAAAAGCAGAATGTGGAAGTTTGCAATCATTGTCTATAAGTTGGTTGACGTATTAATGTTCAAGGTCATAAACAGTAGCAGTAACAGTTTAAGAGGGGACTGTAATCTTTTGTAGGTGAGTGAGATATGTGATTATTTAAAATTTATTTAATTATAAAAAAATATTACTTTATTATAGTTCTAATTATGGTGCTTTGAGAGATATCTTAATTATTAGGTGTCTAGATTTATACTTAAGAGTAATAGACGGCTTGCCCTTCCCGATATTAGTATCGTTTAAAAAAAATGAGATTTCATCCTACCTTTAGATTGTAGGTGAGTCTAACTTTTTTTTTTAAATTTTTATAAAAAAAAGAATAAGGAAGTTTAATTTTTAAATCAGCAATTGTCTTGATTATTAATTTAGTATCCACTACACAAAATTTATATTTAAAATATAATTACCTTAATACAAACAATATAAAACACATGTCAAAAGTGATAGTTATTAATTATAGTCCTATTCACTGGATTTCATATCATACTCCTTACAACATTATCTCTCATAAGGTAGTCTTAAATAAAAGTAACAGTCTGTATTTGTTAAAAAATTTAATGTATTTCTTATTTTTATCTCCAATTAATTACATATTTCTCTTGTATATTTTTTATACCCATTATTTCTCATATATTTTCTCACACATTCTCTTTCTTACTGATCATCCTCATTGATTAGATTATATTTTGAAAAAATTATATTTCTAATACATTTATTACTTTTAATTAATATTTTAATCTATTTTACTTAGGTAGTTATTGCTTATAAAAAGTATAAGAGTGAGTATAATTTATTTACATCTAAAGGAAAAAAATAATTAATCTCTTATTTTATATATATAATTATTAAAATATCAATTAAATTAAATACCAACAACAATAATATCATATTTTATTCCACTAGGTGAGATATTAACTACATATGAATATAAATTGCGCAACGTTATTATAAAAAAAAACTAATAGATAAATTATTAATTAAAATATCTCTCTCAAGAATTTTGTTAAGTATTAAATTAAATACTAAACATTAAAATTAAAAAGAATTATCTATCATATCCATGATTTTTACGGGAAATAATGCTATAGAAGAATACATTAATGTAAAAGAGGGGGGAGGGGGGGAGGGACAAAGCGATTTATGCATGAACACGCATACTTACATCACTTTCGGTCGTTGGCTCGTTCTTCACTAAAACCACAAGATTGAAGTGACGTGATTAGCAATATAAATACGCAGTTAACCAACAATTTACCCCTAATTAGTTGTGGTTTGATAGCTAATCTCCATCTCCATAAGAATATTAATTTGCCCATTAATGATTGGTGATCTCCCTCGCATGCCTTCGCCACCAAAACAAATAAGAATCTCACCATGTCTCCCTTTTAATGGGAGAAGACATATACAATTGTTTTAGCTAGCGGCACCATCTTTAGTACCATCTTCTTTCCTCCATTGTATTATTTGTCTTTCTTGAAGAAAAAGACACATACTTTAATTGTAGTTGAACCAAGACGGATTATTGAGGAGGAGTTAGGCCTATTTTTTTTAAAAAAAACTTAATTGGTACAAAAGCAGGGTTTAAAAGTAGCTAGCCAGTCTAATTGACGTATCAACTTTATAATATTTAATTATAATGAGACTGATTATTCATGGCAGATGATATTTCATTATATATTCTTTCAAAGCTTTTGATAACATATTTTGAAGCACTATGAAGAAGGTGACTGTGTTTATTCCTTTTTTTAATTATATCCTTAATTAATATATTCTAATTTTAACAAAAAGATATTGATTATAATAATACTACTACTACTACAGAGAGTAAGGGTTTTTTTTTATTATTGATTTATTTTTATTATATTATTTTAAAGGTTAAGTCGCATTTAATACTATTTTAAAGTATTTTTTTCAATAGTATTTAGTACTATAAAATAATTTGTTGTAGAATTTTATTCTTAGTGTTTGTTTGACAGAAGGGAAATAGAGGGGAGAGAAAATTTTAATGAGTTTACTTTAAAAGAAATAGATAATTAGGGTTATAAAATTTTAATAAAGATAACATGTAAGATAAAAATATAAGAAAAATTGATTAAAAGCTTTTTTATCCCACTTCTTCAATTGTTTTTAAATAAAACTCATTAAAAATTTTACTTCCCTCCCTTCCCTTTCATTTTCATGGTACCAAATAAACCCCAGAGTATTTTCTCAATAATAATAAGCATCCATCCATATGAAAATTTATCAAGAAGAAAAAATAATTTATGGTGTTAATTGTTATCGAGAAAATACTTTAAGGATAAAATTGTATTAAAAATTATTTTAAGATATCGAATGCTAATAAAAAATATGTTAAGATATTAAATATATAAAATATTAGTTTAGAATATTAAATATTATTAAAAAAAAGTTGAATATAACTTAATCCTTATTTTAATGGTATCCCTATGCTGGGGTCACATGAGGTGAAAATTAAAGGCAGGAGGTGTCAAAATCTTTGTCATAGGAAATGAAAGAAAGTCACATGCAGAGATGCTTGAACAAGTAGAGAAGAAATACATACAGAGTCATCATAATGAATGATGGTGCATGACTCCGAGTGAAAGAAAGAAAGAAGAAAAAGGTAGATTGGAGCTTCTCTACCTTTCCAATATATAGAGTCACTCATTCTTCTGTCTTCATCTCTCTGATCACTCTCTTCATGTTTCCCATCATTATTGCATCTCTTCTTAAATCACGGACAATATCCCTTTTTCCCACCAAATTCCCCCCTTCCCTTTTTCTCCTTTTCACCCCAATTCAGCAAAAAAGCCTTTGATTCTGTGTCCCTTTTTGTTTTACCTAAATTATCAAGTATGTTGCACTCTCAATTACTCTCTACTTTACTTACTATAATAATATTTTAACAAAAATAACGTTTGGATTAATTTTTATGTAAAACAGAAGTTGAGCGCAAAAATATTTTTGAAACCATAATTTGAGGATTTTTCAAGTAAGTCTTATATTAAAAGAATTGAGTTAAACTAGTTAAGAATTTTATGTTTTTGAAAAAAGAAAAATTGACATTTCAAAACCATCCAAACTTTAAGTAATTTATATCTATCCTGACTTGACTATACTAGTAGTACCATTTCAATTCTCTAGCCTTATAAAGAGCATTTTTTTAGAAAAGCTTGTATATGTTTCACTCATGTTTATTAAAACAAAGAAAAGTCTAATATTAAGGAACATGAAAAGCTTTTAAAATGGGTTTTATAAAAAGCAAAGGAGGAATTACATGTTGCCAAGATATTAAGTTTCTCCCATTTGATATAATCACCCTTAATTAGTACAATTTGAATTTTTTGAAGCCAGAATTATATTTAATAAATAAAGAGTTGTGGATAATAGAAATAACTTGATTTTTTTCCTTAAGTACAATTGATTATTCAAATTTTTTAATGAATAATTGATAATTGTGTGTGGATTTATTGTGCAAACTCATGTAAATTTGTATTACTTTCTCCAACTTCATTGTAATATTGTTGTTATAAAAAGTATTAAAGTGAATTCAATTTTTTTAAAAAATTAAAATGGGATGAAGGGACAATTTTTTTTTTGTTTAAATAAAGATATGATGGATATATGAGTTTTATAATCTAACACTACGTGCACATATTTTAAAAAAATATATACATGTTTATATCGAAGATTTTATTAAAATATAATTCAATTAATGTAAGATGGATTGTGGATGATTTGGTACGTAGGTTGATAGAGCCTTTTCAACCTTCTTTTTAGTAATTTTTATTTTGTTTTATTTTTTATTCAGCTGAAGATGGAGAAAGGCAATCTGCTGGTTGGGTCCTCACAGATATGGTTCAGCTGTTCCAGAGGTAAGCGGCAGGAATCAATATTAAAGTGAGGAAAAGGACCATCTAACTCTAATTAATAATCATGCATCCCCATGATTTGCCTTTAATTGGCTCTATTAAAAATAAATACTAAATCCTAAGATTTTATTTTACTAATTGGTTTTTAAGCAAGAAATTTTGATTACAATTACATACTTCAATTAAATATTTATAATTAAAATTAACTCTTCAATTAATTTTTATATTAAATATTAAAAAAATATTTCTTGTGTTAAAATATTTTAAAAATATTTTTTCAGTAACTATTTAAGATATTTTTTTACATATATCAAATATCAGAAAATATGTCGTGATTTAATTTTGTCATTTAAAAGATTTTTTATAAGCAATTTTATCTTTAAAGATGAGTACTATAAGTTAATATGGATAAATTATTATGTAGAAGAAATGTCATGATTACCAAATAACTAAGAAAAATATAATTATATTTATAAGTTATTAAAAAAGTATTACAATTTTTAAAAAACTCCGTGGCAATGTATAAGAGTCTCATGTAGTTAGTATAGAGTTTAAAGTGTCAAATAAATATTATAATTATAAAAATAAATAATCATGCATTATCTCTTGCTAATATAAATAACGAAATAACAGTTCTGTATGACGAGGGAATTAAAATTCTCAAAGAGAGATATTAATTTATACTTATGTAGTAGTTTGACTTTGACCTCGTTCAAAGGTAGTTGATGGAGTTTAATATTAGTGGGGAAAAAAGAAAGAAAGTAATTAAGGAATGATACAAGAGTATTTGTACTTGAGATTTAAATGTGATTATTACGTGTAATTCAAACCACATGAAACCAGAGGTGCTTACAAGCAAGTAAGTGCTGAATTATAATTATAATTATAATTAATTATTATAAATTAGAAGAAAGTCTACGTGGCGAATGAAGGGAGGTCGTGGTGCTGGGGATCTGGTTATCAAGGCCAATGGATTAAGCATGTAAGTAACTTCATGTGCCGCCCTCCTTACTAATTTTTTTTTTTCTTATTATTATTTGATTTGGACTCTTTTGTAGTCTCCATTCAAACTTCCATGTGAGACACCACATGCTCTTGCATTATGTGCGTGTTTGGTTTTTATCAAATTAAGGTTTTAAAAGTTTTTTTAGGATAAAATTTTAATTTAAAAAAAATTTAAAATAAACAGTCATATATATTTAAATAAATTTTTAGACTAAATTATAGTTTAAAACTAAGGTTTTAGATAAGTTAGTCAGGGTAGTTTATGGAGCAGTAAACCACTTATAAACTAACTAGTTACTATATTACCCCTACTTTTTTTTACACTATCTCTCATCTCTCCTACTTTTTCTTACATCATCTCTCATCTTTCCAACTTTTTCTTACACCCTTTCTCATCTCTTATATTTTTTCTTACACATTATCTCCTCTATTTTCTTACACATTCTTTTATCTCATTTCTTATCTTTCTTCATTTAATACCCATATCATTTTTTATAATTTACTAATAATAAAATTATTTCTAAAAATAATTATCTAAACACTCATTTATTTAAAATTAATTTCTTTTATAAACTCTCTTCTAAAAACTTTTTTTTATAAATTGTTTAAAATCGGTTTCTAAAATTCTATCCAAATGAATTTTATAGTGCAGCTTAAAACAATCTATACTATTCAATCATCCCTCCGTATACAGCTTGCCATAGTCCGACTTCTTCCAATTTTTTTTTTTTTGCTTTTAGTTTAGATTTCATTTTCCTAATAATTGCAAAAGAAAATGTTTATCATCCCATTATCTCATTTTTTATGTTTTTTGAATTGATATTTTAACCAATTTTTTAAATAAATATTGTAATGAAATTTTTTTAACTCAAAAGACTTCACACCATCCAGAGTGGTCCTAACTCCTATGCAAAGAATAAGAGAGTTTCTTTATATATATATATATATATATATATATATATATATATAATTTAAATTGATATTTATGATTTGTATTTTTGGGATAATTTTACCCAAATCATTTAAAGAAGCATAGTACTGAAATGAATACGAGCAGAAAAAACCAAAATAGGATAAAAATCAAATCATTTGGTTGAAACTTGAGGCTTCGCTGCCTCGGTATTTAACTCCTCTCGAAGTCCTATCTTCTCCAGACTTTGCCGCGAAAATCTCTCACCGGAAAAACGTCCCCGTCGCCACGTTCTCCACCACCGTTTATTCGGTCCGCGAATGCTGAGTCACTGACTCGCCCAACAATTACAAATCCACAATGTCACTTCCCTCTAGGCGCCACTCGCTGAGTCCATCTCAACTCGCTTCCACCTCCCCCGGGTCGACTCACGATCTCAAGCACCGAGTAATTGCCAGCCTCAACAAGCTCTCCGACCGCGACACTCTCGGCGTTGCCGTCGCTGAGCTCGAGTCCATTGCTCGGACTCTGAACCAGGACTCATTCTCTCTCTTCCTCAACTGCATTTACAACACCGACTCTTCTTGTAAATCGCCCGTCCGGAAGCAATGCGTTCATCTATTGACGGTTCTCTCCCACTTCCACGGTGATGCTCTCTCTCCTCACCTCTCTAAGATGATCTCCACCGTCCTCAGGCGCCTCCGCGATCCCGACTCCGTTGTCCGATCAGCTTGTGTCGAAGCCATCACTGCGATGTCGTCGCAGATCACGAAACCGCCGTTCACGGTGGCGTTTTTGAAGCCGTTGATGGAGGCTCTGACGCAGGAGCAGGATGTGAACTCGCAGATCGGCGCTGCTCTGTGCCTGGCAGCGGCTATTGAGTCGGCGCCGGAGCCGGATGTGGAGGCGTTGCGGAAGAGTACTTTGCCCAGGTTGGGGAAGCTGTCCAAGAACGAGGTGTGCAAGGCGAAGGCAGCTCTATTGGTGCTGATAGGGAGCGTTGTTGGCGTTGGTGGCGCGTCGAGTCGGGGTGTGTTGAATTGGTTGGTGCCCTGTCTCATTGAGTTTCTGAGCAATGAGGATTGGACGGTAAGGAAGGCAGCTGCGGAAGGTTTGGGAAAGGTGGCTTTAGCGGAGAAAGATTTGGCGTCGCAGTTTAAAGTGCTGTGCTTGGATTCGTTACAAAATCGCCGGTTTGATAAGGTGATTGAACGTCTTCTTCTTATTAAGGGATACCTTTGAGTACATCATTTCACCAAGAAAAAGACTTTCAAAGAAAAAAATTTGGACGAAAATGTTGTATAAAGAGATGATTATTCTTTTTTATAGTTTTATTTTTTCGCCATCCCTCTTTGGTTTTACCCTTGAGACTGTGTTCAGTGTCGAAATGAGAGTTCTACACTACAAGTAAGTTGATCAAAGTGATACCGTTGTAATAGGTCAAGGTAGTTCGGGAGACTATGAATCGCACCTTGGAGACGTGGAAGGAGGTAACTGATCTATCGAAGGATGTTTCACCTCCAGCTAAATCCGCGTGTTCTACAGTTGGTAAGGCTTATATTAATGTTGCATAAGTTCATAGGCATATTTATTTTTGAGTATTTCACAAGTGTTGTTGCTTGAAGATAGGTTAGGTAATAGTACCCTTTCTGCTGATGGGAATACATATGCTACAGATGGCAACTACGAGTTAGAAGATACATTATCTTATGTTATCTGGATATCATTGATTCCAACTTTGCATAATGGGGCTTGAAAACTTGAAAGAAATGAGAAATATTATTACGTACTGATCACAATTCAGAATCGGAAATTAGAGTTTGTTTCATTTATTTTCTCCTTTCTCTGTATATTTTAACCATGGAAGCTTTGACTACTTCCGGTAAAGAAATCCAATACGTTGTTCTGTTCGTGGCTTTTCTCGTAGGTCCAGATAATGATAATGATCAGTGTGACACAGCAAGTTCAGTGAATGCTGGCTTTAAATCTTCTCTGTCAAAGAAAACAGTCCCAGCAAACAAGTCCCCTTCATCTACAGTTCCAGTGTTATCGACGATCAAAAGAATGAGCTCTCTAAAGGGTAATGACAAAAACTTAAGCATGGGGTTACCACGCAAGCTGGACAATGAGAAATGTTCTGATTCAAAATCTGAAACTCCAGAATCAAAGTCATCAACTTTGGGCATGGACAAGGAAGATAACATCGAAAGGTGTGATTTTGAAGTTTCTAAACCAGCCCAGAACGAAGACCCAGAAAAATCGAGGGCAGAGATTAAGCGGGTTGTCTTCAGCAAGATATCTGACGAGAAACTGTATAAATTTGGTGGTCCAAAATCTGGGTCTCGCGTGGTTCCAATTTATAATGATGACAGCCCTGACTTAGATGTTAAGCTCAATTACACAAATGAAGTTTGTGATAATCCTCAAGATGTTGAGGATTTTTCTATGATTCGCGAACAACTTATTCAAATTGAAAAGCAGCAATCCAATCTGTTAGACATGCTCCAGGTACATTGAGGTTTATACCTTTTCTTTACTGAAACTAACCTAAAATGAAGAATCTTTTCTGAATTCTGATAATACATTATAGTATTTGTGTAGGTTTGTATATTTGGCGTTTTCACTTTTCCTATTGTGCTCCTGAAAAAGACTCTTCATGCACTTAGTTTTCTGACAGCCTGTCATATTTGAGTAGTGGATATATTAATGATCATGCTTTCATTTTTGTTCTCCGGTTTAGCCTAGACGTGCCTTCACTATCTGATTTGGAACGATCTTCTATTAATTTCATACTATCTTAACATCCTTTTTCTTTAAATAACCTCTTCCTTTTTTTGGCTTAATCTTCTTAGTCCTCTTTATCATAATTACCTACGTTTATGTAACTGAGGTTGGCCCTTTCTTCTAACTGCTGGATTTCAAAAGACCCCTGTTAAAATGATTTTGAAGGACTGAGTGGATTGAGAATTGAAAATTTTACTTTTACTTTCTCCCCTAGCAGATAAAGCAAACTGCCAGTGATCCTTTTATACAAAAAAATAAAAAACCAAGAGAAGAAGCCATTGATGCATGTCTCTGTCACCATGTTCTTGGTCATGTCATATAGTAACCCTTTTATTTTTCCCCTTTGTGTTTTGCTTGGATGATATCTACTGCTCTTCCATATGTGTAGGAACTAGAGCTAACTTTTCCTTCAGTTTAAGCTATTCTAGGTTGTTGTAATACCTTATGGTCTTTCTCAATGCTTCACTTATTGTCATTTTTAATAATATACAAAACATATAAGAAAATATGAAATGTTAACTTCTTCATTTGAATGTAGAGATTTATTGGAAGCTCCCAAAGTGGAATGAATTCTCTGGAGACTCGTGTGCATGGCCTGGAGATGGCCCTGGATGAAATATCATATGATTTGGCAGTATCAAGCGGCAGGTTTCCCAATACTGATGCCACAGAGAACACATGCTGCAAGCTACCAGGTTCTGATTTTTTGAGTTCCAAATTCCGGAAAAAGACGGAGGGGAGGTATTCTACCCCAAGGCTCTCTTTAGGAAGCATATCATCACCCAATGCTATGCATAACGCAAATAATAAAGATAGTGTTGAAATGCCCTTTAATAACAGAAGATTTCAGCATCGTATGGATGGATTATTTGCAAACTCTACGTCTGAAACCGAAGGCGATTTGAAAGGGCATTTAGGGCAGTATAGGCATAATATGCCAAAGAATATATCTCAAGATGCTGGGAGAACGCATAGTAACAATGCCAGTGGGCTGGACAGCATATCTCTAACTTCTCGTGCAGCACTGAGAAACCAGAAAATCAGGTAACTACATATGTGATTCCAATAGTTAATGTTTTACTATCTTGAGACTCTTCGTGCTATTATCCATGTCCCTGATTTTTCCAACTATATAACCGACAGTTGAATTGGATAGATCATTGTTAATGCAATGGGGCAAATAAATCTCTCAACAATTTGGGATTTGATAATAGTGCATATGAAAAGTTACACTTTGTATCGTTGCCCTAGTTAAGCCAGCTAGGCACAAATTATGTTGGGTGTTTGTGCAGGATCTTATTCAGACATAAGAAAGTCCACGCAGTAAAAAGGATTGAAATCAAAAAGAGAGAGCCAGAAACCTACTTAGAAAAAATCCTGATCATACTGGGAAATTGAAACTCGTATGAAAAAGTTTGGAACACTAGTTTTTTCTGATTTCAATCAAATTTCACCAACAGAGTTAGTGCTGTGAATTATGTGTTTGCCCAAAGTCAACTTTTGATTGTCTGAGATAAAACTTACGATATTGTATTTCTTCTGCTTCATCAGATCATCAGTGTAGTCAAGTCAAGAGGAACTCGTTACTCCATGGCCATTGAACTGTATCAAGCATCAGAAGTCTCTGAGTTATGGGTGAAATGAAAGTGAATATGATAGCTGGGTGGTCCAGTATGCGGGAGCTTGCTTATTCAAAGCAATCCATCGTAAATTATAAATGCAAAGGAAGGCTATTTTCTCTTGGCCAAAGTTTATATTGAGGCAGAGGCAAGCGTATGGTTTTTAAATAGGATACAGGCGGAGGAGTTTTCTGGGTATGTAATTTACTTAAATCATGTGATAAGCGTAGGAGTTTTCTTTATCTGTAGTGTATGATATTTCTCTATTAGCCATTCTAAGGGCAGGAAAAAAAAATGGTTATGCTCTGCAGGAGTATGTCTGATGATGAATGGTCACAAGTTTGCGCAAGTATATAGGGGTGCCAAGAAAATATTATTTGCTGGCCCTGATACTTGGTAAAAAAACAAAACATAAGATAATAGATTAATAATAAATATTTGTTGACGTTTTTTCACGTAGACAAGAATCAAAGTAAAAAAGTAAAATTAGAGAAACAATCGCGTATGGTATTACCGGACCTATTGACACCCCGCCCAATTTTTTCTTCCTCCTTTCCCATTATCACCACCTTTGCGGGCCTATATGGGAAGTTAGAGAATGGCCCATGAATATATATATATATATTTCTCCTGTACTTATTGAAGACATAATTTATATTATAAATTATAATATAAAATATATATTATATTTAGAATCGGAGGAGTATATATAAATGTGTGTGAATTAGAAGAGAAGACACCAATGAGATTATAAAAGGATTGAACTCGCAATCTCTCATTTATGGGAGAATTTTTGTACTATTAAATTATTAAGTCATTAGTAGATGAGCCATGGATATGTAGCTGATAAACTAAAAGATATAATCAGAAGATTTTTTCCCCTAAAATAATAAATAAGGAAAAAATCAGTAAAATATACTTATAAAGTAATGGCTATGATCAAGAAAAAGTAATAATTTTCCCCTCAAAGAAAATCTGATTAGAGGAACAGAAAAAAAAAACGGCGAATCTTGTTCTATGGACTCCAAGTAGATTGAGGAGTTTCACTGTCTCGTACTCATTAGTTTTGATAGTATGCCTTATTATAAAATATTAAAGGCGAACAATAAAGGAGAATTGAAGCTTACCTTGAAGGCCTAAATTTGTGGTCTGATTTTTATTTTTAATTTTGATACAATATTTGATATTCGATCTTCTAGAACCTGAAACGAAAAGTGTTTCTTCTAAAACGTGGTTTCCATTTATATAGAATCAATTCTGACGCGTTATGTTTGAAGGATTAGTAATGTCCTAATTTAATAAGCAGATGAAAACGACTTCTATGGTTAATCTTCGTTAGGATAAGCTGTAACTGTATGGCCGTGAATTGATCAAAGAGCTTTCAAGTGAAAGTCGTTGTCGTCTCCCCCCAAGTGGGTAATACTAAACATGAAAAAGATTCTGCATGACAATTATCTTTCTCCTCACAAATCGAATTGCAAGAAGTCAATATCTCCATTAATCTTTGATGAAGAAAATGAATCCCAACACAAACAAACAAACAAAATTGTTTACAAAGGTTTTCCTACTCTCGATTTGAGATAACTTTTACAAGCTCCACTCATTTTTGTGTTCTTCGTTCATAGGATCGTTTCGTGATATAAATTTGGATTTTGGAAGGTTCTACAATCATCTCATACAAGAAAATTCATATGTTGAGTAGAAAAGTCCATCGTATACATTGAAATATAAGACATAAATATTCTTCACTCTCAATTATTACGTGAGAGATTGCTACTAATTAATTAATTTCTTAATATATTTTTGCCACAAACAAATTAATTTCTAATTCGGATAATAAAGATTCGCGTCTCTAAAAATGTTGGTTGTTTATAATCCTAGATATTTAGGTCTTCAAGTTGATCAATTACAGTATTTTTTTCCCCTCTAGGCACAGGCTTCTTCTATTGGTTTACTATGTCAATCCGTTGGTAGAAATTATAATTATAATTTATTATATTATAAAAAATTAATTTATTCTATTAAATTTAATTTCAATAGGTTAATTGGATCGAGTACTTGGATGTTAACATAAAAAGTATTTTATAAAAGGGATTTTTTTTATATACAAAAACTAAAAGAAGTATGTGTATACACAACTCAAAATAACTGCATTTTTCATAATAGTGCAATTTGGAAATTAATTTCATCTATCTTGGCAACAAACGAAAAAAGAAGAAAAGAAAAGAAAAGAACTAATAACGAGAGAGACTCCATGTGCTGGTTAATTAGTCTATTCAATTCCTAATTATATTTTCAATAAGTAACCATCATTCACTAGTTTATGTTTTATAAATAGGCTTTTAATTAGTCATAACAACTAATAACGCATATCATGATCAATTTTAACATTAATATCTTTTTTTAATATATTTTTTTGTTTTCATTTTTCACAATTTTTTCAATTTTCCTTTTATAAGCCATATTCTCCTAGGTGTAGTTTTATAATAGATGAAGAAAGGAAAGAAAAAGATAATTATGATATGTGTATATATATATGTTAATTATGATGTGACATTTATTATATTTTGTTGTTTTTAGTATTATTCAACAGAATAAATATATTATTTTTTAAAAATGGAAAGATTTGATATGTACTAAATGTGTTATATTTAAGGTAGGGAAAGAAAACAAAAGAATTGGACATAACAAGTGAAAGAATTTGTGAGAGGGAAATTGTGAGGATATGTCAGATTCAAAACTCAATTCAGAGGAAGAAGCAGAGGAAAAAACATAGTCATAAGAAATTCAGTATATTTCTCACATATGGACATCGTACGTTCCTGTCAAATTAATGAAAGCTCCAAAAATATTATTAATTATTAGTACGCAAAACCTAAAAGCAAAATTTGTAACCTTCTTGTTGCCCTTTATCATCATCTTTGGTGTTTCTGCTGCAAATGTTGAATAAATAATCAGACATTAATTATCCTAATTGAAGCCCAAGTGTGTGTGTGCGTTATAGTGTTAGTTTGGGCTAATAAAAGAGCTAAGCAATACCCACAATTTGTAACTGTAAGAAAGTTCTTCTAATATTAAATATTATTATCTCAATTAGCGAAAGGACGAGACATATTACTATTTAAAATGTGTTCAATCTTTAAAAAATATTATTTTATTATGATTCTAGTCACAACATTTTAGGAGACATCCTAACTCCTAAGTGCCTAGATTTATGCCTGGGGACAATAAACAACTCACCCTACCTGACATTGGTATCGTTTAGGAAGAAGGGAGACTTTATTCTACCCTTAAATCGTGGGTGAGCCCTTTGTACAAAAAAAATATCATCATCTTTAATATAAAATTTATTTAATTAATTTAAATATATTAAAAAAATTAATTTAAAAAAAATTAATTTCCTTTAATCTATAATTATAAGACACTTTTAAAAGAATAATTTAATTCAAAATATAAGTAATTTATAGTATAATTTTTCTATTAATTTTATTCTTATAATTAATACTCACATTTATTAATAAATGTAAAAATAAAAAAGTATTTAATTTAACATATATTAAATGAGCTAATTATTATTATTTTTTAATTCTCATGAATTAGTTAATAATTTACATTGTGAATTAGAGGGAGCATGTATGTATAGAGAGAGAGAGAGAGAGTGGCGGGTACAAAACCATTGGATAAAATCATAAATAAATTTCAAAGTTTTGAAGCCACCTTTGACCAAATCAAACATATAGAAGGCCAAAGTCAGATGGGAATGATTGGGATTTGGGAGTAAGAATCTGAATTTGCTTGCGTCAAATGGTGCTTGCAATGTTAAATTATTAAAATTGGAGAGGGTTTATCCGGTTTTTGCGCACTTTACAATATGATATGAACTCTAATTTTTTTTTATCTGCCCACATTACATCATTTGAATATTTATATAATATAAAAAGGTCTAAAAAATCAATTTGTTTTATGTGACAATAGATCGGTTATGCATACATTGAGTTATCTCTGAGCATTGAGAACTGGAGGACAATAAAAAAATTTAAAATCTTGTATTTAAACTATGGTAATTTTTTTTATTAACCACAAGTATTACTTTATTAAAAATAATTATATTTAAAATATTATATAATATTAAAAGTAGACAGTTCTCTTAATATAAATTTAAAATTTAATTTATCAAATTAGGAGAGATTAACTATTTAATATAAATATTTTTATGTTTAAATATTTTCATACTAGAGTAGCCCTGCCAATTTTATTTTTTTTAATTAATTCATGTAAATTTAAACTTGACACTGTATATTTTAAAAAATTAATTACGATCATTTTCATTAGAATCAAGGGGTGTTGAAAAATCATATTATTTATAAATTATAAATACTGTGACACATTTGTAGACGACGTATTGGGACCTATACTAGTTATTATTAACAAAACAATAATAATGGCAGTTGTTAAAGCATACATATCAATTTTATTATAATATGTAGTATTGTACATATTATTTAGCTAAATTATTCGTGAGATTGGGTGTAGACTACACAACAAATCATGTCATTTTTAGACCATATATATACACAAGTCATAACTTATTTGTATATATTATTATTATTATTATTATTATTATTATTATTATTATTATTATTATTATGTTTCATGTCATATTCTTTAGGGGAAAGTGATCTGTAAGATCCAAAATTCCTGTCGAAAGGGATACACAAAATTTACTAATCATCAAATAATAGATTGGCTCACTAATTTGGCTCATTAAATATATATATATATATATATATATTTAATTAGCTGTTCATTTTTTAAATAGAAACTTTCTTATTTGTTTGGGAATGACGTTCAAATATTTAGTTATTCATACAAATACAAAGAGTACTTATATAAATAATGTTTTTGTTTTTGGTAAAATGTTTTTGCAGAAATAATAAATACATAAAATAAAGAAGAAGAGGAAAGCGTGTAGCGCAGATGCGGGGAAAAACGATGAAGAACAAAGAATATAATGAGAACATAGCTTTGGTACTTATATACCACCAACTTCTGTCACTTTTGACGCCTCACCCATAATCCCTTTCACTTCCACACATTCCACCCAGAATCTCCACTTCCCTCTTCCCTTCTTCACCTTTTCATCTCTTTATTTAACCCTCTTTTAATCTCTAACCCCTTCACCTCCTCCTCCTCCTTCTTCTTCTGTCAGAGAAACCCAGACAAAATGGAGGCGTTCGATATACGCCGTCCCAAGAGGAAGCGTATGGTTAGGTCATTGTGGAGTAATTATCATTTCTTCTCTGCAAGATCACTTTTTCTCTGCTTCTCCTTCTTCCTCTTCTTATTCTTCATCATCTCCTCCGATCGCTTCTCTTCTCGATTTCGTCCCAATCTATCTCCTTCTTCCTTGTCCCTTCTTTATAGCTCTGCCAGTTACTCGGTTCTTCACTCTTTGAATTTCAACCAAACCTTTCTTCGTCTTCCCTTCACGCTCCAACACCACATACTCTTCCCCGATCACATACTTCTCATCGTCACCGGCGACAAAATTCCCCCTAGCAACGAACTGGAGTGTGTTTACTACAAGTTCGGGAATCTTTCCGAGGAAGTTATTAATGACCCCGTTCTCGATGTTCTTTCTCTACCAGTAATTTCCACGGACCATTACGCCGAGTTTCGGTCCATCGTCGGGTGCCCGATTCACCCGACCAACTACTCCTCCGTCCCAGTCCATTTGCGACGGCGCGGCGGCAAGGTAGGTGATCGGCACCGAAGTTGGGAGTTGCTGACGAACCTAACGAATCAATATTCTTGGAATAATTTAGCGTACGAGGCGTATTTGGATGGAGACACCGTCGTTGTGTTCGTTAAAGGACTCAATCTCCGGCCCCACCAGATATCAGACCCGACCCAATTCCGATGCCACTTCGGGTTAAAAAATGGCGAATTCATCCTCAAAACGAAAGTAATCTCCGCCGCACAAGAAGTGGTCCACTGTTCATTACCACGGAGCATTGCGAACAACCCGAATAAAGCTCAGGACCTTCGGGTCACAGTGAGCCATTCGGGTCAAAATAAAAGACGTCCGATCAACAAACTCATGCCATCGGTGTCAACAATTCAGAATAGAGTGATGAAGAAAACGACGACGACGACGAACAAGGAGAAGCACGAGCTCTGTGTCTGTACCATGGTTTGGAACCAAGCCTCTGCTCTTAAAGAATGGATCATGTATCATTCATGGCTGGGAGTAGAACGATGGTTCATCTACGACAATAACAGCGACGACGACATCGGAAACGTAATCGGAGAACTCAACCTCGAAGGCTACAACGTGAGCAGAACGACATGGCCATGGATTAAGACCCAAGAAGCTGGCTTTTCTCACTGCGCCTTGAGGTCAAAGCAAGAATGCAACTGGGTCGGATTCTTCGACGTCGACGAGTTCTTCTATCTCAAAAACAGAGGCCACCATCAGAACGCACTGAAATCACTGGTCTCCAATTTCTCGTCCTCGTCGAAACTTGCAGAGATAAGAACAGCATGCCATAACTTCGGTCCTTCTGGATTAACCTCGCATCCGAAACGAGGAGTGACAACAGAATACACATGTCGAATGAAGAACTCAGAGAGACACAAATCCATTGTGAAACCAGAAATGCTAGATACGAGTCTGTTGAATGTGGTTCATCATTTTGAGTTAAAGGAAGGAATGTGGTCGGTGCAGTTGAAGGAAGGAGAAGGAGTGATAAACCATTATAAGTATCAAGTGTGGGAGAGATTCAAAGATAAGTTTCTGAGAAGAGTGGCGACATATGTGGTGGATTGGTATGAGGATAAGAACAAAAGGTCAAAGGATACAGCACCTGGGCTAGGAACTGAGGCTATAGAACCACCCAATTGGAGATCAAGGTTTTGTGAGGTTTGGGACAATGGTTTGAAGGACTTTGTTCTGTCTCATTTTGCTCACCCTGAAACTGGGACACTTCCCTGGGAAGAATCCTTATCCTCTCGAGTACAGTAATCATCTTACGTATCAAATGATCCAAAGAGATAGAAAGAAACCTAATTTACTGCTTGGAGATCACAGGACAAGGGTTTGTTTGTGTCTTCAAATTTACTCTGAACTCGAAGAATTGCTGACAGAAGTTAAAAATTTTGTTTTGGCTCCCTAGAACTGATTTATTTTGGCTTTCTGGGGCCTTTCTGTGGAAAGCTTTTGTTTTTATACCATATAGATTGATTGTTTTGTTGACAAAGATAATTTATAGACGAGATCCATGCAGTCGGAGGGCTCACGTATTTGTATATCCATTTACAGTGTAAATGTAATCCCCCTGTTTCTTGCCCCTTTTCGGTTTTTATTTTATGCCCCCCTCCCCCTCCCCCGGGTGACACTTGCTTTGTTTTAAACAGTACCATATCATTTTTTGTCAGATTTCTGGTGGTACCCCTATAGTTGGGAGACTAATTCTCTTCAAGTATAAAGATACCTAAATAGATTTTGCCATTTTGTCGCTCATAATAAAACCTTTTTTATGTAGTGATAGCGGAAAAAAAAAATGCAATAGATGTGCATATATTTACAAGTCAGTCAGTATTTATCTGTTTTAAAACAAACACATCAATGATACGGCAAAAGAAGAAGAATCTATGGGCCTGATATCTAGGTAAACGCACAAATACTAGAGGTAAATTTAACAGGATAAAAGAATTTTTAATAAAAATAAAAATTTATTTAATAAATTAAAAATAAGTATAGAATTGATATATATATTTATAATTTAAAATAAAATAGTCTAAAATATTTTTTTTTATAATTTAGAAATGATTAAAGTTATCCATAAATTTTATAATTTGAGGTAAAATGATCTAAAATATTTTACTCCCATTTTTCCCATGTCATTTTTTAACATTTTTTATGGAACTTAAATGGACGCAATGAAAGTAGCTTCTATTATATCAAACAATATAAATACTTAATTTCACTTTCATTTATCTATTTTTACTTCTATACTACCAAACATGCCCTAACTTCTCATGAAAGTTTTTCCATATATAAAATACTCTATCCACTAGTAAATATATAAAATAATTGAAAATTTTATTTTAATCTTAAATATAAGTTAATATTACCTTAATTGGATATAAGTTTCAAGAACATAAAGCCACGATAGATCATAATCTAAAGTAATCACAATAAAATCATGCAAGTGAGAAAATAAACAGAGATAAACGAGGGGAGCTGAGGAGTCTAATGGAAGTGCCTTCTTTTTATTTGAAATATAGATATCTTACTATTAAAAAATAATTTTATTCAAAATACTAAATATAAATATCTCTTTTAATAATAATTTCAATATTAATTCATTTTATTATAAGAGACTATTTCTTTTTATTAGACTAAACTTTGATAATAATGAGAGTGCCTTTATAAAGTGTTTGATATCCTTTATGCTACAAAGCTCTGATCTAGTGATTGTGACTATATATTGAATTTGATGAGTTAACTAGTCATCATATTTATTTAATATTTGAGCTCAAATTGAACAAATTTAATTTTTTTGTATAAAAGTTTTTAAAAATGATTAGACTCACTTTATGATTTAAGGACAGGATAAAATTTTTCTTTATCTTAAAAAATACTAATATTAAGTAAAATATATCATCTATTACTCTTATATTCAATTTTAGTATTTAGAGTTTTAAATGGGGAACTCAATAACAAAAGCATAGATTTATTCTAGAATTAGACCAAGAGCCCCACATAATTATTTCCATGTGCCATATGAAATTTGAAGCCCAAAGGTAAGTATTGATGGAATTTAAGGCATAATAAATGAACGGGTACATTTTGGATTTGCATGTACTCACAATGGAGAAGTTGGGCTTCGGCCTCTTTTCATACCAAACAAAAACACACAAAACATCTCTCTATTAAAAATAGTAACTAATTTTTGTATAAAAAAAAATAGTATCTAATTTTTTTATATTATAATTTTTTTTGAAGGAGTTTTAATATTGATTATAAGATTTTTCTCTATATATATTGTCAAATATTAAACCCTTAACTGAATATTTAAAAATCTAGTTAAATATCAATTGTGTTAGGCTTCATAATTAAATTTCTTTTAACATTGCATAACTCTATTTTAATGAAACGAGATAAGCCATTAAATATTGATTCAATAGTAAATTAGCCTATAATATTTAAATTTGAGTTTAAATTTTATTGTTAATATAAAAATTTTGTGAGTGTCTAATCTATATTTATCTTTATAAATATATTTTTTAAAATTTAAAGGCATGTTAGAATCTTAATAAACTCATGGACTCAACTTATCTTTTTTTTTTGTTGGTGAAAAAAAATAGAGAGAAACGAGATAAAGTCAAAAGTTCAAAACCATGATCCGAACACCACACCCACAGCATCCCCATGACTGAGCATCATTTCTTTTTGTATTAAAAATATAAAGAAATTTTTAACTTCAAAAACAATATATATCTGACAATGACATAAAATAATATACGAAATAAAAATATAGAAATGTTTAGCATTGATATTTTTAATCACGTAGATATGTTAATTAACAACTCTAGTTTTCTTGGTTAAATATACATTTAAAATTTTAAAAAATATAAAATGAATTAGTTAAGTTCATTATCTAGCTCAATGTTTTAAAAGCTTTGTCGGGACGTCTAACAAAGGTCAAATTGATTTGATTTAGAGACTAGTGATGTAATAATTTAAAATGCTATTAAAATTAAAAATAATTATATATATCTATGTATATATAAGAAATAAATTCATAATAAGTTTATTTGACAGCATAATAAAACCATCATATATAAACCTTTCAATAAAACAACATCATATATATAAAAATATATTAACCCTTTTCTTTTTTACTACAAATGAGGGTTGTACCATGAAACGAAATTAAGGGAAACCAATTCCTAAAGTTTCTTAAACAACTAATGCGGCCAAATAAAACGGACAAATTTTCAAAATAAATTAAAAGGATAGACTTTCTTTAGCCAACATATTAGCAATCTCTAGAGCTAGTAATACAGATTAACCTACTGAATACGGATTAACTTACAATAGATTGGGTTGAAACTACATGCGGGTTGGAATTATTCCAACCCCATGACCGCTATGGTAGGTTGGCGGATTAGCCTGTCAACCTGTAAGTTTTTTTTAATTAATTATTTATTTTTTAAAAAAATATTTATATATATTTTTTTAAAAAAAATAATTTATATGTATTAATATTAATTGAATTTAAAGCATGATCTAAAATTATTAAAATTTTTATTTCTTTAATTTTATCACTATCCGTATATAAATTTGTCATAAATAAAATAATAATAAAATAAAATATATATTTAAAGAAATGACTTAATAAGATAAAGTTAGCATAAATTAAATATAATATAAATTTTAATCTGGTTAAAACTCTAAAATTAATAAAGTGTAATATAAATAATAAATATTAAAAAAAACGGGATAATCTGCCCTCGAGTGCGGGTCAAAAAGATCCACACTAGAATGAGTTATCAAATTAACAATCTAACTTATCATAAAATAGCAGGTTGAACCCGTGAATTTAACTCAAATTTTTAACTGTAGCAATCTCTTGAAATATAAACTACTACAATAACCCATCCGCTGTAACAAGTTATGAATATATACCATTAAAAGGCTAACAACTTAGTTACTATTTAATTGTCATATGAAGACAACAACTTTCTGCTTCAATAACATTATAAAGACCAGTGACATGTGTAAAATTAGCCATTCAATTCTTAATAATATCCCCACATCTAAGTTTGTTATTATGACTTTTTTTTTAGAGATCTATCAACATTTAACTGAAGCAATCTCATTGGTGATACTTTCTAAGTAGTTACAGATAAATTAGTCGAGCTATATACAATATGTTATTACATATATATACATAAAGTTATGCCAAACTTTTTTTAATATTAAAAGTGGCTTTTGAGAGTTAATAAAATATGATTTAAAAATAGCTTTAATTTATTTTGTAGGGAGTGGATTATTTTTTTTAACAATTTTTTAAAAATAAATTAGATTCACGTACAATTCAAATACAGAATATTTTTTTTAAGTCATATCAATATTAAATAGAATAAGTATTCAATCACCTTCAGGCTTAAACATAAACGCTAAAAAACTATGATAATTTTTTTAATTTTAAAATCAAGAGAAAGTAATACTCTATAATAATCAAATTTTAAATGCCTTACTAGTAGTTAAATTTACAAACAATATCTATAAAGAGTTTATTATTAAATACTATCCATATATATTTTTAATTTTGTTAATACCTTTTGATAAGTCTCAAAATTCATCCAATTTTTCAAAAATTGGTCTTAGTTAGTGGTTTAATTATAGATTTCCGTTAAAAGATGACCCAACTTTAGTCTAACCTGTAACTGAACGATAAAACGACTTCCTTATACAATCCAAACCGTTGACAAGTTCGATCAGATTGTTCGGTTGAATCCGGTTTTGGAATCATTGCTATTATTAGCCGGTGTTCTTGTTTTCTTATACGATCAACAACACCTGCAACTCTGGACATTATTATATTAATTGATTTATGTTAATATTACTAATCAATAAACACACGACAACTGTCCCATTTTAGTATTCCAAAACTATACAATGACACACCCAATCTTTGTAAAGAAGGTGCATCGAATATGCCCTTTTTCACGGCTCAAATACATTCTTCTTTTTAATCACATTACTATATTCCATTAATGAAAACTCGTTTTGGGTATAAATTAATATATTTTCCACTATCACCATGACCTTAGTGCTGCCATATTGTCCCCCCCAAATTATATAACTTGCCAAGTTTCAACATCCATCCACGTTAGATCATTCACTTATATATATAGAAAGTAATGAATTAACTTTCCTAATCGGTAGTCCCCCCCGCCCACAGATTTTGGGGGGCAACATAATCATCCCATCAGTTGAACTTCATTATTAATTATTTAATTCCATCACCTCCTCCCACTTGTATTCTATCTTATATAACTAATCTATAAATATGTCTGAAGAAAATTAAATAATAAATGATTTAATATGTATATTTATCAAGAATTTATAAATTTCATATCATGTCCCATGTATTCACTCTAATCCTTAATATTATAATTATTTATTTTTAAATAAATAAATAAATTATTATTAAATTTAACTCCTTAAAATAAATTTATATTATATAATTTTTAATTTATTTAAATTAATTAACTAATTTTTATATTAATTAAAATTAATTAAATTTTTTAAAATATCTAAAAAATTAATAAATTTTTATATTAAAGAGTGAGGATTATATACTTATATGTGAATTGAAGATAAATTTTCTTATCTTCTTCCGAAGAATAAATCGTTACTTGAATTACGGATTGATACATGGAAAATAATGGTATCTAAAATATACATTATAGTTACGTATTAAATCTGTTTTTATAGTTGTTACTTTTTTCTATAATGAAGATTATCATTATAGTTATAAACATTATCTGAAAAAGCTGTCCTTAAATAGAAGAAAACAACGCGTTTCTGTTAATGTTAAAAAGCGTAACAATGGAAAATAATAATAAAATCCATATATTAAGAAATTTCAGGGTGCATTATTCACTCCTCCCGATGAAAAATAAACAAAAGGAAAGGAAAACAATATAATAAAAAAAAAATATTTCTAAGATCTGCTTGCATTCGATAATTAAAAAAGTATGATAAAAAATAAATGAAAAATAATAATCTGCTTAAGGGATATTAGGGATATGTCTTTTGACTCTTAATCCCGACAAATAGCCTCTACCTAGAATCAAATGGATGATAATAATACTATATTTATCTCTGTTTCCATTTCTTTAGTGTTTTTTTACTGTAATTATCATCGGACTGCGATGGCCGTCTATGACTGACATTTGGCCTCGTGCGTACCAAGTAAAACAAGCGGTCCTGATTCATGATCCCCATCCAAACAGTATCACGACCAACAGTATATAATAACACCGCACCTGCGACGCACTGTATCATTTCCCCCCTTCTTCACTTCCTCGGTTCAAACCCTTTTAAGCCTCGTCCTCGCGTACGGCAGCTTCTCACCAGAAAGATACACAAACCCTAGAAATCCTCCCCCCAAACCCTCCGTGTGATCTCGCCCTTTTTTCTTTTCATGGATTAAGACAACAAAAGCAGAATAAATCGACGTCTGCGCTTATACGTACGATTCATACTGTTCTTCTCTGTGAATTCAAGAACAAGATGATGCCTCGCACGTGCTCACAGTACGGTACCACCGGCCACAACTCCCGATCATGCACCGACCGCAACAACGGCTCCGGCGAGAACAGTATCTTACTCTTCGGGGTGCGAGTCACCCAAGGGAACTCGTTCAGGAAGAGCGCTAGCATGACCGATCTATCACATTACCAGCAGCCGCTGCCTCAGGATTCCAACGCCGACGCCGGTTACGCCTCCGATGATGTCGTTCACGCTTCCGGTCGTAGTCGCGAGAGAAAGAGAGGTCAGTAACGTAATCTTATTGCGTGTTTATATTAGTATTCGGTAAATATATGTGAGCTTTGTTTGGGTCTGGGGGTTGAGTATTCAATGTTCCGACTGTGTGGTACTGAATAGGTGTTCCATGGACGGAGGAGGAGCATAGGCTATTCCTGCTCGGGCTTCAACAGGTAGGGAAAGGTGATTGGAGAGGGATTTCTAGAAACTTCGTGAAAACGCGCACACCAACTCAGGTAGCCAGCCATGCTCAGAAGTACTTCCTCCGCCGGCATAACCATAACCGGAGACGTCGGAGATCTAGTCTGTTTGATATCACCACCAACACGGTATTTAATTATTCGTTTTCATTTTATGCCAATGTTTTTCTATTTACCAATGTATTCCTATTTATCATAAGTAATTTTGTTTCAGTTGACAGAATCCTCATCTTCAACAACAGTGGAAGAAGGGGGAGTCCATCAAGGAGTACCGCCGAAATATCCCCATTACGGCAGTGGTTTTGGCGGCTCATCATTTCATACTTCACTGTCC
The DNA here is from genome assembly GCA_037074615.1 of Leucaena leucocephala. Taxonomy (NCBI): domain Eukaryota; kingdom Viridiplantae; phylum Streptophyta; class Magnoliopsida; order Fabales; family Fabaceae; genus Leucaena; species Leucaena leucocephala. Next base: position 18,683,839 of record CM073567.1, on the reverse strand, counting down.
CCGCCGATGGTAGGAGCTGCTAAGCTGATAAGGCCTACGCCGATCCTGCCGGTTGCTCCATAATGGAAAATGGCAGAATTAAACTTGAGGGAGAAAATTCATGTGGCTGAGTCTATGCTGGCCAGCAAGGAGAAGTCGTCGATGGCATTCCAAGTGATGTCAGGAAAGCAGAGCGGTGGTGGTAATAGCAATAGCATGATCAGTGTTGCTTGAAGATGGGAAGGTAGCGGAGATAGGAAAGGAAAAGAGAAAAATAGAGGAATTGAATTTGAAGACTTGAAAATGGCTGGAGCTTGAATTGTACGGAGCGAGAGGAGGGAGAAGGTGGGGGCTTGTCATATTCAGTGCTGAGGGATTCTTTTGGGCTTTTTAATATATATGCGTGTGTGTGGGCTTGTGTTACTGTGAGGTTATGAATGAGGATGATGATAGGGTATCAGGTAGTGTTTGGATGTGATTGGCCCGTTTATTCCCCTAGTTGTGCATTTCTAATTTTGTCCGCACAAAACTTCCTTCAGCTGGGAAAAGGAGAGATATATTATTATTGGTAGTATATTTAATTTTTAAAGAGTATTATTTTATTATAATTTTAATTATACTATTTAGAGAGTTATTTTAACTCTTATAAATTTAGATTTATATTTGAGAGTAATTGATAACTCGTTCTATTTAATATTAATATCATTTATAAAAAAGAAATATTTTGTCATTCTTTTAAATCGTGAGTAAGTCTAATATATTTTTAAAAAATTTTATACTAAAAAAAATTTTGTCTGCGCAAGCATAACTCATTTGATCTAGTGATATCTTATATTTAAATTAGATTGTGTATATAAAAGAAATTTTATTAAAAAAAAGATAAAATTCATTTTAATAATTTTTATATTTTAAAAATATTATAAGGATTCATCTCAAGGAGATATCGCCTAAATTTTATAAAAAAAAAAAATTCATCCCCACGAGAAGCGAACCACTTTACACACATATTGTGGGCGTACGTATAGAAAACCTTTTTGTTTTCTTTGAGAATTATTAATTTCATGTTGGCTATGAGAATATCTGGGCTCATCATTGTTTCGCTCAGTATATATATATATATACACACACACACCTTGGTATTCTCTACTAATTGAATTTCTACCTTTGTTGACGACCAAAGGTAGACGACCCATGAATTTATCGGAGGTTTAATCAGCTGGTTACTTTCACCTTTAGACGACCCATGAATTTTAATCAGTTTCAGGCACTTTGGATGGATTCCATTGGGTGGTAGCACATCATGTGAAAGAGGTTAATATTTCATAAAGTCATAACTTCTATTAATACCATTGGATCATGAGCTAATGGTTAATATTTCTTGATTGAAAAGAGCTCAGATATCAAGGGATTTAAATATGAACTCTAAACCTCTACCTCAATAATGAGGATAATATAATTTTGAATTCTAAAAAATATACTAGTTAAAATTAAAAAGGGGAAAATTATTTACTTTCTAGGGATTATATCTTTGACAATTTTTTTTTTAAAAAACTCTACCTATATCTTTACCATCTGGCCAGTCTCATGTGGCTTAGATTTTATTTAGTTTAACTTAGAGGAGAATAAATTATGTTAATTTAAATGAAGGTAGAAAAAGTAAAAGAGGTTGGAGATGTAAAAATAAGAGAGGGGATATGATACTTTTTATTTGATTTAGAAGAGGAGTGGAGGAGGGTTAATTAAAATTTAATAAATATAATATTATTTTTTTATTTAATTTTTTTTATTCTTTATTTATAATATTTACATCAAAATTATTATTTCCTAATTTATAAATCTTAAAATTTTTTATCCCATTTATATATATAATAAAAATAAAAAATAAAAAATATGATAAAATTTTAATATTGTTTCCCATTAATTTTATAATTATTATATATCCCAATATAATATATAAATTATTTAACATGTTTATTAGGTTTTAGCAATTAAAGTAAAAATCATGTGTGAGGATAATGAAAAAAAAAGGTTTCAACTTATGATGGTATAATTGGAATATTAAAAATATATAAAAGGCAATTTAGTCAAAATTAGGTAAAAAAAATCTCTCATCTCCAAAAATTCCCTCTTTTTGAAGGGAGGGAAGGGGAGCACATAAAAATAAAAAATATTATCTCCTATTCCTTCTATTTTTTCTAACCAAATACACTTATATCTTCTCTCTCCTCCTCTCTAAAATCTCCTACCAAACAATAGGGTTGTACACAAAGCCTACGGCTCGGTATGCACATCTGAGCCCGCAATAAAAATACGCTGCCCAACCCGATAAATATAGGGTAGGACTGAGCATCGGGTTACAAAATACATGCATTTTTTGGGCTGGGCACCGGGCATGGAGATTGCCCTACCCTGCCCATGAACACCCTTTATTTTATTTTTTTCTCTATCTTGAAAGAGAGAATATGATAGCTACTAGTGATTAGAAGGTCGTTTTAAAAATATAAGTAGTTAAGTAGGTAAGTTATATTTTTTAATATTTATAATTATATTAATATTTTCTTTTTTTAACTTTGTAAATTATCATAAGATTACATTACAAATTATAATTGTTTATTTTATTTTTTTAGATATTTTATCTTTGTAAATATTAGGGAGATTGATATAAAGTTATAATTATAAATTATTTATACTTTAACGCTTATTTTTTTATATATAATAGATATCAAGATTTTAATTATTATTTTTATTGCCTTATTCTTAGTAATTTATTGATATTATTTAACTCTTGAAAACATATGAATATGATATTATTTTAAAAGTTCATAATTGTAGATTTTTTTTTACAACATGAGCATAGCATCACCACTTAGGCATGCCCAACCCGCTCATGTCCAACCTAAAATTGATAGTGCTTTTATCGGGTAAGGCTAGACATCGGGTTATAAAATATAACCCATATTTTTTTAGACAGGGTACTGAGTAAGAGATTGTCTTACCCAATCTTACCCATACACACCTACCAGACAATGCCTTAAACTATATCTTGAATTCTCTTGCCTACAATCATTATGAGTTACTTTCAAATAATTTATGCATATAAAACTAGTTGAATTTTCTACCAAATACCCTTGACTAATATTCTCTTATAAATATATTATTATAGTAGATTGGGATGTTAATGAAGGTTAAAATAGTGAAATAAATTAATTTTTCATTGAAATTAAAAAATGACAAGCATTTCGAACAATCATGGAAATTGTAAACGGACAATTATTTTAAAATAGAGTAAATAATAGTATTGTGCTACTTTTTTCTCCTTGACAGCAATCAGGGACGAATCTATCGGGGGGTGGGAGCACACTTTAATGGCTCTTGGGGAAAAAATTACAGATCCTACTTTAAAAAAAATATAAAATGGATTTCGGCCCCACTCTCATGTTTTGTTTGCATTTTGGCCCCCGTTCATCCTATCCTGGATTTGTTATGCCGGCAATATTGTACTGTGTGTCTACATAATTAATAGTTGGTACGCACGTGTGTGGGTTCTCATCAATTATTTCCAGAGTTGAAAAATATTTAAAAATAGTAAATAAGTAAATTAAAAAGGTTGAACAACGAGGCAACGAGAATTAATCAAACGCAAATATGCAAATCAACTTGCCCGGCTGCGCTTTGACTGCTGGGGAGGAGCTGATCATTTACTCTTTTGATTTTTTTTTTAAATTATATTTTAAAGATATTTCACACCTATCAACAAAAATATTAAACGATTTAGATATTATACTAAAATACTCTTGACTTGATTGAATTACCCTCTAAAACAAACTGTTGGAGTACTATATTAAAAGAGTTCAATTTTTATATAGAAGTTGTGGATATTTATAAGTTTTATTTAAATTAATATCATTTTAAAAGTTTTAAAAAAATAATGCTGCCCCTAGCCGTTAGGGCAATATGACCCCAAAAGATCTTTTGACAGGAGAACAAGTACCAGAATGAAGGAGCAGTTTCATTGATTAACATGATTCCCATTGATCCTTTCACGAACTTGGTTGATATAATTGCCAGCATGAACATCAACATCGTCATTAGTCTCCAGCCTCGTTAAGGTTTGACCAACTTGTCCTGGCTTCACCAGATATGATCTTGGCTTTGTGACCATGACGCTGTCTGCAGATTCTTGTGTCATTTTAATCTTCGACGCCGCCGATGGCTTCAGGGAAACTTTGGCTAATCTCTCATGATGATCTTGTGACTGTGGTGGATCATTATTCCTATAATTTGGAGGCAAACTTTGGGCACCAAATAAGCTGCGACATGATAGTCTGATGATGTTTGATACCAGCAACATGGACCCTTCACAAACAGATGAGGAGGAGGAGGAGGAGGAAGATGATGTCTTCTTGGTTCCGTAATACTCATTGTTTGCCATGGCAGAGGGCGATGATAAAGAAAATAAGAACAAGTGACGAGATAGGATGAGAATTTAAACAAGCCATGGATAAAGGTATTCTCGCACGTAAGCCTTTGAAAAAGAAGATACTCCGAAAAGAAGAGAAGGAAGAAAAGATAAACTTTTTCATAATGGCCGGAGACTCCGCTTTCGGATATTCAATAATTCAATAAAAATAGCTTACAGTATTTTTTATATATCATACAAGGCACGGAAATTTATTATTGGATAGAATTAGGGAATGCATGAATAAGTTTGGAATCTTAAAAGAAACCTAGCTAATCCCTCAATTAAAGAGGCTATCTTTCCTTGGTTTAGAGAATATAATCAAGAAAAAGTTGGATAGTTTGGAAAATCAGTATATCGACCTTCGGTTTTTTGTTCGCAAGCGTTTGAAAGAGAAGGAAATACGATATGTATACTAGCTAAGAAAAAGGAATTTTCCCAACCAAGATTGATGCAAGTAGTAAGAATCAGATTAATAATTAATTTTTAAGAATTGAGTTAAAATCTCAGCAATCGATGTTACACTTTTTTTATTATTTAAAAAATTATATTGGTTTATATATTTGTTATCTTATCTCTATAGTATATAAATGATAAAAAATAATATTTTTTTGTACAAAAAGAATTATATGGATTTAACATCTATCTCTCACTAAAGCCATACCCTTAAGACTTAGGAAGTATTTATAAGAGATTTACGAGATCTCATATTAAATGATTTAAGGGGACCTAAAAATAATAAATTTATAAATTTTAAAATAAATAGATGCTATTATTTGCTTTCTTTATCCCCACTCGGCACTGGCTTTCTCCATCTCTTTCTGCATCCACCAAAATAAAAAGCCTGTATCAGAATTTGTACGTTTATTGTCTTATTGCGTGTGTGGGGTTTTCTTGTGTGTGTGTGTGTGTGTGTGATATGTATTGTAAGAATTTCGGATATTTGTTCACAAGCTGGGGGTTCACCTGGATTGAAATTTGCAGATTATTATCGTAATTAAACAGATTTAACATGAAAAATTAGTGGCCTATATATATCTTAGCTTTCTCTCTACATACAGAGAAAAAGAAAAACTTATACGTAGATGGTAATCAAATACGCAGAAAATCCATATTTATTTTATCCTCAAACCAACGTATCAATCGAACAATGGGGACCTTAAAATCATGTCTTAAATTTAATTACGATATTTTGGTGTCCATATAGTAATTTTGGGCCTGGAATATTTAGAGAAAGCCCATTATAGGTGGGCTTTCACTCCTCTTTGGGCTGAACCCTTTCTCTGTTTTTCGTATTTGCCCATACAATACAAGAGAATTTGAGGACGAATTTTTCAAGGTGAAAAATCAAACTAGAAAAGGGCAGCTAGTTATTCCTCTCCGTGCAACTCAAACTGTCCATTTGTATGATTGCTCCCAAACGGCCAACGGTCAAATTGATAGATAGATAGATTTAGGAGCATCTTTGGATCCACATTTTGAGGATTTTCCATAATTGATGAGCTATATTACTTGGGAATTAAATCTCAACTATAAGATATGTTAATATTTAATGTCCATCAATATTTTAAATATAATATAAAGATACATATTTTTAAAAAACGATATATACTTAGTTTGATTTAAAATATAAGTTATTTTCAATTATTTTTCTTGAATTAATGAGGAGTAGTTAATTTATTATATAGTATGTCTTAAATTAAAAATCTTTTTTAACTTTACTCTTATAAAAATGTGCATTATCTCTTATCTCTTTTCTATAATAAAATTAACAAATGAGCATTAATTATTATTAAATAGACTAATATTGGAATTGGAAAAAAAAAAAGGAAGGCAAGTTATAAGAGGAGGTTGCAAAAGCGCAAATTATAGAATATTTATAAATTTTTATACATTGAAGTATATGTATTATGTAAATTTATATACAAATAATAATAATGAATACTTTGATTTAGATCTTTTTACAAAAATAATAGAGGAGTTTCCACAATTTTCTCTAAAGTCAATGGTAAGTTGGTAACTTTACATAAACTTAACATAAAAATATGATACTTTTGAAATTACTGTTAAAAGATTGAATATAAAACCTAAACTAACTTGAAAATTAAACCTGACCTGTTGTTATTCTGAGTTTTAAATTAGGCCAAATATTCAATACAACTTATCATGAATGCATTCTTAAAAAAGAAAGCACAAAACCTTCAAAAAAAAAAAACTTTAATAATTAAATCTAAAAGGTTCTTGTTGGATGAAGGATCTTTTAATGCCATTATTAATTTTGGTGAACATAGAAACGGCGTCGCATTTATCATCTTTGAACACTTTCCACATACAGACACATCCCAAAAGTTTCAATATTTCAACTGGTAGTCAAAAAGCTCTATATTCCCTCTCTCCGCCTTTCTCCATCTGTCCCAATCTCTTCAACCTCTGCTTTATTATGAACTCCTCCATAGCACTCATTCACAACATACACGTGAGCCCCATTTCCTTCATCATGAACTTCATCTTTCTTACTGCTTCAATCTTTCTCCTTTATTCATCATCGCTCTGTGTTTCCATCGAGGACGACGTGGTTTGTCTTGAAGGTGTAAAGAACTCATTTTCCGACCCAAATGGAAAACTCAGCTCCTGGAGCTTCAGCAACACTTCTGCGTCCTCAATCTGCCAGCTCGTCGGAGTTTCTTGCTGGAACGAGAAGGAGACCCGCATCATCAGCCTCCAGCTCCGTGACATGCAGCTCGCCGGAAAACTTCCTGAGTCGCTCAAGTATTGCCGGAGCCTCCAGACCCTCGTACTCTCCGGTAACGCTCTCTCCGGTTCTATCCCTCCTTATATCTGTAGCTGGTTGCCTTACTTGGTGACTCTAGATCTCTCTGGAAACCAAATCTCGGGTTCAATCCCACCCGAGATTGTGAATTGCAAGTTCCTGAATACCCTTATTCTGAACGATAACCAATTATCGGGTTCAATCCCTTACGAACTGGGTCGGCTTGACCGATTGAAGAGGCTCTCTGTTGTCAACAACGATCTTTCTGGTTCTATTCCACCGGATTTGTCCAAATTTGACGCAGCTGATTTCGATGGGAACGGTGGATTATGCGGGAAGCCTATTGGATCAAAGTGTGGTGGATTGAGTCGTAAAAGTCTCGGGATTATTATTGCTGCTGGTGCGATTGGTGCCTTGGGATCTTTAGTTGTGGGTTTCGCTCTCTGGTGGTGGTTCTTCCTGAGAATCAGTGAGCAAAAGAAAGAGTATAATAGTTATGGTGGTGGAAAGCAAGTGGGCGATTGGATTGATTTGTTAAAATCACACAAGCTTGTTCAAGTTTCTTTGTTCCAGAAACCCATCGTTAAAGTCAGATTAGCTGATTTGCTAATCGCTACTAATAGCTTTCATCCAGAAAACATCGTGATTTCTAGTAGAACAGGAGTCTCTTATAAGGCAGTTCTGCGTGATGGATCAGCTCTTGCCGTGAAGAGGCTTAATTCTTGTAAACTTGGGGAGAAGCGATTTAGATCAGAGATGAACAGATTGGGGCAACTCAGACATCCCAATTTGGTACCTCTATTGGGTTTCTGTATGGTGGAAGAAGAGAAACTTTTGGTGTACAAGCACATGTTCAATGGGACTTTGTATTCTCAGTTGCATAAAAATGGGCAAGCTAATAATATTCAATATAGTTTTCTGGATTGGCCAACCAGGTTGAGAATTGGGATAGGTGCTGCCAGAGGACTTGCTTGGCTTCACCATGCTTGTCAACCTCCCTATATTCACCAGAACATTAGCTCGAATATAGTCCTCCTTGACTATGATTTCGAAGCTCGAATAACAGATTTCGGATTGGCGAGGCTTGTGGTTACTCGTGATCCCAATGATAGCTCCTTTGTGAACGGTGATCTGGGTGAATTTGGTTATGTTGCTCCTGAGTACTCGAGCACCATGGTCGCTTCCGTGAAAGGCGATGTTTATGGTTTTGGAGTTGTTCTCTTGGAATTGGTCACTGGGATGAAGCCAGTGGAAGTGAACACTGGAGGAGGGGAAGGATTCAAAGGGAATTTAGTGGATTGGATCAATTGGTTAACAGTGACAGGGAGAACTAAAGAAGCCATAGATAAAGCTCTTTTAAATGAAAATCCTGAACATGGTGATGAATTTATGCAGTTCATGAAGGTTGCAATATCTTGTGTTGTTTCTCGACCTAAAGATAGACCTTCCATGTACCAAGTTTTCTCCTCACTGAAGAGCATGGCTGAGAAACACGGTTTTGCAGATCAGTATGATGAATTCCCAGTTGTCTCTGGCAAAGAAGACTCTGACCACAATAAGAGTTAGCCTACCAATGAGGAAGAAGAAGAAGAAGGACAACATTGTGTTGTGCATGAGATGATGTAACTTTCAGATTCCAGATACACCGTACCTTCGTTTTTTTGTAGGATGATTTGTAACTCGTATTATTCACTTCAGATTCAGTGTAATTCTGATAATATCTGATGTTATGTAAACTAGCATGATGCATCTGGTTCTTTTGTTGTTGTTACTATCTACCTGACATGCTTTGTTTTTGTGAATCCTTTATCAGCATGATTTAAGCAGTATCTAATAGATTTGCGGCATCAAATTTCCAGTTACTTTATCCATCACACTGTTGCATCCGCATATAAAAGCTTCCAGATTCATTACAATGTTGTGGGGTTAAGAACTTGAGACTTGGTAATTTGGTTACCCTGCAACATCAAAATTGAAATAACTTGTAAATCTGTAAGTAGCGCTGAAGACCATTTGGTCTAATGGCACAAGATGTGCTCTTGGTAGCATTAGTTCTGGAGTTCAATTCTCAATTTCATCAGTCCTATACTTGCTGTCTAAATTAAAAAAAAAAAAGTGTAAGTAGCATTAGAGATATAGAACGGATCCATACAAGTAAGAAAAAGACAGGAGGCAATTAAAATATTAAAAAAATTGTTAAAAAGGCATTGAAAAGGGAACTTAAAAAGGTTAATCAATAACCAATAAATAATGTAAATCCGTGGGGACAACATGATCGTGTAACCAGCATACGGGAAGTGTTTCAGTATATGATACTGTTAATAATTGGGATTGAAGCAACCAAAAGGGCAAACAGATTGAGAATTGAGATCTTTGGAAAAGGAAATCTCATTTACTTTTGTTAGGCCGCCTAATTTTATATTCCTACTATTCATTTCAAACAATGGCCACCAAACTGTGGGAACTTACATATTTGAATAAATTAAATTTCTTTGACCATCATATATTCCTGACCCAGATTGCTGAAGTTTCGTGGTACTATTTGGTGGGAATTTGAAAACCTTGAAAGCAATTACAAATTTTTACATCTTTTTTGTCAGTGGCATTCTGTCATGCGACAGTGACAAAAGATTATTGTTTGTTTCAGAGCTAGGCAGCCACAGACTGGGAGAGATCCTATTCAAATAGTGGTATATATACATTTTGTATATCAAAGTTTATTTTTATTTTAATCTCTCATAAAATAAATTAGTCTAATTTTTTATTAAATTATATAAATCAATTTTTTAAATAGAAAAACTTAAACTATCAAAATATATAATTTAAAATTTAAAATATTAAAATTAAAATAAAAAAATTAATAGAATAAATATTATAATAACTTTAATTATATAAAAAAATTCAAAACAATTCATCTTCTCAAGTATATTACATATAGAAGTCTATTTTTTATATAGATAACATTTATAAATCGGGGCACAGTTGGCGAATTTAATTTGTAACAATTTTTTATAATAATAGGATCGTTGTCATGTCGAGCGTCCCCGGGATTTGACTGGGAGTTGGCATAGCAATGATGTTATTATGAAATCAACAAAATGAGCAGTGGCCCCATCATGTAAGCACAGTGAAGAGCAAGATAATCTGATAGAGACCCCAAGAACTTTTGGTCGTATTATCTTATCTATGACCCACCCCCTTAGACCTTCCTTAATCAACCTTGTACTACTTCTCATCCACATTTGAATCCTGTTTCATTGACCCTTGTTAAAAACAAGGCATTTCTCAGGGAAGGCATTTCTCATATCCTGTTGGCACAGCCCTTAGTCAATTTCTCAGCAAGTAAAATGAGTTATGATCATTTAAAACGTAAGATTTTGGGTTAGAATTCATTCCAATATATATAAACAAGAAAATGGGAGAGTACTTTCTTGAGGTCCGACAATACTCAACCCAATAATATTAGATATCAGATATTACATCTCAGATAAAAACAAATTAAATTACATCTAATATCTTTATAATAGTATTTGATATCTTAAAATATTAATATTTTTAATATTTTTAAATATCTTTTAAATATTTTAAATTAAGAGTGATCATTTTTATTAAAAAAATATTTTAAAAGTAAAATGTATTGAATATTGCTAAAGAAAAAATATTCTTAAATATTAGATATATCTTAATTTAGATAGATAAATCAATAAAGTCCCATTTAATAACATTTAATAGGATAGAAATAAAGATAAAATAAAATTAAAAATTTAAATTTAAATTTAAATATTTAATATTATAGAAGTCACTCTTAATTGTAATTTTATTATTTTTTCTAAAATGGGTTGCATCACCGGGATGGAGCTGAGAGGGGTTCATGGAAGTAATATTTTTGGACCAATATACCCTCGTACATTTTATCATTTGACAACTTTGCCCTCTCGGCCCTTCATCTCTCTTCCCTTCCCAACCCCAACCTTCCTCTCCCTCTCCAACGGCGACGGCGAGCTACAGCGACGGCGAAGGACGGTGAGGATGACAGTGAACGGCATGAGGACGACAGCGGAGGTGATGGAGGAGTGCTCAACCTTGTTCGATCAAGGCAACAACAGAGGAGTACTTAGATCTGCGACGCCGATGACGGTGAGTCTTCTTCTCACTGAACCCACTGCTCAACGAGGACGGCGACGGGGTGGAACACACTGCTCACTCAAGTCCAAGACGTCGATCTAGCTTCCATCACAAGATTGAAGTCCGATATAGCTTCCGTCGCCAGTTCGAAGTCCAATCTATAGCAATGTCGGATTCGTCTCTTCCGATCTGCAACTTCAGTGACTAAGACATATTCCGATATGATTTCTTTTGTAAACATTGATTTCAATTTCAACTTCGATTTTGATCGGTCCATGGAAGATTTTGTGTACTGTTCAAGCTTTTTTTTTTTCTTTCTGATTTTTCCTTGGATTTCGATTTTGTTCATCTGCTTCTGGTTCTTTCTAGCTTCGTTCTTCTGATTCTTCAATGGTGGTGTTCATGAATTTGTTTTGTTTATTATGAATTGTTGTTAGATTTATTTTGTCATTTGGATTCTGAATAAGGTGGAACTGGAGATGAGAGGCACGATGATGAAGACTATAAACATGGGAGGAAGGTGATGGTTTTTTGCCCTTAGTTAGGGGTGTGTTGGTATTTTACTGTTATTAATATATATTTTAATTAAAATTTGTAAACTATTTTCATACTATATATACTAAATAAATTTTTAAATTCTATTTTTTTTATTTTCATTTTTACTACTGTAAAAACTAATTCCCCGTAAAAACGGGGTATAAAGGAATCAATAGTAAATGATAGAAGGAGGAAACCAAGAAGCAGAAGCTCAAGAGGTTCTCGTGATTGCATTTAACAGTGTCAACCATAGGGAACAGAAGGCATTGATGTAGGACCAGTTTTTTGTGTGGTCCTAAAATGAGACCTAGAGGATATATAATAGTACCCGACCCATGTGGAGTGGACCTACTTTCAATTTGGTGCCTTGTGAATTAGTGGGTATTGTGGATTGATGGTTCTCTTGTTCTGTGCCTGAGAACAAGATAGAGAGATTAGAGTGGCCTATGAGCCTGTGTTCCTATTTCCTTAGCATATGGTTCAGATCTGAGCTTCAGACTTCTCACTGTTATCTTACTGTTTAACTCTTCGTTTTTGTCTGTGTTCCTTCCGTGGCTCTTGCTTTGCGCCTGCCACCCCTAATAAAAGCGACTGTCCTAAAGGTTACTGCATATTAAGTGGACATTAGTTTTTTAGAATTAATTTTAGATAAAATTTTAATTTAAAAAAATTTAAAATAAAAAATAATTTTTATTCAGAATTAATTTTATTCAAAACCTCACTTTAAAAAAATTTAAAACAAATAATTATTTTTATCCAAAATTAATTTTGGACAAAACCTCAGTTTAAAATCATGATTTTAAATAAGTTACTGAAAATATATTTTAAAACAGTAAAAGAGCTTATGGACTATCCAATTACTATTTTACCCTTATTTTTTTATACCCACTCTCATCTCTCATCTCTATTTTCTTTCATCTCCCATCTCTCTTCTTTATCATATCTCCTCTTTCATCTCTCTTCTCTCATATTTATTCTTTACCCTCTCTCCTATTTATATTCTCTACCCTCTCTCATCTCTCATACTTTAATCAAATCATACTCTTTTTTATAATTTGGCAATATAAAAAGTGATTCTATTATTAATCATCTAAATATCTCTATTTTTAAAATCTATTCTTCCTAAAATCTATTATTCCCATAATCTATTATTTCTAAAATCTATTCTCTATAATCTATTCTTCCTAAAATTTATTATCTAAAAACTAATCCAAATACACCCTAAATTGTTAAAGGGTTATGATACTAGATAAAATTATCACAGAGAAAGTCATTTTCTTAGACAAAAAATAATGATGTCATATTTTTTCTACAGATGATGGATACTCCAAAGAAAAAGAAAATACAGTGAGGGAGAAAATATTCTCAAACTTCCTGATATCAACTAATGCCTTTAAATAAAGGGGACAAGTTTTCAAAATAGATGAGGGAGATAGACCTTCTTTAATTAATACATCAGCTACACAATTATACTTTATTAAAATATAGTTTATTGTAACATCACATATTTGTTTTAACAAAAATTAGATATGTACCATTAAAAAAGACTGTACACTTAGTTGCTATCCATTTATTATATAAAGACAACAATATTCTTTATATCCTATTTTAGTATAACTTTTTTGAATCCCATCACTTATGCTAATGATAAAGTTTTAAAAATTATCAATTATTCTACTTCAATAATATTATAAGGACTATTTTCCAGAGTCCCCAATAACACTCCCAACAATATCATTTTAATTAAACACTAATGTTTAATAGTGTTGTGAATAATTGCTCTCTCTCTCTATTATATATATTTTTATATATGTAAGAATTTTTAGAAAGGTGTTAGACTCATCTATGATCTAAAAGTAGTATGAAGTCTCCATTTCTCCTAAATAATATTAATATTAAGCAGGGCGGGTCGTCAATTACCCTCATGCGTAAACTTAAGCAATAAAAAGTTAGTATATTTTTCCAAGCAATATGATTAGAAATACAGTAAAATGATATTTTATATAAATTAGAAACGCTCTAAATAATTATATGTCTTATCTTTTTATTAGTTGAATTCAAAGATAATGGCTCTCTCTCTATTAAATGAATAAAAAAGAGGTCACTTAGTTGGGCTAGTGAGGCCTATTCCCATCCAGCAATGGGCTGCAATGAATCCAGTCAATCTTCTTTGGACCTAATGGCCCTCAACGCTCAATATCTGAAGGGGGTTTAACAAAATAAATTGTACGAGCAATTAGTTACTGATAAGGGAGTTATAACTAATAAGAGTTAATAAATATAATAAAAAATAAATTTATATTTTATATTGAAATAAGTTCAATTTTTACTACTATTTTAATGGCTCTTTTGATAAACAATCTCATAAACTTTCTGTAAGTACTCTCTAAATTTTGGGGTTATATTCTAGTCTTAATAGGAGATTTTTATCAAGTATATTTAAATTTTTTTATATCAAAAAAATAAAAGGTAAGGGAGTTCTATCAACTTAATCAAAGGTCTCAAGTTCTAACTTGAGAATAAAATAGTCCAGGGGATAGAGCTTGCCACCCTAAAGAGTACCGACTCAGTTTGATCCAGATCAGTCTGAGTGCCTGTTTGGCATAGCGTTTCAGAATCAATTCTGGGGCAAAACCTCGGTTTGAAAAAATTTCACACAAACATCAATTTTTGTCCAGAATTGATTTTGGAACAAAACCTCGGTTTGCAAAATTTTTTGCCAAACAGCCATTTTTGTCCAGAATTGATTTTGGGCAAAACCTCGGTTTAAAACCATGGTTTTGAATAAGCTATTTTCAATGGATTTTGGGAGTGTAAAAGAGCTTATAGATTATCTAATTACTATTTTACCCCTACTTTTTTCTTATACTATCTCTCTCCTCTCTCCTCTCTCCTCTCTCTCCCCCTCTCTCTCTCCTCTCTCTCTCCTCTCTCCCCTCTCTCTCCTCTCTCATCTCTCTCTCCTCTCTCCTCTCTCATCTCTCTCTCCTCTCCCCTCTCTCTCCTCTCTCCCCTCTCTCTCTCCTCTCCCTCCTCTCTCCTCTCTCTCTCCCCTCTCTCTCCTCTCTCATCTCTCTCTCCTCTCTCTCCTCTCCCCTCTCTCCTCTCTCCCCTCTCTCCTCTCTCCCCTCTCTCCTCTCTCATCTCTCTCCCATCTCTCTCCCCTCTCTCCTCTCTCATCTCTCTCTCCCCTCTCTCTCCTCTCTCCTCTCTCTCTCCCCTCTCTCTCCTCTCTCATCTCTCTCTCCTCTCCCCTCTCTCTCCTCTCTCTCTCCTCTCTCTCTCTCGCCTCTCTCTCTCTCCCCTCTCTCTCCTATTTATTCTCTACCCTCTCTCCTCTCTCATACTTTAATCAAATCATACCCTTTTTAATAATTTATTAATATAAAAAGTGATTCTACTATTAATCATCCAAACATCTCTATTTGCAAAATTTATTCTTCCCAGAATCTATTCTTCCCAAAATCTATTCTCCAGAATCTATTCTCCCCAAAATCTATTCTTTCCAGAATCTATTCTTCCCAGAATCTATTCTCCAGAATCTATTCTCCCCAGAATCTATTCTCCAAAAGCTAATCCAAACACACCCTGAGTCCCAATAAAGTCTTTCGTTCCTAGACAATCTCATAATATTGGGTAGTCCATCTAAAATAAACAAATAATACTATTTCTTTTATTTTTTAATATAATAATTAATTAATTTTTTTATAGATTAAAGAAATTAAATAATTAATTTATCTAATTTTTTAAAATAAATGTATATTATATATTTGTTAATTTATTAAAATTAATCAATTAATTTTTATATTAATTATAATTTATTTAATTTAATTAATATATTGACTCATCTTTGCCAAATGAGTTAAACATTTCTGCATCGACGCAAAGTCGTGTGGACTGAAGAGCCTTATCTGGGGACTTGCTTGATTGAGATTTGAGAACCCAAACTCTTCTGGAGCCCTCATCTCACGTGTGAATTTTATCATGATATTTATTGCTGTTACTATATTTCGCTACGTATAAATTTCAATTCAATTGGAGCTCTAATTAATTTCATTTGATTCTATCTAATACTACTTTTTTAATGGAGATTAATTCATCATTTACTTTATATTTATGAAATTATTATCTATTTTTCGGGTATTCTATACGAGTGCCTGAGCGTGACTGCGTGAGTGAATGTAAATTGAGCTTGGGAAATCAATATATAATAATTAATTATATATTGCGTCCGTATATTTCGGCCATTGCAGTTTATTTTTTATCGCATATTATTACAGTCTGCTTAGAGAGAATTTTACCATTTACTCTTCAATTTTTTAGTTTCATTTTTTCTTAAAAAAAAAAAATGTTAGAATTCTGTCTTCGTATGCAAATCGCATGTCTTGGGAAATGAAAGTTCAAGGATCTCGGTGGAGAGCTGGGATTTGGATGCTGTGATTCAGTGAAACTTTTTTAGAATGATCTGGATTGGGAAATTATAAACAAATCACAGGAAGAGAAATAAGCGCCAATTAAGGCCATGGTGTCTGCGAACTCACGGTCGTTTCTTCTCGTCCTCTTCTTCTGCTCACCGGTTGCTCCATCATCAGAAGGACATCAAACGTAATCTCTTATCTTTCTATTTCATGATCTTTATGATAATTTTGATGCATCGTCTCTGTGACGTTCCGTTCTGGCTTTAACTGTTTGAATTGGGCAGGGATTTTAGAAGCGGCGAAACTCGTCATGTAAAGGGCAGAGTCCTATTAAGTTTCAAGGAAAAGCCGACTGGAAGGAATGTTACTTTTGAGTGCTCTCCTTCTGGTCTCTGCGTCCCTTGCCTATACTCTGAGAAGGTTGCCTTCCTGTTCCTTTAGAATTCAGGTTTATGCTTGATCCTATTGTTTTTTTTTCTTTTGAAAGAGTTTTGAGTGCTTGTGTTTGCCCCTTTGTTTATGTATTACAGATAAGAATTTTAACTCGTATGATTTTTATCCTAGAACGAACATTAAACAATTGGATAGGAAAGGGGAGTAGAGAAGAGAGTCCGTTGACGAGTCTTGCAATAAACCTAATGAGTTATGTTTCTCAGACAATGTGAAGTGTTTCAGATCAAATGCATGTACTATGCATTTTCACAGTGCCAATTGCCAAATCATGTTTTAGTTATTGTTGGTGATTGTCATATAGGATTGATGTAATGTACTTTCTCGCAATTCTATCTATTAAAATGTAATTCGTCGGTTTTTTTTTGGCTTCCTTCTAAATCTGAAGCATGTGGACATTGTTGCAAATGCCCAAATGCATTGCTTGCGAAAGTTGTAATTATATTTTCGTATATATCCAAATTAAAAATGAACTTGCTGCGTTAGTTTAGTCATTTCATTTTGCAGCTAGCTAGCTCATCAATCTAATTGTGGGATTGAAGGTTGGTGAGATATATAAATTCCACTAGGATACAGAATTGATTCAATTTTTTAATTTTCAAATAGATATTGATGAGTTATTTTGTTATTTGAGACAAGTTCAATTTGTTTAAATACAGGAAAATTAGAAATTTTCATGACAAGCTTTTTGACAGCCAAATACTGATGTGGGATTTCAAATTCATGCTCTTCATTCATTCTCTCCCAAAACTAGTTATGTAAAGTTTCAAACCTAGTCTACTTTTAGTTTTAGGACAGCATAATACCTCTTATTGCATGGCCTTATGTCCTTGAGTTCTTTTTTAATCCAAATGGAGTATCTTTTGCCATTCTGTTTTTCTGAGCTCTTTATCTATAAGTTGCTTTTGGATTTGTAGGGTGACAACAAATACCGCTGTAGTGAGACTGGCTACCGTATCCCATTCAAATGTGTAGAAATTAAAGTTTCTATGAAAGATTCAAAGAGAAAAAATTCTCAGAATGTTCGATTATCTTTGGAAGTCTCTGACATGGACAAATTGAATAAAGCATTACATCATTCCAGAGAATATACTACTTCAGTGAAACATAGAAGTTTACTAGAAGATTCATTGACTTCAGATAATAGATCACAAACCTACATTACCTATCGAAGCTGTATACTCCCAACTACTGAAGAGAAGTTGTCAGTGCGTAGGTTTGAGGTAATTCTCAGTTTTTCAGGTGTTGCTTTTAATATTTTTTGGTGATTAGCTTCTGCACTCAGATGATTGACGAAATCAAACTGCTGAGGTAAAGGAAGGCAGTGCTGAATTTATTTTGTGATTAATTCTGTTTAGTGCTCATATATTTTGTGAAACACATTGAACAGGGGATTGTGATATTTTTGTTTCTCGTTAGTGGATCAATCATATTGCTGAGGAAAAGGAAGACGGTTTCGGTATCAGGTTTTGCAGCCGGAAGGGTTCAGATGAACTCTCGGTTTTAACACATTAGCCTGTTTTATGATGCCATTTGCTCCATGTTTAACCCTTTTCTATACCTAATCATCAATCACTACTTGATTGTATTAGGCAAAATTTTCAAGCTTTTACTATCAAGTCCATCAGCTTCTTGTAGTGATGAAAATTCAGAACTGCATCTATCAGGGAAAACCAGAGGTGGAAATAGATGCTGCATTCTTTATAACATAGTGGGAGTTGTTTGTCAAAAGGCATGCCTTTTTGGTAAGACCAGTTTTAGACTTGAGGTGAAATCCCTTAGTTGTTTGTTACGAGGTTTTCCCATAGGCATGAAACAATATAAAAATTTGATGACAGGCGCTTATGCACTGGAATAATATTTAAATCACAAAACAATTCATATCCCCCCTTATGTCATGTTATTCGTTTCTATGCAATTGTATAAAAATGAGTAGATCGAAAAGAAAGTGTTCCACTGAATTTACTTTCCTGGCAAATATTGGCTAGCAACGTAAATTGGATCTCCTGGGAACATTAATTAATGAACATTTTCGCTATCCTCAATCCTTACAACTACAGTTCAAACCTGCGGCCAGCATTCTTAAAAATATGATCCCCTGTGACATAGACCAGTGCATTCTTTTTTTTGCCCCCTCTCACATCGATCTATGGGGCAATTAGCCATCATAACTAATCCAGATTGAGCTTTTGAGCATGTAAAGTTTGTCTAATCCGGATTTGGGGTCGGCAAATAAAGTTCTTCTTCAGACTCCTGTACCACTGAGCCAACGTTCTTTTTGGACCATCTGACCCTACCTCTTGAACCAATGCATTCTGAACATTGAACGTTGATATATTTAAAAAATATTATTTTATTATAATTTTAATTACAATATTTAGATAAATATCATAATTTTTAGATGTATAAATTTATACCTAAAAATAATAGACAACTCATTTTACCCAATATTAGTATTATTTAAAAAAAAATTCACTCCACTTTTAAATCAAATGAGCTCAAACTTTTTCTAAACTTTTGTAGCAAGAAAAATACATTCTGAATATTTGTATACCAGTAATATAAATAATTCCCGCGGGAAGCGTTAATCGCTTTCATCCAAAAAAAGGACCCAGGACGACGTATGAATATGTATTGTCATTAAATCGGCTTCAAATAGAGACACCAACGAAATCCAATGATATAAGCTTCATTCTGTTTTGAAATTATATTTCGTGAATTTCCATGCACAAGTCCCTACTCAACCCTCAGTATCAGGGATAGCATCGAATAATGTGAATAAAAACCTGCACTTTCATTCGGCATTGGCACAATGGGAAGTCCAAAATCAACATGATTGTCAGATCTCAAAAATCTCCTCTCTAATTTGAGATATTAAAAAAATTACACAAGATTATACCATGTTATTGCTGCTTCCTCCTCGAAAATATACAACACTAATTGATGGCCGTCAGTTCTCCTATGGGTTTCTTCTGCAAACAAGGCGGCGGCAGCAGCAGCAGGCAAACTCCAAAAGAAAGAATATGTTGATGATAACCCACCGGTTGAACAGGGAAACTCCTCTTCTCTCTTAACAACACATCTACAGCAACAGCAGAAAACAATAACTACAAACGACTGGAAGATATATGGAATTACAAAAAATAATCCGGTGTCTTCCGTGTAGTGTCGGGCTCAATTTGCCGGGGCGCCGGGTCAAACTGCAGAAAATTCTGATCCATGTTCTCTCCAATTTCCAGTATTGCCGCCATATTTCCACATCGGTAACAGTAATTTGGAGCACTAAATACAGTCACAACGTTCTTTTCCTAAAAGCCATCAATTTAAAAGTTAATACATAGAAATGGGAAATACCCCAAAACCAAACAGACAATCCCAAAGATCACGACATGTACCTGGCACCAATTGTAACCTTCCATGACAAGCTGGTGAGCTCTAGATATCAAGGAGAGACCATTGGTATGATTGAAGTGAGCAGCTATATCCTGTCCAAATGTATATCCAGCACCACGAGGAGATATTCCCCATCCACAACGGTCATCTGGATCGGACCACAAGAGATCACACATTGGTCCTTCGTGAGGAACCTACAATGGACAAACAAAATGTTAAGCATCCTAAGTTTAACAATTGCTTGGCATCCAATTAACTTCATCAGCATGGGTTTAGATAAGAATGTAAGGCATCGTATTGATAGCCAAAAGATGGAACGGCGAAATTCCTCGAGTGCCTATCATGGTGTACAATACATGACTAAACAGAAAGAGAAGTGGGCAATTGTCAATATCGCACGGATTATTTCTCAAATCATATACCAAACAATAAGATGAAAATCTTTAGCTCATTAATCATGATAGCAAACTTCATATGCCACGACTTTATATCAAATGGTTCTCAATACCATATCACATGCTACTGAACAATAATCAAACTATTCTTTAGTAATACATACCTCTTGTATGCGATCCAAGGCCCGGATATTATCCAGTGTATCCAAAGAAGGTGAAAGACCTCCATGCAAACAGAAAATCTACAACATACATAGGAGTTAGAGGCTGGCATAGGAATAATCAGAAGAACTTTCTGCAATCTAATTAACTCAAACCTGACTCTCGATGAGGGCAGTCAGAGGTAAATAATCAAATAAGTCGGTAAAATACTTCCAGACATTCGCATTTCCATATTTTCTCAAACATTCATCATAAAAGCCATACCTGAAAACATAAGGTAAAAAATAAAGATGAATTGGTAAGTCCACTAGCAAAATCATAATTAAAAAAGTTGTCTTTTTGTGCTGAAACAGAATCCCATTTCTTCCCTACAATATTCCCAACAAACCATTAATAAATTGATGCTAACAGATGTCAAGCCATACTAAATTCTATCCACCAAAAGAAGCACATTTCAAGCTTCAGTATATTCCCTCTCGTCCTATATATTGGACGTGTTTTAGAAGGAAGTCATGGTCCTTAATACAAGTCATTTATCATTGTTTTGTGCAGCATTTAACGAGTTATTTCAAAGATACCATCTTGACCATATTCCAATGTAATATAAAAGTATTTAATGATAGTTGTTTTTGAGGTACAAAAATGGGAAGTGAATCAATTTTAAGACAATTTTATTGCTTCAACTAACTTCGTTCCGGTGAGTTTGTTAAAAGTGACTTGTATATATGAAGAAGTACAATATTTCGCCAGGCAGGACTTAAGAGGACCTTTCTAGTGTAATGCTTCTTGACATCTGTGTATCCAATTCATTTCTATAAAATAAATGCACTTTGACATTGATTTTTTTTTTCTTTTAGAGTATTGACTATTGGGAATTAATATAAATGTCTTTTACTCTTTCTGAGCAGGGTATACACTAAACAATCCATTATATCGTAAAACCCTGATTACAATGAAGACAAGAGCGCTCATGCAATCTTACACTTGAGTAATTTGACGGCTCTCATGATTTCCTCTGAGAATTGTAATTCTATCTCTATAACGAACTTTCAAGGCCACCAAAAGTGTAACAGTCTCCACTGAATAGTAACCACGATCTGCATAAATTTACCCAATATGATGGTTGATGAGAAAATGCAAGCAGTTCTACTGATGTGATTTCAATACTTTCAGCATCATTTAACGAAAAACCATAATGATACAAAAAAGGCATAGTAACGACAAAAGATAGCAACATCTTATAGCTAAGAATCTTCAGTGCTTAATCCTTACGACCTGTTAAACATTGAAGATGATATCTCCCACACCATCTCTCCAAGTTTAGAGTAGAGCCCACAGAAGGCAAAGAACTTGTCATGCATGTCACATCATGTGACACCTAATCGAACATATCAATATGAGTGACCATATAACATGCTTCCTCTAAGTTCCCAAGATAAATAGTCAAAGGAGTGACTCTTGAGAGTGACGATAAAGATTATAACATGCTTCCTCTAATGTTCCGAAGATAAATATGAGTGACAATATAACATGCTTCCTCTAATGTTTACCATAACTTATAAACAATATGGAATTATATACCAGGAACAGTGGAACAATGCAAGAAAATAGCAATGTCCATGTCGGCACATTGGACATTTGACACTAATCAAAACTCCACCATCTATGTACAGGGCTCTTAAGAACCAAAGAAACAAAAGCGGAGATAACTATTTAGACAACAGACACTTATTAGGTCCTTATAAACATGTAGGCCATATCATACATACTCAAGGCATATTTTAATATGCTCCTTGATGTTTAACTTTTCATTCTGATATACATTAATACTTTCTTTTTGCGACCAATATGCACCAATATTCGATGTACGTATATGACTATATGCCATGTAATTCTGTCTCATTTCATGATTCATAATATCCTGTGCCCATGTTCATACTTCGACGTTCCAAACTGGTTGAAACCAGGATAAGACTCCAGTATAATATCATACGATGCGACCACTTAATTATGGAGAAGAAATAAGGGGAATCTAGCTACATCCTAAATGTAGTACTTTTATAGCTAGAGCACAAAGTAAAGCTTTTAACGATCATTTCCCAATAATTTTCAAAGGTATGATTGCGGTTAAGAGTTCTTGCCTTCTCGCAACAAAAGTTTCCACGTAAAACATCAGAAACAAAATTGAAGGGAAAAGTTGTGAGGATATTATTCTCACAGGCTTCAACTTGTAAATCGAACATCAACAGAAAAAAAATGATTAAACAGAATCCTGACATTTAATTTTTGTTCTTCAAAATAGAACGACGTAAACGATAAGCCACGGTATCGAGCTCTTTCTTCCTTCATTTTTCTTTTTTATTTTCATCCAACCAATAAATGAACAAGTATTGAAAAGAGAAACAAAACGAAAAATCTATCATCGGGACAAGTCAAGCCCACCAGATTTCCAAAGACGGCAATTCATTAGAAGAAGACTCACCAACATAATCACCCATAAATAGGTAATTGGTATCCGGAGCATTCCCTCCTATCCGGAACAGCTCGATGAGATCGTAGAACTGCCCGTGTATATCACCACACACCGTCACGGGGCATTTCACCGGCTGCACGTTCCATTCCTCCACCAGTATCGCCCTTGCCTGATCGCACAGAGCCTTCACTTCTGCCTCCGGCAGAGGCTTGCACTCCATGAGGTGTTCGATCTGACGGTCCAGATCCGCGTGAGACGGCATCGTTTTATGCGACTCCTATTCCTCCCAACTCCAAAAAATTCTCAGATCCACAGCTCAAAGATGCACAGATCGATAAATATGCAAAAATGAAAAGCTGAAACCAAACAATTCTATGGGTACGAAATCAGTGGTTGCTCAATCGAGTCGGGAGCTCGGCGACGGCGACCGGTGACAGGCTGGGGAAGGAGTTTCTAGCAGAGACGCGGAGAGCGAGAAGGACCGATTCGGATATCGGCGTGGTTCAAAACTCTCAAATCATTCCGGAGTCCGGACTCAGCTTCTTCTCTGTTTTTGTGCTTCTCTGAAGGACGGGAAAAAAAAAAGTAACAGGGACAAATTGAAAAAAATAAATTAAAAAAAAAACTATGTTTTTAACTTTATTTGTGAATTGCAAATGATGCTAGGGACGAGGAAAAATCCGCGATGATGAGGAGCCTGACTCGAGCGAGCCAGCCAGCCAGCTTGAAATGAGGAGAAAATGAAACTCAAATGCCACTAAAATTACAGGACCATGATTTGGGTTAGAAATTACAGTTTTTTTTTTGTTTTTTGGATAGATATGACGGACTTGAGATTATATTTATTTTTTAAATTTTTTTAATTATAATTATTCTTCTTTCCTTGAAACCGATACAATGGATTTGCATACCCATTCTTTTAGCAATATTTTAATCTCGGCGACAAATTACTATTAGTACCTTTCTTGGCCCATCAGTTCTTAGTTCTTTTGACATATTATTTACAATTTATGGTAAATCTCAAAACTCTCCCCAAAGCGTATAGATGGTCTTCATTTTATAGGAAAATTGAAATGAAATTACTCTTTAATTTTACCAAGTTAAAGAGAGCATCCACAAATCACTTAAAATTAAATATAATTAATAGAAAATCTAAATACTTATAAAGTTTTAAATAATAGATATCATCATTCGATTTAGATAATTATTTTTAATTATTTAAAACTCTGATCCCTACATTTAAAAATGCATAAAGAGTGATACTATTATTTTTAAGCTTACAAATAAAGTTTTTAAAAGTCGGACAGGTGACATTAAAGTAAAATTCAGGGACATAGACAAATTCAAACAATAGGATCAAATAATTAATTTTTCATAAAATATTAGATAAAAAATTCCCCATAAAATAAAAAAAAAATTAACAATACTCATTCAAGTTACTTTTATTTATATACAACATATGGATGGATTAGAAAGCGCAGATTGTTTATTACGTTTTTTATTGTTATTTTTTTCACGTCAAAAATATGTTAACTGATTTTAAATTAAAATTGTTTCGCTTTTTATTCCTGCATGAAATTTTCTCACTTCGAAGGCTCCGCCGAGTCAAAAGTACTACAGCGAGGGGGAGGGGACACGTGTACAGCCCTGGGAAGTTGCAGAAATGGGACGGATGAGCCACGTTCGCACGCGGTGCAAATTAGCACGGAGCCCTGCATGCCACGGGCTATTCTTTTGATTTTGAATTTAAAAAAATGATTGGTCCAGATTGAAGGTCGTGAGTTGTAATATTTGATATTTGAAGTGTGGGCGGCTAAAGGCGGGTCCATTTTATTAGCATGGCGCGCTTTTATCTGATTTCATCTTTAAAAAATCTTTATAGTTATGTATATTAATTCGTTAACTTGTGTGGTGGTTATGCAAGGTGCAAGCTTCTCATTAACGTAAATTTCTGATTTTTTTTTTTTTACATTTTGGCTGAAAGAAGAGTTCTTGTAAATTGTCTGACTTGTTATAGTTCTCAAATTATAGATAGATATTTTTTTATTAATTTTCAATTAATAGGAATCTCAACATAGAAAAAAAAAAATAAAAGTGTGTATATTTTCTTCCTATAATTTTGACGAAAGTTTTAAAAGATTTTATTAGCAATTAAATATTCCAAGGCTACAAATTGAAAAAACCAATCTAAAAATGTCACAAATAAGAATTAAAAAAATATTCGTTTTTTCTTAAATTTAAAATATTTTGAACATATTAAAATAAATAATTAACGTCTAAAAATAGGACTTATCTACAAAAACTTATTTGTTTTCAGATTATAAATTTTTTAATGTCTTAAGTTGAATTATGTTAAGACTTAAAAATATTTCAACTTCAATTATTGAATTAATTAATACACAATAATTAATAATATTTTTAATGAAAAAACATAACAGTTAATACTAATGATGAGGCTTTTGAGCATGTATATATGCTGTAATTTTTTTCAACAGTGTTAAATTTTTTACTCATAGTGTTAAGCTTATCAAACCAAGTTAAAGAAATAATATATATACTTTTTCCTATCGTTGACATGTATGATAAGTCATTCCAATAATACATTAAAGAGCCATAAGAGTTACAATCGAAAAAAAAAGAGCCATCAGAGAAAATATTAAAAATAATTAAATTTATTATTAATATATAATTAATTTAATTATGTAATTTTTTAAAAAATATTTTTAGGTATTTGAATTCGATTTTTAGAAAAAGTATCTTATTCAAGAATCTTAAATTTAAAATACTTAGTAATAGGATTTACATAATATTATAAAAAATAATTAAATTTATTGTAGTTAATTATAATTTTTTTAAATATAAAATTCCGGTTCACGCCATTGAGTCAGGGGCAGTCAGCATCCGGCCTCGCAATGTCTTATTCTTACATCACTAAAATAATCCAAGTTCACAAAAATCTGGAGCCAGGCCGGGTCAAAAGTTGCCCGTTATTTGGATTTCATGGACCGCCCGAAGTTTTGTGGGCTCAATCTGACCACATCGAATTTGACTAAATTCTCGAGGAGACATCCCTACTCCCATTTCTTAACATATGTTCATGTGCTTGCCACTTGGCTTGGCAACAATGATTAAAAGCCACTTCCTCTTCTGCTTAAATATAATAATTAAATAAAAAATTTATTTTAATAATAAATACAAATCATAATTAATTTTATTTTTTAAACTCTTTATATTAATTACACATATTAAATTTTTTTATAAAAGAATAATTATAATATATATTATTACTAAAGGTACTATAGAAAAATTAACATTTATTTATTATAAATAATTAATATAAATAATTTTTTAATTTAGTTTTATAATTTTTATATTAAAAATATGAGAGACTATACTTTTAACTACTTGTTTTTTTAGGGAAAAAAACACTCTCTTGATTAAAAAAATAAAAGAAGGTGATTTAATTTGGATATTCAATTTGCAAGAAAATTTTAGATAGTTTCGGAGTGGGGAAATTAGTGACTGAAATTCTTTAGATAGGTTTCCTAACAAAAATTGTGCAAAAACACACAATATAAATTGTAAAATTATAAGTTTAACTTATAAATATTACAAGAGTAATAATAAAAAATTCTCAATTAAATCCTAAATCATATAAAAGGTTCTATAAGCCCCTTGAAATTTTTAAGAGTCAAACTTAGGAATTTACAACCTATCTTATCTTATTGGTTTTCACACAAGTTCTCAAGGAATCTATTGATAATAAATCAAATTTAGGGACCTAGTAGTAATTATAATTTCTTTATGTGGAACTCATATATAATTTTTCCCTTAATTTTATTTATTTGTGTATCAATATTGTCCCTGATAGTCTCTTTTTCTTTGTTTAAAAATACCTAATATTATGGTACGAAAAAAAGAAAGCTTACCTAATATATTTCTATCTTAGAGTTATGAACATGTGAGACAAACAATAAATACAAAATCTAAAAGGAAGTCAAAAGATAAGAGGAGAGAACATTTGACCAAATAATAGAAACATATTTTCCTGTCCCTCCCTTTAGTTGTTGCTTGAAATAGTCGTTGGTACATTCTCCTTGGCATTTTCTTTAAAGTAAGATTCAGTTCTCTACCAAAAACTTTGAAGGCTAACAATAGGAATCTTTTCAAGGATTTTTTCTTTTCAAACTAGGACCATGAGAGAGATTATTATTTAATTTCGTATCGAAACCCACAAAAAAATTGAAAAAAAATACACTGAACAAAAGGAAAAAAAATCATATTTTCTTTATATTTTTAATTTAGTTCCTATGTTATTTTTCTATTAAATTCTTTAATTTTACTCTATTAATATTGTTAATTTCTATAATTTTATTATATTAGTATTATTATTTTTTATATATAAATTAATCGTGTTATCAGAGTAAAATTAAAAGATTTTAAAAAAATAATATGAGTATTAAATTAAAAATTGAGAGGATGTATGGGTACATCTAAAATGATTTTCCTTTAATAAAATATAAGCATTTGGCTAAAGGAATATTATTCCTACCCTTAACAGGAAAACTCAAAAGTTCAGAAATTTGGCTCATAATAAAACTATATAAGACCAGAAAGCACGTGGTCCTGTTTATAACTGTATACAAAAACTCAAAAGTTTGAAACTCTTTTTACCCTTTTCCTTTTTTGTTTTCTGGTAGGTAAATGCCACAGTTTCAGCCTCGCTTACTTAACACACATTCTTTCCTTCTCAATCTACATCAAACAAACCAAAAAAGGAGATACCTTGTTCGGTTAGATTCTCCTTTAAATTTTTATCTAAATTAAAGCACTAATTCAAAACGCTTGCCTTGGTTAGCTCCTAGTCTTGCATAATTTCTCAAATTTTGTTGAAAAAAAAAAATAAATATTGATAACATTTGCTCTTCATAACAAGTCTATGATACTTTCTTTTCAAAGATTGAGAGACTTAATTTAAATTACTCCACCCGTTCTTAAAAACATTTTATCATATTTATTATAATTCCCACAAGCCCCCAAAATAATAAATAATTATTTTTCTCCCATTGATCACGTGATTGGCACGTGACAAGAATAATGTAAAGCAGGTTGATGATTTTGAAAGGGCGAAAGAATCGAGTGAAAAAGTCTCACACAAGATATGCAAAAACTCTTTCTTTTGCTGGTGCGCCAACAACTCTAAATGGTGGTGGGGATTTTACTTTACTTCATGATCAGGAACTCATGCCTCTCTCTCTCTATTCTCTTTACAATATTAATAATAAACAATACAAATAAAAAAAAAGAAACAAAGAAAGAAGGAAAAACATATACTCCAAAACAATAATTAATAATAGTGAACAAACAAACCAAAGCTCTTTTGTGACATAGAGAGTTGTACTTGATGTTAGCATGCATGCATGGCTGCTTCTTCAATGTCTTCCTCTTTGCTGTGCCTTTTCAACTTTAAAGCTACGTTTCTTTTGTGCTTTACATGCAAACTCTCCTCTGAGTTTGATTCTTTTGAGTTTATTTGTCTGTGGGACAGTTTCCCTTTTTTTTTCTGTGGGTTCCTTGTGAAAAATTCACCCTTGTATGCAATCTGGAATCCTAATAAGCTGTCAGAGAGATATTATACAAACATAAAAAGTCCCATTCTCATCACAAGTACAACGTTAACATCTTGTGTGATCATCATCTTCTTGTCAGATTCCCGGTTCACTAAGCCCGACCAGGAGGTTGACCGGAGTTTCCAGCTCTCCTGAACATAATCATCAAGTAATATTTCAGCTAAAATCCTAAGATATCCAAAACAGTTTGACAGAAAGTGTGTATTATGTGTCTTCTAATAATAATGGGTTTGGATTTAGTAAGTTCCAGTAAGGAACAAAAGAGAAACAAGCAGAAAAAGAAATTCAGTTTCACTATATGCTTGAAGAATGATGATTCACTAAGAAAGTAGTCAACCATATATACCTTATTTTCTTTATTATGCTTCTAAGACACCTCAAGACAAGCATTCAATGTAACAGTCGTAGAATGGAGACCTTCATAGTTGTATTTTAACCCACTTTTCCATGAAACTTGAATCTGATATAAATGTAACTCTAATTTCTAGAAGAAGGCCTGAGAACTATGTAAGCTTATTTTGTTTAGAGATAGAGTATTATATGTATAACATTAACTGTTAAAAGCAAAGTAGATATAAAAACAGAGCATATTACAGAAACATCTGACCATAATACTTATAGAACACACAGACACAGTCACGTGAAGGGAGAGAAACCTGTTGTGGACGGGATCAGGGCCATTGGGGACTCTTCTTTTGCTCATGTAGTTAAAATCCAACTCTTGTTGGTTCACATGTTTATGATCATCATGCTTGAGTCTTTCTTCTGAAGATAGTGCTGTTGTGGTTGTTGCAGGAACAGAAGAACCCAAGGTTCTTCCAACGACCAGAAGACAAACAAGCCCCACCACTGCAACTGCTCGACCACAGAACAACAACCTAGGAAGGCAAGAACAACTTCCACTACCCCTACCCATGTTTCAAAATATCCTTGTATCTCTATTTTATGACATAGTAGCCAGGAAGGGGATATATATATATCAATCTATATATGTAAATAAGCCTTACAGTGACAGATAGAGGAAGGGGGAAAACAGAGAAGGCTATGATTGCTTGATGATTGGGGGGTGAAAATGGGGGCTATGACAAACAAGAGAAGAGGAACAGAGAGAAGGCTAAGGAAAGAAAATGGTTTTATTGTATATTTATTTATTTTTACTTGAGAGGATTATGGGGTGTGGTTGGTTTTCTTTATAGGTTGGAGAGGGATTCTATTGCACTTTCTCGAACTCAGAGAGAGAGAGAGATGAGCTGGTTTCGAACAAGAGAAGGAGGGAACACTTTGCTTTATACTGAGGTGGGAGGTCCCAATACGGCACCCCTTTTGCTTTGGGTTTGTGTATTTTCATGCAACTACGGTACCAAAAGACTACCTCATTCTAATCTATCTATCACTGCCTTTACGTACAATGTTGTTAAAAGGAAAAAAAAAAACATAATAGCTTGCCTTTGCCTACATATGTTCTCTCTCTCTCTCTCTCTCTCTAGCTCAGTGCCTCCGGAATCAAGGAGAGTGCTGGGAATAGTATTAAATTCTCACTACTCGTGATCTCTCCATCTATAGATATATATAGTGCTCCCAGAAAGTGATGTTACTCCCTACCAGCTATCACTTGCTACTACTACTCTTTAATACTATTCCAAATGATATATATAAAATTTATAACCCGTTCTTCACAAGTCATACATAAAGTAACTTAGTTGGTTTTATGTCATTTGGAAAAAGAAATCAAGGGAGCAATGAATCCATTAATTTGACTTATAAAGTAAATCTATTAGGAAAAGGGAGAAATGAGAGCAAAAACATAGCATATATGAAAACAGAACAAAACAATAAAAATAGATAACACTAAGAACAAGTTGGATTCTGTGGGCACCCCAAACATACATTCCTTGTACATGGTTACTGTTTAATGATGACAGAAAAGTAGCAGACACCCTTCAAATTACTTATTATGTAATACCTACCTTCCATATCATTCTGCTTAACTTTTCACTTACCTTAACTTCTCCAGTATTAGATGCTCCTATTGGTCTTATGTCCATGTCACACTAATATAATTTTGATTTTGATACCACCATATAGAGGGTGAGCCTCAATGCAATGGGAAAATTACTGGTTTGTGACTTGGAGATCACATGTTCAAGTCCTGGAAATAACTTTTCTCTCGTAGGGATAAGGTTGCGTGCTTTTATCTCTCTGTAGACTCTATTTGATGGGAACCTCGTGCACTGGAGAACCTTTTTAACCTATAATATATATATATATAAACATGTCTTGGTAAACTTGTTCATCAATGCATTGTTGGCTGCTTGCCTCTTTATTGCCACTTAGGCTTCAAAGTTTGTACCTAAGCACTGGCTGCCACACAAATGGGCCACATGTTTGTGCTCATGTGTGCGTTTTACTAAGTAGGCATGTTGATTAATCGTATATATCTATAGATCCTATATATATTGATTAGATTAATTTATGTTTTATAGGATATCTCAGTACAGGAATCTGTATGCTAAATGAATATCAGAGAGGATGTACACACACACATATATATGCTTCTGAAGTATAGAATAGATTACTAACAGAAGCTGGTTCTTCCTTTGAGTGAGATATGAGATTAAGGGAATATATAGAGCACACCACAGTTTTCTTCTCATTACTCCTTAAGGCCAAAGCATAAGGCACAATTTGTCTTATCCATTCTCCTACATGATGATGAATCTGACAGTAATAAACCACAAACCAAAAGTGATTTTTGTTGGGAGAATCCAATGCTTTGTTGTTTTTAACTGTAATAGCTTCAACATGAAGATGCATGGATAAATAATAACTTACAGTAATTAATATATTAACTCCTGAGAGAAGCTTTAGGAATTGATGCCTTCTTGCCTATGGCACATGTTTGATGTGGAATATTATATGTGCTTATAGACTCTTGATCATGACAACATGATGTATATAAATTGACATACCAAAGTTCAGAAATTTGAGAATTTATAAGGCTGATTTGCTCATTCTGCAGAAACTTTTTGGACTTGTCACATACTTAGCATAGGGCTACAATTTAGACTACTAGTGTGTTCGGCACATACGGTGCTTCATCAAGCGTATATCAATAGGCCACAAGCTAGAGCTATTGGTTCCAATATGATTCTTTTTATTTAAACACATCAGTCTAAGTTTCCCTTCACCACGTTTTTCACATAGCATTTTCTTAAGGAATTAAATGAAGAATCAAACTTTGATATTAATTGTAGGATAGAGCTCTAATCACTGGTAAAAAAAGATATAGCTGTTAGTCAGGACGCAACTCTTTCTACTTAATCATAAGTTCAAAGGTCATGTTTTTGCCAATGACCTTAATATTGGCTGGCATAAAGCTCACACCGTTTTTGGTACAAGGTCGTGGATTCGATCCCACTGGTTCTATTTGACTCTGACTTCTGCTCAAGGGTAAGATGTTGGCCACCTACCAATTAGATGGGCAAACATGTAGGCTTCCTAGCTGGCTAGTTTTATGAATTAGCATTATGCTGAAGAATGAGCTTGAGAAAGAGATTAGTTCGGTAATCGACAAGTCGTTCGGTATATGTTATTCTTAGTAGAACCAGAACCTATAAGCCAAAATGTCACCGTAGTTTTGTTCATCTTCTTCAAAGGACAAGTTCAGCTTACGTGACATGATTCTGTGTAAAGTTTTTGTATAGAATAAGTATATTACAAAGCAGAGAGCTACGTCGTTCTTCTCTTCTGCATATATAATTCTTGCTCTACCAGTTTCTTTAGTGTTCTCAATTTGCCTTTCATTTTAAGAAGTAAATAAGAACACGATAATATAATGCTTGTTTGAAATATAGAATCCATTCTGAAAATGAATAATGATAGAGGACAGATGCAAATAAGTCCAGCTGGAAACCGTGTTTAAACCAGTGGAAGTGAAATGGTGAATAGATTATGTCTCTCTCTCTCTACATATTACTGGATTTTCCGTATCTTTTTAAGGATTTATCACAGAAAAAATATTATCTTTTTGCATCTGTAGCAAGATGAATGCCAGTACTGAGAGAATTGTGATGACCATTGCTTTATTTCAGAGCCCTGAACTTGATTTAATGGAACAAAGTATCCATCTTCACATATGCTTTTAATAAGTTTTTGTGCAGGAATCGTTGTCATGTAGTTAAGATATCTTACCCATTATCAACATAGAGTTAGTTATAAGGCCCGTTAGATTCTTTTAAATTTCAAATTCGAGTCTAAAAAATGCACATGTAGTAGGAGATATAGCCGTAGACCTCGAAACTCGATTAGTTAACAAAAAGACTCGGATAGCAGTTGATTGTATCAAAATATATCTTAACCATTAATGTGGAGGCCCCTATATGAAGTTAATTGGCTTTTAATTAGTTCAGTTACTATTACTATTTTTTTTTCCCAATCCTGTTTCAGTGGGACACTTGAACGGTGACAAGAAAAGGAAAGAAGGAAAATCTACATTATATTGTATCAATGTGCGATGTAAAGAACCAATTAAAGATGAAGAGAGATGCATGAGTAACGTTGAAGATTATGGCTTGTGAACAAAAACAATATATTCTTCTTCTTGTTAATCATGATGATGGGACCTTGCAAGATTCAAGCTTATCAGCAAAATTGTAGTGTACTGATAATAGGATTAACTAGGCACCGTTGATCCAAATATAATCAGTCCTTGTTGCGGCCAAATTTGGATTCCCCCACTATGTCTTCTCAAATACTTCTCAATAGTTTTATCTTAAATTAAAGCTAAATTGAAGTAAAGTAAACAATTATACTCTTCACTACTCTTACTTATTTCAAAGTTACTAATTGGCCTTCCATATATACAGCTAAACTAACATGGATTATCATGCAAATACACACTGATTAAAAATATAAATCACTAACAGTTAGTTAAAGTGGTTTGGCCCTTGTTCTTCTTAAGTAAAGTCTCAAATTATGGTTAAAAGAGCTTTATACCCACTTCATTCAATAATAATAGTAATACTCAAAAGTTACTTCATATATTAAAAGGGTTAAGTCTGCCGGAAGTAATTAGTTTTTCACAACTAAGTGAATTAAAGTTTGAATCACCAGATATATGTACATTTAATGTCCAATATAATTTTAACTGTTAGTGCTTGGTCATGATGTCATCACACACTTAAATCCACATACATGCTAAACTAACTTGAATTTAGATGGGTCACTGATATCAAATGGCAGATGATTTGTAAAGAAGGAAAAAAATAGCAACGTAGAAAGAATAAAAGGAGCAAAATATGAATGAATGAATGAATTGGGGGAGTATGTAACTTTTATGGATTCGTACACAACAACTTTGTGAGATGTCGGGCACAACAAGAAGATAGATATGATATGATAAAATAATATGTGTCGTGAGGTTGGAATAAGTTCAACTCCCTCAAAGGCAAAAGTGGGAATCAGGAACTCCAATGCATTTTTTGGGTCCAAATGAAAAGCATTTCATTTAATTAAGTTTAATCAAAAGATGCTTCTTCTAGTCCCATTAATTAATCCTATTTATAATTATTATTAGAGGGACACTTATTGGGAACATCAAGTTCCTTTAATTTGCACTTGATATCATTCTTTAATGGGTAAATAGATCTTAATTAAACATATGTGGTCGTCATTAAATTAAACTTCTTGATTAAATCATGCTTATAAAACATAAATACTTTATTAGATTCTATTTGATGAGTTAATTAAAAATGTCACTTTCACTCCTTGACACTGTTGGTTACTCATGGAAATTGAGTCCAGATATAAAATAAGCTAATATTTAAGTGAAGCTAATACTTTTTGGTAATTAAGTTAAATATATTTTATACCAATTTATGCACCTTTTCTTGAGAGAAGGATACAAATGGATAATGAAAAATACACTATATCTTAACTTGAAAACCGTTTGCGTTATGTTTATGGGTTTTTTCACTTTATTTTATATTATTTATTAAGTCTAATTATTTTTTTTTTTGTGACAAGTCTAACTATATCTGATGCAAGTCTTCTGGCAGTCGATTTACGTTTAGAGATTCTGTGCAAAAAAGTTAAATTTAATCCAAATAAGTTATATAATAAAATCATATCAGACCAAATTAGGTTGATTGGTAGAGCTAGACCAGGTGTAGAGCAACTGATCATATCACTTGTTCTAGTCTAATGGGGCTCATGTATCTTTTGTAATATTTTATAACTTAGTTCTTTTTTATTGTTTGTTGAATGTGTTGAAGATTCTTATAGATTTATAATTAAGTTTTAATATTTTGGGATAAGTTTTATAAGTATAAGTATTTTTAATTGTCTCAATTGTATTTATTAAGTTAAAATATCTCTTTTCATAAGAAAAAAATTATAAAAAAAAATAAATTGATGTACTAAGTTTCCTGACTAGTTTAAGTAGTCTGGGGAATGAATTAAATCTAGTTTAACTTAATCTTGAGTTAAAATTAGGTCAGACCAAACTATATACTATCTTATTCAGTCCAAATCTTCTCTAGATCAGATCTCAAATTGATATCTAGTTTGATTCAGTCTAATTTATGCTCTCCTAATCCTAATAATATTAATCCAAACAAAAGGGATACAAAACTAATGGTAATAATTAATTGCTAGTTAAGATGGGAGATCTAATTCTTACACAAACCGTTAGGTGGACCAAAAGACTAGTATGAGAGATGTAAATTAAATACTAAGAATTGGAACATATTCAGTGAAGATTACTTTGAACTAAAGCTAGCACTGATAGCTTTGTTTATGGTAAAAATCGCCAACAGAACATATTCAGTGGTGATAACTAAATTCGCCTTGCCAGCTTTTTTTGTATTTTCTATTTCTACAGGTTATATGTATAAATAAACCCAAGAAGCTGCTTGCCATATTAACGTACGTTCGTTTTGTATGATAGGGGTATCTTAAAAGTGTTTGTAAAAAGATTAATATCAATAATCGATAATTAAATTAGATTATGCTGATTTCATCTAAACTGATATTCTGGAACCAGATACAATCATTTACTTAATAATCATTACAATCATTTTCAACCTTAAATTATACAACTTTGAGAATTGAAAATAATTTTAATCTTCTAAATAAATCTCAAAAGATATTTTTGTCAAAAAAAACAGAAGTTATATATATTTATTTGGCCTATTTTATTTTATTTTGTTACATGGCCTATTTTATTTTAGGAAATATATTTTTTTTATATAAAAATTTTTAGAAAGGGGTTGTGCTCACTTATAATTTAAGAGTAGTGTGAAATTTAAGGAGTTGAGTTATCTATTACTCTCAAACATAAATTTAGACATCTAAAAATTAAGATATCTTCTCAAAAATTATAATTAAAATAATAATAAAATAATATTTTTTAAAAATTGAAGATTTACACACACACACATATATATATAGAACCTTTCTCCGGAACTACCAAGTTGGGCCATTATAATACTTTGGGACAAATAGATTAATCATATTCTGTTCCAAAAACCAAGTCATATAACGCTGCATGGACTCTTACCCAAACTCGTGCTGTTTACTTTAAAGAGACTTCATATTCCCTCTAATTGTACTCAACTCAAGTATTTAACAATTGCAACAGTTACCAAAGGTTATTTCAAAGGATAATTTGATATCGTTTAAATAAAGTTTTAAATTTGAGTCTTAATGTATGTAAAAAATTTCCATTAAGAAATTTATTCATCATAGTTAGATGTACGAAGCAGGTCAAATCTGGATATAATCAATATAAAACTCTGATGAATCAGGTAGACAACAAAAAAAATAATTGCAACAGTTAGAAAAGTATATTAATTTTTTAGTATTTAAATTTATATTTAAAAATAATTAATAACTTATTTTACATGATATTGATATCGTCTATAAAAAAAATTTTATTCTACCTTTAAATTATAAAAGAGTTCAACCTCTTTTTAAAAATTTTTATATAAAAAAATATGTAAATATTTATATTTTCTGTGTGTTTAGTAATCGGATTGAGTTTAACGAAAAAAAACTAATTTTTTTAATATAATAAACTAAAATTTAAATTATTGTTAGAAGATATGCTTATATTTTATGCCATGATAATATCTAAAACATAATATATATATATATATATATAAAGATATTTATATTTAACAAAAATATTATAAGCATTTGTGAGCCAGTCACACAATTTCTAATTATTATAATTTTTGGCATGTATAAATATTTTATTTTTGTCTCCTAAAAATGGATCACGTTAAATATATATATATATATATATATATATATTGTATTACTTTCTTTCAGTCTTATATATAAAAAAAAATCTTTAAGAAAAGACACTAAAATAGGTTGTTTAAAATTTTTATTATTATTTTTTATTTTTATCCCATTAATTATTAGTTAGCATTACAACATTAATTATCTTACTCTCTCTATATAAATAAGAGAGTAGTGAAAAAATAAATTATATTTTCATTATATATTTACGCCTCTACTCTTTAACATTATTTAACTGTAGGGTTAATTTTTATTTTAAATATAATATATTTTTTTTATTTTTTTTATTTTTTTTAAATTATTCCTATATATATGTTATTAATAATAATTAAATAAGGGAGAGGGAAAAAATAAGAAGATAGATAATATATTTTATAAAAATTAAGCTATATTAAATAATTAAATTAATTTTTTAATATAATTAAATTAATAAAATTTTTTATATTAAAGATAAAAAAGAGTATCAGTTTTTAACGAATTCTAAATTTTTAATCTATTTAATTTAACTATTTGTACGTTATAAAAAATTGGGAGAGTACTAGAAATTATGGAGCACAGGGCACTGGTCCTGCTGGGTCGCAAAGGATATTCATATTCTATCTGCAACAGCTGAAGTCAGTGTCAGGCATGCTTCGTCAGTGCACAGCAAGTCTTGTTGAGCTTTCCATGATCACCCTTAACGCCTCAAAGTTGGTTTCCTTCCCCCTCCCGCGCACTATAGCATCGTCCCCTTCCTCTTCTAACCTGCGCCCTTTCTGCACCATGAACACCAACTTCGATCCTCAGCTCGACAGTATCTTCGATGCAAAGCGCTCTTTCCGAACCCAAATGCGCAGAGAACTGAAGAATATGGACCCTATTCTGAGATCTCAAGAAGGTTCCTCTCTCTTTTACTCCTTTTCTTTACTTTTTCGGTAGTTTTATTTATCAAAAATTGAGGCATATTTTTTTTTATTGTTCTGGATTTTTGTGTTTCTCGTTGGGAATTATCCTGAGTGGTCCTTACTTGATATGATAAAGAGAATTTGCGGCATGGAGGGAGGTACAACATTGTTGGAAATAGATGGACTGAATTTCTTTGATCACTGGCATAGAGGGACCAAAGGTCTGATTAGATGTCATTTGTAATTTTCATGTATGGTAATCAAATTACTTTTAACAATATTAGTGAGCCTTCAGATATGAACTTGGATTTCAACATATATCATCGTCGCGCTATGTCAAATATGGCGATTTCTTCGTAATTATGAATTTCTTACGTGTATCAAGATTGTCTCCTTGCAGTTTCCTGCAGATTTCATGACATATGAATTGTATCATTTGGTTTTTGTGTTCAATTCTTTCTGAACAAGGATGTTTGCCTTTCAGATGATGCTATTCAGAGGGCTGTTTTAGAAGCTCCGTGGTTCAAGAACAGCATCAGCATATGTGCTTATATAAGTTCTAATGCTTTACGCGAAGTAGATACATCAAAAATTATTTCAGCGATATTATCTAACCACGTGTCAGGTGTGTTCTGTATTTGACCTTTTGCCAACGACTGGCCTGCTGGTCATGTTATACATGCTTTCATGAATAATCCACAACCTATCTTAAATTCTGAACTCTTTTTTCATGCCTCAAGCTGCTCTTTGTTTCCTGGTGATAGGGGTAGCATAGCAGTTCATGTTGAGAAATGGGTTTGAGCTAATTAGTAATATACAAGAACAAGCAAAATTACAATTCAAATGAGTAAATATGTGAAGTCATGCCTGTATGTTTGATCAGATAGTTAACAAAGACTGGTAGAACTTTGAGCGGATAAAAATTTTAACAGCAATCTTGATGCTGTAAATATGTTAGACAGAATCCAAATAGATACACATTTAGATTAGCTCGGTTTTATGTTTGCCATTTGCACTACTTGAGCAAGTTTATGTATGAAAATAGAAGCAGATGACACATTCAAAATTTACTACAAAGTTCAAGCCAATCTAATACTCTCAGGCTTTTGAGCCTACATAATAGTGATTGTTGGGCACCTACATGTCTTGCGTTTACTGTTATATCTTGGAGTTTCTTACATCTAGCTTTCAGCTGAAGAGGGTCATGTACAGATCAAGAAAAAGCTTTACGTGCCACGCGTAGAGGATAGAAAGAGCAACATGAGAATGCTGAGAATAACAAGTGTTGATGATCTGGTTCTGAACTCAATGAATATTTTGGAGCCAACCTTGGTAAATCACAATGGAGATCCTCGTGAAGATCGTACAACCGTAGTATTTTCTTGTGCATTTCCTTATTATGTTTTATGCCTTGCTAAACTTTGATAAGAGATGATGGGATTAACGTTTATTTATTAAGTACTTAGCTCAATCAAGTTTCTTTTTAACCACTCTACAGATTACATTATTTTTCAGGTATTTTACTGGACAAGTATTCAATACGTTAACACTTCCATTATAATTTCCGATCGTATGGAATGATTCATTGTACTGTTCGGGTGAATGTTCGTTGTAAAATGTTGAAGATACTCCTCTTGTAAAATTAATGTCATTGGGATAGTAGTTTTGGAATGCAGTTGGAGATAAGGCTTGTTGTTCTTCTGCTTTTAAATAAAGTTTAATTAGTGTTTTCTATACTGATATTCAAATTTCTGGCAGTTATGCAGGCAACTGATCCAGTCGACTTGATCATCCTACCAGGTAATTCTTGGTCTCCTTTTTAATATCATATAACTAGCAATATGGTACAAATTTATCATTGCACTATATACGCCACCTTGACAGGCCTTGCATTTGATAGATCAGGAAGACGGTTGGGCCGCAGTGGAGGGTGAGTCTATGCACCTAACTTGTGTAGCACTTATAAGTTATCTGTAGGTTTAACCCAGAAATTTAGGATTACGCTTCTAGTCAAAGTAAAAAATAGAATTCCAATATTTTATATTGCTGATTTCATTAGAAAAATCATAGATAGACAATAATGGCTGCCAATAGAATGGCATTGTTTAACCAAACCCCCCCCCCCCGGGGCCATACATGGGACAGAGTTTTTGTTCAGGTGCTTTGTTCACCCTGATAATTATACGCAGTAAAGTCATGACTTGTGACATATTCACTTGTGGAATACTCAACGAAAAACTTTTCAAGAATTTGTCCACACTGTCATCAAGTTTATGTCGTTGGAATATTCATCTCTACCCTCATTTGTGTTTTAGTGACAGCATCGAATATTGAACGACATGGTTCTCATTTTTCATTGCTTTTTTAAAATTTTGGAAGTTACTATGATATGTTCCTGAGGAAATACCAAGAGCTGGTCAGGAAGCAAAATAGGCCACAGCCACTTCTCGGTAATTACTGTTTAACGCTTGCCTAGGGGAGCTTCTTGGTCTTAATCATTCACTTCATTTTCTTCATCTTTGTTGTCCTCTACTTGAGTGCAGTTGCCCTATCATACTCAATACAAATAGCAGAAAATGATAGAATAGCTGTCAGTCCTCATGACGTTCACGTTGATGCTCTTGTATCCCCATCTGGCTTCATCCCAATCAGTCCAATTGCTTTTAAGAAGTGTCGGTGAGTGTTATTCTTCGTTTGCTCACCTTGTACGGTAAAAATGGTTTTGTAGATCTTTGAGAAGCATTCTCGTCAATGATTTAATGCAAACCATTTAAAGTTCTGGGCATCCGTGATTTTGAAGTAATTCCAATTAATTACTATGCGGAAATGATTTGAATACCAAAGAAACTTGAAAATAGAAGGGCATCATTGTCGTAAAGCCCTCTCATGCTTTAGGGCTTGCTTTTCTTTCCGTCGTTCTTTCTTCGTTTTTCCAAAGTCACACTGTAATAAAGAAGAATGTGTATGACTGTAAAAGAAAGTATGAAAATTATTAATAGGAACAGAAAAACCGTGTGTGTATATTATTTCCCCCAATGTATATGTGAGGTTTAAGTATGGAAATCTGCTCCGTAGAACGTATTATCTCCTCTGTTTCCTGTGTCTGCTTGGAACGATGGAATTGGAGGAGAAGAGAAATAATAATGGGTTAGATTTAAAAACATTGGAGAAATGGGGTTAAAAGCTTTTAGTTAATTTTTAAATTTTTATTATTCTTTAATGTTATATCTTTTCTTTATTAAAATTTTAGCATCCACATATCCATTTCTTTTAAATTGGGCTCATTACAATTTCCCCTAACCTCCCTCCGTTTCTTTCATGCCAAACAGACCTAAGCTAGGTGTAATTCAGTGGGGAAGAAATAGTATTTAAACTCAATCTCTTGCACATGAGAAAGATTAAAGGCAGTTTGTTTTATTTCCTTTTGAGGAAACCTACCTGAGCAACTGTTGACATTAAAATAAGGAATTTCCAGATATAGAAGATTTACATTTATTGTCTTTATTCTAATATCTGTCTTGATTCCCTCCTCTGATTATGATCTTTAAAATCATGGGATTATATCCCTAAAATCATGGGATTATTATTATGTAATCAGTATCCCATAATCATAGAGATTCTAGGAGCCATCTAGCCATAAGTTTAGGGGTTTTACATTAATGCTATGTCTGAATCTGTATCTATATATATCAGCCTCAAAGATGAATAAGAACAAGACATTCTGGCATCAAAATCTTCATGGTATCAGAGCAGAAATGATTCAGTTCGGCTTTGGGCTAAACAACAACAGCCAGGGTGGCTTACATCCATCGGCACACAATACCATAGTGCCGCCGGTGTCAAATGCAAGCCTCCAAGCGCCACACGATGCCAGCTCACCACAAATAACTATTCACTGCTTAAATGGCCACAATTATCTGCAATGGGCCTCAAGCGTCTGCCTCTTTGTCGCTGGAAAAGGGAAACTTGGATATTTGGATGGTACTACTGCAAAACCACCAATAACAGATCCAAGATACAGCATGTGGCAGGCAGAAGACTCAATGGTTCAGTCGTGGCTTGTGAATTCAATGACTACCGAAATCAGTGCAACTTTCACGCTGTACAAATCCAGCCAAGCAGTCTGGGAAGCAGCACGAGATATGTTTGCAGCATTTAAAAATCGTGCTGCAATCTTTGATATTGAAGCTAACTTGGAGAAAGTTTGACAAGGAAATTCCACCATCACTGAATACTGGTCTAAACTTGTTCCTCTGTGGCACCAGCTAGACGAATATAACACTCCTGAGTGGTCATGCACTGCTGATGCTCGGCTGTACGAGAAGCTTAAGGAAGAAAGAAGAATTAATAAATTCTTGCTTGGTTTACAACCATCATTTGATGAGATTAGAAGAATGGTTATGAACCGAGAAACCTTGCCCTCTCTAAGAGAAGTCTTCTTTATGGCTAAGCAGGAAGAAAGTAGACTACATCTTCCAACCCCACAACCACAGCTAGAGAATGAGATCAATCCAGAAGCCCTTGCTGCGAAAAGTAATAGCTTGAAGGGAAAGAGAAGTGGAAAATGGTGTGATCATTGTCAGAAAGCAGGACATATCAGAGATGAATGCTGGAAGCTACACGGTAAACCACCTCATTTGAAGAATAAAGGCCGAAATGAGGCAAACTCCCACGCTGCTCATGCTGCTGTCTCCGATCTAACTGGGGCACCTGATGAGAAACTAAGCAGAGAGGAACTCGGAGTTCTCAGGAGAATACTGCAACAACATGAGGCCAGAAATCAGACTATAGCCGCTGGTAATATAGCATACACAGGTAATGCTATTCTAGCACTTCGGACAGATGTTCATAATGATCAAATGTGGATTGTTGACTCTGGAGCCACTGATCATATGTTTGGTAACCTTAACCTTCTTCAAAATATTAAACCTAGTGATACTCTTGTGTCTATAAAAGTAGCAGATGGGAAATATATTAAAGTTCAGGGAATAGGAGAAGTTTGCTTGTTTGGTACTGTTATGCTTACTAACGTTTTATATGCACCTGATCTGAAGTGCAACCTGATTTCTGTTAGTAAAACTACACTATCTGGGCTATGCCATATTGACTTCTCAGCCACTCTGTGTTTATTCCAGGACTTGGAGTCGGGGAAGACGATTGGAATGGCTAAGCTACTAGAGGGACTTTACTGTGTAAAACAGAACTCAAGACAAGTGACCAGCTGTGCAACCGATACCCAAGTTCATTTTTCAGATGAAGAAATTTTACTTTGGCACTATAGGTTAGGCCACCCAAATTTCCAATACACGTCCAAAATTTTCCCAAAGTCTATGAATAAAACTTCATCTTTTGACTTTTGTGAAGTCTGCCAGCTATCTAAACATACCAAACATAGCTACAAACCCCATTCTCATGAATTCTCTCACCCTTTCTCTCTTGTACACAGTGATATTTGGGGACCTACCCGTATACCAACTCTCTCCTATGCCAAATGGTTTGTTACTATCATTGATGACCACACAAGATTCACTTGGGTTATTCTCATGAAAGAAAAATCTGACTTCACACAAATCTTTATCAATTTTCACAAAATGATCCAAACACAGTATAACACCTCGATAAAAGTTCTTAGAAGTGATAATGGGAGGGAATATACCAACGTGCAGCTTCAAACCTACCTTCAACAGCATGGTATTATCCACCAAACTAGCTGTATTAATACACCACAACAGAATGGCACCGCAGAGCGAAAAAATCGCTATCTCCTTGATGTTACCCGTGCCCTCATATTGACAAATAATGTTCCACAGTATTATTGGGGGGAAGCCATCCTAACTGCTACTTACTTAATCAATCGCCTACCATCAAAAACTCTCACCTATTCCACTCCCTTTGACCTGCTCTCTAAAGCCTACCCGACTGCTCCTCTCCTAAACCACCTCCCTGAAAAGGTCTTCGGGTGTACTGCTTATGTTCACAATGACAATGGTGGCAAACTGGATCCCCGTGCTATAAAATGTATTTTTGTTGGATACTCACCTACGCAAAAGGGATACAGGTGCTATTTTCCTACCCAAAAGAAATTCTACACCACCATGAATGTTACTTTTGCTGAACACCTACCTTTTTACCCCAAAACACCCATTCAGGGGGAGAGCATGAGAGAATGGGAGTTTCTAACTAACCCCA
This sequence comes from Leucaena leucocephala, assembly GCA_037074615.1. Lineage (NCBI taxonomy): Eukaryota > Viridiplantae > Streptophyta > Magnoliopsida > Fabales > Fabaceae > Leucaena > Leucaena leucocephala. The sequence goes on along the minus strand of CM073567.1, from coordinate 18,639,671 downwards.
TACCCATACCAACAGCACCAACTACACCTATACCAACCACCACCGCCGATATTTCTGAACCTGAACCTAACCTTGACACTAATCCTAATCTCACTGAGACAGCACCACGTGATGATCCAGAGACAGACGCTGAGGCTGAGACAGCAGAGGAAGAAAATCCAGATCATATAGAGCCCTCTAGTATCGAACCGTCCCAGGACTCAACCCTGGCTCCTAGTTCTAATGATCTTGGGTGGCCAATTGCCTTGAGAAAAGGGGTAAGATCATGTACTCGACATCCTATTGGTAATTTTGTTTCTTATGATAGATTGTCAACCTCTATGCGAAGTTTTGTTGCCCACTTAGCAGATGAGCAATTGCCTACTACCTTTGGATCAGCCATTAAAGATTCACACTGGAGAGGGGCCATAGCAGATGAATTGAAAGCTCTCATTAAAAACCAGACATGGAAACTCATGAAACTACCACCGGGAAAGAAAACTGTGGGGTGTAAATGGGTCTTCACTAAGAAGTACAACCCTGATGGCTCTACAAACAAATACAAGGCTCGGCTTGTAGCAAAGGGATACTCTCAAACCTATGGCATCGACTATCAAGAGACCTTTGCACCAGTGGCAAAGTTAAATACTATCCGAATACTTTTGTCTCTAGCAGCAAACTTGGATTGGCCTTTACATCAACTAGATGTGAAAAACGCCTTCCTCAATGGAGACCTAGAGGAGGAAGTCTATATGGATATTCCAGAAGGACTTGCTGAATATAATACTCAGGGGATAGCATGTAGACTCTACAAGTCATTATATGGACTAAAACAATCCCCAAGAGCATGGTTCGGAAGATTTGCAAAGGTTGTAAAAGGAGTTGGTTTCACTCAGTGCCAAGCAGATCACACACTGTTTGTAAAACACAACAAAGGCAAGATAGCTATCCTTATTGTCTATGTTGATGATATTATCCTAACAGGAGATGACATCGATGGACTAATGAGACTTAAGAAGTCACTAGAAAATGAATTTGAAGTGAAAGATTTGGGAAGTCTCAGATACTTCTTAGGAATGGAAGTTGCAAGGTCTAAGAATGGAATCAATGTATCCCAGAGGAAGTATACTCTGGACCTACTAAAAGAAACAGGGATGTTAGGGGCTAGGCCAGCAGAAACACCAATGGAACCTGCTTGTAAACTTGATGAGCAGAATAATGACAAGGAGGAAAAGGACTCGGTGCCTGTAGATGCAGACAGGTATAAAAGGCTTGTGGGAAAACTCTTGTATTTGTCCCACACTCGCCCTGATATATGCTATGCAGTTGGTGTGGTAAGTCGGTTTACAAATAAACCATTGAAAGAACACATGGATGCAGTCTATAGAATCCTACACTATCTCAAAATGACTCCAGGAAGGGGTATATATTTCGAAAAAGGAAAGTCACGTGAATTAGTTGTGTACACAGATGCGGATCATGCAGGATTTCTACCAGACAGAAGATCTACATCAGGATATTGTACGATGCTGTGGGAAAATGTAGTGACATGGAGAAGTAAGAAGCAAACTGTTGTCTCAAGAAGCAGTGCAGAAGCTGAACTACGAGCCATAGCTCATGGTGTATGTGAAGGATTATGGATTATTAGAATCTTGAAAGAACTGGGCCTTGCATTGAAGACTCCTATTCGACTTAGAAGTGATAGCATGTCAGCTATAGCTATGGTCCGAAATCCTATTCACCATGAACGGACAAAACATGTGGATATAGACAAACATTTTATTAAAGAAAAAGAGGAGGAAGGCATTCTTGAATTAATACATGTCCCATTCAGACTTCAAGTAGGGGATCTCTTCACGAAAGCTCTAGCAAGACCACAGTTTGAAGAACTTAGATGCAAGCTGGGAATGAAGGACATTTATTTGCCAGCTTGAGGGGGAGTGTTGACATTAAAATAAGGAATTTCCAGATATAGAAGATTTACATTTATTGTCTTTATTCTAATATCTGTCTTGATTCCCTCCTCTGATTATGATCTCTAAAATCATGGGATTATATCTCTAAAATCATGGGATTATTATTATGTAATCAGTATCCCATAATCATAGAGATTCTAGGAGCCATCTAGCCATAAGTTTAGGGATTTTACATTAATGCTATGTCTGAATCTGTATCTATATATATCAGCCTCAAAGATGAATAAGAACAAGACATTCTGGCATCAAAATCTTCAGCAACTGATCATTTGAATGGCCATTTCGCACACGTCATCTGACAAAACATTGCTGCTTCTTAAATCTTGAAAAGGATATCTCCTAACAAAAATGGGATATACACATCTCAAAATGGAAAACCATAACTTAAGAAAGTGAATGTACTTGAGCACATCACAATCAATCCCCGTGTGTCAGCTATTTTTTGTGGCCTCCTATCTTTGGTGCTCGAAACCTGCTAGCTCGTCTAGCAACATCCCATGCCTTTTGCGGCACACACACACCGAACTGTGAAGCGAAAAAGGACTCGTAGCCAGGTGAATCAAAAGCAAAACCTGTGTGCCTTGATACCTCACGAGGCAGTTGAGACGTGGCATAGCTCCTCGCCTCTGATGGCGTCAAATGACTCCCCACCTCCAGCAGCTGTGTCCTATTGCCGCTATCCGGTTCGTCTCTGGATTTCCTGAATAATCTGATAATCATAGGGAAAGAACCATCTCTGGATCCTGCAACCGCATCAACTCAAATCGGTTAACAAAGAGAAAAATGGTAGCAGATAGAGTAATGTAAGGAAGAACCTCATTATATGTTCCTACTAACACATAAATTTGTCAGTATGAGATATTAAGTCTCACATATAATAATATAAAATATTCCATGGGGTATTTAATTTAAATGTATTGGTTCTCTAACTACAATAGCTAACTTGAGGGTATAGTTCTTCATCCTACTTAGATACTCTAGAGTTTTTCCAATATCAAATGCAAAAGTTGTACATGTCTTTTTGTTCTATACATTGATTCATGCTGGACAGACTGAATACTAGTATCTCCAATCTTTAATATTCTTAGACAAGAAATGGAATTTGAAAAGCCGAGGGTTCTTAAAAAAAGCCTTACCCTTGGTAGACAAAGTCACCCAAGAGGGCAGCAATGGGAACAAGAAGAAGCGTGACATAGAAATAGTGTGCTCATTATGACATATATAACAAAATATACATTCTCCTGCAGGTAAATGAAACAGAACCAAGGTAAGAATGTTTCCAAGGGGTCATAAATAGTGTAACAAAGACTTTGTCAAAGTTTATTTCAACTTTAAGCCCTTTAAATAAAATTTTAAGAATAATAATCAGTCTCAGTATAACTCTAAAAATTGAAATAAATTGCACTATCCACAAACAATGAACAATGCTACTCATTTTGAAATCTATAAATGCACAGTCCATTATAGTTTTATTTTAATCTTGAAAAATCTTTCTGCAGATATCTATACTTTCTCTTACTTGTGTTGTTTTTTCTTTATTGAATCCTTTAATTTTTCTATGTCAGCACTGTTAATATTGTAACTTTGTTTTGTTAGTACTATTAGCCTTTGCACATAAATTAATTATACTGACAGAGTAAAATTAAATCATTTTATAAGGAGAAAAAATAATAAAGGTACTGAATTGAAAATTGAGAAAAAGTATAGATACTTCCAAAATAGTTTTCCCTGTAATCTTTGTCAGTTTGCTTCTTAATAAAAAGCGGCACAAATGGAGAGATAAACAAAGAGGGAGAATTTACCAGTCTGACCACTGAATATACGAAGACGAATACAAACCATGCAAATATACTTCCACCAACACCAATTAAGTGCCATCTTGTGACCGAATTACAGATCATAAGTAGTCGTAAATTGACAGTTACAATAACACATGTATAGGCCATTGTACTGACATCCCACTGTCCAAATGTTTTGCCTGCTGAATTTTTTGCACCTGAACTTGACAAAATCACAAAATAGAACAATATCAAAGATTGATACACCGAAAAAAATGCCCACGTTGCCACAACCCTCCATTTGAAGAACACATTCTTTATTCCCTCCATGTAGAGTCCAGGATACTTCCTCGAAAGAGATGCACTCACATCCTGGCAAAGGTATAAATAACTAATCAAAATGTCAGCCATTAAATCATTTTAATGATGCACATTGTTTAAGATATAGTGTGTTTGGATTGGCATTTTGAAGTGCGATTTAGTTTTTCAATTGTGATTTTACAGTTTACAAGATAAATATATGGAAGGAGTTTTGTCTCGACCTATGTGAACGTGTTTTTCATAAGCAAATCTAAACAAGCAGATAGTCTTCAAACTCAGAAACCGGCATTAAAAAAAGGAAACAAAATATAGGCAAATGGTATGTGTTTCCCTGAACATGATACCGTGAGGATGCAAAACAGGAAAGATAAAAAAATTGCACTCCTCAATGATTAAACTAATGCTTTACCTTGTCGAATAGTCCAACGACAACCACAGGCAGTGCCGTGAAGATAACATTATATAATGACTGAAACCAATCATCATAGAACCTCTGACCAGAAAACCCCGTTTGAAAGGTAAACCAGAACTGGGTGAGAGTGAATGTGAGATTCTTATAGAAGAAGTATGTAATAACCTGCAATAATCAAGTTTCAAGTATGTTACAACCAATGGAAAAACAGCAAAGCAAGTGTATTGTTTGCAAAATATGGTACCTTGCATATTCTAAGGTATGACCACCGGCCATGGACAAGAAGTAAATCAGAAAGGAAACGAAACTGCGCAATGGAGAAATCACTGGCAATCACTGCTTGCATTCCCTCCATCCCACTTATGCCAACACCAACATGAGCAGCTTGAATCATGCCAACATCATTGGCTCCATCACCAATACTTAATGTTATTTTATGTGCACATTTTTTTACTAGCCTTGTGACCTACGAGCAGAAACAATCCATGATATTTGACAATATGCTACAAGCATATATCAAGGATGTTATCCTAAGCATTCTTAATTGTAAAATCTCTTCAAAGCACAGAAAGACCAAGTGTAACAGCAAAAACAAGTTATCAGCCTCTGTGCAGCAATCAATTTACCTGTGCTTTTTGTAAAGGAGAAACTCGACAGCAAACGACCGCATGACAATTCAAACCCAAATTCAGAAGCATCACTCTTAAACTTGGGTCTAATGCATGCGTTAGACTTTTCCCATCAATTACAAGTGCTAATTTTTGTCCGTTAAGAGATTGAAGATAGCTCTGTGCTTCCTCAAGGGACTTCTTCAACCCTTTCTTCACTTCTTCTCTAATAAAATGCATGATTTCCACTGGGTCACCCTACAAATAACGACATAATGCAACTGACATAATGAGGAAAATTGTAAACTAGGCCTGAAACCCAGACGCTATGATTGCAGCTTACCCTTTCTTCAACTTCTCTAATTGCATCAGTTTCTGAGCTGATAATAAACTTTTTCATCTCATTGGATATCAAATTGCATGCTGCAGCCAGAGTGTGGGAACATGATATAAGATAAAACATAATTACATTCTTTGAACACCAATAGAGAATGAGAAAGAAAAACCAATCTCAATCAAGGAAGACTCACCATAGGCTATATTTATTGCTGTTTCAATCTTGTCTCCAGTAAGCACCCAAATTTTAATGCCAGCTCTTTGGAGAGTCCCTATACATGATGGAACTCCCTTTTGAAGCTTGTCCTCTATGGCAGTGCTACCAATCAAAATCAGATCAGTTTCTATAAGTTCTGCCACCTGTTTTATTTCTACCGGTATCAGTAAGGATAAAATTTCATCTGCATATTCTGTAATAAATCTTTTTCTGGTAACTTGAGATTTAGGGAATAATTGCTGACCTATTTTATGACAATATTTTTTCTATTTTCATGTCAAACTGTTTAACTGTGATGCCTTTTAGTTGATTTGTATAACAAATTACCTTGGTGAAAATTTGACCAATGTAAAGACAACCCACTAACAAAATTGAAAAGTTTCACCAAGAAATTAGACATCAAAACAATAGTTTCGTCAAATTTAACTTTTTCTAAGGCACACAATTCCAACAATATAAAGAGGTTGATTATTGACATGCATATAAAAGCTACCAGAGTATGAATGATAAAAGTGTACCTCATCCAACTTCTTGTCACGATCACTTAGAGAAGACTTGGCCTGGATGAACTTCTCATTCCAACTTTCATATGCATGAGCATGTAATTCTTTGTAGGCCAGGCATAATGTTCTTAACCCAGCAGCTCCAAATTGTTCCAAATACTCCCTGGTCAATTTCTTTATATCTTCATTGCCATCGGCGAGTCTCTCGTAGATTACTGTATCAGCACCCTGTGAAATTCAAGTACCTGGGAAGATGTTATCTTCTTATCCAACAGCCATACAATTTAAGTCTTTTGCAAAGAAGATTCAAGAAACTATTACCTTACAGTATAATACAAGCTTCCCATCTGGATAACGGCATATAAGAGACTGGCGCTTCCTTGTACTATTAAGGGAACAAGGATTGCAAAAGCAATACCAGAAATTCATGTTGAAACCTTAGAATTAGATACCAGTTAAGGAGAAGAATGCCCACCTGTTAAACTCAAGCACATTCAAAATTTCATAAGGCACATCTTGGAGTTTACCCTTCTGTTCAACATGTGATTCGCGAACAAATATCGACGTTGGTGTGCGTCTGGCAGAATAATATTATTAGTTAGCACCAAATCAAGCTGCACTAACCTCAAAATCTATCATACAGAACTTTGCAGAATGAGTTTGAACCTGTAAAAGAAGAAACCAAAGCACTTTGCAGCAATGACCAAAGCAGCCTCATCAGGTGAGGGTGCTTGATACGTGATTTTATCTGGGGACTCATCGCCCTCAGGAAGTACAGTATGGCATATAGCAAGGCATCTGAAGAATTCCTACATCGTGAGCAAATAATATTACTCTACTTAATATGAAATCTATTTAATTATTTGATTAGATTAAAAAAATTAGTTAAGTTAGTTAATATAATATATTTTTTTCTAAAACGCCCTAATAATCTTCTTTAACTCCCTTTCTCCCTCTTTTATGTGATTATAGTTGATAGACTAAAAGTTAATAGATATATAAAATAAATCTTATATTTAAAACTAAGATCAACTCCTTAATTAGGTCATATATTAAGAACTAGAGGAATATTAATTTGAGCAATATAACATGCCATATAATAATGAAAGATTTAACTTTCTGAATTCATGGCAGAAGCATATTGTAATAACATAAAGCAAAAATATTTACCATACAAATGTTAGGATTAGGCTCATTCCTCCAAGCTCCTTGCATAAGCCTATCATCATCAAAATTAAAGCCCCTCTCTTGCACTGCAGCGCTTGATTGATTTTCCTGTAGAGAAAGATTGATGCTGCGTAACTATGATCTCTTTAGCAGAACAATTACTCTCATTCCGTGAAAAAAATGTACCACCTCAACTTTCATCCCATTACGCTCTGCTATTTGCCTCTCAATTTCAGTAACACCAGTTCCATAGACCTGTTCTCCAATTGAACACTTAAAAAACTCCATTAAGTTTCTTGTTAAAGTTCCTGTTTTGTCAAAGAATATGTATTCCACCTAGAAAATCAGCAGCGAAAATGTTTAGAGCTAAGAACAACAATAATTCTTGTCGTGTTTACAAAGAATGTGGTTGCAACAAACCTGCCCAAGTTCTTCATTTAGATTAGATGTCCTGGCCAATGCTGGGGTATTGGTTTCCTTGTGGTACATGCACAGGTCCTTGTTGATAAATTGAGTAGACTGAATAAATTTGATCATCTGAAACAGTTTCCAAAATAAATAAAGATTTTCCCTTTGTCAATCAATAATACTACTTCCGGTCTTAATTATAAAAGCTAATGACTTTTTTGAATAGATTAAAGAAACTAAATAAATTAGCTAATTATAACTAATATAAGAAGTAGTTGATTAATTTAAATAGATTAAAGAGTATATAATATAAATTCATCTTAATGGATTGGATTTGGTTATAATTAGCTAATTTATTTGGCTTCTTTAATTTACCCAAAAAAGTCAAGTAGCTCTTATATTAATGACAGAGGGATTAATAACATTGCTAGGGCATGTAATCAGCTTAGAGACAAACCTCTATTGACACATACAGTGAAATAGGGATGAGAGGTGAATACAGAGTGATGAGGGTAAATAAAGTCAGGACAATAACCTAAGATGAATAAATGGAGAAAAGTTAAAATGAAAAAGAGAAAGGAATGAATGCAAGCAGTAGATATTCATCTTGAGGGAGCATGTATTTGGTACCATAAATCTGTTATTTGGGTTGAACTGAGCTGAGCCCTCACCTCCTACATCAAGGCGTAAATAGAAATATTTGTTGTTTACAAAGATGCCACTGCAATTTACACCAACCCAGAAACTTCATAAATAATAATACTAATTAAGATGATGTTGATGATCATAGTAATATCAGCAGCAGATTTGATAGTAACAGCAATAAATCAGATACAAGGTGTAAATGAAAACAATCAAGCCTCCTCAACAATGTGCTTACACACGGTAAAAATCACACACCTGCCTATGGCTCCGATAACACAAATTCCGAAGAGAGTTGAAAATAGAGCGAGTATGAGTTTGCCAAGCTTCCTCTCCAATTTACTTCTTTTAGAAGGCACATTCATGGAATTCATCATCACCTGCATTTGGAGAAGTGAGGTTATAAACTTTTAATAAGGAGAAAAATCAATTAAAAACTTTAACCCCACTTCTCTAATTTTTTTTTTAAATTCAACTCAGTAAAAATTTCCATCCCTTCCCTTCCAAATCCCTTATACCAAGCAGACCCTAAAATCATATTTCAAGCAACGTATCTCAGCAATGAGTGCATTCCTATCATTTCAGTTTCATAATTATATTCAACTACATAGAATATGATGGAACAGAAAATTGTTGCAAGAATCTCATACATAGCAACAGACCTTTGTTTCATGCCCCGTGAAAATAACTGCTCCAACAATATACCCTGTATTTTTAAGACTGCAGCCCTGAAAATGCAGGAAATTTCAATGAGTTGATGCAGGATCCAGCAAAGAAAATGCTTTCACTCAACCTAGCAATTGCAACAATTCTGACCAGTTTATTTATAAATATAAAGCTCACGTAAACACAACACTTCAAATGGAATCAGAAAGAATGAGCATAACATACACGCAGCAAAATTTGGTTTTGACTGAGAGGTAGTGTTTGTGTTTGAATAATAAGATTTCCAGTGAAGGTATACAATGAATTGTTTGGTTGTTCATACTGAATTTCACCTGCAATTAGTTACAAAACTGCTAGTCAGAACTCAAATAAGCAACCAGTCAAATTTTGCATGTTTCGGGAGAGCTGGGTCATCAAACTTGGTATAAAATTGATTCTTTTAAAACTCTAGAAAGATATGCCATGAAAAATCAGCATGGAAGAAAAGAGATTTGAAAAAGATATACATAAATGAATAAAAGAAGAGCTGAGAAGAAAATTTTCACTGAAAGGTGGTCACGTAATCATACTCAACTGTTATATGGCTCAATCAATAAAAAATCCATACCTAGAAACTCAGATGCCTTCTCTGGAGTCATGTAATCCCAAGTCTTCTCCAATGCTTTCCTGATCTTGAGATTGGTTTCCCCATCCAAATTAGCAGTCTGTAGCCCAAACACATAGTAAAAGGCTGTAGTCTGCTAAAGAACATTAAAAAAAAACACTCAATATTGTTTTTTTTCCTTGTTTGGAGGGGGGTGGGGGAATTAAACCTCAATGTAGCAGACACCATCTGCATTTGAACTGGCCAGGAGAAGCAGATCTGCTGGAAAAAATCCATCCTGCTTAACCTGAAACAAACAAAGATTATAATTCATAGTAAATATTCTATTTTGTGCATAGAAACAACAACAAAAAATGGTAACACAACAACCAGCAGTTATGATTACAGCTTCAGAGAGTTGACTCAGGATGGGGCTCCAATTAGGAGAGCTTATAAAGAAGAAAAAGTAAATGGTGTAGTGGGAAGAAGAGCAATATAAGCAGCATGAATCCAGTTATGGGAAGGGGCTAGGTAGAAGGACATGTTGAAGCTGATGAGATGAATTCTGGAAGTAGCTGGGCTGAAGGTTAATGGAAGGAAGCTTGAGTGAGAAAGCAAGAGCAGCATAGTGCCCAAAGCTCCCACCAAGTAGGTCTGGGGAGAGATAGATGTATGTAGCCTTAGCCCCTCAAGCAGAGAAGCTATTTCCCGGGTTTGAACCTGAGTAAGAAAGCAAGGTTTGCAAAATTTCAGTTAGGGTATGAAAGTCTGGTCTATACAAGCCCTAGTCTCGTTTGAATATGTGCAAACATGATTGCAGCCTGAAGAGATGATAATTTACCTCCTATGAGATTTGAAACCATATGATCTATCATCCTGTTGATATCTTTAATGTGTGCCACACTCACCCTGATAATGTCTCCAACCTGCAGATCTTTCCAGGCTATGGACTCCCATGTTTGATCTTGCAAAATATCTATCATTCTATTGTTTATGACCTTGTCATTTTGAAGACGTTTCTGTTGTACATAATTTAAGGGGAAAATTTTAACAAGAACACAAATATAATATTACTGCTATAATATAATATATTAAATACCTTTCAGAAAAGGAAGTTTTGGGGTTTTTTTTGTTGGGGGGGGGGGAATACAGGGCCACATTTTATATCCAAAAAACTATTACAAAAATCAGAAAGAAAGAAAAGAGCAAGGAAAGGGAAGAAAACTGTCTCACCCAGTCCTCAAAAGCTTCCTTAATAAGAGAGATAAGAAGCACCAGAGATAGAGGAACCACATTAGTTATTGGAGATATAGGACTACATCATCAGAAAATTGTAATCAGACTATTTGCAAACTGTATTAATCATTTATTAGCTGAAAATGTGTGACATGGGCGAAAACCTAAAGCATAAAAAAACTAATTTCTGCACAAAGGGATCTAATTTTTTGAACAATGAACAGATAATATTGAATTTTGGGAGATGAACAATTTCCATCTTTCAAGGAGATGCAGATTATTACATTGAAGTCCAAGTTTTCCACATGTATTAATTAGCATGGAGGAATAGAGATTACAAGTTGGAAAACAATATCCTAAGAATGCACTTAACATCTACGTACCTGATTGGTGTTGCTGCTAAAATTGAGATCCCAAGAAAATAGAGATTAGCAACCCGCCTGAACTGCAGCACAAACAAAAATTTCTCACTTCTCTAAAACATGACAACATTGAATATGCACCAGAATATTCCTTTGTCCTTGTCGAGTGAAAACATAGCTTATGTTGAATCATCAATAAATTGCTGTAAGCCTATGTTACTCGGGGTTAACATTTTCTAGCTCAGTTCTTATTTGCATGTGACACACTTGTAGCAAGGACTTCAATGTACCAAGGTGCCTAGCATATAGAGTTGGAAACTATTTTCATTTTGGTTAGTTTTTAGAATCACAAGGCTTCAATTAACTTACCTGTTCAAATAGCCCTTTTGGCAAGAAAGTGAAGATGTTATATTTTGTAGTTGATATCGAGTTCCCCTGCCATAATTGATATTAGCTGGTCAAAATTTGTTCAACAAATAAATTCATACACAAAACTTACAGAATATTAACATCCACAATTTTACCCAAAAAAAAAAACTTAAAAGTGTGTGTGTGTGTGTAGAGAGAGAGGGGAGTGTGGAAATTAAAAATGTCAACCGTGTAAATGCCTCCTTAGTAAAATAACTCGAACCAAGGAAACAGGAAATGTAATTATTGAGCCATGATGGCCATAGTGGCAGGTGGTAACCAAGTTATAGTAAATAAAAACAGTTCTGATACAACTTAATAATTCATAACGGCCAAGTCACCGCAGAAGTGCATCGCACATATGAATTCCAAAGAACTTGTCAACAACAATAAATACAGCGCTAGTACTCATGTCCTGCTCTCTACCAACTAAAGGTATCCATCAGCATTTCCCTATTCCAATTTTTTATTCCTCGAGAAACCAGATGCCAAATATAAATAAATAAGATGAATCAAAAGAAGTAACAATGTGATGCATATATCAGCAGCATCCATGAAACAAAATAACAACAACAACAACAACAACAACAAAAAGAAGCAAACCGTGAATGCACAGGCAAGGTTGGCCTTGCGATCATTGCAGAAAATGGTGCGCTTGTCCGGGGCCTGTGGCTCCACTCCGGTGCGAGACGAAGGTATTTGCACGCTTCGATCCATTCTCGATGAAGAAGATGACGGCGAAGAAATGATAATGATGATATAAGCCTAACCTATCCGCCCGCATATTTGTTTAGTTCTTCTGCTATCAGTTTGAAACCAGTCATTCGTTGGTGATCTCCATGAAGAATCAGAGTTCCTAGTGCACAATGCCCATGCAATGCCCCTTCCAAATTTCGCCCTTTAATTTCCAATTTCCCATTTTGCCCCTTTCTTTCCCTGTTTCCTTTCCGTTGCTTCCTTGGAAATAACGTAGTATCGGCTTAGTTCTGCGCTTAATCCGCTCGCTCTGAAACGTAGTTTCCATACAAGTATACTGAATTTTTAATCTCATTTACTAAATTAAATGTTTATATGTGTCGGACCAATTATTGAGATATTTCAAGATCATTGAAATTCACTTCTGTCGTGTCAAGTTCTATAAACGATGCGTTGAAGAAGAGCAAGAAGGTAAATGGGAGTTTCAGTGAGGGCAAAACAGACAATAACAAAGATTGACGTCGTTTTAAGAATGATTATTCCGCACTTAGCGGCGAGTTCTTCATGCTAAAGTCACGACACGTGGCAACGATCCCTGTTGGAAGTTAAAGGCTGAGAATTTCTCTGGCCGTTGACATTTATAACGGCTAACGAAGGTATAAACAACAGAAGGTCAAGGCCAACCATTGATTTATTTTGTCTTTTTTGTATTCATTTATGTACTGAATTTTGGTCTCTGAAACTTTATTTAGCTAAAAGTATTTCTTTTACTTATTTTGAATTTAAACTATTAATATATAAAATTAAAATTAAAATCAAGATTGGTGTAAATCAATCTTAAAATTTAAATATCATTTTTTCACATTATAATAATTAATTATTTTTATTAGACTCAACTCTATTAGTTGTGTTTATAGTCACCAAAAATGGTTTTTTTTGTTGCCCATCCGGTTCACCGAAACTTTGCCCCGACTTCATCTGGATTCAACTCGCGTCGCGCACCTAGTTATAGTAGGTAATTTTTTTAAATTAGATTTTTTGAATACAATAAGGCTTAAATTAGATTTTCTGCATATAATAAGGCTCAAACTTGACAGCTCAAGTAAATGATACTGAATTACTTATCACTTAGATCAACTCTCATTAGTAAATGGTTAATTAATATATTAGGTGGAGATTGGATTATTAGTTTTTTTTAAGAAAAAAAACATAAAAGCCACATGATCCACATCGCAAGTCTGACCCAATTCTAATCGGACTATTAATGGTCCCATGTTTCATGCTTGAGCCCATGAAAATAAAGTCTTTCTTCGTTTTCTCCCTGAAAGCAGATGGCTTTTGTGAATAGAAAAAGGGCGGAGTATTACGATCCCAAAAAAAAATCAAAAGGGGAAAAAAGAGGGAACTGAGCTCCCCGTTTCAAAAATGGCAGGAGCTTGTGCAACTCTAGCATCTTTTATCAATCTCACACCATATCCATTTACCAAGCTCCTCCACTGCTCTTCAACGGCACCTTTTCCACCCGCAACACTTGGTTATCGATTCCACTGCCACTCTTTTTCCAAACTCAGACTCAGAGCCAGCCAGTGTCATGGCAAGGTATACTATTAAATCTGCTTCCTCTGCAAGCAAATACCCGTTTGTTTTCGAATTGAGTTCACCGATGCCCCGTTTCTTCCTAGTTGAATAATTCAACTGAAGGAGAACCAGATGAAATGGACGAAGCCCTATTCGGTGACGGAATTGAGGATGACTCCGACGATGAGGACGCAGAGAACAGTGTCGATTTGTTGATTAGATTCTTTCGGAGCATGTTTAGGAAGGTCTCTAAGCGAGCCAAGAAGTCTTCGCGAGCCATTTTACCCGCCGTAATGTCGCCTCAGCTTGTAAGTTTACATTTTGAAGTGTTCAATTTCTGAACTGCTTAAAACTAAGAAAAATGTGTTTAATAAGCTCATTGGTAATCTGAGACGATTTTGCCTGTGGTGATACAATTTGATGACTACTAATTGGCCTCCTATTCATAATGCTGATTTGAACAAAGGAAGTCACTTGAAAGGTCAGAAAAGAACTATTGCTTTGATATGTAGCTGAAAATTTCTCAAGCATGTAGCTTCAAGTTTCTAGTTTTATTTTCTTTTACTAGCCTTCATATCCACTTTTTTTTTTTTTAATTTTGGGGCGATCGGTTGCATGTTTTGTTATAAACTGGAAGCTCTCTTACAAGTTTCGCTCTACATTAGACGTGTCTGGTATCTCTTAACACTGATTCTTGTTTCCCTGTTCCTTTGATTTGTTCTGCTGCCTGCTACTTGTCTGAAAGTTGATGTAGCGGATTTTTTTTAATCTATTATTTGCTTCTCTCTGTTAATTCTTTCCATGTGGATTGGGAATTCAGGTTTCTTTTGCAGTTGACGGCACACTGCTACTTGCTTCACTTTCTATTGTTAAAGCGTTTCTTGAGGTACTGTTTAGAGTTTATGATTACTTGAAACCTTTTGTGTTTTACATAAAGTAGAAATTCTCTCCTATATTATTTTATCATATCAATTCTTGTTTCTTTGTTGCATAAATATGCAGAAATGAGCTGCGTCTTTGTTAGACATTTTAATTGCAGACTCTTCATTGTACTTCCTTATTCATCTTATTTTAGGGTGTGTTTGGGTGAGGTCAAAATAGGGGATGGAAATGAGAGAGGCTTAAAATCTGGACTCAAATAAAATGTTTCATTTCTTTTGGACTCAGAATTGATAGTGGAATATTAATTAGTTTTCACTCTAGGCGTGTGCTTGTTGGCACGAAATTGAGGTGAAAGGGACTATCGTTTGGTTAGTATTCTTTAGCCTTGGTTTCAATGTCTTTGAACAGTCTCAGAGAGGAAGGTAGATTGAATAGAAGAATCAACGCTAACACTACGATTTGAGACCTGTATGATGAATAAGCAAGGGTAAACTATAGTTCTGGTATAGTGAAATATGTGCTTTGCTTTTCTGTATGAAGAGGGACTTAACCATTGGCTCATGTGGATGAATCATAGGTGATATGCACGCTTGGAGGTACTGTATTTGCTGGGATTTTGCTCCTACGAGTGATATGGGCAGCAGTTGCTTACTTTCAATCAAGTGGAAATAGCTTTAACCAGGGCGGCACTTCCTTTGGTGCCCCAGCTTAGAGCTCTCTTTACCCCTTTGTAAGTTATAGGCCAGTAGTAGCTGTGATATTAATTATTTATGTATATGAATTGGAAATTACTCCTCATCAGGTTTTGAAAGCATCCAAATATTATATATCAAATTGACTGCGCGCTAGTTTCCGCAAAAAGTTATTGGAGTTCTTCTTTTTTTTTTATGCGAACAGTGTGGATTGGACTTGACAATTAAATTATTTTTTCAAGTTCATTTATAAAAAAAAACTGTGCGAATTCAAAAAAAAACTGTGCAAACTGTGCAAGATTTAAACAATTTAGTGGAGACGAGTTAGAATCAAATTCAAGATGCACCACCTGACACTTGTGTCTGCGTGGGCATGAAACTGGTCGACATTGAGACATCTTTCATATTTGTATGCACTCACATGGACTTCCAGAAGAAAGCTACAAAGTCATATTGGCTTAACTTTATTAATTCAATATAGCGTCACAAACTGTGGCACAAAATATGTTGTAAGCATTTTGTATTCAGGAGATGCAGCCTTCTTTTACAAGAACAATACTTTAGGGTTGAATATTACCATAGGAAGGCTATAGTCGACGATGCTACATATTCAGTGAATGAATGTTGCAAAAGACACTAACAGCGCCATGTCCGGAGCAAAGATTGGGAATGAGGCGTACATTTTCTTGGGACCTTGAGTATAGGGAGGAAATACTGCATCCTTATGCATTTATTACCATAAATTCATGGATTTATGGAATCATGTTGTTCTTTCAAGTCCACCTCCTACCAGCTTGTGCAGCCACTCCGGCGATGAACCGCGGCTGAACTGATCCAGTGGAGCTTGAGAACCAATTGCCATGTCAAATGTCTGTTGACCAAACTGTATTCAAATAGATATTTCACAAGAATCAAGATTTTGTATCATTGATGATAAATTTAACTTCACATATCATTCAATTCCTGAACTTCCTATTTTGTTAACCTTTTTCATACGAGGAAGGTTCCTATACAAACATATCGTATACATACCATACAATATAAATTCGACAATAAGCACACCGACAAGGCTGCAAACCCAAAATCCATCGGATGCAAGATCGTTCATGTTTACAAAGTCTTTTCATAATATTACTCTTTAGGCTTGAGGTTCATGACATGAATATTGCCTATAAAAGGAAGTTTAACTCTTCCATAAATCAGTACAACATAACAAAAGGAACAAAATCCTAATGGTCTATCGGGATTCAGTATTTCGAAACAGACGCATTAAAACCAGTTTTCAACTCTTCAAGTTTCGTACAAATTCAATGTAAAGTCCGAAGACGTTGTAGAAGACTTACATCTTTAGGAGGAAAAATTCCAGTGCCAGAGTTGGCTCTTGAATTTACAGCTTCAAGCTTCATCGACAAGAACTGTATCATCCAGTTAAATTACGAGGCTCAAGTTCAATTTCGATCGATAAACAAGTGTTGGCAAAAAAATCATAATTAGCGGGCCAAGAAACTAACATAAGAAGTCATCAAAAGGGAGTTATACCTCAACTTGGTGCTGTAGTGACTGAATGTAATTTATTATCTCATCGAGGACCAACGCTTTCCCAATAACCTGAATCGAGAAAGTGTTCTACTTCAAAATTTCATAGGAAATTGGAAAACAACAGCAAGATTGACGAGTGATTTTCAGTTGTCTTATCATTAGCCTAGAGGTACAAATACATACATAAAAACAACTGTTTCTCCCTTTCAAGTTATTTCCTTCAAATTGAAAGAATCACGGTTAAACCCTGAGCAGAAAAAAAAACTCATTAAGCACTAAAACCATACCTTGTTACAACCAGGAACCAGCTCCTGAAGAATTTTCATCCTCTCACTTATCTTTTCCCTCCTAGCCTGTTCCAATCAGTATAATTTTTCATTTACTTCTTTGATCAAAGACTAATAGAAAATATATAAACAATAACGCAATTAAGGGTTAGAGGTAAATTACTCTTTCCGCTAGACTGTGACTATCAGTAGCTTGACCTCTTCGCGCTCGTACATGGATGTAAGCTGGCTTAGGAGGCTCTGAAGCTGGCATTTCTGAACTGGTTTCTGTTTCAGCTGTAGTTTCAAGACTCTCATTCCTATTCCCTGATACTTTAAGCCGTTTTCCATCACCATCATTCTGCTCAATTCAAATTCAGAAGTAGTAAATGGATGAATTCTAAAAACATGACTTCAGATCCATTTTCTATATTCTAATATTTCGTACCATCAACTTTTTTTGCCAAATAAAACAGCGCTTAATCTAACTTAATTGGATTCACTTTCCAGTGGTTTTGAGACATACACATATACTAGATCATTGAGCATACGAACGATTATTGATTACCACGCCATTGCTATTGCCAATGCCACCGTTGTTGGTGTTGATGGTGGTGGTGGAGAGGCCTTTCGCCAATTCATCCTCGGAATCGCGCTTCTTCCTATTGACCCCGTTCACTCCCTGTTGTTCGGAACAGTTCGGATCATTACCCCGGCCATTCGGGTTCGGACCTGACGTAAAATCGCCAAACTGCCCCAAATTTTGCCCAAACTGCGGCCTTCTCAAGCCCAACCCGCCTCCAGAATCCCCGAGACCCGCACCACCGTTCATCGGGAACTGCCAGATCTCCGCCATGTTATACGACGACGTATTGGCGTTCCCATTAGCAGACGAATCGTCGTTCATCATATTGATAGCCGCCGGATCCATACCAGCACCACCAATGAAGTTTCACTAAACAGTCAATCAACATCCACCCCGCATCGCTGGCGAATAACTTCAAGAGTAAGGGCGTGGTATTCAAGAAGCTTCAGAACAACGAAAAGGTTGCATTTATGCAAAAGAGAAAGAGAGAAGAGAAGCTGCAACTTGCAAGGTCTTCTTCGTGTTTGATCTCCATGGACAGTGGAGGCTAATGCGCCCTGTGTTAGTATTTATATTTTTCATTCATTGCTCACCCGGTTCCAGAGACATACCTCGAGAGTAGCGAACGAAGTCACTTCCAGTGAGGTTTTTCTCGCAGGGTCCAGCTTTTCATGCTTTCTCACTCTACGTATCTGATTTATCTGTGTATTCAAGAAGAAAATCTCAACCGTTGATACGTGCCACCCGAAACCGAACCCAATTTACCTTTGGGTCTAAATGATTCGATCTTTTTGAAAATTTTCCATTAGAAAACTTATTATATAAATGTACCCAAACTTTATTTGAGGGTAGACATGCAATTTTTTTATAACTATATTTAACTTATTTTTAATTAAATATAAAATAAAATATATTTATATATAATTAAAATAAATATTAATCTAGTTTGTTTATTATCTATAAAATTATGAATTTAAATATTAATATTAATATAAAAATTTTATTAATAGATGATCTATACATAATTTTATAAATATTTTTTAAATTTATAAATATATCTTAATTTTAATAAGATTATAATATTTAACTCATTTAAAAATTTTATTAAAAAAACACGTTACATTTAACTATAGAAAAGTTGTCCTAGACTATTAAATAAATTTCAACAATAAATATTGCAAGCAATTTTATTATTAACAAGCGATGTTGTAGTGTACATGTAAATTTAAATATAAAAATAAAATAATAGAATAACTTTAAAAAATCGTATGGTAAAAAATTATAAATGAGTATAAATTTTTTTCTTGGTCATTTTTTTAATTTTACAAAAAAAATATGATAAAAAAGAAACTCTGTATATTTTTTTAGTAGTGTGATTTTCTTTCATTTAAAAGGGAAAAAGAAGAAGAATGCCAAAACTGAGAGGTCATTTTGAGACTTTAGCTCGCCAAAGTACAAACAACGGTGTACAAAATGTTTAGCGGGAAAGAGACAAAAGTGGGGCTCCTTGATTACCCTATTATTTAGGGGGAAAGCTATGGGAAAAGTAATGATTTTTTGACTAAGCAGATGTTAATGATGATGAACGGGAGACTTGAGAGGGGATTAGACATACTGAGCGTGTGCTTAGATCCAAAGGTTAGAAAATTAATTTTAAAACAAAATCTTAGTTTAAAAATATTTCATACAAACAATTATTTTTATCTATAATTAATTTTAGTTAAAATTATAGTTTGAATAAGCTATTAAAACGATAAAAGAATTTATGGACTATCCAATTACTATTTTATCTCTACTTTTTCTTATACCCTATCTCATCTATTATCTCTCCTCTCTCATCTCTCTTTTTCATCTATTTCCCCTTTTCTCTCTCTTCTCTACACTTTCTCATCTCTCATATTTTTTCTCTCCTCTCTCCTATTTATTCTCTACCCTCTCTCTTCTCTCCTACTTTAATCAAATCATACATTTTTAATAATTTATCAATATAAAAAATAATTTTACTATTAATTATTTTAATATTTTTATTCCTAAAATCTATTTTTTAAAAACTAATTTAAACAAGCCTGAGACTAACCCTGTCTTCTTACCTAGATGCGGTTTTTCCCTTCTTTCTTTTGAAGTGGATTAGCTGCATATATTGTAAAAAAATAAAATTTAAAAAATAAATTTAAAAAAAATAAATTTTAAAAATATAAATATTTATATAATAAAATTATTTTTTATATTGATAAATTATTAAAAAAGTATAATTTAATTAAAAGTAGGAGAAATGGTAGAGAAGAGAGAGAAGAAATGAGATAGAGTAGAAAAGAGAGATAAGAGTGGAGAAAAGGTAGAGAGGAGAGAGAATAGAGGAGAGAGAGTGTAAGAAAAAATAGAGATAATATAGTAATTGGATAATTTATAAACTCTTTTACTATTCTAAAAACTAATTTCAGTAACTTATTTAAAATTATAATTTTAATTAAAATTATTTTTAGATAAATATAGATATTTATTTAAAAAAAATCAAGATTTTACCTAGATTTTTTTTTTCAAATAAACACACACTTTGTGAAAGTGAGGTATGTGTGACTAACAGCCGTTAATGATAGTAAAAGGACCCTGTTTTGATTTGCTAGAAAAATTAAATTTTAAAATAGTTTATAGTCTAAATTTTAATTTTAAAAAATTTAATATAATTAATTATATTTATTTAAATAAATTTTTAAATTAAATTATAATTTAAAATTGAAATTTTATATAAACTAATAAAAATAGTTTATAAAATAATAAAAAAATTATGAATTATCTAATTATTATTTTATTCTTAATTTTTCTAACACATTATCTCCTCTTTTCTACATATTTTTTATTTTCTCCTTTTTCTCCTATCTATTCCTCTATCTCTTATCTCTAATATTTTTAATAAAATTATAATATTTTTAATAATTTTTAATATTTTTTTTAAAAAATAACTATCTAAACCCTCATTTATTTAAAATTATTTTTTATAAAATTTTTTTAAATTAATTTTTAAAAATTGTCTAAAAACCCTTTTTTTATAAAATATTTTTCAAAAATTTATCTAAATATACTCTTTAACTATTTTAAGTATAAAATTTTAAATCTATATATATTAATGTAAAAAAGTAACTATCTCTAATACTTAAATCTAACATAATTATATAGTTATATAAAAAAATAAAAATGTGTATGGGTTTTTTTTTAATTAAATTACACAAAATTATATCGTTTTAAGTTCCCTTTAAACTTCAAGAACGTTAAGATAAATCATCTAATTATATTCAATTTTATTGTACAAATCTTATCTTCTCACATCAATCGATTCGGTCTGTTTCGTTACTTTTGACATTGATCCTTTTTCTACTCTACATGTCTATTGCATCATATTGCAAGGTCCCCTTCCGATCATAGCTACGAAGGTTTTTGTTTAAATTTGGTAAATGAAAAAAATATATATCTTAATTAAATTTGATAGTGTATATATATATATATACAGAGATACTGTTGATGGGGAAAAAAGATCAATCAAAAGAAAGTGATAGAACAAACCTAAGTCAACAATGAAAAGACTAACCTTCCTACTCACTCAGTCAGCATCCCTGACTAGTCCCTCTCCTCTCTAGCCTCTACTTAATGTTTATCTTTCAGACCCATTTGCAGTTTCTAATTCAAAATATTATTGAAAAATTCTGCATCACAAAAAGTTTATTATAATTTTTTTAAACAATATTAATATTAAATAAATTAATAATTTTCTTCAAATATAAGCCTAACTAATAATTTTCTTCAAATAAAAACTTAAATCTTTTGTAGTTTTAATGGGTATAATTTTTTTAATTGTATATAATATATCTATATCTATATGTAACTAGATTTTGAGTTATATTTGATAAAAAAATAAGTTGAGACACAATTAAATAATAGTTGCCCACATAAAAATAAGTAGAATACCGATTTTTAAATAAATTTTAAATAATTTTAGATAATATTATATTCGATTTTAATTATAAAAAAATTAATTAATTTTATAGATAGATTAAAAAATTAAATAAATAAATAATATCAAAAATCAACAATTTAAAATAAATTTATATTATAATATTATATATTTTTTAATTTATTAAAATTAGTTAATTAATTATTATATTAATTATAATTAATTAATTTCATCAATTTATTTAAAAAACTTAATAAATTCTTATAATTAATGCCAGGCAGTAATAATTTGTCAGAGCGAGGGGACTTAATTGGGCGCGTAAAGGAGTTAAAAGCGAAAGGAACAGTTGGGAGGGGGAGAGTGATTAAAGGCCATTAATTTGGTTAGGCATATGTAATGCCCAGAAAGCTACCTCCCTTGTATTCTTTTTTATTTACATAACCATCTCCATTATTATTCCTCCCGTTCCATCACTTTCTTTAATGGCCAAACCAACTTACTTCCTCACTTAATTCGTCTCAAGTATGCAACTACGTGTTCTTTTGAAGTACTTCAAAGATTTATTTCTCCTTTTAATTTAGTTCTTTCTACTCCAACTCATGAAATAATAAATAATAATAATTTTTATCTCATTAAATATGATCAACTATATAAATTATATAATATTATTATATTCTATAAAAGATTAAATTTTTATATAAATTTATAATATAGGGTTAAGAAAATAAATTTATATTAAAAGATATCAAAAAAGAGTAATATTTATAATTCACAAGTTGCAACTTATTTAAAATTCATCCGAAACAAGCATACCACCGTCTAATTAGTGATGATTTGGGCACGTTTCAATGACGTTCCATATGGTTCTTAGCATGCAGATGAAAAAATCACGTTGAATTTACAGCCACCTAGCTGGGAGCATGTCACGTGCTCCATTACCTCAATTCACAAAGAGATTCATTACATGACCATTTCGGGGATGATTAAATACTCCAATTTTGTGTCCTGTCGCGAAACACTTCCGACTTTTCCTTCTGCCATCAAGATAAGCTTCTTCTTCTTCTTTAATTTAGAAGAATATATACTGACCACATAAAATTATTACTGTGATCAAATTTGGTACCTCCTAAGTCTCATGGTTGAAAAGCATCCATAGTTCTTTTTTTTTATTATAAACAAATTGTATATAAATTCTATACTAAATTTTTACTAAAGTTAAGGGCTCCCAACATACTTATAGATAATTTATAAGATTATTTATTAAATAAATTCTTATAATAATAATAAAAATTAAATTTATTTTTATAAAATATAAATTTATTATTTAATATTTATATCGACTTTTATTATTAAAATATTTACAATTATCTATTTTTATATGAAATTACTTCATGTAATCAATAGGCCCACTGTTTCTATTCGTCTGACTCTCAAAAGGAAAATTTTTTCAAAAGATCAAACAAATATCACAAGTTTTTCCTAAATTACATAGCGGTAACCCGAGATGAAATCCACAACTCCTCATTCAAAAGAATGGGTTTAAAACTACCAATATCTATGAGGTGATTATTTAAAAAATGTGGTTAAAAAGTATATTGTGGGGGTTCAAAAATTATGTTTTTGTAGAAGCAACATTTTTATTGCATCTGTCAGAATAATGTTTTGACACTTTCAAATCATGATCCAATCATGCAAACATACAGAATCAATATAATAAGATTTTTTTGACTTAGAGATCCTTCAAACTCATGGTGTGTTTAGTTGGAGCACGTGGAAAAAAAAGAGTTGGGAGTAAAATATTTTATTTTCTTATTTAATATAATAATTTTTTTTATTTTTATTTTTTAAAACATATTAGTTATATTATAAAAATTAATAATTAAGATAATAAAAGTGAAAGTAAAATTTTTTATATTATTTTATTTTTAATTATAATCTTTTTGAATAATTTTAACCCTTCATAAATTATAAAAAAATATTTTATACTATTTTATCTTAAATTATAAAAAATATATATTAATTTTATACTGATTTATATTTTACTAAATAAATTTTTAACACTTTTACTTTTATAAAATAACTCTTCCCTACTAGACAATCATTTCATAAAATATATAAGCAAAACAATAAATATATAAATAAATATATTAAAAGAAAATAATGAATTTGGACCATTTATGAAAGCAGTGAATGCATTAGGCAGGAGTAGTGATATTATTGAAGAGACAAGAAGGCATTTCAAAAGAAGGTGATGAACTGAACTATCAGATTGAATGACAAATTCACAATGACTAAAGTGTGTTTGAATTAACTTTTGAAGAATAAATTATAAAAAATAGATTTTGGAAAAAATAGATTTTGGGAAGAATAGATTATGGAGAATAGATTTTAGAAATAATAGATTTTAAAAATAGAGATATTTGGATGATTAATAGTAGAATCATTTTTTATATTAATAAATTACTAAAAAGGGTATGATTTGATTAAAGTATTAGAGAGGAGAGGGGTAGAGAATAAATATGAGAGAGGAGAGAGGAGAGAGTGTAGAGAAAAGAGAGGAAAGAGAAGATAGTTGAAGAAGAGAGATAAGAGATGAGAGAGAAGAGTGGTGAAAGAGAGTATAAGAAAAAAGTAGGGGTAAAATAGTAATTAGATAATCTATATGCTATTTTACAGTTCTAAAATATATTTTCAATAGTTTATTCAAAACCATGGTTTCAAACTGAGGTTTTGTCCAAAATTAATTCTGAAAAAAAAATGACTGTTTAGTTCAATTTTTTTTAAACCGAGGTTTTAACCAAAATCAATTCTGGACAAAAATTGATGTTTATGTAAAATTTTCCTAAACTGAGATTTTGCTTAAAATTAATTCCCAAACCATGGTAGCCAAACACGCACTAAATTTTTCTTAGCATTTGCCCCTTGCTCCCTCATTTTTCCAAATTTTCACTTCTTCACTTGAAAGCTTCCTCCCACCCCTCCTTTATATTGAAAATTTTACAATAAGTCCCCTTCAAATCTTATATTTATATAGATAACTCTTACGTTTAGTCTTATTCATTATTTATCATCATATAATTTTAAGTTTAAAGGGATAGATGAGTATAACTCAAAAGTTTGTGGTAGTATATAATTAATAGTTTGGGATTAAGCTCAAGTTTAAAAGTTTAGGATGATTTATTATTAAGTTTTAAATATTAAAGTAGTTATTTGCTTACAATTAAAAGTTTCATGGCACTTTTGTATAATTTACTTTTTTTAAAAAAAATATCTGTTTGTTGGGCTATATTGCTGGTAGAACCCTGAATAAAACGGTGTCGTTTTATGTTCCAGCCCATAGGACCCAACGCCGAGTTTATTTTTCGGGCCAAAACTCAAGGCAGTGTTTTACCTGTTGGATATGGCGCGTTCGCATTGAAAATGAAAAGGGCGAACTAAAACGAGCTGAGGGGAATTCAGGGGAATGGTAATGGAATTGCTCAAATTGTCCAAGTTCAAGCTCCAACTTCAAGCTCTAGTCACCGAAGTTCGAGAGCTCGGAGTAAAAATTTCATTCCCTGACTTGCCATTTTCTTTGTTCTAAGCGCAATAGATCTTTACTAACTTGGAGTTTTTCAGGAAAGGGATCGCACAGCTACCGAACAACACCAACACGGAATTCAGGTTTTCATTTTGACACAGTTGGTAATTTTTGGCCTTGTCTTGATTTTCTGTTGATCTGATTGTGACATTTGAGAGCGAAACCAGAAGCAGAAACAAAGAGAGGAAGGGCATAACAGAAAAATACAGGACTTGCAAGCTGAGTTAGCTTCAGTTAAAGA
Source organism: Leucaena leucocephala (assembly GCA_037074615.1). NCBI lineage: Eukaryota > Viridiplantae > Streptophyta > Magnoliopsida > Fabales > Fabaceae > Leucaena > Leucaena leucocephala. The sequence continues at coordinate 18,614,063 of CM073567.1, read as the reverse complement.
AGAGTGCCAGAAACTCGAACGAAAGGGACGTTTTTCCCATTTTGTTTTTAATCGAAAATTTCAAATTAACTCGATTGTTCGCTAGAGTTATTTTCTACCAGTTGCTATTTGCTAATGCAGAGTTTCAAATTCAACATTTTCATTGCAGGTGAATTACCTTCAGAACGACAATGCTTCGCTTGAAATCCAGCAAAAAGAGTTGAATGATTCCATACAAAGCCTACTTTTGTCCAGGGAAAATTTCATGCATGCTTACGAGCTTCGTATATGGGTAAGCTTCATGTTACAATTGGTTTTCTCAATTCAGTGATTTTTCTACTCTGGTGTTGTTTAGGAAGCCACTTCTGAAATAAGACGTTCAATTGAACCCAAAGATAGAAAGCTCAACGTTCTTTCTGAGAAGATACACGCCCACATCGTTATTCAATTCAATAGAGAAGGAGGCGTTTTCTATCAAGCAAATTGTGGATAACGTCCAGAGTCTTTCAATGAAAAAGAGAAAATAGGCAAGTAGCTTTCCAAACTCTTATTCAGAAGCCTGCTCATTTGAGGGCACTCACACAAATTATAATAGTTTCACTGCCTATTTACATTTTTTTAAAATGTTTCTTGTATTTAGAGGCTGACTTGAGAAACAAAATGAATCAGATCTCTACATTTGAAATAGTATTTGTCCGTAATTTAAATTTCTTACTGACCCGTCTTGATATTTGAAATATTGAGTATGTTCTAAATAATAGTTGTTTATGCATATTGAATTAAGAGAACTAATTGATACATTTAATGACCGATTGCCTCCAATAGGAAGACTCTTGTGTGCAAGAAAAAAAGAAAACTAGCATTCCATCTATGTTTTATTAGCCGGAAAACCTACATTTTCCCAGAAAAGATAACCGACTCAAGAAATAAACTGGAAAGGATTGAAGATGAGTTAAGAAGAAAGGATAAATTCATCTCAGAGTTAGAAGCAAAGCTGGACGCAGAAAAGCTCAGAAACAATAGCCCAGCTCAAATTGAAGATATATCCTTTCCAGCAAGGAATAAAAATTGGAATCGAGCACCGGAAAATTAATATGCACTTTTGTCCGCGTATTTTGAAGTTTTCTCTTAACCGCCCTCACCTTCAGAAAACTTTATCAGTAAAGGACGTGATGATACAGAACTTAATTTCAGATAAAGAGGTGCCACATTCATTTTTTCTCAATATTATATTTTCAAATTGTCAATCCTTGAGATTTTCCTAGTTTCTGAACGTGCTTTTTTCACAGGCGTTACAGTATGAAGTTGGAAGTTTAAGACTCGTCCTACAGAAGATTAAGGGCACTGTCAGAAATATGAATGAAGAGGTAAATATAAGTCATAGCTTTTCTTGGTACAAAATTTTGATTGTTCAGCATGTACTTCTCACCAGGGATTCTATGAAGCATTTCAAGTTGCCCATTTAATTATTATATCTTTAAATTACGTTTATTTAATTTATTTCGGAAATGTACCCTGAGGACAATTGTGTTTGGGGAAAGTATGGCGCTGGAAATAAATCTTTATCCCTACTCAATTTTTGGACCTAGCACTTGTAGAAACAAATGTATACTCAAATAAGTAGTTGTTATGGTCCTCAAATGAAAAAGTAGTAGTAAGATTCTTTTGCTTTATAGAGTGTCCTTGTCTGCATAATTAGCAGATAAGTATTTTGGTTTTGCTGTACAGCTGTTACTTCATTGCCTCTAGAGATCATTACTTCCAATTAGTTCTTAAACACAATGCTTATTTCTATGCCAGGACAAAAGTTTATTCTGTTCGATATTGCGACATAACGAAGCATCTGGAATGGATATGGAGGTTGAAGAAAATAGGTAAGACAATTTTTGGCTCATAACAGCGAACTTCCTTTGAATTTGCATTTTAAGCTTTAGATTCAAATTCGCTCGCAAAAGCCCATAAGCCTGCATGAAGAAAATTTAGACCCACTATATCATGTATTGAAATTTCAGTCTAATATGAACGAGCAGGATACGGTGTCAATGTTTCATTGATATCTACTGCACATAGCTTGCATTATTTTAAGGGCATCAATGGACCTGCAAAGTAACAATTCCTGTCATAAATAAGTTTAATATGTCCAGAGTTATTAAGAGGCATAATTTTTGGACATTGTGTGAGAAGTGACAGGTAGGTTACACAAGAAACAAGTAATGGCATGCCTTTGAAACTAAGGATAAGTAGATTCATTTGTTACATTCTTCTTAATTATTTATGGGAATTCCTTTCCAAGGATGGGAGATGTATCTCAAGACAAGGAAGAGAATGATCAAGAACTCGTGGAATCACCCTCTTAAATAAAATACAGGTTTGATATGCCTGTGCTTTTCCTCTCTGAATGCTAGCATATTCGTTGGAGGTTAACATTTCAAGTTATCAACAATTTATTTACCATATATCTGAAAGTTGGATATATGCACAAGAAACAGTCCCTTCCCTTGAACCATGGCAGTCACAGGACAACAATTTATTCTTCAAAATGAAATATTCGATTCTTCTTGGGTTACATTTTGACTGGTTAAGCTTCAGATATCCAAAACAGATGAATGGAGATCCAACTTCCTGAGTTAACATTTGTCAGCAAATTTTTGTTATTTTAGCTATTTATGTGAGATTTGTCAAGTATTCTTCCTAATATGGTTAAAAAAAAGTATTCAAGATTGTCAACTGATTTTGATGTCAGCTCAGTTGCCTAGAGCAATTGAAGGAAAGAAATTATTTTCTTGCACAGCGTACAGGTAAATGAGATAACAAGATTTCTCTGAATAATTTAACAGGATAGCAAAACTGTTGAGGCTGAAGTTGATTCTTTGCGAAAGGAAGAAGTTGGCCTTTGGAAAAAGAAAAAGAAAAGAAGTTAGCGACAGAATTTAAATATGGCAAGTAGAGAATTTGGTGACTAGACTTGGAATATTTTAAAAACGCAATCCAAGTTTTGTTGACACTCGAGGGAGGAGTTTGGGCTCTGGGAACGCACTTGTATATGTATATACTGTGTTCAATTTTTTAGAAGAGTATTATTTTATTGTAATTCTATTTGTAGTATTTGGGGGGTCATATTAGCTTTTAGATATTTAGGTTTACGTCTGAGAATAATAGATGGTTCGACTTACTTAATATTAGTATCATTTAAAAAGAAATGAGATTTCATTCTACCTTTATATAAGTGAGTTTAACCATTTTTTAAAAATTTTTATAATAAAAAAAAATATCGTTAAAAGAGAGTTAATAAAAATAATAAAGAATGAGTTCCATATCTTATAAATATGTAAATTTAATCTTTATTGAGAGCTCTTGGATGATTTTACAAGTTTTCTTTGAGTTTTGGAGTTGGTGGAGACAGCAAACTAAACTTTTAACAAAAAAAAATCTCATGCAAATAATCATATAGATGGCAGATAGTTAATTCTTTTAAAGGCCATGTATAAGAAAAATATTTTATTAAAAAAATAAAATTTATTTTAGTCATTTTTATATATGGAGAATATTATTTTTTAGTTATTGGTTAGAGTTATAATATTGTCAGAGCTCTACCAAAAAAAAGTCTCATGCAAATACTGCCAATTGCTTCTAAAGAAAAGAAAACGCGTACAAGGACGTGAATTCCTCAACCCACGGGATTCATCAGACCCCTTAAAAGAAAGCATGATCCCATTCCCCAATTTGATTAGTTTCTCGAACGTTTGACAAATTTGCTGCGCTGAAGATTATTTATGCCATACATTTATAATAAATATCTGTATACTCCCTCGAGTCTCATTTTTAGGTTACTTTTAGTGTTTTTTTGTTAAAATTAAAAAAAAATCTTAAAATTCATAAACTCTACCTAAAAATAAAAAAAAAAAAGCTTTTTTACTTTACCCTTATCAAATTAATATTTCTCCCGTACTAAATATATGTGAATTGATTGAAATTAGTTAAAAAGACATTGTAGATGATTTTTCTAATCGTATTAAAAATGTTTAATTTAATAGTAATATAAGTGAGGTGGGAATCTAAGGGAAATTTTAAATGCAGAGAAATATTTAAAGCACTTAATGGTAATCAAGGTGGTTGACTGCTTTGAGGACTTCAATTAAAGAGTGGGGTGGGGGTTACAGCAAAGCAAGGAGTAAAATAAATGAAAGGGAGGTGGCCTCATTAAAGGGAAACTTTGGATACAGTGAAAAGGAAATGAATGATGAGAGTTTTCCAAAACTGCAATAACCCTATTCCTATTAATCAAATGACGTTTGGTTTGGTTTTGGATTTCAGAATTTAATGTTTGGTCAGAACCTCCTCCAAAATAAAACTCCCCCCGCCGTGGATCCCTCATCATGTCATTCCAGTCTCCAGATTTTCCTCTGATCCTCCCATTTATTGCCCTTTCAAAATTTCACGCCTAAATTTTACAATTTTCCCCCAGTTTCACCCATTTTACCCCTTTTCTATAACAAGACAGAGGGCCCTTTTTTCTTATACAGAAAAAATTCAGATGATTTGGATTTCAAAAAACTTTTTCAGATTATATACTTGTAAATTTAAATAATATTTATAAAAATATTTATATATTACTTACCAATAAAATATTTATTTTAATTGTAGGATTTGAACTTAGGCTCATAAATTTATGAGACACTTTTTTATTAATTGAATTGATCTTCGTTCATAAAATACAGGGCTCCTTAATTGCGCATCATTTGCCTAACTTTACGAATTACCACATTAGATTAATTCAAAAGTTTGAAGGAAGACACATTTCCAATATATGATTTGTAATTAAGTTTTTTATATTAAACTTGTTCTAGAAGCTAGAAACGTAAGGATTAGCTACATAGTTTAATAGGTAATTAAGAAAACTTTTTTTTTTACAAAATTTTACTTGAGTTAAATCCTAACAGATTTATTAGGATTAAAATATATCTTTAAATTCAAAAAATATTAATAGAGGTATTTGTAAATTATTTATTTACAAAAATTTTATATTAATAATAGAATTTAAATTCACAATTTTATTAATTATGAGTTAATATTTTATCAACTAAATCAATCTTTGTTGTTTAGAAATGGTAAAAATGATTGGAGGAAACCGTGCATTCTAAAATGAGGGTGAATTTTAAGACGACAAGCAACTTATAGTTATATACATATTGTTTCGCCAAATAGGAATAGGAGCCTATGTGATTTGTCCTGCTGATCAAATTTATTCCCACAACATCATAATTCGGTCACCAACTAATACAACACAGTTGTGGATTTTGCTTTATTTTGTTTGATTAATTGGCAGGGCAAGATTTTGCTTTATGGACTTTTGCTCTTTTGCCACAACAGAGTTGCACATATTTCATTTCACATTTTTAGTGGGTCCCATATCAATTATATCTTTGAAAACTCTAACCCCCTTTGATTGCTTCCAATCACGGCTGATTCTTCATTCACAAACACACACACACGTATCAAAAATATTATTTAAAAATAAAAAAGGTCTCTTCAAGTATTTTTATAAAAAAAAAATTGAAGATCCCCATGCTTTAATTTCTGGAACATTTTGAATTTGAAATTAAAAAAAGAGAGAGTCAAAATTGTTTCAATTACTTGCCCAACGAAGTTATTAGTTTTATAATATAATATATTATATCTTGGGTCCCTCAAAAAATGTACAAATATATATATATATATATTTAATATGAACAACTAATCACCTATGGCAAGAGAGGTTAGCATCTGGACTTTGATTATAATTGGAGTTACATCAAATCAAATAACGTTGCTTCCCCACACAATCAACACAACAATAACATCAATCATAATTTAATTATAGTTGTAATCTCTACTTCATCTCCAGATTACTTGTCCCTTCAAAATTTTGACCATAACCCATTTGTGTACTATACTATCATTTCACCATTATTACTGAATTTCTTTTATTTTACCTCATCCAATCCCCATTAAGTAGATAATTTTACGAGAGATTAAATTAAAAAAAATACTACACCGTCGTCTTTTTTTTTTTTAATAAAATGACAATATTATATATATATATTAAAGTTAATACATCATACAGGTGAAGCAGTTTTTTTTTATAAATTTTATTTTTTAAAAAAAAGATTAAGCTCACCTATTATCTAAGGGTAGGGTAAAATCTTCCTTCTTCTTAGGCGATATTAATATCGAATAGGATAAATTGTCTATTACAATCAGATATAAATCTAAACACTCAAGAGTTAATATTTTTTAAAATATTGAGACAGGTGAAATAGTTAATAGCATTTGTGTGGAGTCTAAAAGTACACACATAAATTGCAAAAAGAAGCTCAAAAATATTTTTTATTGAATATATATATTTTTTTATTAGAGATAATTTTATTCAATATACTATTAGATATTAAATATAAATATTTTTATTAATAAAAATTTAAAATTGAACTCATTTCATTACAAGGGATTAGTAATTCATGTTAGATCCAATCCCATTTAATTTGGCGACAAAAACATGATTTTACTTCAAAAATTTCCGTACTATATATGTAGTATTAAAAGTTAGGAAAAATCTAGTTACAGTACTTTCTTTGATTTGTGTCGGAACTGTTTTTCACAGTTACTGTGCATTGACCAAGTTACGAGCTGTTTTGATTTAAGATTATGAATGATAATAATAATAAGAAGAAGAAGAATTGTTAAAAGATATACGAGACAAAGGGATAGATATAAATTCAAGTTTTACCCTGCGAGTGAAAAATCAGAAACCAGAGATTCATGTATTGTCATGTTTGGCATTTAATATTTGTGAAGAAGAAGACGACGACGACAGTCAAAGCCTCCATAAATTCTCTCTTTTGTTCTCTTGTACTGATGCCTTCTTCTTCTGGACTTACTCATATTCTTCACTCTTTTTACCTCTTATTCAAATATTATATTCTTCCTTCTTATCTTATTAGTCTCTCTCATTAATTATTCTTTTCAAACATCTTTTTATATTCTAAGCATAACACGCTTCTAGAGATCAAAAAAAGTACATTGTTTTTTTTAATGAAAGACACATTCCATTTGCATATATTTATTAGATAAAGTTGCCTATATATAAATTACACGTATTACTATATTTTATCAATCATTAAATTTTTAGATAGATTATTAATCAAAAAATATTACTTAATAATTTTATAAAATATTCTTTTATATCTTTTTTTATTTTTATTTATATAACTCTATACTATTTAATTTACCCTTTTCATTGACACTATTTTTTTAAATAATTTTTAACTATTTTTATTTTAGTAAATATCATTATAAATCTTCTTAAATAATTTTTAACTATTTTTATTTTAATATATATCACTCTAACTCTTTTTTATATATATTTATTATAAATTTTATCTTTTCTTATAAAAATATTTTATCTTAATATCTTTATCTCACTTATTTTAAATGTATGCTCTTGTTATACTGTATAACATTATTAGTTTTATAAAAATGCGAAAGAACATTTTTAGTATATGGCCCTTTAAATCCAAAAATAATATCTAAAATGTACAATGTGTTCGCTTTGCATAATTCTTCTTGTCTCCCTACTAGAAGGAACTAGAGGGATATAGATGATCATGTAATTTTTATTTATTTTTTAAATATATATACAAGTATTTTATAAAGGGAATATATAGTTTCGCTATGATTGATCGTCATTTTATTTAACACTTATATTAAACTACAATACTTTCTTACATATTTTGTTAAGAAGAATATTTCAGTCAAAGAAAATTTTGAATGCACCTAACCTAAAATACATATTTTAAAACTAAAGAAGGAAATTTATGTGTTCGCTTGTTAACAACAGATGAACGTAGCTCTATATATATAATGCAGTAGTATATTTTCAAAAAGCTTGGATTATTCTTTTTTGGCAAGAACAATAAAAAGATTGGATGGCAGAATCGGATTTGGTAAAAATAACATGGTTAGGCACATTTGTCGGTGAAACCTGTCAAAAATAGAACAAGATTCGTTCATATGTATACGTACATTAGTTAATTATGGAATTTAACATAAATTATTGATGATTGTAATTTATGTTGTTGATAGTAGTGTATGGTGTAAAAAACAACAACCATTTAATAGTATAATTATTGCTATTTTGTTTATTTAGTTTTTTATTGGGATTTTTTTAATAAAAAAAAACCTGCAAAGTCATTGTCCAATAGGAATGGAAAAGACTTCTGAGTTCTGAGCACGATATTTCTCAGATTCACAGTTTTGTTTCCTTTGACCAATCCTAGTTTTGTTCTGTTCCAAATAGAAATATTCTTTTTTTTTTTTTAATAAAACAGATCAAATACCATCCAAGGCTTTCGATAGTGGCCTTTTTCTTTCTTGGTTTAAATTCGTTTAACCAAATCGTAGAGGATTTTAAACTTTATTCTTCATGTTAATCTCACACTAATAATTTTTTGTTTAATTGACGGCCAATTTTTTTTGGTAATTATATCACAATAAGATTTTAGCAGCAACCCAAGGTTTCATACTGGACAAAATCGACAAACTGAGAAATATAATTAAATAAACCATATAATTTAAAGTATACTTTTCATTTGAAACAACGAATTGAAGTTTCCGTGGTTCTTATGCGATACCTTGGGAGTATTTTCTTAAGCCAGAATTAATCCTTGCATTAAATATAAGAAAAGACAAAATGTGCAAAATGCATTTGATCCAACTTAAACCATGCCTCTCACAAAGAAATTAAATACTCACGTATCTTTAATATAAAATATATTTAATCATTTATTTATAAAAATTTTAATACTAATGTAATTAAATTAATAAAGTTAATATTATATATTTTATTTAAAATAATATAATTATTTTTTTAACTCTTATTCCCTCTCTTATTTGATTATTGTTGAACGAGTATTAATATAAATAATTTTAAAAAATTAATAAATATAGCAAATAAATTTTATATTTAAAATTAAAGTTAATATATTAATTAAATCATATATTAAGGATTTAAATAAGGATATAGGTATAGAATTTGTGGACAATTTGCTTGCTCCTTTAAAACTTGATATATAACAACCTTTTTAAACACAAATTCAAAAAGGGTAAGTATTTGAAAATATTAATTATTATTCTTTCTATGCTTAATATATGATATAATTTAGGGGTTAATATTGATCTAAATATAATACCTATTTTTTATATTTTTTTAAATTATATATATTGATACCTCTAAATAATAATCAAATAATATAGGCATAGAATTAAGAAATATGATTATAATATTTTAAATATATATATAATATTAAATATTTTTTTAATATAATTAAATTAATAAAATATATATTAAGTAATGTAGAAGTATTTAAAAAAAATTTGGGTTATACATTGCTTAGATTCAACTAGCGGTTTCTCCTGTAAACTCATTGTCCTCAAATTTTGAATTAAGATATAACGTGAATTGCTTACTCATATGAATACTTTTTACTCCCATCCCTATTGGATTCTCTCTCTAAATAATTTGGATCCTAAAAATACTGAATATATATCAAACTTTGTGTAATGAACCAAAAAAAAAAAGGAGGACCGAGGATGAGTTGTTATGACTAAAAAGAAGAGTTTGGTGAAAGATCATGGACATCACATTAAGGGAGAAGAGAGATGTAGCCATGTGTTACATATATATATATATATATATGTATATATATTCTTGCAAAGCTTGAATTTTTTAAGAGCACCCGTGAGATATAGATTAAACGTATATGAGAATGACGTTTGGGGGATAACGGCGCTATCTTTGTCAAACCCTCTCTCTCTGTAAGTGCCTTGTGTCTCAGTACACGGCTTGTCTCTTCATTAGCTGTACCTGTACTTTTCTTTTCTTTTTTCCCTTTGCTGATACTTTCCAACATGATTCATCTTCTTCCCTGAAAACCATGCCCTTGAACTCTCAAATCACTCATTAACATCACCAACTCCACAATATTACTAAAATATTCACCACCTTAACCGTTTAGGTTCCCTAATCATATACTGATGCTAACTACGGCAACGTAAGACGTAGGTTTGGAACCAGCATCATGGCTATATTGCCCACACACACACACGTATATACGGACACGATAACGATAATGACCTTTTTACATGAAAGTATGAAACGACGTCAAATAAACGCCAAGAGGACCGCAGCCTCACGGTATAATTGAGGTGGATGGTCCACAAACATCAGAAACCAGGGCTTCCCACACGTTCAGCTTATCATGTCTCGCCACGTGGCACGATTCTGTGTTTACGTGGGGTCCTCTCTCCTTCTTCCCTCCCCACCCATATGGCATAATCAAATTTTGATGCCTTCTTTACGCTGCCATTACCAACTACGACAAGTGCCGTCACTGTGTAAAAATATAAGTATTTTGGTTGCCTTCTGCAAGTTGAAAAATCCCCTCTTTTTTTGTTTTCGCTTTTGATTTTTCTTTTTCTTCTTCTGGGTTATTGTTTTTTTTTTTCATTTATTGGGGTTCATTATGATGTTGTCTTTCTCCTTCCTACCTCAACAAACAAGCCCGTAGCTTCCACCACTCTTTTCCCTTTTCCTCCTCCTTTTCCCTTTCTTTCGTTCTTTCTTTCAGGGAGCTTGTCTGCAATGGAGGTGATGAAGATCTGAGGAAGAAGATATTTATGGTATGGGTGCGTGTGCTTCAACGCATCAGGGCTGTGTGGGAGGGAGGTTGAGTTCCTCCAAGAAGAAGGCTCGCAAAAGGAGAAGAGATGGACTTAGAAGAAGAGTGTCTTCTCGGCTATCCAAAGGATCATTGGACAAACATGACGCGCCTGGTTTACCTGATCATCGTTCCTTCGCCAACCCCACTTTCCAAGGTTCATTTCTCTCTTCTTACTCCATTTTCTACCAAAACGATTATCCGCTGAAACCGTCAAAGCTTATCAATTGCGTTTCATTATTGGAATTCATTAATGTTTTTAACTGTTCTGTTGAACAAATTTGCTGATAACTGTTTTATGTGCGCCCCTGCATGGTTGGAGTGTAAGCTCTGGCGTAGCAGGGGAGTTCATCTCTCTCTGCTCTGAGTAGTCTCAGCATGTAATGCAATGTTTAATCTCTGTTGAAAACTAACGCTAATTTATTGCTTTAGGGGTTTAATAATTGGATCATATAGATAGATATGATCTTGATAATTGATAAAGCTCTGAAGGTTGCGGCATTTTTGTTTAATTTGAATGTAATTTACTGTAAGGCTGAAGTTAGATGAGATTTTATCATAAAAACCTGAGCTGAAACAGAAATTTAATGAGCCAGTTTTATTCAAATGCTTGTAGCAAGGTCAACATCTGTATGGATATTATGTTCAGAAAGTTCAATTCCATGAAAATCTGAGCCTGAGAGTAATTTCGAAGCTGGAAACAGTCTTGTGGTCCCTATTGTTTGGTATCATTGCTGGCCATAAATAACAAGCTTTCATTGTCCTCTTTATATGAGGTGTTGAAATCCAATTATTGGAATGGACAAGGGTAAAAAATTAAACAAGGCTTATGGGTAGATTAGTAATATTCAAATTTTAATTCACATTAATGTTTCTGAATAAGTGGCCTTAAAGGATCTTATAATTAATCTTCAATCTTGCTTTCCTTTGATGGAATGCTTATGTGTGTAGCACCAGGAAGTGTTGAGGAGGCTTGGTTTGACTCAGCTGCAGTATTTGACTCTGATTGTGATGATGACTACCAAAGTGTTCCTGATGGTATGATTTTGAAAGATTTTCAATTAAGTACCTCTGAAAATGGATAATTACATATAATTGTTATCTTGTAGATGTATCACTGAATGGGATTGAAGGAGGAACCATATCAGGTTTTCAACTGAGAGATGGAAGCCATGGAGGTTCAACTGATCAGGCGCAGAAACTGGGGAATTTATCAGAAGCTTCTAGAAGTTCAAATGCTCAGATTATCAGTTCAGATGACAACGATTCGCATTGTAAACCTGTGTTCCTTGATGAGATATCCTCAGTGGATGCTAACTCCAACAAGGATGACGGACTTATGGACCACTGTGGGATTCTTCCCAACAATTGTTTGCCATGTCTCGCTTCGACCATTCCTTCAGTCGAAAAAAGGAGATCATCGAGTTCTAGTCCTCCAAATTCGAGGAAAAAGGCTCCTATAAAACTACCCTTTAAATCCAAAGAAGGGCATGGCAATGCTAACAACCTACGTGAGTTAAAATTCTCAGAACTGGTCATTATTGTATTCATAGCTTGCCACTCAGTTGCATGTAGGAGACTTTCTTTCAATTTATATCTTTAAGTCATTTTTTGCCTTTGTGTGCCCAATATGGATAATTAAATCTTCAAGGATTTTCATTAATGAGAAAATGCAATATGAGGTTGTCAAATGAAACTGACCTGTTCTCTATGTATTTTCTGAAGCTTCTGATATTTCAAACTCTGATGTCTATTCATTGTTTTTGTAGGGCACAAATGATTTAGTGGACTAGATTTTTCTGAAGAACAAGTTTCAATAGATAACTAAGGAAGTATTATAATGTTTCTAAATCCTGTGTCTGTTTTTTTTTCTGGCTTTCAGTTTCCTCCAAGACACTTCTGCAAAGGCCAGTAGCAGGTTCGCAGGTACCCTTCTGTCCAATGGACAAGAAAATGCTTGATTGTTGGTCACACATTGACCCCAGCACGTTCAAAGTGCGTGGAGTGAATTATTTCAAGTAAGCACGATTAACTGTAGTTTCTGTCAGTAAATGATATATAAACTGCAGAATCTGTAGTAAAATTATGTTTCACCTGCTTATTGATGTTGTTCATGGCAGGGATAAGAAGAAGGAACTTGCTCCCAACTATGCTGCATATTACCCATTTGGTGTTGATGTATTTTTATCCCCACGAAAAGTTCACCATATAGCTCGGTTCGTGGACCTTCCTGCCATGAATTCTTCTGCTAAACTTCCACCTATACTTGTTGTCAACGTTCAGGTACTCCATTTCTTTGTTCTTATATATCTATTCCTATGAGTTGTTTTGTATTCTGATATTCATCATGTTCTGAGGATTTCTTTCTTCAGATTCCACTTTATCCTGCCACACTCTTTCAAGGTGAAATTGATGGGGAAGGAATGAGTTTTGTGTTATACTTCAAGCTTTCTGAGAGTTACTCAAAGGAACTTTCACTTTCTTTTCAAGAAAACATCAGAGTATGATTATTGGAGCCTCTATGTCTCAAAAACTCTCAGTTTCTTTCGTTCTTTCTTAACCTTTTAACCTTTGTGTAGAGTTTGATGGATGATGAAGTTGAGAAGGTGAAGGGCTTTCCTGTAGACACAATTGCATCATTCCGAGAAAGGTTGAAAATATTAGGCCGTGTCGCCAACGTGGAAGATCTTCATTTGAGTGCAGCAGAAAGAAAGCTAATGCAGGCTTATAATGAGAAACCTGTTCTTTCTCGTCCTCAACATGAGTTTTACTCAGTATGTCTTCTTTGAAACTACATGTTTCACCAGTTAAAGGTTAATTTAAAGGTTCATTCTCACAAGAAGAGAAAGCAAAAAAACAGAGAAAGGAAACTTGAGTTTTTTTTCTAGTAGGAGTGGGCTCCTTAATCCTTGTTTGATTGGCGGTATCTTGTGTGAATACTTTATGAGACCTTTTAAGTTAGGCCCGCAAATTAAAAGTGGTGCCATTTCCTTACAAAAGACAGACAGACATAGAACCACACACCGCGTGGTACATTAAATTAATGTTCCTGCCTTTTATTCTACAGGGAGAAAATTACTTTGAGATAGATTTGGATATGCATAGATTCAGTTATATCTCCAGAAAAGGCTTTGAAGCTTTCCTAGAGAGATTAAAGATCTGTATTCTTGACGTTGGCCTTACAATTCAGGTAATTAACTAACTTGTTTTACGTGATTAATTTGTGTTTTGATGAACCTAATAATCATGTTGGATTAAATAACAGGGGAACAAAGCAGAGGAGCTACCTGAGGAGATCTTATGTTGTATTAGACTAAATGGAATTGATTACAAGAGTTATCAGCAACTTGGGGTAGCTCAAGATCATCTAATGTAAACTTCAACAACGTTTGAATCTCGGAAACTGTGGTCCATAAAAAGAAAAAGATCATGTTTTGAAAATGCATTTGTTTGCATTCGTGTTCGTTGGTAGAAAACATGTGATCTTCTTCAATTATAGAGAATACAAAGCGTGTGATGAGGGTCCATGCGTACCCCTATTTCGAACTTTAACGTGGAAACATTAACTATTAATTATTAGTTATTAATTAATCAATTTATATGGGTAGAGATAAGAAAAAGAGAAGTTTTTTTTCTTGGAGGGGGTTAGAATTTAACCACTTTTTAGAAGTTTGAAAGCAACTTAAAAAAGACTCGTTGTTGACACAGTAAACTTCAACCCATTAATAATAACAGCACCCCCAAACAGCAGGGTCTTGACGAAACGTTATGGCCTTCAAGTAGGAAGAAGTAGAATGAACCGAAGAATCATACAGCCCATTTAGCTTAGTTTATAGAAAAAAATAAAGAGAATAATTTTTTTAAAAAAAATAATTATAAAAAAATAGATGTTTAGATAATTATTATAAAAAATAAAGAGAATAAATGTTTATAGATAAAATACTAGAAAAACCATAGAATAAAATGTTAAAAAAAGAGAGCAAAATAGTTATTATATAACTCAAAAAACATTTTACCCGTTTAAAAGTTAATCACACAAACTAATCTAATATTATAATTATAGACCCACAAGCAACAAAGAGAGAGAGAGAGAGAGAGACACCCGAAAATTCTCAGGTTTTACAGGGAACTAGTGGCTTCCCACACAAGCCTTTGTTACCAGAATAAGAAGTCTCAGGAAAGTCAATCAGAGGCTTGCCATCTGGAATTTCCCCTTCAAGAGAATTGTCTGATAAATCCAATTCTTTCAGGTTTCTCAGATTCAGAAATCCATTGGGTATATTACCTGTAAAGTGATTCTTCTGCAGCTTCAAGCTCTCTAACGAGGTTAGATTTGCCAATATCTCCGGCAAGTTGGAGGCTAAATCATTGAAGCTCAAATCCAAACTTTGAATTGACTTCAAACTCCCAATAGAACTTGGTAATCTACCTCTCAGAATGTTGTGAGACAAATTCAGAAATTGAATATCACTTTGCCCTCCCACACCAATTTCTTCAACCCCACTTGAGAAGTTGTTATCAGAAAGATCAATGTATGTTGTTAGTGATCCCCCAGAATCTGTTCCAAACACTCGATTCATGGATCCTGTTAGCTTATTTGAGTGAAGATCAAGAACACCCAGATCGTTCAAGTTTGAAATAGAATCAGGGATGTCTGAATCAAGTGAATTCCTTGAGAGATTTAACAAGTAGAGCTGGTCCAGGTTTCCAATCCAGGAGGGTATGGCTCCACTGAGATAGTTCAATGATAAGTCCAATTCCTGAATTGGACTACCAGCTGTTTGTAAAAAGTCCGGAATACTACCCTTGATTCCAGAACCTGCCAAGTAAATACGAGAAAGTGATGGCAGATTTGCTAGCCATTCTGGGATGGAAGAGAGGTTCAGATGATTGAAAGAAAGATCAAGGGTTTGCACATTTTGTAGGGATGACATCTCTTGAGGCAATGGTCCTTCAATTAGATTATTGGAAATGTTAAACATTATGAGCTTAGACAGTTGTCCTATGGATTTTGGGATCTGGCCAGATAACAAGTTGTCACTGAGATAAAGTTCTGTCAGAGATTGCAAATTGCCCAAACTAAAAGGTAATTCTCCTTCAAGCTTGTTGTCTGAGAGTGAAACTCTCTGGAGGGAAACTAGATAGCCAAAACTGGAAGCTATGTTCCCACTGAGATGGTTATTATGGAGCCTTAAGAATTCCAGAGAAGGCATTTCACCAGACCTTGAGGGAAATGGGATGTTCCCCTCGAGAAGGTTGGCGTCCATGTATAAAACTGAAATGGCAGTTAAATTGGTTAGTGAAGTAGGTATATTCCCACTTAAAAGATTGTCAGAAAGATCAAGCTTCTCCAGAGCCTGCATTTGACCAATCCCGTCCGGTATATGACCCGTTAAAGAATTGCCACGAACATCCAATTCCTCTAAGCTAGTCAAATTACCAAGTGAGTCTGGCATTATACCTGAAAAATAATTTGTATAAAGCAGCAACCTTTTGAGATTTTTCAGGCTTCCCAGGCTTGAAGGGATTGACCCAGATAACCCATTTTCATGTAAAGCCAGTTCTTGAAGATTTGACATCTCACCCATGCTTTCTGGTGCTGGACCAGTCAAGTTGTTGCCATAAAGGTAGAGCTTTCGGAGATTTTGCAAGTGCACACCCACTGTTTGTGGAATTGTCCCACTGAGACCAGCTAAACCGCCAAGATCTAAGACTTCAAGAGAAGTAAGAAGTGTTATGGAAGGAGAAAGCAAACCTTTCATCTGGGTTTGAGACAAACCATCATCTGTGGATCCTTCGAGGTTTATCTCTATTACTCTGGAGGTTGCGTTTTCGCAGACAATACCTTTCCATTGGCAACAGTTCTCGCCAACCCACGTTGCTAGGCGTCCAGAAGTATCCATTTGAATGCCGTTCTTGAAACCCATTAAACCTGCCAAGTCATTGGGCTTGCAAGCTCCACTGCTTCCTCTTACGCTTCCACTTGTGATGACCATAAACACAGTAACTAAAGACTGTAGCAGCTGATACTTCATTTTGTGCTACCAAATGGAGTCGCTCCGTCCGAAACGGTACTAAATGAATTTGGTTTGTGTTTCATTCTGAGAAATAGTTCCAACGGATCAGAACAAAACAACCAGCGTTGCTCAGAAATGTATGACTTTTCTCTGTTTGCTCCTCTTTTTATTCCCCTTTTAAAAGTTGTTATGCTCAAAAGCATGTTTGCCCCTAGCCCATGATGCCTTTAATAATGTTTAGTGTCAAGGAATTCAAAGACTGAGCCATTTGATAATTATCTGCATAATCGCCAGAAATCTCGTCTCCCTAGAGCTATGTTTGGTTCACCTTAAGCTTAGACTAATTTAAATAAGAGTAAAAAAAAATAGAAGAGATAATAAATAATATTTTTTATTTAGTTCAGAAGGGAAATAGAAGGGAGGGGAGGGGAGAGGGGTTAATTAAAAATTGACAAATATACTCTTATCTCTTTATTTAAATTTATTTACTCTTTATTTATAATATTTATATCAAAATTATTATTTTTTAATTTATGAATCTTAAATTTTTTATCTCATTTATATATATAATAAAATTAAAAAAATTAAAAAATATGATAAAATTTTAATATTATTTCTTATTAATTTTATAATTATTATATATTTTAATATAATATATAAATAATTTATTATGTTTATTAAATTTTATTATAATTTATTATAATTATTATACAATTAAAAAAAATTATATGTGAGAAAAATAAAAAAAATATTTGAGGGTATAATTGAAATATTAAAAAAGGTTTAAGGGTAATTTGGTTAAAAAATAGGTAAAAGTTTCTCTCCAAAACCCCCACTTTTAAAGGAGAGCATAAAAAGACAAAAAATCTCCCCTCTCTTCCTCTCTATTTTTTCTAACCAAACATATTTTCTCCTTACCTCTCCTCATCTACCCTCCAAAATCCACAACCAAAGCTTACAGCGTTTTTGCCACTCTGTGCTCACTGCACTTTTGCTGTTAGACACTGCACTTTTGCTGTTAGACATTGATATTATATTATTATGCTTCAAAAAAAGTTAAATATTTGAGGTGTTCAAAAACTTTATCCTTCTTTAATATCTTTGAATCAGCTTTGGCAGATGCAGGTTATCCTTTGAGAGTTACTAAAATTTGAGATGCTTAAAGTATTTGTCCTGAACGAATAAAATTTCATATCCAAAGTCATAGGATTCGGTTCCAGTTTTGGAATCTTTTAAGTAGTTAAGGACCATTTCGAAGTAACTGCATCAAACAAACATCATTTCGAAGTTGGTGTGCCGTGAATGGGCAGTTGACATTGGAATTCACGAGCAAAGCTTTGCATGCGAAATTTTGTTTTCCAGCAACAAAAACAAGGCAGTCTAGGAGAGTACATTACAGATTAGTACTAACTTGGACAACTTTGAGAGGTCTTGTTACCAATTTTTCAAACGACGAAATAAATTAATAATCAATGTTTCTTAAGGTTACGCCAAGTAAACATAGATTTATATATTATTATGTATTAAGTTAAAAAAATAAGTGGCGAAATTCATGATTTATGGACAGTACCTGTTAGAGATTTTATAGACAGTTTGAATAAGAATTTAAAAAAAATTAAAATTTTTTTTTGTAATTATCAAAAGAACTTTTATAATTAAAAAATTATTAGAAAATATATAATTTTATTAAATATAGGAGAGAGGAGATGTGGGATATGAGATATGAGAGAAAATATATAAAAGAAATGAGAGAGGAGCGAATATTTAAGAAAAAATAGGAGTAAAATAGTAATTGATTAGTCTATAAGTTCTTTTATTATTCTATAATTTAGTCTCAATACCTTATCTAAAATATTAATTTTAAATTATAATTTAATCTAAATTTTTTTAAATAAATATATTTATTTGTTTTAAAAAAAATAAATTAAAATTTTACCTAAAACGACTTTTAAAATTAAGTTTTAATATTTTATTAGACACGCTATATTTTATACTAACCTCCTTTTGGGTTTGAGAGACACTGTAACATCTCATTTGTTAAAAGTCACATGCTGAGTTAAAAAGGAATCAATTGTCTAGTTGAAGGGGTAAGATTTGACAATGTTTAATGAAATCGAGTTTATATTAACTTTGCATCTTCTAACCTGATGAACTGATCAAATCAATTTTTTATTCTGTTTTCTTCAGTTCAATCTTCAAACTTGTGTTTATGGGGTTCTCTGCTCCATCAGTCCTCAAAAGTGATATGATGACACAGAGGTCACGCCTATTCCTTAATTTCATCTTAATGCATTGTCAAAAGCTATTCAATTACCTTTATGAGCTGAACTGGAATTTAATGCATGTCACTTGGCCATTCTATTATACATTTCATAAAAGATTAATCCCCTTTTGGCTCTCATTGATTGCTTAACACATATGATACCAGAGGAAATAACAGTTTTACACACTTCTGTCCTCCCAATGAGACCAGAAATTAATGGCCTAAATTTTTAAGCAATAAATTGTCCTTATTCTGGTCTTTAATATAAAAATTAGTTGATTAATTTAGATAAATTAAAAATATTAAATAAATCAATTAATTATAACTAATATAAAAGTTAGTTGACTAATTTAGATAAATTAAAGAATATATAAAATAAATTTGTTTTGAGAGTTAGATTTGACCACAATTAATTAATTTATTTAATTTTTTTAATTTATCTAAATTAGTTAATTAATTTTTATATTAAAAAGTAGAGGGAGTATTAATTTATTGTTTAAAAATTTTTATATTAAGAATTGGAGAGAGTACGTAATAATATATTCTCCCACAATCTTGAAATTGCCAAGGACCAAAAAGTAGCGACGCCTAAAAAGTTTGGTTTCTGACTTGGATCACCAAGTTGAGTTGAAGTTCATCATCTTTCATACTAAGTTACAAGATGAACCCAACCACAGACCAAGCCACAACAAGCAACGGCCAAGAAATCCCTGAAACAAAATAGCCAAGACGATCTCTACGTTAAGCAGCTGACATTTTGGGAACAGAGGTAAAGTTGCATACCATCTATAAATCTAACATCATAATATGGTTCAAAGAAGCAATATGTGTTTGTGTTAATCCCAGGACAGTTGCAAATAAATGAATTCAAATCTCTATTATTGTACCCACATACTCCATTGCTTCTTTCACAATTAATACAAGAGCTGGGATAATCATCTTTCACACTAAACTTATACTTCAGAGCTATTCCATATTTCTACTTGTAAGGATCAGATTGCTCTGCATTGAAGTTGTAAAACCAGGAATATGAACTACATTGCAGTTTCAGCAAATCTATTTCAAAAGATGGCCCAAGATTGACTGGTGAATAGACGCAGCATGTAGAGCTGGGGAGGTTAATCCTGAAGGGACTAATAGGCCTGCACGAATTCAGAAGACTGCAAATTCCTTGATCACAAAGAAGCTTATAACTGTGAATAGATGATGAATTTGTGGAACAGCCTAGTAGGGGAGAGATGGTTCTTTCATCAAAATGAAGGGTGCATCCCAATCTAAGGCAAAGACCTTGCTAGCAACAGTACCAAAGCAATGTGACATGGTGGGATCTGAGATGAATATTTCTTGTCTGTTATAATCGATTGAGTTTACAAGATAAGAACCTGTGTGAGTGGTGAAGGTAAGCTTTTGTGGGTTGTAAGTTATATGTGGTTCGAAGCGAGGAACACTTAACCAGAACCACTGCCAAATGGGTACAGAAGAATCTCATTGCCACATGTTTTCTGGCAGATTTGAGCAGAGGCCAAGTTGGCAAGAAACTGGAAGAAGAAAATGGAGGATAGAAGAGAAATTGAAGCATATTTAGATACCATTGATTCTCAAGAGGAAGAGGGGAAGAGTTGAAGCAAGAAGAACAAGAGGGAGGCTAAAAAGTATGATGCTGATATCATTTTTGTAATGGTGAACCATATAGATATAGCTAGCTAGTAGAAGAAAATTGCCTTTTTGGGGAGTGCAAATTGCCTTTCTCCCCTCTTCACTTAAGTAAACAATATAATATTCAAATTCTTCTCCTCCTTTCCCTTCTAATCAATTTAAACGAGGTACTATTAAAATCTTCCCCTACCTCTCCCCTTCCCTTCCCTCGAGCTGAACACAACAGGATGGAGATAGAGTTGCATTTTAAAGTTCAGATATCGGAAGTTACATTATTGGCATAGTTAATTTATAAAGCCCATTTAATACAACTGCACTAGTGGTCTAGTCGTAGAATAGTACCTTACCGCTGTACTGACTGCATGTTTTTTAAATATTTTTTTTTACTGTTTTGTTCGCAATCGCTTCATAGGAATACGAGAACAATAAAAATATTGGTGCTTAGGTCCCCCTCAATGTACCCGCCACCTCATTCAACTACCATTCAATCCCTTCTCACACTATACAACAACCTGCCAAGCTAAACCAAAACCTTTCTAATTTTTCGCTTCACTCGTGTATTTATGTGCGTCGTTACTGTAACTCAACACAGAGATCTCAAATCGAAGAAGAAGTGATATCATCATGTCGAAGGGAGAGGAAGCAGTGAAGCTTCTTGGTGCATGGACGAGTCCCTTTGTGATGAGGGCTCGCATTGCTCTGAACATTAAGTCAGCGAGTTACGAGTTCCTTCAAGAGAATTTGGGATCCAAGAGCGAGCTTTTGCTTCAGTCCAATCCTGTTCACAAGCAAGTCCCAGTTCTCAATCATTTGCCGTTTATTTATAAAAAAAAATAAAAAATAAAGACTACAAGAGCTTTCGGCTCAATTGACAACTCACACCCTCTAGGAGAGAGAGTGTGAGATCAAACCCCAAAGTGGAATAATAGTGTGTGGCTGTTTTTTTTATTTTTTATATAGTGATGTGACTATGTCAATTCAATTATTATAGAATTAAATTGAAAGTAATTCTTTGAAAAATATTTTATATATTTAAATAGATTTAAATTTGAGACACTATGTGCCTTATGTACTTGTGTGAAAGGCACTAAACCTAGATTTAAAAAAAAAAATTAAATTTTAATTTAGATAAATTTTAAAATAAATAATTATATTTATTTAAAAGAAATTTTAGATTAAATAATTATTTAAAATTAAAATTTTAGATAAACTAGTGAGACTAATTTTTAAAATAATAAAAGAATTTATATATTATTCAATTATTATTTTATTTTTATTTTTCTTACACCCTCTCTAATATCTCCTTACTTTTCTCTATTATCTCTCTTTTTTTTTTCTACCATCTTTCTTATCTTTTTTCTATTTTCCCTTTTTTTCACCCTGTTTCATTTCTCCTTTCTTTTTTTCACCCTCTCTCATTTCTCTTTTTTATTCTCACATTTTTAATAAAATCATACTACTTTTTATAATTTTGTCATTATAAAAATTCTTTTAATAATAATTATCTAAACACTCATTTATTTAAAATTATTTTTTTATAAACTATTTTCTAAAATTTATTTTTTTAATATTTTTTTTTCTAAATTCTTATGTAAATAAACTATATATTTAAATAACAAAAATCATACTATCAAGTTTGGAGTGAAGTACATGCATAAAATTGAAAATTAACTGCCTGTTTGGAAGGCTCGATTATTTTGCCCAGAATGTATTATTAAATTTTTATATGCAGGTTTTCCCTTAAATTTAGATTTAGAGATAAGAGTATATAATTAAGAAACTTCTGTTAAAACATATAATTTGTTATAAAACTAGCTAATTAATCCATAAGATTGAGAGGAGAGAAAGGATAAAGATAAAAAAATGATATAAATATATTGTATTCTTCCATTTGTTCTACAACACAAATAACATGTACTATTTATAAATAATAATGACTTAGTGAAATTTGAAGAGGGAGAGGAAGAAGAAGATGAAGATGAAAGATAGAAGATGGAGAAGATGAAGATGACTTACAAACCCCTCAATCATCTTTATACTTTCAGATATAATTTGAACATTGGCTTCTCGCATCACCAAAGAAGAAAAATATTTTATATTTGTTAATATTATATGAATTGTTGCACTATCAACGAAACACAAATATTCTTTATTAATGTTAATGAGTGCCATTCTTTATTAATATGAACATAGAAAATGAAAAAGAAATATAAAAAAATTAATGAAAAGACATACTCATAATTTTATTTATTGAGATAAAAAACTTTATAGTAAGTAAAAATATTTTTGTTTTTATTGAGAGAAGTATAAGCTTTGTTACAATAAAAGGAAAACACACATAATCATAAAAGTTTAATTTGTTCTTTTTTGGATACTCCCATCACCAATTAGGTGATCAATTCTTCCATTAGAATCGACAAAAAAATCAATAACATATAAATGGGTCACATCCATGTTGCTATAATCAGAATCGCTTTATTCCCTAACAAAATTTGTTTATATCTTTGGCGTTTTGCCTTTATTTTTATTTTTTCTTTTGAGCGATTATTGGTATAGTTCAACTAAATGTCTTGGTATACGATAAGTACAAGCAAAATGACATTTGATACCACAATGATGACATAAACTTTCAATATAATTATTATTCCCACTAGTTTTCTTTTTGTGGTTATCATACTTATTTGTCCACCTCAAGCGGTAACTATGCCCACGACCACGTCGACCACGGTCATGTCCACGTCCCTGACCACGAAATAATTCATTTGTCATTATATTCACTTTTGAAAATACAGTAGAGCCAGTTAGACGGGATTCATGATTCTTCATCAGAAATTTATTATTTTGTTTAACCACCAAAAGGTAAGAAATTAGTTTAAAATACTTTTTAAAATATTTTTCTCAATATTATTGCTGTAATAGCACATTGGATGCATGAAATATGAAGAATATTCTTTCTAACATGTCATCGTCAGTAATTTTCTCTTTATATAGTTTCAGTTGAAAACTAATTCTAAATAGTAAATAATTATATTCACTGACTGATTTAAAATCTTACAAACGTAAATGCATCAAGTCATAATGAGCTTTTAGAAGAATCATAATTTTCTAGTTGTCACACCTTTCTTTTATGTTATTCCAAAGAATAAGTGGGTTTTTGACAGTTAAATACTCAGTTTTTAGTTCTTCATCCAGGTGGTGGTGGAGAAAGATGATGACCTTGGCTTTGTCTTTGTTAGATTTCTGATTGCCTTCCTTGATGGTATCTTTTAAACCTATAGCATATAGATGTATTTCTGCATATAGTATCCATGATAGATAATTCTTTACAGTAATGTTAAGAGTCACAAACTCAAGTTTTATAATATTCGACATGATGATACTATCATAAAAGTATAACAAAAGTTAAATGGAGATCAAGATTAAGAATGTTGAATAATTAAAAAGTAATCCAATATGAAACTATAATTCAATATGAAAGTAATATAAAAACTTACCTTTAGATGATGGACCTTACAATAACGTCAATTTTTAGAGCGTGTTATAAAACTAGCTAACTAATCTACAAAATTAAGAGGAGAGAAAAGATAAAGATAAGAAAATAATAGAAATATATTATATTCTCCCACTTACTCTACAACACAAATAACATGTACTATTTATAGGCAATAATAATCTAATGGAATTTGAAGAGGGAGAGAAAGAAGAAGATGAAGATGGAAGATGAAGAGAAAAATAAAAATAGAAAATAAAAAGAAAGATAAAGATAAAAATAGACATCTACATTCTAATATTCATAATATAATTTTCTTATAATTTTTTTTTGAAGATATGCTGTTCTGCACATAATTAAATTGTTCGTTTAACCCAATATGATCTTTACGTTATTTCTACCTTAAGCGAGATATATTCCGAAATTCAAACCAAATTAAAATACGTCAGAAGTGAGAAAAAGAGTAAAAGAGTATGAATTCATATAATATGAGATTAAGATCCCCTCAAATACACCTTATCGATATGCTTTGTCCCGGGAGTGCAATTTCTTTATTTTTTCATTTAAAGAGACAGAGGGAACTTGCCACTTATAGCGGAGTTTTCGTACTAATAAAAACTTAAATTATAATACAAATTATATTATAAATAAAATATTATATTTAAAATTAAAATAACTATTACGTTATAAGGCTATTGACAAATGTACACATTCTTAAACTAGTAAATAATAAAATATCCCTTGTATTTTTAAACATAAATATTACTTCACATATTTTTTTAAATATACAGATATTTTAGAAAAAAATATTAATTACACCTTAAAAAAATAAAAAATATCTTGTATTTTTAAACATATTAGTACTTCACAAAAAATGCCCTATAATTTTAAATGAGGGAGCATGAATTATTGAATTAATGACTGTGCGATTGAAGGTGGTGGTTGGATTATCTATTATGCATTTGATGTGACTTGAGAAAAAGCCATTAAAACCAATTATATCCTTTGAACAAATAAGAAATTATTCGGTATTTTGTCAAGTCATGACCATAAAATCAATATTTCTATTAGTAGATCTAATGTGCAATCGAGTCTGTAATTATTTGCTTTCTTAGGCAAGTCGAGACCAATATCATTTAATCAGGCATTTGATCTTTTGTGTGTGTGTGTGTAGATGTTGACCATTTCGTGACGAGAAGAGTCATTCTTTACAGCTCTCATTGCAGAGAATAAATCACTTTATTGTCTTTATGGCTCTTGGTGCATACCCAGAATCATAGTATTTGAAAATGACAAAGGAGAGAGTTAAACAAAAATTTAATATATATATATATATATATATATATATATATATATATTCTAACAAATGATCGAACCAACTTGTGTGTGATTATATATCGTCAAGTTTCTCCAGATTGGTGATGGCGGGGAGTAGTGAGCTGAAGCTTCTGGGGAGATGGTCGAGCCCTTTTTCCATGAGGGCGACCATTGCTCTGAACATCAAATCTCTTGAATATGAACACTTGGAAGAACACTTCAACCCCAAGAGCGATCTTCTTCTTCAGTCCAACCCAGTCTACACCCTAGTCCCAGTTCTTCTCCACCATGGCAAACCCATCTGTGAATCCCTCATTATAGTCCAATACATCCACGAGACTTGGCCCTCTGGCCCCTCCATCCTATGATCGCTCATTCGCTCGATTCTGGGCTGCTTACATCGACGACAAGGTAATTTTCCGAGAAAAAATCCGTGTATTTTCCATCCATTTCTAAGCTTGTACTTAAATTAAGGGTTAATGTGCAAAAGTACTCGCTAAATATTTCCTCTTACGTGAACAAAACTCCTATTTCCGTTGCGTTGACTGTTTGCAGAGAGAGAGAGAGAACCTATTTACCATTCACGGAAATGGGAGTTTTCCCCGTTTTATGGAAGGTTCATGTGTATTTTTACTCTCAGTAAACTTTATGATACCAGATGCAAAGATATATTTCATGAGTACTTTTGCACGTTAACTCTTTAATTTATTGCTTCCTTGCTTGGTCATTCTTTCTGAATAAGAGTTGTTTCTTTAATGGTGATAGTGGTTTCCTTCAATGGAAAAAATTATGACTGTGGAAGATGAGGAGTCAAGGAAGCCGTACTATGAGACAATGGACGAGGTGGTTGGGAGGATAGAGGATGCGTTTGGGAAAATCAGCAAAGGAAAACCGTTTTTTGGCGGAGACCAGATTGGATTCATTGACATTGTTTTCGGAAGTACACCGGGTTGGCTCAGTGTTGTAGAAACTTTATATGGACGAAAATTTTTTGTTGAGGCCGAAGCTCCTTCTTTGGTGAAATGGGCTGAGAGATTTGCTGCTGATCCTTCTGTGAATGGTCTCATACCTGAAACTGATAAACTCATAGAGCTTGCCAAGGTCCTTCAGATCAAATGGAGAGCTGCCGCAATTGCCAACAAGTAGAATTAACGGCTGTGTTTTAATTTTGCTGGTGTAAAATATAATGAATGTTCTTATGTCGTTGTATGGCTAAAATAAAATGATGATCTATATTGTTCTGGGTGTTTCTTAATTACAAGTTTGCTTGAATTTTCTTCTATTTTGGTCTCTGTAGTGTTGTAGTAGCAAATAAGTGCTTTGGATTTGATAAGATGATTTCAGAGTCAAATACGGTTGTCTTGATGCTATTTGAAGAAATAACATGTATCTGCAATATAATGTACTTTTCAAAATCTGAGTAATACTTGATCTCTTTCTAAGGTCAGTTTTTCTGATATTTTATATTTTCTAATCTTATTTAATTAAACTACTCAAATTTAATTTAAACAAATTAGAATTTATTATATTAATAATTGTAATTTTTAAAATTAAAAAATATATTTTACTCTATTTAAGATATAAATAATTAATCATAGAAATTAATAAAAAAGTTACTAAAATTCATTCAAATCATCAACGTTAAACACCGTACTCCTATATACCAGTAGGAGTTTATTTGATGTTATTGTAAACTATAGTTTAAATAAAATTGAGTAAAATTTAAATTTAATTTTTTTTAAAATAAACAGTTATATTTATTTAAATATATTTTTAGACTAAACTATAGTTTAAAACTAAAGTTTCATATAAATTAGTCAGAGTATTTTATAGAACAGTAAAAGAGTTTATGAATTAACTAATTATTATATTATCTATAATTTTTTTACACTCTCTATTTATTTTTATATTATCTCTCCTCTTTTCTCTTATATCTTAACTCTCCCTATTTAATAATCATACTATTTTTCATAATTTACTAATAATAAAAGTACTTCTGAAAATAACTATCTAAATACTTATTTATTCAAAACTATTTTTTTTTATAAATTTTTCTCCAAAAACTTTTCTCTATAAGTTGTTATTTTTTTTTTTATAAACCTATTTCTAAAATTTTATCTAGCCTCAAAGATAAAATATCCAAATCAAATCCGGAAAATGAGTGGCAGAGATTAGAGTAGAAAGTCAAAGAGATAACTATTGTGTCCACATTGTTCTCAGCCAATATCCAGTTCTCTTATGGCATCTCGGTGAATCGTACCTATTAAATTTAGCATTCACACTCAATAATTTTCCTACATAAACGCCTCATACTTCCTTGTATTGGCTTCACAATTATATTTCTCCCTCACAGTTTATACTTGTTCCTCATGGCCAACACTAACCTCAAGCTTCTGGGTGCTTGGTTCAGTCCATTCCCTTTGAGGGTTAAGATTGCCCTCAACATCAAATCTCTGCAATATGAAAACGTTGAAGAGACCCTTAACAATAAAAGCGAGCTTCTTCTGCAGTCAAATCCTGTGTACCAGAAAATCCCAGTCCTCCTTCACGGAGACAAACCCATCTGTGAATCCAGAATCATAGTCGAATACATAGACGAGGTTTGGAGCTCTGGTCCCTCCATCTTACCAGAAGATTCTTACGATCGAGCCATGGCTCGTTTCTGGTCTGCCTACATCGATGACAAGGTATTCAACTCTTAATTTCTCTCTGCAGATCCTTCATCTTATTAATTACTGTTACATTATTATCCTTGGTTAATACTGATGA
The DNA here is from genome assembly GCA_037074615.1 of Leucaena leucocephala. NCBI lineage: Eukaryota > Viridiplantae > Streptophyta > Magnoliopsida > Fabales > Fabaceae > Leucaena > Leucaena leucocephala. Next base: position 18,585,821 of record CM073567.1, on the reverse strand, counting down.
ATTTCACTTGGGATAGCTTTTTGTGGCCATGAGAAAAGCTGCTTTTGAAGAAGATGAAGAAGCTAGGATGCCATACTTGGAGGAAGTGGACGATGCGCTTGTGAGAATGGAAGGTGAGTTGCAGAAACGATGCAGAGAAAAAGGGAAGGGCTTATTTTTTGGTGGAGAAGAGATTGGGTTGGTTGATATTAGTTTTGGGAGCTTGCTGGGTGTGTTGAGAATAACAGAGTCAATGCAGGGAAGAAAGATAATCGTTGAAGAGAAGCATCCTTGTTTGGTGAAATGGGCAGAGAGATTCGAGTCTGATCCTAACGTGAAGGGTTTGATACCTGACACTGAGAAACTCGTTGCTCTTCAGATGAAATTGAAAGCTGCTGCTGCTTCTGCAAAGTAATGGAACTCGTTTATTACAATGATCAAGCTTTCTTCAGTGAGATCATATGAACTGCGTTTGGTCTTTACATTAATTTTCTTTTCATGTAACAAAAAAAAAAAAAAATCTTTTCTTTTAGTGTTTTGGTGGGATGTAATAATAAGCAGTTTCTTTCTTTCTTGGTTGTAACGAGATATGAACGCTCCTGTCAAATATTCAAGGACTCAAGGCCCCCCAAATTGACTTGGATTTTGATGGTTACACTAGAATAGACTTGGAATACTAGAGGCCCAGAGCAACTTTGTGAACTATGAATTTGGATTATGTTTGGGAAATGTTGTGAATGGATAAAATCCTTTTTTTCTTCTTCTTTTATTGCTAGTTCAATAATTATATTCGAGCTATTGTTAAATTATAAATATAAATATATTTTTTATAAAAAAATAAATATTAATTTGTTATATTCCCTAGACTCTATTGTGGTTATAGTATGGATAAATTCTAATGTTTCAGAGGCTATCGTGAATTATGATTGAATTATGTTCTTTTTCTCTATACAAATGAGACTGTTTTATGGGCTTATCACTCAGTATGTATCTTTAGGCCTCAAACGTGCTCAAGCCCACTATCATGTTTGTATTCTTCATGTCTTAATATTTAGTTAAATTAATTAATATAATATTTTTTAAAAATATTATAATTATTTTTCTCAACTTTCTTTCCCCCTCTTATATAATTATTGTTAAAAAAATATCAATATAAATAATTTATAAATATATTAATAAATATATAAAATATATTTTATATTTAATATTTAAATAAATTTATTAATTAAATTTTATATTAATTAATAATTTAAGTATTATTGACAAAAATCTTTTATCGCCATAGCTATCTTTTCTCTATTGGTGTTTTTTTCATTCAAAGGGCGTGTGTGGTGAAACTTTGTAAACATATGTTATATTCTTTTTTTAGAGCTTGTTTAAATAAGAGTTTAGAAAATAATTTATAAAAAAAAAGATTTTTTTGATAGCTTTTAGAAAAGAACTTATGAAAAAAAATAGTTTTGAATAAATGAGTATTTAGATAATTATTTCTAGAAATACTTTTATTATTGATAAATTACGAAAAAGTGTATGATTATTAAATATAAGAGAGATGAGAGATGAGGGATAATGTAAGAGAGAAAAAAGAGAGAAGAGATGGTGTAAGAAAAAATAAGGGTAATATAGTAATTAATTAGTTCATAAGCTCTTTTACTATTCCATAAGCTATTCTAACTAGTTTATCTAAAACTTTAATTTTAAACTATAGTTTAGTCTAAAAATCATTTTAATTTAAATTTTATCTAAATTTAAATTTTAAAACTTAAATTTTGGAGAACTAAACAGACACTTAATCATATTAGTGTTTTTTTTTTCATCTTCACCATGACAGATCTTAATCATTATGTTTTATACTTTAATATTTTTAAGTAAAAAATTTAATTAAAAATTATTACAAAATTCATTCCAGTCATCAAAATAAACGCACAGAATGTAGATAAATTAAAATATCCAAATCAAATCCGGACACTGAATAATTGATGTCCACAATATTTTGGCTCCTTACCTGTTCTTGTTCGGTGGCCATCTGAATTATAGATCAATGCATTGTGTACCTCCAAAATTTGACATTAATATTTGAGCCATCCTTTTTCATAAACACCTCACACTTGTATTATTGGCTTCACAACTAATATTTCTCACATCCTGTGTCTTTTTCTTTATCCTTGTTCCTCATGGCGAACACTAATCTGAAGCTTCTGGACCTTGAACCCCAAAAGCGAGCTTCTTCTGCATTCTGTGCACCAGAAAATCCCAGTCCTCCTTCACGGAAACAAACCCATCTGTGAATCCAGAATCATCGTCGAATACATAGAAGGTGTTTGGAACTCTGGTCCCTCCATCTTACCAGAAGATGCTTACGATCGAGCCATGGCTCGTTTCTGGGCTTCCTAAATCGATGACAAGGTATTCAACTCTTAATTTCTCTTATTCCCTTTTGGTTATAATATACTGATGAAGTTCATTGGGGATATATAGCTTTTTGTGGCCATGAGAAAGGCTCTTTCTGAAGAAGATGAAGAAGCGCGGAAGCCACACTTGGAGGAAATAGAAGATTTTATTGTGTCAATGAAAGGTGAGTTGCGAAATGTTGCAGAGAATAAGGGAGGGGGTTTTTTTGGAGGGGATGAGATTGGGTGGGTTGATATTACTTTTGGGAGCTTGGTGTGTTGGTTGAGAGTGATAGAGACTATGAATAATGGGAGAAAGATGATTGTTGAAACGAGGCATCCCCGTTTGGTGAAATGGGCAGAGAGATTCGAATCTGATCCTAAAGTGAAGGAGTTGATCTGAGAATCTCATTGAGTTTGCAAAGGCTCTTCAGATGGGATGGAAAGCTGCTGCAAAGTAATCGATGAACTCGTTTACAATGATGAAGCATTCTGTGTGAGATGATGAAAACTGCATTTGGTCTTTACATTGAATTTGATTTAAGCTTTCGGGATGATGTACTAAGCAGTTTCTTTTCTTGGTTAATGTGCTATGGAACATCATAAGATCCGAAACCTTATTTATGCTTTCAGCTTTCAGAACCCTTCTAATAAATCTTTCCAAATACAAAGATTTGTCACAGAAACCATCCCCTGATTCAGGATTCCTCGCCGGCAAAGCAACAAATAGATGCCGACAATGATTGACATCCACGTTTTCCTAAGACTATGCTGACACGTCTGGCGATAGAGACATATCCCGTTCTAAACAATTGATAGCCCTGTGAAATTTATATATCAGGACATCCTTGAAAAATCGATATTTTTATTAGTATTTTTTCCTATATAAATTCTTCAATGTAACAGTATTTTTTATAAAAAATTAAATTTTTCTATCCAATAAAAATTTTAAAAAAATCACTTATTTTCCATATTAATTTAATAATTTTATAATAAATATTAAAAAAATTAGAGAAAAGTCTTCTATTATTTTTTTAGAAGAGCCATCAGTATAGCAATAATCTTTGAATATAAAATTTATCACATATTTTTTATCAATAAAATATGAAATGAGGACTTTTTCTAATTTTTTTCCTAAATAATAATATCTAGAATATGAAAAAAATTATTTATATAAATAATTATAAACGACATGTTCTAATCTATTAATAATATGTGTTAGAACATGTTTCTCCATATTGAAAATAAAAATACCACCCTTTTTTACCACAGCCCCTCACTTTTTACCATATAAAAATTAAGAAAATGTTTACCACACTCCTGTTCTTATTATAAATATATTTGTAAAAACAATTGTTTTAAATATAAATTTATTTAGAAGTTATTGATAATTATTTTTCAATTTTTTTATGTTTGCTTTTTGTTGGAAGGAGAGAAAAAGGATATAGAGGGGAGAATAATTTGTAAATATATGAGGAGAATAAATTTAAATTTAAAAAATTATATAAATTTAAAGTATATTTAATATTTAGAAAAAATAACAGAAAAATATTTTAAAAAATGACAAATTTTAGATTAGGTCTATTACTAATAATAGATTAAATATTATTAACAATAAATATAAAATTATCAACACAATTTTATTTTAATATTTATTATTTTTTAAATTTTTTTTTATTATTTTATTTAATGTTTAATAATGTAAGAATTAATTAAAATAGATTCAGTAAACTATTTATCTGGTTCCGTATGTATTTTGTGATATTATTTTTTTGAAAGTATTTTTATGATATTTTACTATGACTATATATTGGTACTTCACTCTTCCTTTATTAAATTTTTACGATACACAGAGAGCTAATTGTAGAGCGAAAGAGGAGAGGGGAAGGATGGAAGAAGGAGGTGTTAGACTGGACAAATGGGGATACGAAGTGAGGACTTTTTCTCAGGCCTGCATTTCATCTATCAACGCCTTCTACGATCAGGTATGCTTCCAACTCGTTCTTGTTCGCTGTTTTCTTCTCTCTGTTCGGAACTTAAAGTCTCTGAAATAGCTATCTTTGGGATTGCGAAGGTTCTCAGCTATGGCAGAAATCGGTCTGTGATTCTGGAAGCCGCTGCTCATGATAAAGGCTGCGTTTTGGCTAACATCTACGCAGCCTATTTCCTTAACTCTTCTAATCCTTCACGAGTTCCTTCTTTTCTTGAAGCTGCTAAGACCAACCTTGTAATCTTTCGTTAATTTGGTTACTATTGAAAATGATTTTGCCTCAATTTTTCTTTATTGTGTATGATTGGAGCTTACTTCTGACAGGAACAAGCTACTCGGTATGAGAAACTAGTTTTTGATGCCGTCAGTTATTTGGTTTCTGAAGACAAAGATGATGATGTCGCCGTTGAGTTACATCTTAAGGTGAATCAATGGGCCCTCGTTAATGGATAGTAATTTTCTTTTTTGGTACTAAATTTCTACATTTTTAATTCTGGGTTGTACGAAGTCGAAGTTTAAGAAGAATGCTTTGATAACTTTAGGTCTAGGTATCATTCGTATCATGAAAATGGTGAACTAAGAATCTTCATGCTGTATGGTATACTGTTACATTGACAATCTCTTGTTAAAGTTGAAGATAAGTAATTGGATTGCTGCAATATTTTCCCCAATTCTAATTCCTGTGCTATCTTTGAAATTAAGTTATAATGCTTTCTTATGCCTTTTTATATTAATACAACTTCTGTTTGCTTTGCAGCTTCTGAAAGAGTTCCCAAGAGATCTGGCATCTCTGAGGAGAGCACAAGTTCTGTGTTTCTACATGGGTCAATCTGACCTTTCTCTGTCTTTTGTTCGCCAGGTTATTTTCTTATATGAAACAGTTTTGTTTCTTTCTTCAACAATTTGCACGTAAAAAAGCATTTTTTTCATTGGTCATGAAAAACTTTTTTGCACCGTTTTAGATAGAATAAGAAAACCCTGGCTTTATTAACATTTGATACAGAACTGAATCTCGTACCAAATTGAAGTGCACAAAGGTCGAGTGTGAATCTCCGAACCAGAATGTCTTCTGGTGGTTTTTTGCTTGATCTGTTTCATTTGCATTAAGTAATTGAAATTGGCTCAATAATCTTGTGCCCGATAAACAAATTCATATCCCCCCTAGCTATTTCAATCACTTTCTTTCCACCATTCTAAGTTACTGTTCCAAACACCAATGTGCTTACTGCCTACTGCTTACTAGAAATCATACTCTTTTTTTTTTCAATCCAAATATTTAATTCTTTAATCCCTAGAGGATTTTCAATTACGTCAGTTATCTATTCAAGGATATTTCAATTCCTTATGCTTCTAAGTTGTACAGGTTCTTCCTGAAAATGAAGGAGAAAATTACATATACGGCCTTCTTTCTTTTGCTTTATTAGAGGTTGGACAAACAAAAGATGCTGAGAAAGCTGCCAAAAGGGGACTTGAAATCAATAAGGAAGACGTCTGGGCGCAGCATGCTGTAGGTTGATGTATTTGTCAAATATATACCGTGTCAGGGTTATATTGGACTTAATTCCGTTTTCCATGCCTCCTAATTGACAATTAAGTGGCATTTTGTATGTGGAAATCCCATTTTGTCAAGACCATAGGAACCTATGTACAAAATCCTAACATATATCCTATAGAACACTTGACAATTCTAAAAAGTTCGTATTTGCTATATCCAAACATGTTATATATAGGTTCCCTAGTGCCCTGGAAATTAAATTTCCTATATACTAAACACCTAGGGTTCAACTATGATCAGCAATTCAATCATTGATTGAGCAATCATTTCATGTTTTTGTTTCAGATCTAATTTATTTATAATTAGTAACGTATAAACATAAGTTACTGTAAAAAATATTTGCTTCAAGAACCCTTAATTAGTTATAACCTTGATATAAGTATTGAAACCATCAAATTTTGTTCTGCAGTTATGCCATGTTTTTCAGTATGAATGCAAATTTAAAGAAGCAGTTGAGTTCATGGAAGGACGCGCATCTTCATGGAGTTCTTGTTTATCATTTATGTAAGCATTTTTTTCATTATTACAAGGCTTCGTCTCACTTTCTCATAGTGAGCTAGAACATACATTTTTCTTTTCAGGCTGACCCACAATTGGTGGCATGTAGCACTTTGTTATTTAGAAGGTAATGCTCCGACACAGAGAATCATTGAGTTATATGACCATCATATATGGGAAGAGTTGGAAAGAGCTGATTCTGCTGTAGAGGTATATTGTTTAGTTGACTTTATTACGATCAATAGCTTTATATTTTCTTCATTCCTTTTATTGTCAATTCTAACTTAATCTGCACATAGGTTTACTTAAATGCTGTAAGTCTTCTTTTGCGATTGCATGTTCGTGACAAGTTTGATATCCTTGGGGATCGTCTTCAGATAATAGCAGAATGCCTAAGTGATCAAGTGAGTTACAAAAAAAAAATCTCCATTTATAATTCAGAGTGCAATACTTGATTTTCTCTTGGATTCTTTTGATTTTATGTTGAACTCCTTTTACGACCTTTACTTGAACTGGATCTTTACATCAACCTATAGTTCATTTCCTTATTCTACATAAACCTCCCTTGAACAGGGGGAGTGTGAACACTCAAGAAAATCCAGGGCAGTTTCTTCGGGGATTTGTGCAAGGGCTTTGCATTATTATTTAACATTACAAGGGAAATTTGTGTTGATATTGAAAAATAGAAGAAAGGTGGTTGTAAAATTTGAAATACTTGGTATTGAAGCTTTAGTGTCTGAAACGTAAGAAAATTTGAAATAAACTTGCGAGAAATTTCTGGATCCTAAACCGAATTTTAAATCCCCGGAAAGATTTAGGCCTAACTTACGAATTGTATGCACTCATTCAGGAGATGATGACAGAAACATGCTAAGCACAATCAGTGAACCGTACTAACCATTGCTTTGGCCTTGGAACAGCTACTAAGGTCCTTTGTGATATATAGGTGTTAGAGAGTTTTGTCCCATGAAAAGGTAGACTTAACACTAGTTCAGTAATGAGATAACCTTATTCTGTCTCCTTTTCTTTCTCGAGAGAACCTTGATTTTTGTTAGGGTTCTATCTCAGACAGCAACTTCTTTAAAATGAACTCGTTGCTTTTTATCATTAATGAGATTTCCACAATGTGATAGGAACATGCAATTTTATGCCTCTTAACAGTAAATTAAGATTTTGTACAGTGGGGTGCAAATATCCGATGCTGAAAATTATGATTAAACGATACAGCTCCGTAAAAGTTACTTCAAGGGTCATCAGGATATTTCAAGTTGTCAAGGAATTCTATGAATCGCGGATGAATATGCATTTTACATGTTAAATTTTTTTCTGAGACGTAGCATTTCCATGTTCATTAATGATGCTTTTCATATGGCTTTTTCTATAGTTCTTCAATTATATTGTTGTAATACTTCAATTCTGCAATTTATGAATGTGTATGCATTACTCTTTCAGGAAAATTGGGATATAGAGTGGCAACTTGATATAATGACTGTCTGGGCTTTGGCAAAGACTGGAAAATTCGGTAGAGCTGTGGATCTTCTAAATGGGTTAAAATACAGGTAGAAGCATCATCTTGTCTTTCAAAGAAATTTCTGTAGAGATGATATGTTATTTATGTTATGCATTATTTAATCAAGTTTTCTTACTGCAGTACTTCTAGGATGGGAAAAAAGAAGCAAGTATCAATGCAGAGAGGAATGCAGGTATGCCCTAGTTTGCTGCTTCCATGGACATGTGAAAAATGATGTCTTCTTGTATTCATGATCCTTAATTGCTTGTTGAGAATCTATTTCGATATTTGATGACCCGATTTTGCGCCACTCATTTTGCATTTGGGGAATTAGGCTTTTTCATTGCAACCTTAACCAGTAATATTACAGAAAATGTATCAAGGACAAGCTTGAGGCTCTTCCATTTACAGTCAAAACTCTTCCTTCTATTGATACTGTTTAGATCAGCTTGCAGAAGCTCTTTATGCATACGGGAGAGGTAACGACAGGGAAGGAGTGGAGTTACTGGGTTCTGATTTTGATGCCTGTAATTACAAGGTTGTAACGATTATTAAACTTCACTGATGCTTTGCTTTAGCTTATTTTTCTATCTGACGATACCAATTCCTTTGTCATGTGAAGATGATTGGAGCGTCAGATGAACAGATTGAAGTGTTCAATGAAGTTTGGTACACCATGTTACTGAATGCTGGAGAAACAACGAAGGGTATAATATAGTCTGGAACTCCACAGCAAGTTCAAAGTTCAAACCTTTTCTTCTGTTATGTTTAACAATGACAACTAATTGTATGCAGCAATCGAAGTGATCGAGAAGAAAATCAAGCAAAGAGAAGGAGTTCCATTCTTGTGGCGCTTGCTGGTACAGTTTTTGCCCTGTCTATAGGAGAGAGAGCCTTTTGCTAATGATTGTTCTAAACCATGATTTTTGTCTGTAGGAGAGAGAGCCTTTTGCTAATGATTGTTCTAAACCACGATTTTTGTTACTCTTAATCTTACTGTTCAAATTATGTATCAGGAGAAAGGTTACAAGCTAGCAAACATGCCAGAAGCCGCCGGCAAAGCAAACGAAAAGGCCAGAGTTCTGGAAAGCGCATATTTCTAAAGAAGGAATAATCGCCTCCTTGATATGAACTACGTTTGGTGAATAGTTAGTTATCTGTAGATTACATTGCAATGATCGATGCAAAAAAAGTGTTGTTGTAATATGATATATAACTTGAGAGAAGAAGAAAAAGGTGCAAGCTTTTGCATCTTGGGAGGCGTTGAATCCTTGTAGCATGTGAAGTGCCGTGTTCCTTAATTGACTTTGACACATGGTAGCCATGTCGGGTCATTTTCTCAGCGCAAATCACGGGAAAGTCATGCAGATAGATATCTTATTTGCTTTGTTGACACGCCATGATTTAGCATTGCCCACTGCTCCACGAAATGCTCACCATTACCAACTCCAACACTTCACTTTTCGCAGCCCCTTTAATGGCGTAATACTATAATTTTATCTCTAAAGACCTTAAACTTAAATGCCTCGATGAACATGCCACCAGACACATTACACTACAAATTAAACTTATATTAAGAACTGAAACGAGAAATAACTTGGATACCCTTCACAAAATGGATTGAACTTGCCTATTAATTAACAATTTGCAAATTAAAAAGGCTCCAAGAGGACCCTGGCATATATTACAATGGCGAAATGTGCTTGAAATACAAAGACATTTACATGCAAATATTCTGAGGTGACATAGGTAGAAGTTGCAGAAGGTTCTGGCGTAAATTTAAAAAACCTGCGTGCCCGTACGGAGTGGCCACTGACACTTTTCATCCTACGAAACGAATCCCTCGTGCGAGCAAGTCCAACGTGGAATTATCGTTCTCGTGGGGTTCATTTGACTAGTCGACAAAAGTGAACTCAGATAGTCAAATCCCACAGTGCATTTTGGGCCCATACCAATCTCACGATCCACAATCCCTCGCTTCATAGTTCTTCGCCACCTCAGCAGCACCGGCGAGGGAATATGACGACGATCGGAGTGCCGCCTGGGTCCGACTCCGTACCCGCTTCAGCTCCTCCACCACTTCTTTCGAGTCCGGGCGGTCGTCCTTGTCCGCCGCCACGCAACGGAACGCCAGCTCCGCCACCACGGCGACTGCGTCCATCACTTCCTCCTTCGCCAAAATCGGATCCACCACCTGATTCAGCTGACCTGTATGGATTCTGGAGACCACCAGATCGGCCAACGCGACTTCCCGCTTGTCCCTGCTCTGATCCACCGCCTTCAACCCAGAAATAAGCTCCAGCAACACCACCCCAAAGCTATACACGTCACTCTTCTCCGTTAACCTGAACGACCGGTGGTAATCAGGATCCAAGTATCCGGGTGTACCTTGGGGGCCCGTCCAGACATACCCAGTTGAAGGCGATGACGTATCCTGCAAAACCAATAGCCTAGACAGCCCAAAGTCTCCAACTTTAATCCTCATGTCTCTCTCCAAGAAGATGTTCGACGAAGTGATGTCTCTGTGAACTATCGGCGGCACAACAGAGCAGTGAAGGTACTCCATGGCCAATGCTGTTTGCAGAGCAATATCGAGCCTCACTTGCCACGTCAGAGACCCTTTTCCTAATGAACTCTTGGGGCCATGAAGATGATCCGCGAGAGTTCCATTGGGGACATAGTCGTAGACCAGAAGCAATCCTCTCGGGTCGCTGCTAAACCCGTGAAGCTTGACTAGATTTGGGTGGTCGATCGAAGAAAGAATCAAAATTTCATTGCAGAAGGACTTGGTGGAAAAAGCTCGTCCTGCGGCGGCCTCCGCTTGGTGCTTATGGAGGTACTTCACGGCGACGATTCTGCTATCATGGAGATGACCCAAGTACACCGACCCGAACCCACCATCCCCAATTTTGCGTTTCGGGTCGAACCGATTTGTCGCCGCCTCCAATTCCTCGTAGGTGAAGACAGGAGGAAGAAGACTAGCACAGCGCTGGGTGTGAAGAAAAAGGATCGTTGGGTCCTCCTCTGTCTTCGATGACTTGAATCTCCTCGAGCGGAAAATTGCAGTGGCCACAGAAACAAAAAGAATCAACAACATTGAAGGGATGACAAGGGACAAAACCGTATTACGCTTCGGATTCACCCTTCCAATCCAACCAGGTGAGAAACTAGATTCAGATTTGGAGCGAAGGCACATAAATTGATTATGTGGATCCGATGAATTGAATCCACAAACTCCCTTGTTTGCGCTGCAGTTTCTGCAGCTCGAAAAGTAGGGATCTTGAGCTTCATCCCACTCGACTTCGATCCCTCGAGCAAGTATCTCGTCGAGATAACCCAAAACGTCACTTTCGCAGCGGCCCTCTACGTCTGAAACGGAGTGACGGTGGGCAGATCTGCAGTCACGGAGGAGGTAAGCTGGGTTCTTGATGAGGCTACATTCCCATGGACAATGGCTACAATCTGGCAGAGTGGGCGGCGAGCAAGGTGGGATATCAAAGAGGCGGGAACAGAGTGCATCGGAGATTCTGAAGGGAGAGCCAGAGAGATCAATAGAAGAATTGAGAAAGGAAAGCAAGTGAGGGGTGGAGCAATTTCTGTGGGCGGCTGAGCTTGCTGCTTCAGATGCATTATCAATATAAGGAAAGAGGGTGAGAGAAGAGGAATTGGGGTTATAACTAAGAACAGAAAAAGTTATGTGGTTAATGGTGATGGTAGAATTAAGAGTGGAGCATTGAATTTGGAAGGAAGGGTGGCCACAGCCTGGCGAGAAAGAGAATGGAAAAGGAGGATTTGAAGGGAATGGTGGGCAAAGAGAAGAAGAAGATGAAGATGAAGACGACGACGTTTGTGGACGTGAAGAGCAAGTGTGAGCAGAAGCAAGCTGCGAAATAAAGAAGAAGAGGACGATGATGGGGAAGGGAGAGGTTGAGGGAGGAGACATGGAGGAGAGGGAAGAATCATGAACTGTGGAAAGTGAGGGAAATGGGAATGAGATCTGAAATGTGGGGAGAAAGTGAAGCAAGTATTGGGAGAGGGAAGGAGAGTTTGAAAGCAGATAGAGGGAGAGAGAAGAGGAAAGGATGCCTCACGTGCAGCAGAGAAGTGAAGACAAGAAACTCTCTTGGAAGAGGGACCTGGTGGGCCTGCCATCCTGATGACTTCTCCAGTGATTCTTCAGAAAACTACGAGATTTTTGTTTAAAAAAATTAAAAGCATACCACAATTATTAAATTGTAAATTTAAAACTATTGGAATACATAATTACGCTCATATGCTTCGACCTAGTAAATTTTTTTTATGTAAATTAATTATAATTAATATAAAAATTAATTAATTAATTAATTTAAATTAATAAAAAATATATATAATATAAATTTATCTTTAAAAAATTAATTAGTTTATATGTTTAAATTTTTTAATCTAATTAAAAAAATAAATAATTTTTATATTAAGGATGTGTAGAATTTTTTTTTAAACTATAATTTCTTTTTATTATATTTTTAATCATAAAGTTTTTTTGTTTGTCATATTTATGAGTTAAGCATGCTTATAATTTTTTGTGGGCAAAATGCATTATTTTAATAGTTTGGTATTTTTTTATATAAAAAGGTTTAGATTAATTTTATATTATTTTCTTATTAAAATTATGGTATAATTCTATAACTCAAGAAATATTTATAAAAAAATTATGAAATTATCTATTAAATAAATATTTACGATGATAATAAGAATTAAAGTCATATTTTTATAGAATATAATTTTATTTTTTACTATTTGCTTAATAGTTTGAGTTAGTTTTACATGATTTATTATTTTACAAGTTAACATTATCAACCTTGAAGGGGGGAAAATGAAGCCAACTAAGGTTGATGGGATATTAGGCACATGTGACTTGTAAGAACATGGGTCTTTGTTGGTGACTTTAAAACCTTTAGACTCCTCTTATTTCAACTTTCTTACCTATAAAAAAGAAAAAAGAAACCAAAATTAATATAACAATTCATGGTTGTACATTTTATATGAAGAAATTCTACTATTTTAATATTAAAATGCGAATTTTGGGGGCCGGTTTTCAATGAGTAATTTTGCCATAGATGCGAATTGTGTGTAAAAATATTGACTGAAATGATTTGGTAGATGACCTGTGCATTTGGGAGTCTTCCTCTAATCCTTCACGGTCGGCTCATCTGTGGAATAATACAGCTTTCACATTTCAATTATTCTTTTTATTTTCTTTTAATCTGACAAACACCATTCATCAGGAAAGCCAAACAAGGCCTTACGTTTTCAATGGCCAGTTACTTTTATGATTGCCATTAGATCTTATGTGCCATTTAGTAGTTCCCACTGAAACAAATATCTTAAGGACAAAACTTCTAATGAAGGATTTCAATGAAAACTGACTTCATGATTGGCAGATAAATTAATCTAATGAATAATTTCAGCATTGTATTCAATAATGAGTTTCTTAAAATCTTTGGATGAAACAATCCGCGGACCATGAAGAATTTCCCATGCTCCATATTCTAAAGAAATGCACAATCCTATATGACAAGAGAAGGCATTTTTTTCTTCCATAGGAAAATGTTTGAGTTAAGTTTCAGATTTTAAGATATACTTTTAAATTTAAAAAATATTTAAAAAATTATTTACATATTGTTTAATGATAAATTTTTTATCAATAATAAAATTTGATTTCATAATTTTACAAATTATCAGGCAAATTCTTGATAAATCTTTATTGGTAAAAAGCATTTTATTAGTTCATTTTAAATGGTGTTTTAGGGGTGAGTAATTAGCCCAGAGCTTGTGGATCCGCCCGCAACCCGATATTATTTAAGTCCGTTTAAACCTGCCTAAAATAGGCCAGTAACAGACGGGCTTAAACGGGCTCAAACAGTAAATTATATGGAATGGTAAGCCTGTAACCTATCTATATTTTTTTATTAATTATTATATTATACTTATTTAAATTTATTTTGTAGAGGTATGTGTAATTATATCTACAACCATCACAACTAAATATAATATAGATTATGTATAATCATAATCTAATTGAATAATTAAAATTATAAATAATTATATTATATAAGCATTGTAGATTATGTAATTATAAATTTGTAGCTATTATTATGATATTTTATTTTCTAATTTTAGGATGAATAATCATATCATGCGTGTAATATTGTTGTTTTATTTTTATTATTATTAAAACTTTAAATGGGTTTAAATAAAAAAAAATATTTTTATTTTTTATAAATGGGCTGCCCATGCCCATTAGAATCCAAACGGGTTCAGTCTAACCTATTTAGTATGGGTTTAAACGGGTTGAAGCACGGGTTAGCCTGTGCCCATAAATAAATAAATGGGCGAAATACGGGCTGACCATCGAACTAATTTAATCCGTCCATTATTCAGTCTATGATATTTGATTCCACGTGAAAACAAATAAATGGGAGGAAAGGAAGATGAGAAGATAAGAGATATTTTAAAAATCACTTTAAATACTCTAATTTAGAAGGGAAAAATAGGAGGTTAAGTCAGAAAATATATTGTAATTTTTGTTTTCAAAAAGATTGTCCTCTGCTGCTCTCTGTTTTGTTTTTAACGAAATGGGTACTAATTTTGTTAACCAAACGAGAGGAATGAAACAAAATCGCCCCTATCCTTTCCTTCTCCCTCATCGTTTAAAATAAAATAAAAATATTTAAATAATTTTCTTATAAAACAATATTGTATAAAAAGAAGATCCGAACAAACCCACTTTTATCATTTTTTTTATATAAATAAAAATTTAAGAGAGTTCGATATCAATTTTATATTAAGGTTATAACACAATTTTATAATTTAAAGTGTATTTATAGGAAACTTTTAAAGTCACATACTAAAATATTTTTTATAATAATAATAAAAATTAAACTTATTTTTTTATATAATATATACATATTATCATAGTTGAATCATTCAAGGTCTCTCCTTCAACATTGGGGTTTGGGTTTTCTTAATGGGCTTCACATGGCCCGTTTTGGGTTACAGATAAAATATGTTGGAAGCGTATAGTATATTATAAATAAGAGAGAAAAATTTTATTAATAAAAATTAATATAGATAATAAAAAAATATATTTATATTTTATAAAGATATGAGTTTAATTCTTAATGTTATAATGATGACTCTTTTAATATATAATCTCATAAATTTATTATAAGTACTTTCTAAATCTTAAAATTTCGCTATAAATTTTATAAAAAATCGATATCAAACTCACTTAAATATTTTTTTTTATCCAAGAAAGAGAGAGAGAGAGAATATCTTATATAATTAGTATAATTCATATTAATGTCAAATATAATAAAATTGACTCTCTTGGACCAAAAATACTAAAAAAAAATATAGGGAGTTGGAGTGTTTGCATGTTGTGAATAGTGCCGGTGATGTAGAGCTCCAAGCAAAAGCATACGGGTGGGTTCCTCTCTTTTTCACCATGCCTTCCACATACGATTTAGCAAACTCTTTTTTTTTTTTTGTATTATTTTTGGGAAATTGCGAATTATTACAATAATGTCGTTTCTGAATCTGACTGGCAATAATTTAATAGGAAACGTAGAAGGAAATTCAAGGAGGAGGAAGACTCTTCCCCAGGCTGCTTTTCCCCCCCACCTAGACGCTTCTATTATTCTTTAATCCTTTTCATATTAGTTTCCAAGTTAACTTCTAGAATGGATTTGATGCTTCATGTATTAATAAGTCAAGCTCATGCTACTCTTAACCCTCTCATACGGCTCCCAAAGTCTCCCCCACGCAACACGCTAGGGTCTATTTTGATCCAGTTTTTGTAATTTCATAATTTTAGGGGCAAAAAGGAACCATTATTATTTCCTACTTGATGTTTATAATAAATCTAATATATATATATAATTTTAAGATGGATTATTATTCCAAAAAAAATTCAAGTTATTTCAGGGAGGGAGGGAAGTGACCATTTTGTCTGGAATTACTGATTGCCACAAAAACAAAAAACGTTGTCCCTAATTATTGAGAATAGCATTGAGGTAGATAGACATGGGAATAAAGCAAGGGGTTTCATTTTTGTGGATTATAAGTGCATAAAAATTAGCTATCACTAAAATACTGCTATACATGCATGTTCATGGCATAAACAAGTACGGTGCACCAAACCTTCATGAACTACAAACAAGAAAGAAAGACACCACAACAAGAAGACTAAAACAACACAACTTAAAAATAACCACATAGAAACTACAGTCCTAAATAAATATTACTTTTTTTTAATATAAAAACTAGTTAAATTTTTAAATAGATTAAAAAAATTAAATTAATTAATTATAAATAATATAAGAGTTAATTGACTAATTTAAAAAAATTAAAGTGTATATAAGATAAATTCTTTTTTAGGGTTGAATATAATCATAATTAACTAATTTATTTAATTTTTTTAATATATAAAAAAAATTAAATAACCTTTATATTAATAATGAATAGAATACTCTATATACTCCATGGGAGCTACTAGTAAACTCCTATGCTACACTGTGGTGCCTTAGTGATTATAGAGTTCAATCTGAAACTTCGTTAGCTTCTTTAGAAATTAGAGGAGCCAATAAACATTACTCGATGGTTACTTGTGACTGAGTGCTTCCACCAACAAGCTTTTTAATGTTAAAGTCATAAATATGTATTTTTATTTAAGTTTGGATTTATGAGATTTATTCAGGACAAGTTTGGACAGATAATTTTTTAAAAAAAATAGTAGAAAAGTGGAATTTATGTCAATTTTGCTTATTAATTAAGTCGCTTTCTTGGCGATTAAGGAGGTTGAAACCCAACTTCTAGGAAATTTACTATTTTCTAACGGACCAAGTAATATAGCAATTTTAATTACTCCCTATTGAAGATTGACTTTTCCCAAGCATGCCACCTCTCCCTCGATCTATAAAATATTTTTGAGGAAAATTGCCAAGGCCATAAACTTTATTAAATACCATATAGTTGAAAATTTTAATTTTTTTCAAAATAAAAAAGTATAAACTTCTAAAAATGCCATTTCTTTTAATAGTAATTTCTAACTATCTCACATTAAATTAATAAAATATATTATTGATAAAACTAAAAATACATTGATATGAATAACATTAATTAAAAATATGGGAAATTATATATATGTAAAATTTTCATTTGAGGAAAATATAAATACGCTTTTAGGATGTGTTATCGTACAACTTCAAAGAACACACATGTGTTAAAAATATAATAGTTATTAACGAGTTGAATATAATAAGAAGAATTTATTATTTATAATATAGTAAATTAATATTTAAATTTTTATCATAGAAAATATTTATATTTAGTATTTGATAATATTTTAGATATGATTATTGGAAGATACCTATACTTGAGAAAAAAAAATATAGCATGGTATTGATTTGATTTTACAATTTTTAATTTTTTTTCATCAATTATCCTTTTTTGGTTTTTTAAGAAAAAGATTGAAGGGCTGGAGCACGCACAACAGAAACCGTTTACGTTTAAGAATTATTACAATTTAACTTCATTACTAGTACCGGTGATTGGAAGTCTCATCTCATTCCTGCATCACCATATTCTGTTTCGGACTTCGATTTTTCAAGATTCAAAGCAGACCCTTCCTGATCTTTTCCTCAGTCTCTAACCTTTGTATTACTCTGAACCTTCTACATCGTCAACAATATTTTTTTCTTCCCCCTTTTCGCTTTCAAGTTTCAACACTCATGATTCTGATTTCTGCGTTTCCCATCCAAATCGTATCCATTAAGAAAACCATTTAATTCCCATTCATTACCAATACCTCCAAATCACACACCCCACCACCTTTAACCTTTTCACTAACTTTCTTCACCCATCAATTATAATAACAGATACAGTATATATATTCCTCTTCAGCAGATTCTTTGTTAGTTTTTAGCTATGGAGTTTTTCACCAAAGCCAGCGCCGTCAAGCTTCGCAGCCATCTAGACAAGTACCTTGTCGCCGACGATGATCGTCAGAAGGTCCGGCAGAGCAGAAACGGGTCGTCCAGGAGGTCCATATGGGTCGTCGAATTTGTGGAAGGGAAGAGTCACCTTGTGCGTCTCAAGAGTTGTCATGATCGCTACCTGACGGCGACGGACGAGCCTTTTCTGTTGGGTATGACCGGAGAGAGGGTTGTTCAGGGCGATTTCGAAATGGATTCGGATTGGAAGTTCGAGTGGGAGCCGATACGCGACGGGTTTCAGGTGAGGCTCAAGAGTTGGTGTGGCAAGTATGTGAGAGGAAACGGAGGGACGCCGCCGTGGAGGAACTCCGTCACGCACGATGAACCGCACAGCCTCTCGGCGACGAGGAATTGGGTTCTGTGGGACGTGGAGGCCGTCCAATTGCTGGAGACGCTGGACTATCCGTTCTCCGAGAGTGTTATGTCGTCCTCTGTTTCCGACGAGAATTTCGGTTCGGAACCGTCGTCGCCGATGTCAGTTTTCAACCTGAGTTACTCGCCGAGACGGAATTCTAAGTTGCAGGTATGTGACCACTCAGATCAAATGCTTTATGTGTTCATCAATTTTGGGAGGATATGATTTTCAGCTGGTTAATTCGCTTGAACGAAGTTAATTATGGAGCTTAATTGGTCTAAATGAAATTACTGTTTCGTCCTGTCATTAAAGGCCAAAGATTATGGAAATCAAATTCATAATCACTGATAAATGAAATGAAAAGGAAGTCTTATATATATATATATATGAATTAAGCATAGGAAGGCATATCAAACAATAATGAGTTGCATAGGATGGCATGAATTGATGAATTGATGAATTGATTCTCAACATCGGGGATTCTCAACCGACATTATATTATTATTATTTTAATTTCAATCATGAATTGATGATCGGATTATATAATGATCTGTTCTCTTGAGGATTCATTAAAATGTTCGAATGTTTTTTTTTATTACAATCACTATAAAAAACAACGTACCTCTCAACTCTCAACAATACTTGGTCGCAACTCTCAACGTGGCGATGGCCACGGCTATTTGTCACACCGGCATGGGAAATTATAGATGATGTCCTGGTTTTCATAAATAAATACTGTCACTTAATAATGGGTTAAGTACCAACATGCACCCTCAAATATTTAAAATCATATTCAATATCTTAAATTAATTTTTAATATATCTAATATTATATAATATCTTTTTAATAGTATCAAATATTTTAAATTTTTTTAGTGTATTTAACACCTTAAAATTATTTATTATCTTAAGTTTTTAAGATGTTTGTTGTTATTGTAAAAAATATTTTAAGATAAAATTATATTAAAAAATATTTGAAGATACTAAGTATTATTTTTAAACAAAATTTAGTAGATAGTGAAAAAAATCAATACAGAAGACAAAATATAGAATTTTATATTCATGAGCAAAACCCTCAAATAACGTTATAATCGTGACTCATTTTATATTATTATAAACGGGGTACAACTTTGGTGACAATCATAGGAGTAAAAGTTTTTGTTGAGAGCTTGCGGGGATGAAGTCCCCCAGAAGGAGCCTGCCTGATCCTTTTATTGATGAATAGCCTTTGAATTTGTCATATAATAAACACAACCGTGTCTTCCACAGTGACCCAGTTTGGCTGGCGCTGACTGTATCCTATCCCCACCCGGCGCCCACTTCCTTTTACCCTCTCAAACACTTCTATATATATATATATATATATATATATATATATATATATATAAACAAAACAATCCGACTCGCATCTTCATTTGTGTGTCTTTCTGAATCTACTCTCTTCAGCTTCAACGACACTCTTTGTTTCTTCCGTCTTTGAATTTCAGATAAGTTCCAACAAGTTCAGGTCAGGCATGGACTTCTTCCGCAACGCCAAGGCCGTGCGCCTCCGCAGCCACCACGACAAGTACCTCCTCGCCGACGACGACGAGGAATCCGTCAACCAAGACCGAAACGGATCCTCCAAGACCGTCCGATGGATCGTCGAGTACGTCCCTGGCTACGACAACATCATTCGCCTCAAGAGCATCTATGGCAAGTACCTCACCGCCTCCAACCAACCTTTCTTGTTGGGCATGACTGGTCGTAAGGTCCTTCAGACTCTGCCCCGACGGCTCGATTCCTCCGTCGAGTGGGAACCCGTCAGAGACGGATCTCGGCTCAGGCTCAAGACCCGATATGGCAACTACCTCAGAGCCAATGGCGGCTTGCCGCCTTGGAGGAACTCCGTTACCCACGATATCCCCCATAGGACCTCCACACAGGATTGGATATTGTGGGATGTCGACGTCGTCGAGATTCATGTTCAGAAACCAGCGCCTCCGCCGGTTCCCCATTCCGATTCCCTCGACTTCGAATCCGACACCCCATCTGCTCAATCGATCAAAGCTGCCAGCTTTTCAAGACAAGAGGTGTGTAACTATGTATGACTTGTGAGATTCATCCAGTTCTTTATTTGGGTATGTTGAAGATTGGATCTGAATCATGAAATTTTTGTGCTTTGCAGTCTACTGATTCAAATGTGGCTTCACTGCCGAAGATGGAGGGACGAACTATATACTTCCATATTGCAGAGGATAATGGGGACGTGGACGATGAAGGCGTGCAGGGTTATTCTTTGATTTTCAGAGGAAGTGGTGTTGAGGAATTGACTCGTAAACTTGTGGAAGAAACAGGGCTAGAGGGAATCGTTGTGTGTACTCGCAATCCTTTGAACGGAAAGCTTTACCCTCTTCGCTTGCAGCTTCCTCCCAACAATATTACGATGCAGGTGGTTCTGGTTCTGCCATCGTCCAAAGGTCAGCTTTTTTATTTTGTCTAATGTATGTAGCATATTCATCATTGAATTCTGCAGAATTTTGGCTTCTAGTAACTGTTATAGAACTAAAAAAGCTTAAACTGTTGGCTGAGGCTTATGTATGTTTTCTGCAAGTTTATGGATTTGGCATCTATTTTCATAGCTGGGATGTAAAAGATGTTGCATATCTAGCATTTACTGAGCATGTTAGGCAAAAAGTATGACTTTCTTTTGATGTTGTGCATGAAACATGAAAATACATAACTTGTTTCTTCTTCATTGGCCTAATACGTGCAATCTTTTCGTTATGATGTTTCAGTGGCAAGAGATTTTGAGGAACAAGGGCTACTGTGAGATGCAATTTTGAATCTTTCCATGAACAAGGCCTGTGTACATATTCAGATTGTGTTGGGGGAGTTCTGCGTTCTTTGCATTTGTAAGCTGAACGCATAAAGGCTTTAAACTTCAAATCAAGGAGGCACTTTTTAAGGCTGCCATTAGCTGCAATATCGGTTCATTAATGGCTGTCACGTGGCTTGTACCGGATCATGATGGTTAACATCAAAATTCAGTGTGCTTTGGTGTAAGGTGGTTTTGTAGTTTTCTTTTATTCGATTTATTTGTCGGATAACCAATGCCAGATATTTTTGTTGGGTATGTAAAATTTACTACTACCTTCTAGGATTTACTTTCTTCATAGCCGCGTGTTTTTTGGGCTGAAATTATTATTTTTTAGAAAACAACTTTGACAATTTGTTAGGCGAAATAAGAACTTTGCACAAAATATGAGATCATTTCTGAATATTGTTTTCCAAAATAATTTTGTTTTTATGAACCATTCATTCATGCAATACATGGAATAAAAAAAGAGAATGAAATAAAAAGGTCGTTTTGTTAAATATGAAATATCGTGAATTAATAGAAGATCGTGACAGAAAATGGGTACTGAGAATGAAATATTATTTTCCCCCCAACAAGTCGTAGCAACGGGGCATCACCGAAATCCATTGGAAATGACGAAAAGGGGCATGTGAATGTTATAATAAGCTAAAAGGAAAATTTGCTAAAGTATCCTCGCCTGTTCTTTTTGCACAGTGGCTGATCCCCGTTACAGCATCATATGTTTCACGGAGACAAAAATGCCATCAATCATATGGGAAGCTTTTGATTGGCTCAAACAAAATTTAACATAATCCTCAAGGCAATAAATGCTTCTCCCTCACCTCCTTTTCAAAAAATAAAAAAAAGTTAAATACTTTAATTACAGATAAAAATAAAATTTTGTAGACAAAACATGAGTATATTATAAAACATGCAGGGGAGGGTAATTGATAAAAGATTAAACGATGAAAGAATCATGTGCGTAAGATCAACGGTAGACTACTACTAATTTAACTGTTGAATTTTTAATCTAAGAATGGAGGTGATGGGGATGTGATGAAGAGAAAAAAAGAAAGAAAGAAAAGAAAAAGATAAGAAGACGCGGGATAAATTACTTGTAAAAATAATTAACAAAAAACGACGAGCCCATCATAAATAAATAACTTCTACATAGCAACACGCCAAGCAAGAAGGCTGCATTGTGCCGTGCCGTGCCGTTAGTGAATTCAATTTTAATAATTATTTAGATCAAGTTCCCAAGGTTTTTCAGCCATACACGCTTCTGCTAGATAGTACAAACTGAAACAGTAGCATCATTGACCAATAATCTTTACAATAATTGGTTCCATCTTTGAAGTTATGGAACAGAACACGATCTCTTACAATGATCTCCACATTGTAAATTCTAGAGATCAATTTGCTCACCCTGTGGCAATCATTGCAGACCCTATTATAGGCACACCTGGTTTTGATCTCCATAGCCCATAAGCTATGGCCAGTCTCTCACTGGGCCGCCTGAACGTACTCTGTTTTCCATCATCGACCATAGCTGCTCCAGAGTAATCAGGTGAACAACCAATTGATTCTAACTTCTCATCAATCACTTTCAGAAACTTGTATATATCTTCACTTTGAGGATGACTCGTGTCACCTGCGAAAAATTCATGAGTTACACCATCTATTTCTACTAAACTACATCCAGGTTCTTTAATCACACCCTTATCAGTCATCAGTTTTGTAAGAAACCCTACTTCATGCCATCTTCTTGCTGCAGCATACACTTTGGAAAGAAGTACATAAACCCCACTGCCAACAACACTTCCTTCTCTCAAAAATCTGCTTAGCCATTTGTTCACTTAGCTCAACATTTGCTTGTTGCTTGCAGCATGCATCCAACAGACTTCTCCATATGACAGCCTCAGGTTTCATTGGCATTTCTGAAACCAAGTTCAGAGCTTCTTCTATGCGTCCAGCTCGAGCGAGAAGATCAACGAGACAACCATAGTGTTCTAATCGAGGTTCTATATTGTATTCTTTGATCATCATGTCCAAGTACTCAAGCCCTTCGTTAACTTTACCCCTGTGATTACAAGCACTCAATACATCATAGAATTCCATGAATTTACATCTTTATCAGGCATGCTTTCCAAGACTTGTTCAGCTATTTCTGGGGACCCACATTTACAGTACATATCCACCAAGCAAGAGTTAATCAAAACATCATCAGCCATATCCACGTCAGAATTCTTCAAAATATAGGCATTAGCCCAAAAACCTAGAGACAGAAAAACCAGCACAAGCAGTTATAACACTCTGCATTATATACTTATCAGGTTCAAATGCATTTTGCATCTGAATGAACAGCTTCAGGGCAGTGTCAAATTCACCAACCCTCACATAGGAATCAATTAGTACATTCCAAGAGACCTTACTTCTCTCAAATATTCTATCAAACACTATCTACGCTAAGTCGAAGTTCCTATAAGTCGCATAGAAATGAATCAAACTACTACAAATATGGATATCAGATTCAAGCCCAAGCTTCAAAATGTGGCCAAGCATTTGTTTCGCTTCCAAAAAAAAAACATGTACGCACTGGCCTTTCGAACAAACGGATATGTATGTTTATCAGGAATAACACTCTTGGCTTCCATCATCGCTCTGTATAGTTCTATGGCGCCATCTTTGAAGTGGGTGCTTCAGGCGTAGGCTCTTATGAGAGTGCTCCACATGAAGGAATTGTGGTTTTGGAAGTGATTGAAAACCCGAATGGCGTAGTGAAGATCAGCGAGAGACGAGAAATGGAGAATTCTGCTATACAGGAAGAGGAGTTTTGAGTGGCTGATGGGGATGGAACGCAGCGTTTGAGAGTGAATTTGCTTGAGCTGAGCCATATCAATGGAAGAAGGTTCCTTTAACAGTTGAAGAAGACGATTAAGAGTGTTGTGCCGATGCGATTCCCCACCATGATTGACCTTGTTTGCGCAGATAACGGTTCCTGTTTACATAGTCATAGCCATTGTCAGAACTCAGAAATATCTTTGCCGAGCCAAACAACAAAATGTGCCCGCGCACGTATATATCCAAGGCAAAAACTATTTTTTCATAAAAAAATTATTTTTTTAATTAAATATTAAGTTTATAAAATTAATATTCGAAAAAATACATATTAAATTTTTCTTCATGGATAAGAATTTTTGGTCCCCACAATGTTGGCATCAGGTTTCTTATTTATGTAAGTTTCTGTGGACTTATTAAAGCATAGTATTCATCGATTTTTTCCTCAGTACTTGTGTTCAATAAAATCTCGCCTGGTCATTTGTTTTTTTCTCTCAGAAAAAGGATTTGCTTTATAAGACATTCTTATAAACAAAATAATTGCGAACGATTTCACATGATTTTGGAGGCAAAAACACAAAAGTATATATAGATGCGAAAGGATTTACATAATTAGTCAATATAAAATATAAAACTTTTAATAATTAATGAGTGTCGTTTGAAATTGGATATTCCTCTTCAAATTCTATCCCAATATATTTTTTTACATGCATACTTTGGAGCAATCGCTCAATCTAAACAAAAACAGAGACTATCTCTTACATTAGAAAATTAATGGAAGAGATTCAAATGGACTGTTCTCTCCCAAAAAACTGGATCAAGATAACAAATTGAAACTTGTTAGTGCTGCTCCTAAGAAATTTTTGTGCCTGTTGCAAATTTAATTGTTGCCCTAAATGTGTGTTTGGGAAACCCAAAATCAATTTAAAAAAAGTACTTTTCACATAATATGAGATTTTTTTTTCTGTAATCACTTAAAATAGATTAATTCAAATGCGCACGTGTTATAGCATCGGCTTTCATCAGGCAAATTAGGGTTAAAGGCAGACTACATGGAACTTGAAAGATGTAAATTGAAGTTGAAGAATGTTATGGAGTTGATTAATTAATCAACAAAAAAACACCAAAGTTTTAACGTTATATTATTCAAATTCAACATTATGACTCAGTTTTTGGTTTCTGTTTAATGTATTACAAGGATGAGTTAATTAACTAATGATAATGTTTAAATTAATTAATTGGTCTCCAAGAAGTAGGTGGGTTGGCCTGTTGACCCCGTCAAATATAATTAATTGGCTTCCCCTACCAGCTATACCACTAAAATGAGTAGTTGACTCACCAAACTTGCTAAAAATTAAAATTACATTAAATAAAAGAGCTGACAGCAAATATATGATAGAAGCTGGTTATGTGACTCTTAAACCACACATTTACATTCAATTATAATTCGTAGTACAATATGTGTCCACCGACGGAACAGATCTCTCCTTCTTCCCTTTTTCTTTAGAATCTCACTCTTAGATAAAAACAAATGAATGGTTTAGTTTTAATAATATTCTATTACTTAAATATTTTCCATATTATTTTTATTTTTATAATAAAATTTATAGAATATTAAATTTGAACCATCATAAAGAAAAGAAGAAAATGAGAGAATCTGAACCTGAACACAAGTAAGCTTTTCAAAGGGATAAAAATGAAGGTAGGAAAATACAGAAGATTCATACCTATACACAATTGTGTTGGGAGTATGGGAGCTTGATGATGGCGCATCAGGTTGTTCCCTCCCGTTAAGTACCAACCTCTCGTTCTCTCTCCGCCACAAAACATCCCGTAGATTTCCCAGTATATTACGCCTGCATAATTTTTATGTATTATCAAAATAATGCCATTTAAGCTCTTAATTCCTATGAAGATGGATCTTCTCAAGAAATAAAGGAAATGAACTTACCGATTATTTGAGAGGCATTTATTGGGAAAGGACTCTTCAGGTGTATGGTCCTGTGAGTCGCCTGAGTTAGGCTCGTCGGAGTAATTGTGATGAGTTCCAAGAAGGCTCGCACCTCCCAGTTCACTTGCAATTCTCATTGATTCCAGTTTTCTCATGACGCTGTTCGCTATTTCCTCCACAAGCTCGGCTTCGCTTCTATACAAAGAAGAGCCACCAGATGGAGACAGTTTTTTGAGCTCTTCACAATTCGATCGAGACTCTTTATCATCTGATCATCTCTTAACATTCATATATATATATATATACTTAGTTATATACACACACACACAATCTATTTTTGAAAGTTTTAGAGACGATCCGACCATGGAGATCTCCATAAACAAACTCTACAAACAACAGTATATCTACTATTAACACAAATATGATTTCTTCGCCATGATTTTGATCGCTATAGAGGATAAGTTTCTATTGAGAAATGGATCAGAAAAAGAGAAATGAATCAATCAGTCACAGAACTTGATCATTACCTAAAATCTGAGCACTCCCAACCCGAGAGATTGGCTGCTTCAGTCATGGCTCTCGTCCACTGTTGAACTATGTCATTGTTAGCTCTAAACAACTTCTTATGTCGTTTAAGAGCAGCTTCATAGTTTCCCCTCTGGTGTCTGACATCTGAGGGACTCACTTTGTAGAAAATGGGGATCACATGTTGTCCCCTTGTTCTCTTGCATTCCATGATCTTGGAAAGTTCATCCAAAGTCCACCTCGACTCGGCGTAGTTTGCTGAGAAAACCAGGAGTAAGATCTTGGATTTCTTAATTTCCACTAAAAGAGAGGAAGATATCTCGTTCCCTCTCTCGAGATCGTAATCCATGTAAGTTTTGATTCCATTCCTTGTAAAAGCAGCACGCAGATGGCTTACAAAACCGTTGCGAGTGTCTTGGCCTCTAAAACTGATAAAAACATCGTGACTAATACTGGGGCTAGGGTTGGCTGTGGAAGTTTGAGAAGATGAATTAGATGATGAAGCTATTGATGTTGACCAAGATGCTCTCAGGCGCTTGTCGTCTTCAGATCTGTAGCTATTAATGGACACGCCGCCATGAGTGTTTTCTCTGCTGGTACTAGGGCTAGGGGTGAAGGATGAACACTGAGAAGATGAGGAGGAAGAAGATGCTGCTGCTTCTGCTGCTGATGGTGATGATTTCATATGAATGTCTTCTCTGAAAACGAAGAACCCATCATGAGCGAAATCTTTATTACTAGGACTGGGAATGGCAGAGTAATACTGGGAATCATATGAAGACGACGATGACGAGGAGGCTGAAGATCTCATGTGGGTTAAATCTTGCTAATTAACAATTCGTTCGGTTCATCCTTGCGAGGTTGTTTCTTTGCAGCGTTTTGCAGCAAAAGCAAAATTCGTTAGATGTTTGTTTGCTGAGTTGCTTGTTGTTTATTTTATTTTATTTTATTTTATTTTGTTCTATTCTGGCTAGGGAGTTGCTGTTAGGTTTCTCAGCCAATTTCCAAGAAAATAAGGTAAATGGCATTTAAGAGTGGGGCAAGATTCCAGAATATTCTCTAAAAAAAATTACGTCATCCATGACAATAGCCCATATTGTATGTATTGAAGAATAGGAGGAGTGTATATGAAGACTTTTCAGGAATAGACCTTATTCTAGTAATACTCAGTCCCATCTTGTATATAAGTAACAAGACAAAAATTTTGTAATGCTTTTGATTCTATTTATAAGATATACTTTCAAAACTTTTTCCCCATTTTTTCATTAATTATCTCACCCACTCCCCCATAAATAAGGTATTTTTTAAAAAATAAAAAATATTTTTTAAATAGTTATTACCTTTATTAATCAGTTTTAACCACTTTTTTTATCTACATAATTTGATTATTATCTTATAATAGGACCAAGAAATGGATCAACTAGAAGATTCCCAAGAAAATGGTTTGAGATTTGATAAATGTGTAACAAGCCAAATCCATCAACATTCAGAAGTGATTAATTTATCCGTGGCAAAATTATAGTAATATTTATTCACCGCAGATTTTTAAAGTTGATGAATAATAACAAAAAAATTGTTTAACGCATTTCTAAGTATTTTTTAAAAAGTATACGGATTTGATTTTCGGTGTTTAATTTCAGACGATATTGATATATATACCCGTTACATAATTAATTTATATATTTTTAGTGTTTTCCTTAAAAAGTTGAAGAATATATATTTGCTTCACACCAACCTCATAAATAAAATACATCCCTTTCAATTTAATTATTATTCAGTAAAAGCTAAGCAATGTTATTTTTCTCAAAGATCCACATCCACATCACTATCAAGTTATCATACTATTTTTTTTTTGTCCATTAGCTTCTACCATATCTACAAAAACACTTTCACTTTTGATTATCATATATATACTATGATTTCTGGCAAAAAAAAAAACTATATATATATATATATATATATGTTCAGGTTGTTTTGGAATGGATGAAGATTACAGAATTTTTTCTTAATGGGAAATTAAAAAATTCTGTGTAATTTTTTTTTCTATTGATAAAACTGGAGATTATGCTTTAGCACTTTAAGAGACATCATATTTTTTTTCTATCCAACCTAATTGTCATTCGTTACTGTACGTGTGATTATTCTGATGGACATAAACCAACGTCACCGTACATTTGCTTTAATATAATAATTATATGTGACATCACAACTTTGGTAATTTAATTTGCTTGTAAGCAACCTGTAAGTTATAGTTATCTATCTCAGATATTATAATATTTTTGGCATCTTGCTGCGGTGGACAAGACCAGAGATGCCTAGAATAACTGACCTATCAATGAAAGTGTGCAACACATAAACATCTATTTTATTTCAGAAAGCGAAATTATGTCTCTAATAGTTTGTGGTTAATTGAATGTGATTGTTACATATAATTGGCATCTTCCCTTCTTTCTAATATAATATAATATAATATAATATGGCTTTTATGTCTAACGATTGAAACAAATCCTTGCCAGGTTACGTTGTCAATAGTGGTTTGATTTAATAATCAACAATTGGCAGATTGGTGAGCCTAGTAATCAAATTCCAAATTCTTTTTTTTTTATAGAATATATTAGAATAAAAATATCAACTCAAATTGGAGTGACTCACGGGGACTTAATTTCATTGTTTAAACAAAGTGTTCATAACATTCTGATTCTAATATAAACAAAACTAGTTTAAGGAACCCCTACGTGGTACAAAGATGTTATTCTCTCCCTTGATCCTTACCATGATTCAATTTGTTATTTTGAAAAAAATAATAAGAAAAATAAGTGCCGTTTTGAATAAACGATTTAAATTTAGTATAAATGATTTAGTTTAATACATTAAAAAATTAAATAATTTTGATTAGGATAAATTCAAGACTTGTTATATTTTTTACAAAATTAAAAAAAAATCAGCTTGTACTTAAACATCTTAGCTATATAGTTATTTACACTATATACGTCTCCACACATATATTTCTTGATATTGTCTATGAGGAAGGGAGATTTTATTTTTAGATCGTGGGCGAGTCTAATTCTTTTCTAAAAATTTTTATAATAAAAGAAAATGATCAAAGTGTTAAGTAGGGCAGGTTTGACTCAGATAGGCTGGCTCAAATTGACTTGTGGTAGAAATCAATATTTGAATCCCTAATCTTAATTAGAAGTATGATTTAGTATGAAAGACTATCAATGAAGAAAAAGGGAGAATTATTCTACTATCTCACATAGATAATTTAATCAAACGTCTGCTCATTGGTTATGGAGATATTAATTCAGAGATTAATTCTACTACTTATTTATTTTTGTTATAAAAAAAATACACATGGTGTCTAATTAAATGAGTGAACAGTGATATCTGATTAGGAGGAGCCTATTTACGACAACTTTTAAAACCATCATACGAAACACGCATTCAAATGCCAAAAATGATTTTAACTTTGATATAAATTGGGGATAATACTTTTTCTATTCCTTTTTATATGAGATATTTTTTTGGAAATAACTTATTTTTATTTATAAAAAACATTTGGAGGATGTCTGAATTTCTTTTCATTAACTTCCCATTTTATTACTCATATTATATTCATTATTTTTGTTACCACGCATCTTCTCTCTCTTAGTATTGGCTACATTGTTTTTTCACTCACCTTCTCCCATATCTCTTGTTTCTAATAATCTATTTATTACTCTCATGCAGTCTTCCCCCATAAATAAAGCTATCTTTGAAAGAAAAATTACATTTTTAACATATTAATTGTATTTAACTACTTTTTCTATCAAAAAGATTCGGTTAAACGTCCAAGTAACTTTTAACCTTAAAACCATAATTTGATTTCAGCCAGAATATAATCCAAATAGAATGTAGTTTTATGGATCGTTGGACCCGTTTGACCAATTGGTAGTCGTGGCTAGTAGTCACTAATAATTGGTTGGTCCGACCCATGTGAGCATTGGGGTCTTAATTATTTATAAGTCATATCAACAGGAGTTGACTTGAGTATTAAGTAGCTCGATATCACTTAAATGAGATTTTAAATTTGAATAT
This sequence comes from Leucaena leucocephala, assembly GCA_037074615.1. Taxonomy (NCBI): domain Eukaryota; kingdom Viridiplantae; phylum Streptophyta; class Magnoliopsida; order Fabales; family Fabaceae; genus Leucaena; species Leucaena leucocephala. The sequence goes on along the minus strand of CM073567.1, from coordinate 18,555,281 downwards.
TGGCGTATATAAAAAATTACTGTTAAGAGACTTATCCACCATAATTAGGTACGCGACGCGGGTCGAATCCAGAAGTAGTTAAGGTAAAATTTCAGTGAATCGGGTGAATAATAAAAAAAAAATATTCATAAGCCATAAAATATCCCTAATTAATTCATCGTGGCATTTATCATTTAAAATAACAACCGTCATCGCTACGATGGAGTGAACTCACGCACGTACGCACATACACGTCTAATTAATTAGGTGTAGAGCTTGGGCAGCTTAGGTGCATTCCCTCCGGTTCATTTTATAAAGAACAACTGCTAAAATGTTAAAAATATTAATTAAAAATAATAAATACATAAGATATATATATATATTTTTCTAACTATATCCTTATTTATAAAAAAAGAGCACGAAAGATAATAAATAAAAAATTATTAATAATAAGTAAAACATTTTAATGGGCACAAAAATAGAAAAATAAATTTAAAATTTTAGATAAAGAGTATTTATTTCTTATATTTAAAACTACTGTTATATATTATTCCTTATAAACATGATGGGAGGGAATATTTATAAAGGATTCTTTGTTAAAGTAGATGAAAACAAACTCATTAAGTAGAAATATTTTTAAAAAGTATGTTGACGTAGGTGAATCAAACAGAATGAGTGTCCTAATTTCTTTCATCAATCTCCACCTCATGAGTGTCCTAATTAATTGATTAGGTTAAAACATTCTCTTTCTTCCGATTTGAAACCTTATCTCCGCTCCTTGCGCCAACTTCACCCTGAAACAAAAGAATTAAACCAACGGTCCGATCTTTTTGTCTCCATCATCTACAGCATCCGTATGGCAGAAGTAGATGCATCTTGGTGGGTCCCATATATGCATTAATTAATTTTCTCATCTCCAACTTCTCAATATATTATTTGTGATGATTAAAAATATATATGTTGACTCGGTGTCCGGCTAAATTGTTCTAGAAAGATCTGTATTTTCCTCCCTTAAAAATCATCTTCATTTGACTCCAGACAAGGTGCATGCATGCTTGGGGGCCAAGTAATTAATTAACTACAGGGACGTGAAACGATATGAAATTGAAAACCCCAAGTTCCTGTCTCTTTCATCTTGTCTGATGCAAGAATAGAGTTTTTAAGGGTGACGTGGAGAAAATACAAACCGATCATTATGGATTATCTCTCTAAAACACCACAATTGAGCACACCACTGATCTGATGATAAATCTGAGGTTAATATATATACGTGTTGCATTTGTATACTGTGTTAAATTCACCAACCCTAATAACGTAGGAATAGTCGAACAACGAACACATTCCGGGAAACATTTCACCAAACACTATCTATGCGCTGAGTATTACCAATAAGAACACAGACTGAGACCCAAGTTTAAAAATGTGGCCGCCGTGCATTTGTTTCCCTTCAAAAAAATACAATACATATATACGCACAGGCCTTTATGTATATGCAATGCAGCGTTTGGGAGTGAATTTGGTTGCAGAAGATGAGTAATTAGGCTACTGTTGTAGGGGCTTGTGTTGGGTTCCCCACCATATATGCTCTTGTTTCGGCACATAACGGTTCCTGGGTATGTTCACAACATTCTCATTAATTTCCTTTCTCCATCACAAATCCACATATATTAACCTTGTATTAATCTTACTATTCTTTTGTTTTAAAAAAAGAAAAATTATTATGAGATCCCAAACAAAATACATAATTTCTTAAAAATTTCAATAATAATTAATGAACTAATGATAAATTTTAGTAGAAGAATTAACAATAAATTTATACTATTTGAGACGTGTTTATTAATAAAATCTTTTCCTGAGGAGCTCTCCTTACAAAAATTGTCAATCATACATGCAGTATTTAATGGGCGGCATGAGTCTAGCCTTATAAGATGACATCGGAATTCTAAATTACAATATTAAATGCGGAGGTTTGTTGAGCCAGTCAAACAAATCTTAGTCTAACTTGCCAGCAAGAATCATAAGGACCGACTATTCCAACAAAAGCTTAGAAAACCAGTTAAGGGAGTATGATATAAAATCTATGTAAAACCAACCTATTTGTAAATAATAAAAATATACCCCATTTCAAATTTAATCTGAATATCAATCACATCTTCTGGTTATTAATTACTAAATATTAAATTAAATATATATTCCATTACTTCTTACTTATAAAATAAACCCCTCTTATTAGTTCTTAATGCAAGATATTTTACAAAATTTAACATAATATCTATGACTCATTTACAAAAGCATAACTCTCACCATCTTTTCATGATAGGAAAGGGCTTATCATTTTCAAAACTTGCTTAATTTAACTAATTTTAACTAAATTTTTAATCTAATTAAAATTGTTAATATAGGTATTTATAAAAAGGATTAGAGGGCATATTATTTATTTTAAAGTATTTATATAAGAAGTATGAATATAATAAAAAGACACATACCTATAGACGTAGGACCTGGAAGTATCCAAGGTTGATGGCTGATGAGGCCTCCTGGTTTTGAGTATCAAGCTCTCATCCTCCTTCCTCCACAAAACATGCCATGTCCTATACCCCAGATAGCCCAGTAAATTCAAAGTGCTGTTCATTTGTCATTAATTAATCAATAATATTCGAGTCTTTATTAATTAATACTTTCAAAAATATAAATTAATTAAGAAAATGGAGTTACCCATGTGATGATAGGCATTTGGTGGGAGAAGAATCTTGAGGAGTAGGGTCATCATCATGATGCGATGAGCCGCCGGAATTAGGTAATTCCTCTGGTGAACAATTCTGCGACGATGAAACTAGTCCCTCACTTCCCTGGCTCATAGATTCCAGTTTTCTCTTCACTTCAATAACTATAACCTCCACAAGCTCAGATTCCGTTCTACACAAAGGAGATCGACAGTTTTAAGACACAAATAAACTTCCTTATTGAGAGAAAGAGAAAGAATTAATCCGTACCTATAGTTGGAGCTATCCCAGCCGGCGAGTTTGGCAGCTTTCGTCATGGCGTTCGTCCACCGTTGCTCTGTCTCCTTCATGCTCGACCAAAACAGGTTCTTGTGTTTCTTAAAAACAGCCAAATAACTCCGTTTCTTTCCAACTTCTGATGGACTGATTCTATAGAAAATTGGGAGGACAATTTGTGCCCCTGTTTCTCTGCAATTCATGATCTTCACCAGTTCATCCAAAGTCCACCTTGAGGAGGCATAGTTTTCGGAGAAGACGATGAGTGAGATTTTGGATTGCTCTATCGCTCTCAAAAGCGCCGATGATATTTCGTTCCCTCTTTCTATATCGGAATCATCCATGTAACTTCTGATGTCATTCCTTCTCAAAGCCGAATGGACATGGCTTACGAAACCGTGGCGGGTGTCTTCTCCTCGGAAGCTGATGAATACGTCATGATGAGTATTTTCTCCTGTACTAGGGCTAGGGTTAGAGGATGAAGGCTGCGAAGAACACGAACATGAACAAAATGATGCTGAAGATTTCATTCGGATGTCTTCTTTTCTGAAGCTAATGAACCTGTCATGATGAGTATTTTCTCTGGTACTAGAGCTAGGGTCGTGGGAGGAATAAGCCTGGGAAGAAGAAGATGAAGAAGACGATCTTGCTTCTGATGCTGCTGTTGCTGCTGATGTTGATTCCATGCCGGCTTCTTCTTCTTCTCCATGAGTGTTTTCTTCTCTGGTACTAAGGCTAGAGGCCGAGAAATACAAGGAATCATCAAATGAAGAAAAAGAACATGACGATGAGGTTGATGATGATGCCATGTGCTAATTAACAATTCGTTCAATTCATTTTCAGGAATATTGTTTCTTGGGGCGTGCCGCAGGAGGGTTGACCAAAAGCGAAATTCATAAGCCGCTTTGGTGCTGAGGGATAAATTTGCAGGAAAATAAAAAGTAAAATTTCAGTACGTGGTGGACAAGATCCCAACCGAATATTTTAAAAACCCTATGACATTGACAGATTTAGCTGGCAACGAAATGTCTGAGAGGAAAGAACATGGAAGGAGATAGGCCCAACATATAGCAAGCATGACTTGGGAAGATAAAGATTCAAGGTAAACGCAGTTTTTCTGTCGTTGGATCTATCTGACAGCTAGCTGAACGTGCGTGATTCATATGGTCCGTTAGATTTATCTAGTTAATGGCCTCCTAGACCAAAGTCTTGCAAAGAAACGACTGCCCAATATAACGAATCGACCCATAGCAGTATGCATGACTAAGTCATGTAGCAAAGACGCATACAAGAAGAAATAAGAGTGTGGAAACTTACTCGAAAAGAGCATGCCAAACGTATAACATTAAATCCCTTTAATTATCCCTCTCTTTTTCGTTGTTTTAAGTTTTTATGGCAAGTGTGGAAATCATCGCAAGTGTTTGAGGTCAAATTTATTATTCCTCCTATGTTGTTATATATTCATAGTCTTCGCAAGTAGTTAATTTTATTATTGTTGCTATTATTTTACACCTGTTTTTGCACTTATAATTTGAATATAGCTTAAATTAGATCAAAGTACGGTGACTAATTGATATATTTGACCAAGTTTTGAAACCAGTAGTACTAGCATATGTATATCTATGCCTCAAAGTTCATTCATTAAACATATATACACCAAATGAAGTTGATGATGAAGCCAAAATAGAAGTACTTAACAGAAATATACCCGTTTAGACAATAGAACAAAACAAAACAGAAACATAAACATGGGAAATTATAATCTTGACATTTGTCCATGAAATTAAAGGAGCTAGAAAAAAGGATAATTATTGGGGTATGCAGGATGAGATTATTGTTGGATATGATGAACTATGTAAGGAGTGAGACGATGCACGCGAAAATTTCTCTCCATTTGAAGCTGAACGATATTGGTCATCTCAAGATTTTGCAAGTTTTCAGTAGTGGGTAATTTGCGCGCATGCTCATTTTGGAGCTGTGCAAGTTGTTCATACTTGGCGATTACCTTATCTATGCCTCCTACACTCACTCTATTCAATTTCTCCAACACATCCTTCGCTATTTCCTCCACCACTTCTGATTCCATCCTGCTCCTAAAATCAACACAAAGTTCCCAAATTCATTTCACGCACACACAACTTCCTTAAAATTATGAAATTCAGTTAATCACCTGTCGACGATGGCACAATCCCAGCCAGAACAGCTAGCAGCTTCAGCCAAAGCGTCCCTCCACATATGTACCTTGGTCAATTTATTCCTAAATCTCTGTTCATATTTCTCAAAGGCTTCTGCATAACTTCCTACCTGCTTACGCACTAACCAAGGATCGATGTCGTAGAAGACAGGCAACACAACTTGGCCTCTGGTTCTTTTGCATTCAAGAATCTTCAAGAGCTCATCGTCCAAGCACCCCTTGGAATTAGCATAGTTCTTACAGAAAACAATCACAGAAAGCTGCGCATTCTCAATGGCTCTAAGAAGAGTGGTTGATATTTCGTCGCCTCTCTCGAGGTTGTCGTCCATGTAAGTTATGATGTCGTGTCTCCTTAAAGCTGCGTTGAGATGGCTAGGGAAGGTCCTGCGAGTGTTTTCTTCTCCGAGTGTTTTCTTCTCCTAAGCTGATGAACACCTCATGCTTTACTGAAGAAGCAGAACCACTACCACATGATGATCAATTAATTGATGCCATAAACATGTTTTGTGTGAAAGTCTCCGTTAATTGGATAAATAACTCTTCCACTGGGTTTCAAAATTGTGAAAGCCTTCGTCCCCTATTTATAGCACCAAGCTATACAAAACTCTCCGTGTGTTATAGCCAGATGAAAACGTTTTGGTGAAAAGGATATGGGAAAATTAACCCTTGAGCGCTTATAGTTCGACCTGAATTTTAATCATGTCTATGTGGTTTTTGCTTTTTATTAGGTATTTATAATTTTTTTTATATAGTTATAGACATTAGTTTATACGTTCATAATATATTAAACAGGATTAGTGCATATTTTGATTAAGTAATATATAAGTTGCCACATAACAAAAAGAAGAGGGTTTTCAAAAATAATTTATTACGTTATAACAGCCTACCTATATTTATATATAATTTGTAATATGATTGATTTTAATTTTATATACGTTGCAACTTGCAAATCAACAAATTAAAAAGTACATGGACTAATTCGTGAGAATCGAGGAGTCTATGGCTTGGGCATAAAGTTATGATCAACATTGAGTTGGCGTACCCTTTCTTCGGAATATTAAATTGGAAAAATCGTTCACCTATGAATTGGCACCGACCACTGGAAGGGAAGACTTTTCGTAGGATGCACACACTCGTTAATTTTATTATATTTACTGTTTTTTTTTTTACTTTATTTACTTTTATATTAATATCTTTATAATTTATTTAATTTCATTTGGTTAGTCTGTTAATTATTCCTCCTCCAACTTCAGTTTCATATTTTAATTAGGTAGAAAATTAGATCAAAAGAAAGTTAAGAAATAAAATGAAATATATAATATAATTCAATTTTTGGAATTTATCCTTTGAAAGAACGATCACATTTTGTGTGTCTTAGTTTAGTGTATAACTTTTAAAAGTACAAAAGAAAACTCTTCAAGAAGTAGCGCCAGTTCATCAAGTTTGTGCAACACATGTTTTGCAATTTCCCCCACTATTTCATGCTCCGTCCTGCATAATGTATTACAAAATATGAATTCCATTTTCTCTTTATATCCAACTCGTAAAATTAATTACATACCTGCCGTCGATGGTGCAATCCCAGCCAGAATGAATAGATGCAGCTTTCCTCAAAGCATTCCTCCATAACCGGACCTTCTTGTTATTACCCTTTAAATTCTGCTCATCAACTGCAAATGCTTCTGAATAACCTCTATTCTGCTTACGTACAGACCTTGGATTTACGTCGTATAACACAGGCACTATCATTTGCTGTTTCATTTTTGAACACTCAAGTATATATGTTTAGAAGCTCATCCAAACAGAAACTTGAAAGTGGAAAAAGAAAAGCAAAATCAGCTGACGCTTTCAGCGTATTCATTGCAATAGTTATTTTAAAAGTTGTAGAGATTATACTGTATTTGGCTTCTGGTTCTTTTGCGTTCAAGAATACAAGCACGCTGATAACACTGCATTAATTGTATAATTACAAGGTTTATGTACATTTGACATTTCTATACAGTGCCGAATTCACCTAACCCTAACACATTCCAGGAAACCTTATTTCTCCCACACATTTTATCGAACAAGTGCCACAAAAAGGAATTATCACTCCACAAATAACAACATACATCAGACTCAGACCCAAGTTTCAAAATGTGGCCGTGCGTACATTTGTAATTTCCCTGCTTGGAAAAAATGTAAAACATATACGCACCCAAACGGGAATGTATGTTTAATTGGAGGTGGTTGCTGTGAATGCAACGCAGCGTTTTAGAGTGAATTTGCTCGAAGACGAGGAAGGCTTCTGCTGTACTTGCTCCTGTTGGGTTTCCAACCATCCTTGCTCTTGTTAGAGTAAATAACGGTTCCTGGGTTCACATTCTCATTAATTGCCTTTGTCACAAATATATTAGCCTACTCAAACAACACAGGCTTCAATCTATATATATTTCAAAACTACTGCAGCTTTTAACACAATAACTAATTAACTAAATTATGTAGATTAAAAAAATTAGATAAACTATTTAATTATAATTAATATATAGGATTTTATCTTATTAATATATATATAACATTAGATTATACACATATATATATATATAGTTTATAAGGTAAATTAGTTTAGAAAGAAATAATAAATATAAGAAATAAATTAGATTAAAATTTTATATTTATGATTAATATGACCTAATTAAGTCCTATCTTTAGGATCAAGAGAGTCTAATTTTACTCCTTTTTAATAATCTATATGTTTAGCGCGTGAGTCTATCCTATTCTATTCTATTAATGTAACTGTTTCAAAAATTTATAGCGATTCACGCGGTTTACATGTCATGAATATGATACATCTTGTTCCCTTTTATGCGATGATCAGGAAAAATTTGTCCAGTTTAAACCGGTTTTAATTCTTTATATGCTGAGAAAATCCAAATTAAATGCCTTTAAAATAATTAAATGATTAATTCCTTAATCAAGTCAAGAGGCCTTATTAAGCATTTCAGAAATGTTGTTAAATGACAATACCCCTCTGTTTGAAAAGAAAAGAGAAGGCAGCAACACATGTTCAGCAACAAACTACTGATCAATTGAAAATTGAAAGAGAAAGCTTTATACTTTTTAAACCAAGAAAACGACAAGTGCTACTTTTGGATTTATATATGGTGTTTCGAAGTTGGATACAAGAACAGTAAATCTTTGGATTACTGATCAAGAAATCGAGCTGAAGGCTATTCTTGTCATTTAACAGCATTCTGAAATTTCTAATAAGACCTTTTGACTTAATTATGAACTTGTTAATTATTATTACGTGGGAAAAAGAAGGATGAGATCTTTTACATAATAATTCAGGTGTAAATTTTTTTATGCATTTTAGGATCCTGATATTTTGAGTTTTCCTCTATCGAGTAAACAACCCCTGCTCACATAGTTTTTAAATACAGCATAATGTTTTTTAAGTTATCTTGTATCGACAACTAAAAAATTTAAAAACAAATGAATCGGTTGAAAAAAAAAATTCCATTTGTTTATTTAATTTTTAACCAATTTTGAGAATAACTGGTTTTGTTTAATTTGCAGACTAATTCAAAGTTCAAACGAAAATTCATCAATTCTTTTTTCAGCCAAAGAGTTGGATTTGACTCTAATAACTTTATTTTTTACTCTAAGAATACAAAACTCCTTCCATCTATGCTTAATACAAATACAAAACATTTTACAAACTCTAACCATCTTTTCATGGTCAGACAGGATATATGATTTTTAGCTTGCTTTAACTGATTTTAACTAAATTTTTAATCCAAATAAAATTATTAACAGGTGCTTATAAAAAGAATTAGAAAGGAATAATACTTATTTAAAAATATCTATGTAAGAAGTATGAATAAAAGATGCATACCTATGCAAGCTCCAGGCTGCCAACCTCCCATGATCCTCCCGCCACAAAACATGACATGTCTTGTTCCACAGACGTGCCATCCGTAAATTCAGGGTGCTGATCATTTGTCATTAAACATATTAATCCTAATTTAATCAATAATTGTCGAGCCCTTAATGCTATATAAAGAAGCACTACCTCCTATTCTTAATATGAGTAAGAGCTAGTTAAATAATATGGATAGATTAAAAAAATTAATTAATTAATTAATTATAACTAATATAAAAATTAATTTATTAATTTAGGTAGATTAATAAGTATATAATATAAATTTATTTTAAGATGCTAAATTATATTCAGGTTATAATTAATTGATTATTTAATTTTTTTAATCTACTTTACTCTTATATTATAAATTAAGAAAATACTTACCCATGTGATGAATCTTGAGGCCTAGGGTCATCATGATGTGGTGAGCCGCCGGAATTAGGTTCGTTAGGTGAATAATTCTGCAATGGAAGTCCCTCGCTTCCGTGGCTCATGGATTCCAGTTGTCTCTTCACTTCATTAACTACAACCTTCAAAAGCTCACATTCCGATCTATACAAAGAAAGGCCAGCGTTAAGTGGAGACAGTTTAAGACTCAATCATATGAATTTAGACACAATCTATTGACAGTTTAACATAACTTGATTGATCTCTGACCGAATAATTAAAATTTCTTATTAATATGGTGAGAGAGAAAGAGAAAGCAATAATCAGTACTTATAAGTGGAGCTTTCCCAGCCAGCAAGATCGGCCGCTTCTTTCATGGCGTTCGTCTGCTCTATCTCATTCGTGCTGGACCTAAACAGGTTCTTAGGTTTTTTTAAAACAGTTGAATAACTCCCCTTCTTTCGCACTTTTGAAGGACTGATTTTGTAGAAAATGGGGAGAACAAGCTGTCCCCTTGTTCTCTGGCTCATGATCTTCACCAGTTCATCCAAAGTCCACCTTGAGGAGGCGTAGTTTTTGGAGAATACGATGAGTGAAATCTTAGATTGCTCGATTGCTTTTAAAAGCGTGGATGATATTTCTTTCCCTCTTTCTAAATTGCAATCGTCCATATATGTTCTGATATCATTCCTTTTCAAAGCATCAAGGAGATGGCTTACGAAACCGTGGCGGGTGTCTTCTCCTCTGAAGTTGATGAACACGTCATGAGTATTTTCTCCTGAGCTTGTGCTAGGGTTAGAGGATGAAGGCTGGGAAGAAGATGAACTTGAACAAGATGACTCTGATGATGACGACGATGCTGATGATTCCATTCGGATGTCTTCTCCTCCGAAGCTAATGAACTCGTCATGATGAGTGTTTTGTCTGGTACTAGAGCTAGGATCGAGGGAGGAAGACTGGGAAGCAGAAGATGAAGACGACGATGCTGCTGCTACTGCTGATGATGATGAAGGTGATTCCATGGGGCTGTCTTCTTCTCCATGACTGTTTTCTCTGGTGAAAGGGCTAGGGATGGCTGAGAAATAGAAGGAATCATATGAAGATGAAGAAGATGCTGATGATTTCATGTGGGTGACTACAATTCGTTCAATCCATTTTCAGGATTGTGTCTCGCTTAAGCCTTCTCTGTAACCAAATCTCAACACTGAGAAGTAAGAACATGGAAGGAGATTAATCTTTGTCAACATAACGAATTGACTGGGAAGAGAAAGATTGAAGGTAAACGCAGCGTTTTGCTGCCGTTGGATCTATCTGACAGCTGCTGGTCCGTTTGAAAAAAAAAAAAATCAAACGAAACAGTCCTCAAGTCATGTCGCATAGACAGACGCAAACAGAAAGAGAGTGTGGAAACTTCCTCCAAAAAAAAAAAAAAGGAGGGCGATGATTTTCTTTTTCTTTGCTTATTTGTTATTCATTTATATAATTGATTTAAATTTGAGTGTTGTTATGTTCAATTAGAGATAGTTATCTGGTAAATATAATGTATCAGTACCCTAACTAATTTTAGAAATACAGTTAATACTATAAAATATTTAAAGGTATAATCAGCAACCCTAAACTAATTTTAGAAGTATAATTAACATGATAAAATATTTAAATTGTTATAATTTTATCCTCGCTAACAAAAACACAAACTAATGTTTAATGCATGCCTCATAAACTTTTTATTTCAACATATTATTATTTAAAAAGTGTTGTGTATAATATTATTTTAATAAATTATACTAATAAACTATAAATTTTTTTAATATTTACTTATGAATTTTATATAATATTAATTTTAGAGTTTATTCAATATTCTTTTTTAAATAAGATTATATATGTGACATTTTAAATAATATGTTAAAATAAAAAGTTTATATGATATATATTAGACAAAAATTAGTATTTATATTAGTAAAATACTGACATTGTACTAATTTAAATATTTTAGGGTTCTAGTTGTACTTCTAAAATTAATTATGGTATTAATTGTATATTTACCCTAATTCTCCTAAAGATATTTTTTTTACATTTATGTAAATTTAAACTTAAGACCTCGTGTTTAAGTAGTAAAAATTCATCCTACTATGACATTCCCATTTGATTTCCTTTGTTTATTTTTAACGTACAGGACGTGTTTTAATTTGCAAATGCAAGAATGGTGATGGAATGAAAATGATAGTCTTGGATAAACTTCAAGAAACCTTCAAATTCCACAGTAAAGGTCAAGTTCAGATTCCTTCATTATTGATAACAAAACAGAAAACTTCTATTGCAACTACGTATATAAAATATTGAAAAGAATACTTCGTCGTGAATATCCTAAAGGATCCAGAGAATCAAATCTACTGAAATAAAATGCCCCATCAAATTAAATTCGATCCTAACTACCAAGCTGCCCAAAACAATATATAGAGTATTATACATACACACAGCTATTATAAATTTAAGATACCAAACATACTTCTTCAGCAACTTCAGATTTATTATTCCAAAACAAACGGCAACCTCAAATATATATTTTTGTGAAATATATGTATCATTTTATTGGAGATAATTATATTTATTTATTTTTTTGCAGAAGAGATAATCATATTTAAAAATGTGGAAATATATGCGTTTTCAATGGGTAGTGCCCATAATCCACAAATTGCTGGCTTGGAGTTGGGCTTAAGTTACTCTTAAGGGCCTGAAAAAGCGGGGAACATCAGGGAAATATTTCTATGCTCAGCCTTATTTTTTAATTGAATTTTGGAAGAAAACATACATTTAGATGAAAAGGACCTATATACCTAATGCTATTCAATTTTAGGCCATGTGTTTAATCCAATTCTTCCAAAAGTGCTCTGAATTAAAAGAGCAGTGTTCATAGATGTGTCAGGATCTAGACACTCATATCCTGTGTCCTGTCCTGAGGATAGACACAAAACTCATTTTGAATCTTGTGTCCGTCCCATTTTGAAGTTGTTCCAATCCTAACAATACTGGGACCAAGACAGGATAAGGAATTCCGAGTTTCTTAAACAAAGCCACTTCCATGACCAACGTTTTTGGTTCCATAAGCACAAGATAAAATTATAACTGTAGGGGATCCATGTCTCTAGAATCCAAGCATCAAATAGGAATTTACAAGCTTATTACACACTCTTCTTAAGTCCAAACAAATCATATATTGAACATACATAAGCATCAAATAGGAATTTACAAGCTTATTACGTACCCTTCTTGCCCTAATTATATGCATGAAACCCTTCATTTTACTTTAAAAACCTGATGACGCTTAACCAAAAAAAATGTGTACTTTAGATTTCAACAATCTACCAAAAATAAATTATCTTTACAAACAACAGCGAGTGGGAAAATTGAAGAAAGTAGAGTAACTTGCTAAAGGAACCCATTCAGATGTCCATCACCTCACGTATTTGAAAACCCTCTTCAAGCCTTCTCCTCAGGGATGTAACAACAGTAAGCAACAAATCTGGTGGCATTCTCAAATATCTAATCAAACAACAACCTAATTATGGCACTTTGAATGGTGGAGACCTCATCGGAGGACTCTGATGAGAAGAGTAACAGAAGAGAGACGAGGATTTGCGAGCTTGGGTTGTGAAGGGAAAACACTTTAGGAAACAAGTAGCAATTAACAGGAAGATGATTGTGAGCTCAATTGAGTTTACTCCCTCTTACAAGTTCGCCCCTAAAAAACCCTATTCATAATTTAGTCTTGAAGCTTTAGCATTCCGCTTCGTTTCTTTACTTCTCGCCGTCGGTTGTCACCTTCCCGTTGTCACCTTCTCCTTCAAGCTGGCATGTACCTTAGCCTCTCACAATATTTGGTGTTCATGACTCAGACATTTCTTCTTCCTCCTCCATCATCAACTCTAGGTTTGCTTATGCTGTTATGCCCAACCCCAATTTTCCTTTTCTTTTTCCTTTTTCCTTGGGCTAGAAGAAGCAAGATTTTCTAATAAAAAAAAGCTATGTCTCAACAGAATATCCTGAGGGTCGTCCCAAGATCTATCCCATCCTGACATAAATATTGTCCCATCTCGAACTGTCTTGATATCATTGAGATCGAGATGGGTCACCTAGAACAAGAATAAAATGAGTAGCCCTAGACCAAGGTATCATAGAAAATTGTTACATGATTTTTGGTGAACAAGCTGCATGCGTCGAGTATGTTAGAGATCAAATATATCTCAATTATCCAAAATTTTCCATATTAATCTCATGAATCAAGTTTATCATTATATTATATATCAATTTATAAGACATTTAAATTAGTTTAAAAATAAATAAATATAAATATTTTAAAATAATTTATTTAATTTATTTAATTTTTCTAAATTAATGAATTGGATGTTATATTAAGTAACAGATACATTAATAAACAAAAAGGAAATTATACATAAAAGGTCCAGCAATAATATTAGTTGCAAGATGAGTGAGCCTAGAAATAAGTATTAGTGGCTTCTGAAATTTCCATATGGGAAAGCAAATCAGGTGTTAGACGAAGCATCCTGAACTTCTTCTCCATTTTGAGCCGTACGATGCGTTGAAGGGTTGCTTCATGGTTTCTTCCATTCTCTGAACTAAATACTTCTTGAGAAAACTCTTCTTGAAGTTGTGCCAGTTTCTCTAATTTCTCAATTTGCAAATCCAGGTCTCCAACATACACACCATCAATTTTCTCCAGAACATTTTTTGCTATTTCCTCCACTATCTCGTATTCCGTCCTGCATACGAAGCAAAATATTTCTAAATCTAGCATTCCATTTTCATTTTATATCATGATATTGAAAATCTAACCGATCATTAACCAGTTGATGCACCAAGTTAGTGGTACAACTATGGTTAAACTAAAGTCAACCCAATCATTTATAATAATATAATATAATTTAATTAAGGGAGAATTATAGTGATGTCCTATAGAAGAAATTTAATTATCTTAAAATCCAATAACAACTAAGCAGCTTGTAATAATAAATTATATGATAATAAATGACAATATGCTTATGCTGTATACTTATCATTGTGACCTTTTTAAATTAAATCACTTACACAGGACCTCTAAATAATTCTCCCTTTAATTAAAATATACAAGAATTGTTATATATGACCCTAAAAAATAATACTTAAATAAAAAGATATTAGTTCACTGGTAAAAACCATATATAAATAGTTGCTAAAACATTAATATGACATTGTTTCCTCCTTTTTACTCAAAATGGCATTCCAAGTTCAATAATGAGGAAAAAAACATAAAATTTAATATAATTAATCTGTTCAAAACTTTTGATACAGGTTTACTGATTTGACCGACTCATTTAAACCATATGGATAATAAATGTACAATTTTACACACACACAGAAGGATCCAACTCGTAACGTTACCTGTTGATGGTGCAATCCCAGCCCGAATAACTAGAAGCTTCAGTCAAAGCATTCCTCCACAACTGGACCTTCTCCATGTTACCCTTAAAATTCTGTTCATGTACTGCAAATGCTTCAGCGTAACTTCCCATCTGCTTACGAACAGAGCTTGGATCTACGTCATAGAACACTGGCACTACCATTTGCTCTTTCTTGTTTCTACACTCAAGGATCTTCACAAGCTCATCCAAACACCACTTTGAATTTGCGTAGTTCTTAGAGAAAACTATGAGAGCGAGCTTGGCATCTTCAATGGCCTTAACCAGCATGGCTGATATATCATCTCCTCTTTCTAAATTGTAGTCAATGTAGGTTTTGATACCAATCCTTGTCAAAGAAGCGTGGAGATGGCTTGTGAAGGTTTTGCGAGTGTCCTCTCCTCTGAAACTGATGAACACATCGTGCTTTTCTTGAGGAGCATCTTTACTTCTTCTCATGGAAGTTGAACGCGGCATTCTTAGATATAATAGATCAAGCTGATTTTTGTTGGGTGAGGAATTTGTTGTAGTAGTCGAATTTGGGATGCAAATGTAAGAAATATATAGATAATTTACTTCCTTTGCAAAAGTCAATTGAAGAGAAGTTGAGAGAGAATAATACAGATAAGATAAAATAGCTGGACGCCAACTCAAATAATGAGAGAGAGAGAGGAACCAATTTCTCTTTTCTTTTTAATGAACTGTCTCCATTTCTAATTATAAAACTTAATCGAGAGATGTTGATTTGATACTAAATTTTGATTTTATTTGTCTCCCTTATTTCATATTTTTTCTCTCACATTAGCCTCAGTAATTTTTCAGTTTTCCTCACTCTTTTTGTCTCCTACATTTAATACCTTCATGAAAAGAGGAATACTGTACATAATAATATCAATAATTAATTTAACTAATTTTCTTAATAAGAGGGAGTAGAAAAGTGTTTCAGTGTCATTGGAACGAAAATAATAAAGGGAATTTGTCCTCGTTAACCTCATTATCTATCCATATAAGGCTATATATAAATATTTATCAACAACCTCATAGGTAAGAAAATATTTTTTTTTAAAAAAATATTACTTTTGGTCTTTGAACTTTGAGAGTACAGATAAAATTCATTTAAAGTCAACTTGAGCCATAAAGTAGATACAAATTTCATTTTTTGAAAGTGTGATATAAAAGGTTCAAAGGCCCGGCCCTTTGACTGATATAAAAACTTCTAGGCTTAGAAGTTTGGAATGAAATACAAATTAAAAATAGCGTAGTAATTATAGAGATAGTCTGAGCTGTAATCCCTTTGACTGATAACAAAATGTCGGTTTGAATCCTTAATCCTAAGGATGCCACTTGCCAAGTGGCAATTAAGAACGTAAATAATCACGAAAACTATTAATTATATACATGTTTGTGTATTTTTTTTGGTCAACTATGAGTTATGTTGGACAAACAAAAGTTTGTAAAGTTAACTCATTTGTTTTAGATAAACCTAAGATATCTACTACCGGAAGCATTGACTAATCTTAGGTTTCATGGTTACTCAGTTTTCAGTATGAAGCAGATTTAATTAGGATAGATATACTCTTTATTCTCTACATAGTAAGAAAATTATTCTCACTTTTATCTCATGAAAAAAGGGTGTGTATGGTTTATGGTTAATTTCTTCTATGTTAAAATAAGAGAATTACATACTACACTAAATAGAGAAGAGAGATCTTTAATTTGTACTTGTCCCTTCTTAATTATGAGGTTTTCTTTGATTTTCTTCTCTTTACTCGCGCGTGTACGCAGGTTGCTGTAAGGTCACATGCTAATTAGTTGACAACCTAGAAGACTTTCGGCGAAGCGGGAGGAATCCATGTTTTAATTAAGTCAACTTTGAACATGAATAAAAAATAAATCCCACTTCATTACTTGAAGCTCGATTCTCGAGATAATTGCAATGACCCCAAGAGAATCTTCAAATAAGTAGTAGTTAATAACTTAATATAACTGTTAGGCTTGATTATTTGGGAAGTTTCAGTGACAACAAAATTTTATTTAACAACAAAAAAGAACGTTCCAATTAATCGACCATATATATGATAACCGTCAAGGTCTCGAGCTAGTCGGTTTCTTATATATATATATATAGCCGTCGAGTTTGACTTATCAACATTAATTTTTAAGGGATAATGAAAATTTTGGTCAAACAAAAAACGAAGCCCCTAACCCAGTTGGATGGGAATGAAATTATTAAAACATTGTTAGGGGAGAAAACTCTTAAAAATAATAAATTTTTTTATAATTTTTTTAAAAAAATTCTTGGTATTTCCTCCCATATTTTACCCTCACTATTTTTGGAAATTTTGTCTAGTTTTCTTTTCTCCTTAATTTTTTTCTTATCTAACCATAAGGTAAAAGTAAACTGGAACTTGCAGAAATAAAAAAAAAACTGCAAAATGTGAATAAAATGAGTAAAAGGGACTAGTAATAATTTTTCTGTCTCGACTTAAAATTAAAGTAACAAGAAAGAGATCGCTGTTAATCATTTACTGATAAATTGAAGATGTTAATTTTTAAAATAAAATATGTTCACAACAAATACCCGGATATAGGTTGAACCATTGTTAGAGATATTAAACTCTATCTTATCTTTGTTAATTAAGATCATATTTGGTTAATCACTTAAGGGCTCTATAAATAAGGGTCTTAACAAGTGATTTAGTGTGTGGTAGGCGCCCTCCAATTTTCGCAAGAGTATTAGGTTGTGTCACCCTTTGAAGGGTCGATCAAGTTTTTTCCTAGAGTTTTATGGTTATTGTAAATCATTTGTTAAATTGGTTGTTTAAGCACGAGCTTATAAATATAGAAAATATATTTAGAAGAATTATTCCTAATTAGATTTAACAATAATAGAATAATACCCCTCAAATAACTATATAAAAGAAAGAGAGAATGTGGTACAGCATTGGAAAAAGATTGAAGTTGAATTGTCGATCTGCTGGTAGAGACAAAAACTCAACGGCAATCGGATGCCTTCGGATCGCAGAACAAGATCAGAAAGGAAAAATCAGATTTGAGGTTGCAACGGCAGCAAAGCAATGGTGCCTTCCGCTATGCTTAAAACCGACGTGGAAACAATAAAAACAAGAAAAGAATTGGCTGTAGTTGGAAAACAAGAACCATTGAGCTCCAGTATTTTGGGGCCCAAAGATGGCATGCTCGCGATACCATGTTAACAATGCTAATTGGATAGAAATAACAAAGACAAAATAACAAGAAAAAAGAAACATCTTCATTACTCATGAAAGGGCACAACTCCCACAACAAATAACAAAAAATTCAATCTCAAAACTCTTTGGGACATAAGGAGAAAGAGAATGATCTGATCAAATTCCAATATAAACTTTATCAAACACGTTGCACGCTCAAAAAGGACAATCAGTCCCTAGCTGCATTGATGAGTGATCACCGCACCGTCAATTATGTATGGGAGGAGAGAGAAAAGACTTGAGAATTCGGTAGATCAAAAGTGGATCTGGGGAATTAACCATCTTTTTGTACGATTTTTTATGGAAAGAAATAAAAAAATGGTATATTATTGCTATTTTTGAAATGATTAAATATCCTCAAAATAATGTTTAAACCGAAATTTTTTTCTTTTTTTCTTTATAATAATTTATTATAATACTTTATAATAATATAAAAAATTCATAATAATAAAATATAAAAAATAGAATAATATAATCTTCCATTTTATTGGACAGAATTTCTATGAATTAGATTCACAAGAATTGACTACCTAGCTTTTCAATACAAAGTGGTCTGTTTGGGCATTGGTTGTAGTGCCTAGTATGAGTTTGTGCCAGGCACAATCGATCCTCCCAGCTATAGCTGCTTGTTCACTCATTTTTACTCGTGCAATAGAAATCTAAATAATATAGAAATAGAAATATATAAATATAGAATCCAATTTAATATTTCTATATAGAATCCAATTTAATATTTTTATATATTTATTATTAATATTAATTAATAATTAATTAATTAATTAAAAATGAAAATAAAATCGATTTTTATAAGATTCTATAAAAAATAGAGGAGAGGGTCAAGAAATAAATTGTGTATAACTTATGTTTAAGTAAATTTCTACCTACTGATCATATTTTATGGAATCGATCCCCCTTTGACTATACAAGCTATGGAACTTGGTTGGAGGTATTTTGTCCAAATGGAATAATAGCCTTACCTTACCGTTTTCTGTTTATTAAAAGAAACAAAAGAATATAAAAATATGCGGATTAGGGCATAATAAATAGAGTATCCCTTTTCCTCATATCTTTTTTTGTTCAACGAGGTCTATAAGCAGACCGTCGTGAGGAGAGACTATGTCAACCCAGAGATAGCAACGAGACTTCTTTAACAGCCCCCAGACCCTTGGCACAGAATCCTGAGTATCAGATCATGTACGATGGATGAGTCCCCCCCTTTTCCTGTAGGATGGTCGAAGATCAAAAGGATAAATGATAACCAATTATCTCTTATGAATCTCTTTCCCCGCTGATAGTCAGTCTAGTGATTACCAAATCAATGTAATATATAGTAGAGCTCAAACAAAGGATCCGTTATTCCCATCATAAAGAAAAAGAAATACGTAATAATTTAACCCATCAATTATTTAACACGTATATGATATGCAACTATAAATAATACAATCGTCGGTGGTGCTTGAAAATTTTCCACATGAGAAATTGCAGGTCAGGAGTGAGGCGAAGCTTCCTCCACTTCTTCTCTATCTTATGTCTTCCTATACTTCATGGCTTCTCTTGTTGTCGGAACTATGTATTTGTTCAGAAATCTCTTCTCTGGAAATCCATGTCTCCATCTAAACAAAATACCCATAAAACGTAAAACGTTCCCATATTATATATAATAAACAAAAGGAAATTAATTATATTGGTTGCCTGAGGAGACTAGAAATAAGTATGAGTGGCCTCTGAAATTTCCATATGTGAAAGCAAGTCAGGTGTGAGGCGAAGCATCCTGAACTTCTTCTCCATTTTGAGTCTTTTGATGCGTTCGAGGGTTGCTTTGTAGTTCCTTTCATTCTCCGAACTATATACTTCTTCTGAAAACTCCTGTTGAAGTTGTGACAGTTTCTCTAACTTGTCAATCTGCAAATCCAGGTCTCCCACAGACACACCATCAATTTTCTCCAACACAAATCTTGTTATTTCCTCCACTATTTCATGCTCCGTCCTGCACATATTACAAATATGTCTAAATCTAGCTAGTATTCGATTTTTTTTCATATCGAGGTATTGAAAACCAAATCGATTATTAACCTGTTAAGTCATTGGTTCAAGATCCCTTGGTCCAATTGTGGTTAAACTAATGTCAACTAATTATAATTAAAATATATGATTTAATTAAAATATAACTCTAAAAGTAATATTTAAATAAAAATTTATAAATCTGCAATTGATCAATAAATATATATACATAAATTACATATAATCTAACAAAACAAAGTACTAAATATAAATATAATAAACTGTTATTTTTTTGTCTTTTTTACTCAAAATAATGTTGTTTCATAATTAACAATAGGAAAAAAATGCAAAATTAAACCTGTGATCAGACCAATTATGAGATTGGTTCAGTGGTCTCACTAGCTGACATGGGTTAGGTTTATATCATGCTTTATATGTATATGAATAATGAATGTACAATTATTGGGGGTGGGGGAATCCAACTGATCGGAACATTACCTGTCGATGGTGCAATCCCAGCCCGATAAACTAGCGGCTTCAGTCAAAGCATTCCTCCATGATTGGACCTTCGCCATGTTATCCTTAAAATTCTGTTCATGTACTGCGAATGCTTCCGCATAACTTCCCATCTGCTTACGTACACGGCTTGGATCAACGTCATAGAACACTGGCACTATAATTTGGTCTTTCTTGTTTTTACGCTCAATTATCTTTACAAGTTCATCCAAACACAACGTTGAATTTGCGTAGTTCTTAGAGAAAATTATGAGAGCGAGCTTGGCATCCTCAATAGCCTTAAAAAGGGTGGCTAATATATCATCCCCTCTTTTGAAATTGTAGACTATGTACGTTTTGATGCCAATCCTTGCCAAAGCTGCGTATAGATGGCTTGTGAAGGTTTTGCGAGTGTCTTCTCCTCTGAAACTGATGAACACATCGTGCTTTTCCGGAGGAGCGTCTTCAGTTCTTCTAGCGGAGGTTGAACGTGGCATTCTTAGATGAGAGCGAGATCAAGCTGATTGTTGGTGGGTGTAGTGGAATTCGTCGTTGAATTTGGAATTGAAATGTGCGAATTATATAGATGAGAGAGAATCCTAAGGTATAATTACTTCCTTTGCAAAAGTCAATTTAAGAGAAGTTGAGAGAAAGTGATACCCAAACTCAATTGTGTGTGAGAGAGAGGGAGGGAGGGAATTTAATAGCCAATTACAAACCGTTGCCAAATTTAAGTTAAAAGAAAAGATGATTTCTAATTGATAGATGTGATTTCCTTGTTTGGTTCTAAAATCTTAATTTACTTTATCTTTTATATTTGATATTTTTTCCCACATCACTCTAATTAATTTTGCAGTTTTTCTACTTTTTTTTGTCTCCCACATTTAATACCTTCACTAAAAGGGGTATTTTAGATATAGTGAAACACATTTTGCATAATAATGACAAATAAACTTAATCAATTTTTTAATCTTCATAGATTAATTAATTATTTCTTATATTTAATATTAGAATAATAAAAAATTTTAATATCTTTGAATAAGAGTAATAGTGGGAATTCCTTGTCACCCTCACTATCTATCTATGAATATGAATATATATATATATATATATATATATATATATATATATCAACAAGACGAAAACCTTATAGGTAAAAAAAAAAGATATTAAGAAAAATATAATTTTTTATCTTTGACTTTAACGGTGAAGACAAGTTATATTTAAATTCAACTTGAGCCATAAAATAGATACGACTTTCATTTTTTAAAAGTGCGATATAAAAGGTTCAAAGGCTTAGAAGTTGGGAATGAAATACAAAATTAGTGTAGTGATTATAGAGATAGTGTGAGCTGTAATCCCTTTGACTGATGAACAGATGTCAGTTTGAATCTTTAATCCTAAAGAAAAGGCCACTTGCCAACCGGCATAAGGACGTAAATTATCACATAAACGATTAATATTATATATATATATGTGTGTGTGTGTGTGTGTGTCTGTGTGTTTGTCTTTTGTCAACTGAGTTAGGTCAGACAAACAAAAGGTCGTAAAGTTTACCCAGTTTTTTGTGTGAAGCAAGTTTAATTAGGATGGGTATACTCTTTATTCTCTACATCTCAGAAAAATATTCTCTACTTCATACTTTCATATCACGAAAAAAGAGTGCGTAAGGTTTATGGTTAATTTCTTAAGTCAAAATATACAGACTACACTAAAATGAGAAGATATATTTGTACTAGTCACTCCTTATTGTTATAAATATTAGAATATAGATATCCATCTCCATCTCCATCTCTATCTCCCTCTTCCTCTTCAAATTCCCTAGGTCATTATTCCTCCATTAATTACTAAATTCTTCATTACTCCTCTATTAATTACTAGACTCTTCATTATTTCTCCATTAATTAATGGACTCTTCATCTTCAACTTCTATGCCTATAAATAGGTCATACCATTTGTGTTGTAAAAAAGAAAAAAAGAAAAAAGAATAGAATATATACTTCTCTAATTTTCTTGTCCTCATCTCTTCTCTCCTCTTATTGCTTATTGCTAGTTTTATAACACGTTATCAGCACGATTGCTCTGGCCAACTGATATTATTGTAAAATCTATCATTGGAAGGTGAGTTTCTATATTACTTTCATGTTTGATTATTTTCTAATTACTTAACCTTCTTAATCTAAATCTCTATTTACCTTTTGTTATACTTTTATGATAGTATCATTATGTCAAATCTTACAAAACTTGAGTTTGTGGCTCTTAACATTACTTGAGTTTATTATACTTTTGTTATACTTTTGATGGATGAACAAAATAATGAGTTTCTAATGAGAAATCATGAATCCCGTCCAACTGGCTCTACTGCATTCCCAGAAGTGAATATAGTAACAAATGAATCATCCCATGGTCGGGGATGTGGACATGGACATGGACATAGAATCGGCCGTGGCCATAATTACCACTCAAGGTGGGCAAACAATGATGATAACTATAAAAAGGAAACTAGTAGAAATGATAATTATATTGAAAATTTATGCTATCGTTATGGTGGAAAAGGTTATTGGGCTTGTACTTGTCGTACACCAAGACATTTGGTTGAATTATACTAAGAATCGTTCAAAAGGAAAAATAAAAATAAAAGCAAAGAGTCAAAGATAGAAACAAATTTTGCTGGAGAAGAAAGCGATTCTGATTATGGCAACATGTATGTTACTCATTTAGATGTTGCTGATTACTTTGCCGATCATAATGGAAGAATTGATCACCTAATTGGTGATGAGAGTGTCTAAAAAAACAACTAAACTTTTATGAGTAAGTGTGTTTTCCTTTGCTGTCATAAAGTTATAATGCTCTCAATAAAAAAAAATTCTACTTACTATAAAGTTATTTATCTCAATAAATAAAATTATAAGTATTTCTTTTCATTAATTATTTTGTGTTTCTTTTGCTATGTTCCTGTTAATAAAGAATGGCACTCATTGACAATAATAAAGAAGATTTATGTCTCGTTAATAGTGCAACAACTCATACAATATTCAGAAATATAAAATATTTTTCATCTTTAGCAATACGAGAAGCCAATGTCCAAACTATATCTGGAAGTATAAAGATGATTGAAGGATTTGGAAGAGCTAATATATTGTTACCTGGAGGAACACAATTATACATTGATAGTGTATTTTATTCCTCCAAATCTAATAGGAATTTGTTGAGTTTCAAGGATATCCGTAGAAATAGATACCATATTGAAACAACGAATAAAGAAAATCAGGAATATCTTGTTATCACATATATGATTTCTGGTAGAAAATGCACATTAGAAAAATTCCCTGCTCTTTCATCTGGAATGTACTACACATTTATTAGTACAATTAAAATACATGCTATTGCAAACCAGAAGTTTGCAAGTGAGAATAAATTTAATATTTGGCATGACCGGCTAGGCCATCCTGGCACAATAATGATGCGAAAAATAATTGAGAATTCATCTGGACATTCATTGAAAAGAGAATCAATTCCACAATCCCATATTTTCTCATATGCTGCATGTTCTGAAGGGAAACTAATTATTAGACCATCATCGGTAAAAATAGAAAGTGAGTCTCTCACTTTTCTAGAACGTATACAGGGAGATATTTGTGGGCCGATACACCCACCATGCGGACCATTTAGATATTTTATGGTTCTAATTGATGCATCAACAAGATGGTCACATGTTTGCTTATTATCTTCTCGTAACCTGGCGTTTGCGAGATTATTTGCTCAACTAATTAGATTAAGAGCACATTTTCCTGATTATCCCATCAAGAAAATACGTTTATACAATGCCGGTGAATTTACTTCACAAGATTTTAATGAGTATTGTATGTCTCTGGGAATCAATGTTGAACATTCTGTAGCACATGTTCATACACAAAATGGTTTTGCAGAATCATTAATTAAACGTTTGTAGTTGATTACAAGACCATTGCTTATGAAATCAAATCTCCCAATATCTACTTGGGGACATGCAATTTTACATGCAGTGATGTTAATTCGTATCAGGCCAACTAGTTATCTTAAGGTCTCCCCTTTACAAATGGTTTTTGGTCAGGAACCACATATTTCCCATCTAAGGACTTTTAGATGTGCGGTATATGTTCCGATTGCTCCACCACAACGCACCAAAATGGGTCCTCAAAGAAGGATGAGAATATATGTTGGATATGAATCTCCTTCTATAATAAAATATTTAGAGCCAACAACAGGAGATTTATTTACGGCTCGATTTGCTGATTGTCATTTTGATGAATCAAATTTTCCAACATTAGGGGGAGAAAATAAACAACTGAAAAATAAAGTTAGTTGGAATGAATTATCATTATCTCATCTTGATCCTCATACAAAACAATGTGAACTAGAAGTTCAAAAGATAATTCATTTACAGAGTTTAGCCAATCAATTGCCAGACGCATTCACTGACCCTAAAAAAGTGACCAAATCACATGTTCCAGCTGTGAATGCTCCTATCAGAATTGATGTCCCTATTGGACAATCCACTGATACAAATGGATTAAAAGCACACTTGAAGCGTGGCAGGCCCATCGGTTCCAAAGATAAAAATCCTCGAAAAAGAAAATGAGCTATAAATATAGATGGCTAGGTCGAGGATATTCAACAAAATTTAGTGACTCCAGAAGAGTCATTTGACAACACTAATATCTCAATTTCGAGAGACATTCAGGTACCTGAAATATATGAAAATAATGAGATCTTAATAAATTATG
Source organism: Leucaena leucocephala (assembly GCA_037074615.1). Taxonomy (NCBI): domain Eukaryota; kingdom Viridiplantae; phylum Streptophyta; class Magnoliopsida; order Fabales; family Fabaceae; genus Leucaena; species Leucaena leucocephala. Next base: position 18,529,855 of record CM073567.1, on the reverse strand, counting down.
TTGTCAATAGAATACGATGGGATTGAGATAAAGTCAACGTTGACGATATTTTTGCATATAATGCAGCACTTGCTATAATAAATGATTATGAGGATCATGAACCAAAGTCTATTAGTGAATGCAAACAAAGAGATGATTGGCCAAAATGGAAAGACGCAATTGAGGCAGAATTAAAATCATTAGAAAAACAAAAAGTTTTTGGCCCTGTGGTTCTTACACCTGAAGATGTAAAACCAGTTGGATATAAATGGATTTTTGTGAGAAAAAAAATGAAAATGGTGAAGTAGTAAGATATAAAGCACGACTTGTTGCTCAAGGATTTACACAAAGACCTGGTATTGATTTCGTAGAAACATACTCACCAGTGGTGGATGCAACTACTTTTCAATATCTAATTAGTCTGGCAACAAATGAATGCCTCGATTTACGTTTAATGGATGTTGTTACAGCCTATTTGTACGGCTCACTTGACAATGACATTTATATGAGTCTCCCTGACAGATTTGAGTTGCCAAAAGCATACAATTCAAGTTCTCGAGAACGATACTCAATTAAGTTAAATAAGTCTTTATATGGATTAAAGCAATCAGGGCGCATATGGTATAATCGACTTAGTGAATATCTATTAAAAGAAGGATATAAGAATGATCAGATATGTCCATGTATTTTTATAAAAAGATATGGAAATGAATTTGCTATAATTGCTATTTATGTCGATGATATAAATATCATTGGAACTCCTGAAGAGATTTCCAATGCGGTGAATTGCTTAAAGAAAGAGTTTGAAATGAAGGATTTGGGAAGAACAAAATTTTGTCGTGGACTACAAATTGAATATCTGAAAAATGGGATCTTCGTGTATCAAGAAACTTACACAAGAAAAGTTTTAAAATATTTCTATATGGATAAATCACATCTATTATGCACTCCAATGATTGTAAGATCTCTGGAGAAAGATAAAGATCCCTTTAGACCTCAAGAAGGTGATGAAGAACTACTTGGCCCAGAAGTGCCTTACCTTAGTGCAATTGGTGCGCTTATGCATCTTGCTAGTCACACACGACCAGATATATCATTTGATGTTAACTTACTAGCAAGATATAGTTCTTCACCAACACGAAGACATTGGAATAGGATTAAATATATTCTTCGTTACTTGAATGGTACTATAGATATGGGATTATTTTATTCAAATGAACACAAGACTAACTTTGTTGGATATGCTGATGCTGGGTTTCAGTCTGATCCACATGTTGGTAGATCGCAAACAAGCTATTTGTTCATATGTAATGGTACAGCTATTTCATGGCGATCAATGAAACAAACCATATCAGCCACATCAACTAATCATGCAGAAATACTTGCGATACATGAAGTAAGTCGAGAATGTGTATGGTTAAGATTGATAATACATCATATACGTACTACTTGTGGATTGTCATATAGTAAAATGATTCCAATAGTCCTATATGAAGATAATACTGCATGTACTACCCAACTAAAAGAAGGGTATATCAAAGGAGATAGGACAAAACATATTTCTCCAAAATTCTTTTTCACACATGATCTTCAAAAGAATGGTGAGATTGATATCCAGCAAATTCGTTCTAAGGAAAATCTAGCAGATTTGTTCACCAAGTCACTTCCAGCAACAATATTTGAAAAGCTCGTACATGAGATCGGACTTCGCAGATTCAAAGATATCAATTGATGTTGCAAAAGGGGGGAGTCGATACACGCTGTACTCTTTTTCCCTTGGCTGAGGTTTTGTCCCACTGGATTTTCCTAGCAAGATTTTTAATGAGGCAGCACTGTAAGTGTATCAATTAAATGTGTACTCTTTTTCTTTACTAGGTTTTTATGCCACAGGGTTTTTCCTAGTTAAAGTTTTTTAATGAGGCACATTATTAAAGAATGGACATCTAAGGGGGAGTGTTATAAATATTAGAATATAGATGTCCATCTTCATCTCCCTCTCCCTCTTCAAATTCCCTAGGTCATTATTCCTCCATTAATTACTAGACTCTTCATTACTTCTCCATTAATTACTAGACTTTTCATTATTTCTCCATTAATTAATGGACTCTTCATCTTCAACTTCTATGCCTATAAATAGGCCATACCATTTGTGTTGTAAAAAAAAAAAGAAGAAAGAATAGAATATATACTTCTCTAATTTTTTTGTCCCCATCTCTTCTCTTCTCTCCTCTCCTCTTATTGCTTATTGCTAGTTTTATAACACTTATAAGGTTTTCTTTGATTTTCTTCTCTTTATACGCTCGTGTACGCAGTGCTGTGACATCACCTGCTAGTTAGTTGAGTAAGAATGCAAATTAATATTCCCTCCATTCCAAAATATTAGCTAGATAGAGTTTATTTTTAGTCATAACTGTAAGACCCAAATTTATTTTGTCTTATAAAATTATAATTTTTGTCAAAGTATTATAATTGCATATATTAAGTGACAATCTAGCATAGGTTAATGATCTTTGACTAGCGTATTAAGTGTAGGAAGGAAAAGAGATGACATATTTTAAACACAAGAGTCAAGTGGCGGCAGCTAAAGGGGGAGAACAGAGAAACTTTTAAAAGAACTATGTTAAATGAAAGGATTTGGGAGGCGTAGAAAAATGCTAATATCATGTGGAAGGAAATGACTAAGAAGGTCCGAGCAGTTACTAAAGTAATTTTGGGAGAATCTAAAGGTTTTGGTCAACAAGATAAAGAGAATTGGTGGTAGAACAAGGATGTATAAGCGAAAGTTAAGTCCAAGAGAGACTGTTTTAAAGCTATATGCTTATGTAATAATACCGAAAATTGGAAAAAATATCATTTAGCTAAGAAGAAAACTAAGAAGGCGGTGAGTGCAACTCGTTTTAATGCTTTTGAGGAATTTTATAAGGAGTTAGAGATAAAATTAGGAGAACAAAAGATTTATAAGATTGCAAGAGACAGGGAAAGGAAATCGAGAGATTTGGATCAAGTACAATGTATTAAGGATGAAGAAGGCAATATTTTGGTTGAGATAGTAATATTAAAGAACGGTGGGAGACCTATTTTTACAACTTGTTTAATGACGAGGGAGGAGGGTCGAGTTATGAGCTAGAGGATTTAAAACGAGAAGTTGAACCAAATTTGGCTTTTTACCGTAGGATCCGTGTTGGCGAGGTTAAAAATGCGCTTAAGAAAATGGAAAATAGTAAAGTTGTTGGACCTGATGGCATTCCTATTGAAGTTTGGAAGTGTTTAGGTGAAATGGGGGTGGTATGGCTTGCTAAACTTTTTAACGTGATATTAAATTCTAAGAAAATGCTGGATGACTGGAGGAAAAGTACTTTAGTTTCTATTTACAAAAATAAAGGGGATATTCAAAATTGTTCAAACTACAGGGGATAAAGCTTATGAGTCACACTATGAAGTTGTGGGAAAAGTTAATTGAACACAGGTTGAGATTAGAGACTGATATTACTGAGAATCAGTGTGGTTTCATGCCGGGTAGGACTACAATAGAGGCGATTTATTTATTAAGGGGGTTAATGAAAATGTACTGAACTAAAAAGAGACTTGCATAGGGTCTTCATTGACTTAGAAAAAATATATGATCGAGTGCCAAGGGAGGTGCTTTGGAAAGCTTTGAAAAAGAAAGGTGTACGCATGTCATATATCAAGATAATAAAAGATATGTATGAGGGGGTAACAACTATTGTAACAACGTCTGGTGGCGAAATAAATAATTTTCCCATAAGGATTGGTCTACATCAGGGATCATCCTTGAGTCCTTATTTATTTAATTTAGTAATGGATATTCTAACTAAGCCTATTCAAGAAGAAATCCCTAAGTGCATACTTTTTGTGGACGATATAGTTCTTGTAGCGGAGTCAAGAGAATAGATTAATTTTAAACTTGAGTTATGGAGAAGTACTTTAAAGTCGAAGGGTTTTCATCTGAGTAGAAGTAAGACTGAATATATGTATTGTAATTTTGATAAGAGGTAAGTTAGAAGTAATTTAGAGATCAGATTGGGAGATCAAGTTATTCCATAAATAGATAAGTTCAAATATTTGGGATCAATGATACAGAAGGACGGTGAAATTTTGGAGGATATTCATCATAGAATTCAGGCCAGGTGGTTTAAATGGAAAAAGGCTACTGGGGTTATATGTGATTGAAAAGTACCAGATAAAGTAAAAGGAAAATTTTATCGTACTGCTATAAGATCAGCAATATTTTATGGAAGTGAATGCTGGGCTTTAAAAGGACAGCAAACACATAAAGTTAGGGTAGCTAAGATGAGGATGTTGATATAGATGTGTAGGCATACAAGAAAAGATAAGATTCGTAATGAACATATACGGAGAAGAGTTAGAGTGGCACCTATTGAAGAGAAAATGGTAGAGAACCGTCTTAGGTGGTTTGAACACGTACAAAGAAGGCCAAAGGATGCACCGATGAAAATGGTGGATCAAACAGTATGGACACCGATTAAAAGGAGTAGAGGAATGCTAAAGAGAACGCTCAAATAAGTCATTGAACATGATCTCCTAGTCAATAACCTATCTAAGGATTTAGTTTTTGATAGAGCACAATGGCGTTATATGATCCATGTAGCCGACTTCATTTAATGAGATAATGATTATTGTTGTTGTATTATAATTGTATATATTAAGGGGTTTCTATTAAGGATAATTCAAATGCACATTATTAAAAGAAAATTTTAAAAAATTAACATAATTATTATAAGTAATTTAATTAATTTTCTTAAAATTTTTAAATTAGTTAAATAAATTTAATATTAAAGACCTCAGATAGTAACATAATTAGTGTGTGAAACTCATAATTTCGGCGAAGCTGGAGGAATCCATGTTTTAATCGAGCCAACTTTAAACATGAATAAAAAAAATAAACCCCCCCTTCAGTACTCGTATCTAGATTGCAGAGATAATTGCAATGACCCCAAAAAACCTACACTAACTACATTGAGAATAGATTTTTGTATTTGTCACTCTTTCTTATTATTTCTTATAAATATCTGACTGGATCATATTCGAATATTATCAGATATAAAAAAAAGTAAGTCTTACAAAAATAATATCTATATATATATATATATATATATTTAAATTTGACACCTCGTATTCAAAGGGTTAAATTCTTTTTACTTGAACAACCGCATGTTATTTTTGTGACTCCTTCTCCTGAGGTTGTCTTCAATTTTCTTCTCTTTACACCCGTGTATACGCAGGTTGATGTGAGATCACAGACTAATTAGTTGACTGAAAATGCAAATTAATAACCTAAATGCTATAAAATACAATGGGTGAAACTAACCTAAATGCTATAAAATACAATGGGTGAAACTCATACAAGAGTTTTGACGAAGCGGCGGAGGAATCCATGTTTTAATCTCAAGTCAACTTTAGACATGAATAGATCGTAAATCGTACTTCATTAGTTGCATCGAGATTCTAGAGATAATTGCAATGAACTCAAAAAAAAACTCTACAAATAATTGGCAGTTAATATGACTGTTAGGTTTGATTAGCTGGGAATTTTCAGGGACGAAAAAAATTATTATTTAACGATAAACAAGAGCATTCCAATTTGCCATATATATATATATATGATAACCGTACGAGCTGTCGGTTTCTCCTAGCCGTCGAGTTTGACTATTCAACTTTTTTAGGGGCAATGGAAGTCAAACAAAAAATACAACCTGGAAAGTAGACTGCAACTTCTAGAATTTTTTTAAAAAGAAAAGCTAGAAAATGTGAATAAGATACTAGTAATGATTTTTGTGTCTCGACTTAAAATTAAATAACAAGAAAGAGATCGCTATTAAATAATTATATACTGATAATGTTAATTTTCGAAATAAAATAGGTTTACAATACAGATACAGGCTGAACCACGATTTAATTACTTTTAAAAGTATATACACATAGATCAAAAGCTCAGATAAAATCTAACAGAATATATGAAATTTAACGATACTTGGACTCTATTTAACTAATATTTTTTTACTGATGAAAGGAAAAATGATAAAAAATAATTATTTTTTTTATATTTTAAAATGACAATTATTTTAAAACAAAAAAAAAATCAAAGTGACAATAAGTATATAAAAAAAGGGAGTATATATAATATTCCTTCAATTCAAAATAACCACATTCAATTCCTTTATTATTTTTAATTTTTTATGGCAATAAGTTCATTACAGTATAGAAAATCAAGCAATCCGATTATTCTTGAAAGCACTCCGAAGTTTGATTATTTAAAAAATTAAAATGGACAAAAATTATTAGCCCTGAGTTTGGGCATTTGAGAAATAATTAGATGAAAGTAGAGTGATTAATTGATATATTTATCAAGTTTTTGAAACCAAATCTTCAGGATAATTATGTTCAAGTACTACTGTATAGTTTTTTATTATTGCGTAGAGTATCTATAACTAGAAACTAATTTTTTAAAAACATATAGATTATCGATTATCGAAGTAAGTTTTATTTTTATTTCACCCAACAATTTTTTTTCATACACACAATTCAAACTCAACTATCATGTTTAAAAAGTACTACTATATAGTCTGTTAGGGCCTTGTGGGCAGATGATACCAAACTCATACTTGTTTAAACGTGGGATTATGGATTCGACTTGAGTTATAAAAAGAAAAAAAAGATAGTTGTTATTGGCCCCAAACTTCAATCATGCACTATGGTACATACATCAAATGAAATGGATGATGAATCCAAAATAGAAGCAGTCAACACAAATATATCGGTTTAGACAATACCGCAAATTAAAACAAAAACATATATAAAGCGGAAACATCTCGACGACGTATATTAGGTGATGAAACAAATTAAAAGGAGCTAGAAGAAACGATAATTATTGGAAGGAGGAGAAGATTGTTGGATGTGAGAAACCATGTCAGGAGTGAGACGAAGCATGCGAAGATTTCTCTCCATTTGAAGCTGCACGATGCGTTGCTTAGTGATCTCAACCTGTTGAAAGTTGTTAAGATTTGGTAATTTGCGTGCATACTCATTCTGGAGCAGTGCAAGTTGTTCATACTTGGCGATCTGCTGATCAAGGTCTCCTACGTTCACTCTGTTCAATTTCTCCAACACATCTTGCACTATTTCCTCCACCAGTTCTGATTCCATCCTGACACAAGGTTCCCAAATCAATTTTACACAAGCACAGTCATATATATGTTTTAATTATAAGGGAAATTTAATTCCGTTGGGAGTCAGTATAATTCTACCTACTTTTTAAACTAGGTTTCTATAATTTTTTATTGGGTCTTTATAGTTTATTTAGTTATAGGCGTTAGTCATTATACTCATAATATATATTTTTTAATTAACGTGGGTGTGGACTAAATAACATGTCTCAAAATACAAAACAAAAGGAGATTTTTAAATAATGAAATGATGAAATAAAATTTATTTATTATCAACATAAAAATCAACTTATTATTAAGCTCATAATCATCTACTTGCATATGTATATAATATGTAACATGGTTGATGATTTTAATTTTTATATCTATACATATGGTAAAATTGATGAGTAAGAGCCACATCATCAACTACTAGATATATTCTTCTTACAAATTAAGAAATTATGGGTACTGGGGTGAAGACCTATAATTGAGAAAATTATAAATATCTGATAAAAAGAAAAAATATATATTAATTAAAAATGAGATAAAATTATAGGGATTTATATATTAATTTTTCCTAATTATAATTATGGAATGCAGTTAATTACCTGTTGATAGTACAATCCCAGCCAGAATAACTAGCAGCTTCTGCCAAAGCGTCCCTCCACATATGTACCTTGGTCAAGTTATCCCTAAATCTCCTTTCATGTTTCTCAAAGGCTTCTGCATAACTTCCTATCTGATTACGAACAAAGGATGGATCGATGCCGTAGAAGACAGGCAACACAACTTGGCCTCTGGTTCTTTTACATTCGAGAATCTTCAAGAGCTCATCCAAACACCACTTGGAATTTGCATAGTTCTCGGAGAAAACAATCACAGAAAGCTGAGCTTCCTCAATAGCCTTAATAAGAGTGCTTGATATTTCATCTCCTCTCTCGAGATTGTAGTCCATGAAGGTTACGATGTCGTGCCTCCTGAAAGCTGCGTTGAGATGGCTTGTGAAGCTCTTGCGAGTGTCTTCTCCTCTGAAGCTGATGAACACCTCGTGCTTCTCTGCAGGAGCAGAGCCACTTCCACTTGACGATGAGCGATTCATATTGATCAAGTCTTCGTTAATTGGATCTAACTCTTCCTCTGGGTTTCAAACTTTCAAAGCCTTCTTCCCTTGTATATATATCGCTAAATGAAATGAAAATGTTTAAAAGAAAACGATATAAAGTTTTGACCAAGCTCTAAAAGGGTGCTTACACCTAAAAACCTTTTCTAATAAAGGAAAAAAAAATGTTAGTGGCAACTCAGAACTGAGAAGTCTATGGCTTGGGTTAAGAATTTAATTATTAAAAAGTAAACAGTATATATTTGTTATTATCTTTTATTTTAAAATTTATTATTATATACTCTTCAGTTATCAATGGTGAGTAGCTTGGGTAATTAATGCTATTTTTAGAACCTCATAGTCATTCTCTATATTACTTATTATCAATAGTGAGTAGCTGTTGATCTAGGAATTGGTACCGACCAGGGAGGGAAGGCTTATCTTGGGAAAAATATTTGTATTTTTATGCTTCAATTTTATTGTCTTTGATGTTTAGTTTTACTTGATTTACTTCTATATAATTAATTAATATCTTTATAAGTTATTTAATTTCATTTGATTAGTATTTTAATTATTCCAAACTAATTTACACAAAAACAAATTTACAAAACCTCTATAATTTGCAAGTAATTAATTTACTAAGTTTTACAACTGAACTATGTGTAGACCATGCATGTAAATACATTTTTATCCATTTTCTTTTTTTATAAAATATTGGTTATTTTATAGTAAATCATTTAAGACTTATTAGTATTAGATGAAGTTTGAGGTAGCTATCTGTATTTAATTTTTTTTATTTGGAGCCTATGAATAATTTTTCCAACAAATTAAGATATGGGAACTAGGTTGAAAAATTAAGAAATGAAAATAAAATTTATTAGTGAAAAAAGACTAAAATTATGAGAAATCCATTTCACTCCAACTAAAATTCATTTTATTAGTTTATGGTTACAATGAAACTCTCAATCATCTCATGTTATCATATGGCACCTAGCGAATTTTTTCACAAAAATAATTAATTCAATAAAATCCTATGTTTGAAAATATGGAGTTTGACTGGAGACTTATTAAATATATAGCCATCAAATTTGACCCAGAATTTTTTTTTTTTTTTTATGAAAATGGGAATGGGAACATGAAAAGGCGCGAAAGTGGGCATTATATTCCCCTTACCTGTCAGGGACACGCATTAATGTATTCCACTTGTCAACTTGAACATACCAAAATTCCATATCATGTAAATTTAGTAACTATAATAAGTTTAATCCATTATCAGTCGATTTAATTGATAGAAGGTAAAATATATAATTATTTAAATTATATTTAATTTTTAAAAAATATTATTTTATTATAATTTTAATTATAACTTTTAAAAAATATTATATCTCATAAATATTTAAATTTATATTTAAAGTTAATTGATAATTTATTATGCCCATATTATTATCGTTTAAAAAGAAAAGAGATTTTATCTTACCTTTAAATTATGGGTGAGTCTAATTTTTTTTTTAATTTTTTTATAAAAAAAGGAAGTTTAACCCAAATTTTTTTAATTAGAATTTTTAATACTTCATGTATTTTAAAATTTTATTCGAACGTTAATAATTGACATGCAAGTAGGTAGGTACTTGGTCCTCATGATCTGTCATGATCAATACAATTTAAAAATAGTCTGAATCCAAATTATAAACTCCCCAAAAAGAGGGCAGAGTCTAAATGGATTCAGTAATTAAAGGATAAAAGAGAAGTAACATTGACACTACATCTAACTCAAAAATTTAATTCATGAGTGCTTCATTTTTAATATATATATATATATTATTAAATCTAATTTTATCCCATATAAAACTTTTCACATTTGGTTAAGTCTACTTGCACTTGACAATATATACACAATAATATAAAATTCTAAAAACAATATCACATTTGATCATTGATAAAGGAGCTAGTTGAATAATTTAAATAGATTAAGAAAATTAAATAAATCAGAATAGATTAAGAAAATTAAATAAATCAGTTAATTATAACTAATATAAGAATTAATTGACTAATTTAAATAGATTAAAGATTATATAATATGAATTCATATTGACGGTTTAGATTTGATAATAATTAATAATTAACTAATTTATTTAATTTTTTAATTTATCTAAATTAGTCAAATAACTCTTGCATCAAAGAACTGGTAGGGGTATGCATAGGTAGGGTAGGGCAACCCCTTGCTCGGTACCCTGCCCGAAAAAAATATAGACTGTATTTTGTTACCTGATGCCCGACCCTGTCCGGTAAAAGCCCTAACCATTTTGGGTTGGGCATGGGCGGACTGAACATGCTCAAATCATGATGTCATGTTCATATTGTGAGAAAAAAATTGTAATTATTAACTTATAAAATAATATCATATTTATATCTTTAAAAGTTAAATAATATCTATAATTCACTAAAAATAATGTAACAAAAAGATAGTAATTAAAGTCTTAAAGTCTATTGCATATATAAAAAAGAAAGATTGAAATATATAGGGGTTGGATATTTGTAGCATTATTGCAATACTAATAATTGAATGCTTGACAAGCAAAGCATATGAACAACTTTAGTATTTACATAAATATAAGAGTTACGTTCAATATTTTAAAAATAAGCAATGAGAGTTATTAACTAAAATAAAAAGTGTAAAATTATAAATAGAATAAGTTAAAAAAATATGAGAAAAAATTAAAAAAATATGTATACATAGGGCTGGGCTAAATGGGCAGGGCGGCATACTTTACCCAGTGCCCTGTCCTGCCCAACACTTGGCCCGATTCTACCCTACCCAAACATATTTTATGCAACTTTTTTTAGATTGAACTAAGCAATTTTTCTATAGGTTCAAATAGATATATTGGGCTATAGATATTATGAATACAACTAACAACTGGAGTATGTAGCTAATCTATAATTCTGTATATTAACAAATGTGGCGTGACTAGCTTGGAGCTACAGTGTTGCCATCTGTCTCCTTTCTCTCCCGCTTCGTTGGCGAATTGATTAAATTTTGTTCTTCACGTCAATTGCTATATCCTCTACAAGCCTCGACTCACTCCTATACAAAACAACAGCGCCAGCGTCTATTACTTTTCATAAAAACATCAAATGATTTATTGAAGGCATCGATCTGTTCTTTTGCGCACCTATCAAAAACTGGAAGATCAATCTTCCTCTCCAAATATCTCATTATTATTTGCATATGACATTATTATTTTAGTGTATTATATTGCTCTCGCTAACCAAGCAGCAGAAAATCAAAACCAAAATATCCTAATATTTTTGGGTTCACTTACATTTGGCACCCTATTTTTTAATAACACCTAGTATCATAAAATATTCTCATTAATACTCATTATCTTAAATTTAGAGTGTTTATTGCTACTTAGATAAATACTCTCTTAGATCTTTAATATAAAATTTAATTGACTTTTTAATAAATAAAAAAAACTAAATAAATCAGTTAATTATAATCAAATCTAAAATTAATTCATATTATTTACTCATTATTCTATATAAATTAGTCAACCAATTATTATATTAGTTATAATTCATTGATTTATTAATTAATTTTTTTAATCTATTTAAATTACTTAATTAGCTATTTTATTAAGGATAAGGATATTTAAGAGCAAAATTGTACCAACAATACTTTAGTTGGTGCTATAGAAAAAATTACTTCAATGATCCATAAATTATTTAGTTGAGGATCTTGGAAAATCCTAGAACAAATATTTCTGTCGTGCACATGCATGTAAAGCAATTAATACCAGTAAGAGGAGCTATCCCAACCGGAGATATTGGCTGCTTCTGTCATGGCATTCCGCCACCTTTGAACTCTCCGGCGACGTCCATAAGACCGTTCATGCTCTGTAAAAGCAGCCTCATAGATCCCAGATTGCTCTCTCACCTCTTTGGGTTTCACCCCATAGAAAATGGGTACCACAATCTGTTTTCTTTCTCTCTTGCGTTTGATTACATTTACGAGCTCTTCCAAACACCACTCTGAAGCGGCGTAGCCTTCCGAGAAAACGATGACCGAAATCTTGGACCGTTTGATTTCCCGTATGAGCCTGGGAAACATATCAGCCCCTCTCTCAATTTGGTGGTCTAAGAAGGCTACGATTCCGTGGCGGCTAAAAGATGCTTCCAGATGGCTCGTGAAGCCACAACGGGTATCACCGCTGAAGCTCACGAATACATCGTTAGTTGCTTTGGTTTTACGCTTAAGCATACAAATTGCCAAGACAGGAAAAACCAGTAATAAAGACGATGATAACATGTCGGTATTTCAGAAACTCGAATAGCTTTTCGTGAAGTATTAGAAACCGGACCAGTTGAGACATTGATTCGAGCTTTATAAGACTATTAAGGAATGCCGGCCGGAAGTGATCGATGGCGTTAATAAAAACCGATTCATTTTGTCGTTAAAATCCATTTCACTGTTCTGGCATAATTGTAGATGTCAACCCTATTACATAGTGAAAATCGCTCTAGCTCCTCGACATAAACAAGAACAATGCTTTTGGAAATTAAATATCAGTGACAATGAATACCTTTTGCAAGCTGTGAATTTTGATTACATCATGTTAACTTGTGAATTGGTTTTGACTTTAGAACTACTACATTATAATGCCAAAAACTCAGGCTAATAATCTCACTGTTCTTCATCATGTACATGTTATTTTAACCCATTTTAAGAAACTCTGATCTTTTTAAAGTTGGTTGAATCAGTTATCAAAATAATCGTGCTCTTTATCTTGAACCTGGCTCTCTTCTTCTTCCGGCCACAGATAATTCAATCAACTGTAATGTCATTCCCGATTTCAAGCCAGCCGATCCAAGCCATACACCTGGACATAAGTGAAACTGGATCAGACGCAACATTCTAATAAAACAAGGCATCCGTATAATTGATTGAAACTGGCGAAAGCAATCATATTATAATACAGTGATACAAAAAAACTATAACTGTGTATCAGGACGATGATGAACCTTCTCCTACAATGGTATCCATATCCATGGGCCTAAACTTAGGTAATATGTATGAGGGGCAAAAGAGAAAGGCTGAGTTTATTGCTAAACATTGAGTTACATAAAAACTATGGCAGGCAAATAGAAATATTTGGGCCAAAATAAAAAGGCCCTGTCGGGGGAGGGATATGAATAAATTATGAGAAGATGGGAGAGGGAAAAAGACAAAATAGCATCATACATTAGTTCAACTGGTAAAGAGGTGAGACATGTGATTATTTAAAACGTGTTCAATCCTTGGGGAGTACTATTTTATTGTGGTTCCAGTCAAGGCGCTTGATGAGATATCCTAACTCTTAGGTACTTAAATTTACGCCTGAGGGTAATAGACAGCTCGCCTTGCCTAATATTAGTATCACCTAATAGGAGGGGAGACTTCGCCTTATTTTTATATTATTAGTGAGCCTAACCCCTTTCCAAAAATTCTTGTACAAAAAAACAGAAGCATGGGTGCCTTTTTTTTCTTTTGTTTGGGCCAAAGCATGTGTGTATTTGATGAACTACAAAATAGCAATATATGCCCTATTCACTATTTACTATAAATTATATCTTATATTAAGAACAGAAAGTAGTATATTGATAAGAACATATGTCTTCCTATTGGAGGTAATGTTGTTTAAAGTATTATTGAACACTAAATATACTTCTAATTAGGATCTGAACATTGGTTTGACACGTTGTGATGGATTAATTCATTCTGTTAGACCAAATCTGCAATTGGTTTAAAATAGACATATTTAATTAATTTGATTAAATTAAAGAAATTAGTTAAGTTAGTTAATATAACATATTTTTTTTCTAAAATATTCTAATCATTTTTATCAATTCCCTCTCTTATTTGATTATTGTTAACGGAGTATCAATAGGATAATTTATGAAAAAATTAATAAAGATAGAAAATATGTTTTATATTTAAGATAAATATTAACTTATCAATTAAGTCATATATTAATAACTAGAAGGAGTATATAACTAGGAAAGGATGGGTGTTATTAAGTCATATATTAATAACTAGAAGGAGTATATAACTAGGAAAGGATGGGTGTTTCCTTCATCCAAGACCTGTGTTCTCTAAAGGAGCTAGATGATAATTATGATTATGATCATTATATATGTATAATACAATTAAGAGCAATTAGAATATGGGTTGCCATAGATACTATAAGACAAATAAGAGTACAAAATAATGTCGTCACAGAAAAGTAATAGTAATTTTGGATGATCAGTAATTGGAATCCGCCCGTTTACTTCATGGGAAAGAAAAAGATTCGTAAACTGGGCATATCTCAACATTCATCACTATCAAACAAATTAATACCAGATATAATGCATAATGATCATCTTCTCGTAAAATTACATACATTCATTCATGTGTTCACTAAATACCTTTAAATACCTTGAAAAACAGTGGTGTTCAGTCATTGTTTCTTGAGCTTGAATTGCACAGTTTCTTTTCAATGTCTGAATACTTGTCTTTCCGCATCTTTATCAAGCATGAGATTTGTATCTCTATCTCATTGAAGATAGAATGAGACTTGGAAAAATCAAGACAAGTTAAGAGGTGATATATATGAAAATAGTCTTGAGGGAGGGGGGAGGAGAGAGGCATGCATAATAAGGAGATAGCGTTGATATATAAAAGGTGGAGAAGCTTGTGGATTATCTCAAAGGACCCACCATTTGTTCGCATTCCAATTCCAAATGAAAATGAGTATTTTTTTTTTTAAGGATAATATTTACCCTTTGTCAGACCTGAAAAGGCAAGAGATCTGAAAATGCACATCATTTTTCATGTAGAGCGTCTAGTTATTGTAGATTATATTGTACAATAAAATCTGTCTGAAAACAATTGTTATTTGTGCTTACTTTTTTGTATTGTTATCACTATCATGGATTAGAATTAATGTTGTCACTATCATGTATTGTATTGATATTTTTTACTCTTGAAAGAGCAATGTATAGTTGTCCATTCTTTTTGGTTTAATGTACTCCTCTCTTAGGGCAAGAGAAAAATTTAATATAAAGTTATAATTTTACCCTTCATTTATTATTATATTAACTTTATTTCTATGGAGTGTGATGTATATTAAATAGAGGTAAAGTTAAAAAGTTATTAAATTTTATGATATAGTTAATGAAGTTTAAGGTTTTTCTTAGAAATATATTAGAAGTAACTTATAAATAATATAAAAGTAGTAATTAATAATCCTTTAGTCCTATTTATAAGATAAAAATAGAATGAATTTTTTAATTCTATTTATAAGTTACATTGTTAAATTTTTCATATAGATATACAGTTTTACCATTCATTATTATTATGTTGAATTTGTTCTCATTGGATATAAAATATATTAAATAGGGATAAAATTATAAAGCTGTTGAATTTTAAGACAGATTTAATAAATTCAAGATTTTCCTTAATCTATATAAAATATATTAAAAATAATTTATAAATAAAATTAAAAAAGAATATTACTCTTAGATCACTCGTAGACCAGGTTGTATCCCAACTTTTGATGTAACGTCCAAAGAAACAGAGGGCAGTTTTCGGACGGTGAAACAACTAGGACCTTTTTTATTTATGAATGTTTTTTCTTAGGAGAATATATTACTCTTATCAGCCGTGTACCTTTAAGACTCAAGTCACATAAATTTTATATAATAAAAAAATAAAGAGCTATGTATCTCTTTGACAATGCTTAAATAGAATCTAATATGGAAGTATTGGATTTTTTTTATACTCTTTGTAAAGAAAAACATTTTTAAAGCTACGCTATTTAATGGAGAAAAGAAATGAGATAATTTTAAAAGAGTAATTAATTTTTTTCCTTAATTTGTACTATCTCCATGACTATAAGACACAGTTTTTGGAGCTAGTCTAGTCGTATTTATAATATACACTTAAATATTTTTACCATTTCCGCCCCCGTTAATTACATATTATGTCTCTCATACCCCTCTACTTTTTTTAATCATCATCTCCCTCATTTATTCTCTCCATAAATAAGGTATTTTTTTTAAACAAAACACACACATTTGTTTACCAAACCTATAATAATCCAGCACCAGAGCACAAGGTGGTTTGGAAACTCCGAAGGGGAAGCCTAATGTAATCGAGGCAACCGGAGAAAGGATTCTTTCTTTGTTTTGTTTTTGATTTTGTTTCTTTCTTTTGGTCAACAAGATACCGACGAACTCTGGACGTTGGGATAAGACGGAATTGGATAACAAAAAACAAATATAGAATTGTAAGGTACTTTCTTTCTCATTCGGCATCTGGAATTTGTCATATGGTATTTTGTGTGTGTGGGGAGAGAGAGAGAGAGGGATATAAATAGATAATTATATGACATATGGTATCACCAATTGAAAATATCGATCACTGGTAGAAATTCTAAAACTTCTATTTAAAGGACTTCGTGTAAGCATGAAGTTTTAAATTCAAAATCTATATCTATATAGAAAATATCTTTTTAGGAGTTTTAATTGTTTAAACATAAAAATTCTAAATTTAAATTTATGGGTATATAGAAAATATCTTTAAAAAATTAATTATAGATTGAACTGAATAATATTTAGATATGACTCAATCGGATAACTATCAAAAATAAAATCCTAAAAGGGTAGAAATGACATTTTTAGGGACCGATGGTGGATGATGAAAGAATGAGAGACGCAAGAGAGCTAGAAAAATTAATTTGGGAAGATGAGAAAGTATGTGAAGAGTTAGGCCTTCAGAGTATAATTGTTTGAATTAGAGTTGCTGTTCTTTCAGTAACGGCCAGAGGTCATAGATAGGATTAAACATGTAACCTTTTATTTACATATGAGTTTCTGTCATTAAGCTACATGGTCATTGATAATAGGAACCTATATTAATAAGATAAAACAGGCAAGAGTCCAAAAGACATTTGGGAAATGCATAAACCGTACGCAGCGATCAACATTCTAATTTACTAATATTGAAATGTTTGTTATATACATGCCATTAACAATTTTAAGGAGCCTAATGTGACTTTCTATAGCTCAGCATAATTTTCCATACCTAAATTGGAATTTATAAGAAATGTATGTATTCTTCTTGTATTTAATGTAAAACTTAATTAAAAAATTAATTTTAATTATAAATATAAAAATTATTTTATATATTTATTATTTTTTTTAAATTACTTATATTGATACTTTTTAATAATAATAAAATAAGAGATAGAAGGAAATAGATTACAGAAGATGATTAAGGTATAATATTAATTAGTTTTTTTAATATAATTAAATTAGTTAAATATATCTTATATTAATATTAATGACTGAAAGAATGTTATTTAATTGAAAGGAAGGATTTATTAAAAAAATAATAAGATGGTAAAATCTTCAGTGTGAAAAGAAGGGAGATTCAGCTAAGCTTGTGAGTTGTAGTGACTAGTGAGGAGGCTTACATATACAGCGAACTAGCCCACAAGAATTCCATATCAGGTTAAACTAGTTTCTTAGTTTGACGTAACCTTCTTATTTTGGTCCTTCGCGTATTTTAAAATTTTACGAAACCTGTATGATTAGAGACATTAATTTGAATTAGGTTCCCGACAGTGGGAAAAACATGTTCCCTCGCATGATCTGTCCTGATAATCTGCGCTTCAATTATTTTTTAAAAAAAACTGGGTTCTGAGATTTAAGTACCATAGTTAAATATTTTACAAATTTCATATTATGTATCATCTAAAACCAAACTCAACATAAAAGTAAGATAAGCTACATTGTTTCTTTTATTATGTCTAGAAATATATATTATTATAAACTTTTGGTTTTTTGGTAGAATTAGGGGGGTAACCCATAACCTAATAGCCTCCCCTTATAGAGGTTTCCGAACTAGATTTTGAAACAAAGCCCTACTATTTGCAGCTTTTGAAAACCTTAAATGTATTTAAAACAAAATATTAATAAAATTAATCTGAGTGATAAACAGTTCGATATCGCTTAAACGAGATCTCGAGTTCGAGTCTTAACATATATAAAAAATTATTGTTAAAAGACTCACCCACTATAACCAGGTACACGATGCAGGTCAAATCCGAATATAATTAGGATAAAACTCTGATTAATTAAGTGGACAGCCAATAAAAAAAAAACCGAAATGCTTGGTGGAAAAAAGCATCAAGGTGAAAATATCAGGAATAATCTCCTGAAGCCCACTAAGAATCTAAGATGCAATTGTCCCCGGCTGGAACTTGTAAATTTATATATTAGATTAAAAAGTGAGCCCATTAATTATAAATACAATTATACATAACTTTCAAAACCCATGAGGTGAATAGGGGATAATATCGAAGCAGCACCACACAGTATAGAGTCACACCAATTGAAGCAATAAAGTGATTATTTGCCAGGGGTCCCCGTGGGAAAAAAAAATACTCTGTTGAAATGCTCCCGGTCTAAACTTAATGGGCACGAGATACAAATTCATCAATAGACAAAAGGGAGGAGGAAAAAAAATGCATAGGAAAAAGAGAAGAAAATACTCAGCACAAAAGTTTTCTCCACCACCTAAAAAAATGGTTCCCAACAATTGTCCGCCTTCCCACATCTATAAAATCTCAATTTATATAAGCTGTTTTCCTTGCTGTCTCTACATTCTAGTCACTCAGATTAATTCAGAACAGGTGCAGGTGGGACCTCAAGGGTGGTTCCAGCTTGGATTTGGCCCCAGCCAATCAGACGCCAATGCTTCTCAACACGACGACTTAAAGCAATCTTCTCCCCCTTGCTAGTGCACACAGGGGAAGTGAGTTGCAACTTTGCCAAATCGTTCTTTACAGCAATAACTCTGGCCCCAGACGACATTGATCCGATGTTCAACATAAGGATCTCTGCTTTAGCCAACTTTGATACCTTTCCCTGTCTTTCAGTTCCTTTTGTCCGGACACCAAGCAATCGTCGAAGCAAGAAGAAGTTTACCTGCATGACCAAAAGAAACAAAACTCAGCCCCAAACAGTGCTTTTCTGGACATAATAAATGTTCTGAATGCAATTCATATCCCAACCACCTTATCCCATAACAAGATTGGCAAGCAAATGTGATATCTCCGTGAAAAAAAATTATAATAGGCAACAAAATTCCCTCTATCTGATCAAAATTTGAAAAGATAAGAAAATAGATTGACAACCCAAAATTCAAAGCCTGCATTGCCAACCAACAAGTTGTTAACGCCACCTACCTCAAGTTCAACGTAGACCTCAGGCAGTGATCCAACTTCACCAAGAACTTGCCCAACCAATCGGTCAGCACGGGTCAAAGTGGGATCCATTGTTGTGCCAACCCCAATCAAACCTCCTGGCACAGCAAATTGAAGCTCATTTTGTTCAGCATACAATGAAACTATTCTTGAGTATATAGGAGTGCATTTGATATTCCCACTCTCATCTTTAACGACTATTCCAGGCCGGACTTCAATGAATTGGTTTACTTTCAAAACACCCTGCAATAAACACATAATCAGATTGTACTTGACAAAAACGCTATAAACCTGACTTCAAGAATCTGCCCACAAATCCTATGTCAATGACCTCATACATCATGGTAAATTACCATCACAAACTCAGCTTGGTATTGAATCAGTACACATTTTTTACTGTTATCTTGATGATTTCATGTAAAGAAGAGTTTCACTACGAAAAGAGGAGAATAAATTAGTAATACCATATATCATTTATCATTATACTTAGCATGTAAAGCACACCCTTTTCACAACTTTTTGGTCAAATAGAATCAAACAATAAGTGAAAACTAGGATACAGTAAGCATTTGAGGAAGACGCAAATTATTCCCAAAAATTAATTGCGATAGTATAGGAAAATGCAGATAAAATAGGATTAGAACAAGTACAACATCAAGTATATTATATACCACAAAGACTTACCCTGAGAATGCTTCCACCAGCTACACCTCCTTTTATTTCATCAACCTCAAACCCAGGCTTATTGACATCAAAGGACCGAATTACAATCATATTGGGTGGAGAGACAAAGTTCCTTTCTGGAATTGGGATCTTCTTAACAATATATTCACACACAACATCAATATTATACTTCAACTGAGCTGAAATAGGTACTACAGGTGCACCATCAGCAACTGTTCCCTGGTAGACGACAAAATTGGCAGGCATAAGTTACTGTAATTTAACTCAATCATATAGCATATTCTGCTTCATTCAAAACTTACTTGTATAAACTTCTGGATTGCTTCATGCTGATTAATAGCCACATTTTCCTGGATCAAATCAACCTTATTTTGAAGAATTATTATATGTTGTAGACGCATAATTTCTACAGCAGCTAGATGCTCAGAGGTTTGTGGTTGAGGGCAGCTCTCATTAGCTGCTATGAGTAGCAATGCTCCATCCATGATTGCTGCTCCATTAAGCATTGTAGCCATGAGAATATCATGACCCTAGAGGAATTGGAAAAATAAATACTAATATCAAATAGGTGTAAAAAGGAAACAGCTAATCTATGCAGTAAATTCACATCAACCAGTGACCTTTTAACTTTTCAACTGAACTAGACAACATCAAAACATAAAAATTCCGTGCCATATGAAAAAAATGTATAAAGAAGTAATTATAAATCATAACCCCAGGGGTTAAAACATATTAATAAGATAACAAGCTATATACAGAACAACTGGGCAGAGATAGGGAAATGAATGAATCCATATGTCAAATTTGGCAAATATCATATCAGCCCTAAAATTAGAAATGCCTTACCGGGCAATCCACAAATGAAACATGTCTCAGCAAATTCATCCTGCAGTTTTCAAACCCTGGCACATCACACATAGGATTGTCTTCTTTTCCACTTCCGTATGCCCTGCAGAAGCAATTTAACTACATTATGGAAGCCCAAAATCACCAGCAATTATGATGGCATTTGCCAAGATACCCACTTGTAGCACATAGGCCTAGGACACATTTCATCTTCACACTTATATATCTTAGCATTTGCATAACCAAGCTTGATTGTGATATTACGCTCCAACTCATTTTTAAAACGAACAGTCTGCATGTACAATGGGAATCCAGAAGCATAGAGTTTAGAAATAAATATTTCAAGCTCAAGGAATATATACAAATAATAAAATCTAACACCATCTTACTTATTCCTTTTCCCGCATAGCTCAAGATGCAAACGAGTATCAAATGCAACGAAATTTACTTTGAAAAAAATAACATTACCATTTGCCAGAACCATTATGAACTAACATGCTCTTTCATGGTAGATGTTTCAAAAACATAAGGTGCACGAAGAGAGGAAGGGGGGATACCTGGACACCTGATATCGCTTTCACGACTGTTGACTTGCCATGTGCCACATGGCCTATGGTGCCTGCCAAGACACAGAACAATATCGTTCAATGGCTTGAGGAAAAAACTATGAATTCATAGGTAGCGTTAAATTTTGTTCTTTTTCTAAATTTTCTTTGCATGGACAACTGAAGTAAGTTTCCTAGTTATTTCTATCAGATCGCTGATGGTTATGGAAACTCTGATGTAAATGAACCAAACTAAATTGAATAAAAATATTACCAATATTAATGGTAGCCTGACGAGAGATGACTTCAGGAGAGAGTGGATGCAACTTTGTTACATCCAGTTTACTTAGGTCCTGTTCCATTAAACCCTTCCGTGACATTTTGGCTGCCTTAACTGGGTAATGAAATCAATATATGACTTGGCAATTCACTAGGTGCCAATCTATCTGCATTCGAAGATCACATGACAAGGAAACGGCATGAGAACCTACACATGAATATGTAACCAAAAATAGAATTTCATACAAAATTCTATGCACAAACTTCAGGTACAACCATAGAAGATAAAACCAGACATCAGAAAATCACCGTACAAATATTCTATACAAATAATTTGCATTCATAATTGCAATCTCCAACAACTTTTAGCTTAGTAGCTTATTGTACAGCAAGTTAATCATGCAAACTTTTGACAGAATCACTGATAATCAGTATCCAGTAAGGTAGTTTCCTATCATTAAAAACTCTTATTGAATATTTAATCATAGATAAAAACTATTCACAAATTAAATTCTATATATACCCACCTCTCCCCATGATAATAATCCCCTTTCCAAGCATCTTCCACATCCCTTATGTCCATAGCCATCACTCAACCATCCAACAAAACTTTCCTACAAATTTTAATAGCTCTCTGTTGCACCACTTATATATTCTATTTGCTAATTGGAAGTTGGAACCTATCAAGCCTTAAATATGTCTTATTAAACTATTACATTCATATACATCACCAAAAGTTCAAAATCTATGTTATTTTGAGTTTTCACCTCCAATAGCTTTCCTATTTAAATAATTTTGTCAACAATACACTTTATGCATGGAAGCATATTACTGGACAGAAGATTAATTGCATTTCTTAAAGAAAATGCCCCTTAAGCTGGGCGGGGGGAACCAAAAAGAAGGAGAATGAAAATGTAATTTATCAAAATGATGTAGAAAATATTGACTAAATGAAACAGAACCTACTAATAGCAAAATCAAAACCCAATGCTCATTAATCCACACACATGTATTTGGCAGAAAAGCACTATCTGCATTTGGAAATATAGCAAGAATTTATACATGTAGCATCATTCTGATCAAAATTACTAAACCACGACAGAACAATCTAACACGACAAAGAAGTAGTTGAAATGAAAAACAAATATGGCATTGGCATCATTTGAGCAGCCAGTTTATACAAATCGAAAAGCACATCATTTGCGACAGCGCAGAAAAGGCAGATACAGAGAGAGAAATTTGCCACTCTAAGGCCAAATCCAGCTGACCCCAAAGATGGAAATGGGTAAAGTGTGCAGGAAACTTTAGGCCACTCCTTTTATAAAGGAATGAAATGGAAAGTTAACTAAGTATTTGACAATCCAGGATCCCAACCTAAAGATCTGGTGTGTTTGCTTCCCCTTAAAGCATGATTATTTTCAAAGCATGCAATACCCTAGGAAAGAATTAAATCAAACACGCCCATCAATTAACTGTGGCAGCCATGCAGGTGACTTCTAACGATTGGGGGGGAAAACATATCCTCCAGAATCCCAGCTAATTAAAATTGCTCGTAACTAAGTGATACTAATTATTCACCCAGTGCATCCATATAGCCAAAGAAAGGCATTTAGGATATCCTTAGCAGGAGAGATAGAAATAGATATAAAACCTAAAAGATACAGGAGGTCCAATCCTCCTTGGCGAGGACTATGAATGGTAACAACCGAGAAATAGTTTGCCAAAAACAAAAAACAACAGAGAAAGAGAATCAACGGTCACCGTGAACAAGTACACCTACGACGATAGTTTAACAGATTAGAAACCGGAAAGTAACGATTAAAGTCGAAAACCCGATGAGGTGAATTTGCCGGTTGGAGCTGCAGATAGATGGGAAACCGGAGGGAATGGCCGCTTAACTGAGGAGAGTGTGAGAGTGCGCTTGCAGCTTTGGCAAAGAAAGAGAAACCCTAAAATCTCGCCCTGGTGCAAAAAAATATACCGGAAAATTACATGGCATTATTTTTACATTTATATTAACATATTTAAGTGGTTAAATTTTGTTCTTTGTTTTTTTATAGTATTAGTAATTTAAAGTTTTTAGATGTGTAAAATAAATCATAGAACACGGATTCAAAGTAATTTCAAAAATAATTACTCGTATTTCTTTTTCTTATATATGTCACAATCGATATAGATACCTTATCAAATTACATGTTTCTAAAGTTATTCAATTCAATGTATAATAAGTGGAATATATTTTATTTTTTCACTATGTAATACGTATTATTTAATAGAAAACATCCTTTTATTCGTATTGCTATTTAGATATATTAAAACTATTTTTTTTTACAACATTTTTATCAATTTTTTATATGATTATTTAACTAGATTAAATTTAAATATTATCATATTTAATTAGTATAATTTTTTTAAAAAAAATTATACATTCATATAAACTTAATATTAAGATTTTATATTTAAATAGTTAAAATCTTTTTATTACGAGTAATGTTTCTTTAGTATTTAATGCGGATACCAAGGACATCATATGTTTGATGTAAAAATTGATTTTAAATTATTCTAGCAATTTATAAGTAGAATATCATGTAAATCCCTCGATTGCTAGTGCATTAGGAATTTCTTGTAAATCCCTCGAACACCAACACATCAATAATCAATAGTTCATATGCTAAACAAAAACGATATCATATTTTATTTGGTTACTTACCTATTTATTAAAATTTTATTTTAATTATATTTAAATTTGACCTACATCACATATCTGGTTATAGTGAGTGAGTCTCTAATAGAGATTTTTTATATATGCTAAAGCTCAAACTCAATACCTCATTTTAATGATATCGAACCACTTACCACTCAGAATAACCCATGTTAGTAAAACAATCAAATTGAATTCGTGTGATGATAGACATATTGGACGTCTCAAATGGCCGGTCATTCATAATTTTGGGCTTAGACTTAGGTTAAATCTTGGGCCTCGATTTGAAGTCCCGGATAGTTCCTCTAATGAGAGGATAATGATCTCCAATCTACCTATTATTCATAAGTTCAGTTAATAAAAATATGAGATATATGATTATTTAAAAGGTATTCGATTTTTAAAAAGCACTACTTTATTATGATTCTAGTCGCGACACTTAAAAATGCATTCTAATTATTGGATGCATAACTTTATACTTAAGGGTAATTGATAGTTTGCCCTGGTTAATATTGATATTGCTTAAGAGGAAGAGAGATTTCGCTCTGCTATTGGATCTTGGGTGAGCCCAACGCTTCTAAAAAACAAATTTATAAAAAAAATTGATCTCCAATCTCATGGACATATAGACTAAATATATCGATCGTAATAGTCAATAAGAATTGACACAAATAGTGAGGAATAAACTTGTATCTTAAAAGGACTCAAGTTTAATTCTTACTATCATTGTGAGGAATCTTTTAGTAGGCTATTTTGTAAGTCCCCTATAAACTATTTTTAAGCTTTAGGGCTATGTTCTGATTTTAGTAAGAGATCAATACTAAACATAGCTAAACTTTATGTAACAAAAAAGTATCGATCCTAATAGGGTTAAATCTAACAAAAATATTTATTTATTCACAAAGTAAAATCACCTTTTATTGATTAATGTATTGAAGGATACTATTTTAAATATGATTATTTTTTATGATACAAATGCTTAAAAGAAATATATATATCAATCCTTTAGGGCATATCAATCATAATTAACTTTAAATATATTTATCTCTAAATCTTAAAAAAAAATGTATTGAATGTCAAGTTTTCACATTAATTCAATTCGTTTACTTATTACTTATTCCGTCTTTAATATATGACTTAATTATATAGTTAATTTTTATCATAAATATAAGATATATTTTATATATTTATTAACTTTGTCATAAATTACCTATATTGATACTCTCTCAATAATAATCAATTAAAAGAGGGAGTAAATGAGTTAAAGTAAAATTATTATAGTATTTTAAAAAGTATAGCATATTAAATAAATAAATTAATTTCTTTAATCTAATTAAATTAATTAAATAATTTTTATATTAAGTATTGGAAGAGTATTAGATAATAATATTTATTAGTGAAAAATACCACCTAGTGGGATTAATGGGTTACTTATGGAAGAAATAATGACAGCTAAAGTGTGATCTGCATAATATAAAATAATTAGCTAATGTTCGCTGGTTAAAAGTGGAAGATAAGAGTCTTTAAAAGATTTATTCTTGTCTAATGTCGGCAAATAAGAGTTAATAAAAATAATAAAAAATATACTCATATTTTATAAGAATATGAGTTCGATTCTCACTACTAATGTGAATGCTTCTTTAGTAGACGATATCATAAATTTTCTACAAATAATTTCTAAACCTTAGAATTATGTCATGAACTTAATAGAAAATTTGTATTAAATTTATCTAAATTTTTATAAAAAAAATTGTTGCCCAACTTCTTTATCTACATTCATTACCCTTTAAAATATTCAAGAAAAATTTTCAACTGTCAAATATAAAGTTACAATTAATAAATTTTTAAAAGATAAAAAATTTAATGAGTTAATAACTAAATCATAATTTGAGACTCATAAGAACAGTTATAAAAAAATATTTATAAATAGCAATTTCATAAATTTTTTATAAATATTTTTTTAATTATAGAGTTATGTCATATCTTTAATAGTAGACTAGTATTAAATTTATTTAAACTTTTATAAAAAAAATCTTACCTGACATCTTTGTCTACTTTTATTACCTTTTAAAATATTCAAGAAAATTTATCAAATATATATATATATATAGTTATAATAGATAATTTTTTAAAAAATAAAAAATTTAGATGAGTTAAATTTTAAAAATTTATTATAATTAAATCATACTTCAACACTCAAAGAATAGAGAAGTACTTATAAATTATCTATTAATAAAATCTTCAACTCATATTACAAAATTTAAATTTGCAATTTAAGCTAAGCTAAAACTTAAAAATAGATCTTCCATATATATATATATATATATATTGTGTATATATATATATATATATATATATATACCTCCATTTTTCACTTCCAAAGTTCATTTCCCTTCTTTTTTTGATATGATTTCTTAAAGTGATTATTATTTTCCTTATATATAGTTGCTTTAAGCAATAAATGTTGTTCTATATTTATATGTTGACATGCTATATCGTGTATTAATTTTCATATATTTCATGTTCAGATAAAAAAAAGCAAATATTTCATTTGTATGCTTATTGCTTTCATGCTTTTCTTGACCTTGAATTATTTGACTAATTAATGCTCCAACTTGAGTCTATTGATCATTAAAGTTTTTCTCAGACATAGATTTTTTTTTCTGTCTCCACTAATCAAATGGATAAAATATTTCTTTATAGATAACTAAAATTCAACTCCGTCATCATCAAAATTAAACCCCAAGAATTTGGGGCCAACACTTACTGTAGGTTCAGCTTTTAAAATTAGGAAGTCAATTAAATTTGAAGTCATGACATGCTTGACTTTTGATTCATATAAAATAATCCTACAATGTATTAATATTTAATTTTAAAATAATTATAAATAGATATAATTATCAATATGAGACTGATTTTTTTGCCAACAAGATTATGCCAATTTTATATTAAGGGCTGTTTATATTAACTTTTAGAGAATAGATTTTGGGAAGAATATATTTTAAAAATAGATATGTTTAGATAACTAGTAATAAAATCACTTTTCATATTGGTAAATTACTAAAAATTGTATTATTTGATTAAAAGTTTGAGAGAGGAGATAGGGTGGAGAAGAGAGATGAGAAAGGAGAGGGAGTAGAGAGGAGAGAGGAGAGATGATGTAAGAAAAAATAGGCATAAGATATTAATTGGATAGTCTATAAGCTCTTTTATTATTCCAAAAGCTAATTTCAGTAGCTTATTTAAAACTATAGTTTTAAACTATAATTTTGATCAAAATCACTTTTGAATAAATATGGCTGTTTGTTTAAAATTTTTTTAAATTAAGGTTTTGCTCAAAAGTGATTTTCAAACCATGGTGCCAAACACACACTAAATATAATTATTGAGAGAGTTAAAAATTATTTGTGTTTTAAATTTTAAAAAGAGTTATATTCTTGATTAATTCAAAATTAAGTCTTATAATCATCACATTTTAGTGCCACCTGTGACTTGTGTAACGTAATCGTTGGTTAAAAAAAATCTAATTCATGGACCTCAAAAAGAATTTAAGCTTTGAAGATATGTGACTGGAAATTTGAGCAAGTTGAAGTGCATAAGAGTAATTTTACACAAACAAGAAAGGAGCGGATTTATCTTGCGGGGTTGTAGAAGTCAATTATGTACTAAAGGAGAAGCAGCAGAAGGAGGAGGAGGAGGAGGACAAGCAGAAGAAAAAGCACGAGGACGAGAGGAGGAGGAGGAGCAGAAGAAGAATGAGGACAAGTTCCTTTGATATTTATTTTAACCAAACTGATTATCTGAATCAAATTAGTATAACCAAAGGAACTTTGTTGGGTTTGTAATAATCCCCAGATTCTTCACTTGAGTTTTAGGCATATTTAGTTATTTACTAACCAAACTGATTATCTGAATGAAATTAGTATGAACATGAGGACAAGTTCCTTTGATATTTATTATAGCATTTTTTTGGTGAGAACATATTATATAACGTTGAATTCAGCATATTATTATCTGTTTGACCGTTCCAAAAATTGTTCTTCCACATCGTAATAGTAAAAACTGAAATGACTAAATCTCATGTTTTCCCTCTCTGTACACACAAGCACTATCTTCTGTTTCTCTTTCTACTCTTGTAAAGTGGCTTTACAGGGCACCTTTTCTGTTGGTTTTTTCCAGCAAGTTGAACACTGTTGAAGAAACCTTAAAGATTGATATTAAAACTGGCCGGAAGAAAATGACTTTTCCTGGGAAAGGACACCAAGAACCAGGATGTGCACCAGCAGATCTAATCTTTGTGGTCGAAGAGAAACCTCATGCGTTTTTCAAGAGAGATGGAAATGATTTGGTTATCATCCAGAAGATATTACTTCTTGAGGCTCTCGTTGGAAAGACTCTGAACCTGAAAGCACTGGATGGAAGAGACCTTACAATTCAAGTGAAGGATATTGTTGAACCAGGCTACGAACTGGTGGTACCAAATGGAGCAATGCGCATTTTAAACGAACCAGGCAAGATGGGGAAACTAAGAATTAAGTTTGATGTTATGTTTCCTTCAAGGCTGACCGCACAACAAAAGTATGAAAGCATTCGTGAAGCCAATCCCTTCTGCGTTCATCCCTGCTCTTCCCGTCTTTACAAGTCAACAATCGCCTTTACTGAAAGGGATTCTGAGTGACGCTGATAACTAATTTCAGTCTGTTTTCTAATGGTTATGTCTCTCCATTAACACTGAGTGGCATGAAAGGTCAGTTAACACTGTAAATATGTAATCCTACAGTTAGATATGAAAATTGTGCATAGAACAAATAAACCAAGCATCTCTGCTACCCTTTTCTGCAGCAGGTTATTGCTTTGGGAAGTAGTGTTTACTTCTTCGAGACTCAAGTTTTGCTCTTATCGATATAACATTTTATTATTGTTTCTCATCTGCCGTTCTGGAGAAATTAAAGAAATGTATTAAATATTCAATGAGGAGAATCTGTGCATATTGGTTTCGCTTGATTGACTTGTTTGGATGATATTGCCTTTTTATTCTCTTCTGGATGCTTCTCCTTTTTATTCTCTTCTGGAATACATCAACATCACTAACGAATCCAATGAACGTGTGGTTTAATATAAAAAGAGGGCCAGGGGTATCAGTGCCCATTTATGTAATATATAAATAAATATAGGCACCGACACATTTTTTAAACAATAAAACAAAACAATGACACCAACTTATTTAGTTATCTTAGGTTGCTGGTCTTGTTCCCTTGTAAAGGTTCATAGTAGGAATATATTGAAGAGACTTGCAACTTCATTTCAAGGCATGATCATACGATTGCTCTCCTGTGGTTCAAAATCAACTTTTCCAGCTCCTCCTTTCTTGCTCCTGTCACTCTTTGAACAACCTTGCCTCTCTTAATCAATAAGAATGTCGGCAATGTCTGAACTCGGAATACCTGAGACACCTCCTGTTTCATTTATATACGAAACACCTTAGTTCATTGTGTGTATATATATCTATTCATACTGGTTTAATCTATTATTATTTGTTTAGCCTAGGTAGGTTTGGTGAGGAATTAATCACAGGTAGTGGTGAATATCATTTGTAATAATGAAAGAAAAATATAGTACTGTTAAATAGTATTGAAAGGGAACGGTTGGTAGGTACCATTAACTCATCCACATCAATTTTGATAAACTCAACATCTGTGTATTTTGCGGCATACTCTTGTATTACTGAGTCCATGAATTTGCAGGGTCCACACCATGTAGCGTTGAAATCAATCACCATCTTTGGCAAGCAACAAATATCTCGTGAGAACCAATCATCATGAAGATCAAATATAGGTAATAACGTTACTGATTTTTGAAGAGTATAAAAGCTATCACGCAACATACCAGCTTGTCGGTTTCTTTGGAGGCATTAAAGTGAGCATTCCATTTAGCAGTGTAATGAAAGCTAAGGATGTTTGATGATGATGATGACGACTCAGACGAGGATCTGTTAAAAAATCCCATGTCCAAAAAGTTGTTCCTCATGGCTGCTTTCTTCTTCTGACTCTGAGCAAGAACTGATGAACCAAAACCAGAGGCTGTACGAGAAATGAGGGTTGAAAAGCCTGTGTTTCTTCGTACACAACTGGTTTGGTTATGTCTTGCTGGTTGGAAAGCCATATATATATATAGAACTCACAAAGCTGTATGGAAGTTTCCTTGAACAGCATCAGATTCTTGTAAGTGGCAAGCTGTAAAATATGCCCTCTGAGCTAATTTATGCACATATTTGGTAACATACGTATCGGCTATATCATTTTCAGTATTGGGAGTTTCTCTTATATGTTTTTGATTCAAAATTCAATTTTGCTGCCAAGAGGCTTTTAAAGTACTCGGCAGTATATATTGTATACTGTAGGATAAGGTTGAGAAAATTCATGAGTGCTTTTTTGGCTCAGTGGTGGGGCAAATTTTACGTCTTTATATTCCAGAATCAAACGCACACAATTTAATTATATAAGAAAGGAAAAAGAAAACTTGTGAGCATAAAAGGAGGGGTTCATATTGAAGTTGCCAAGCGTAAAGCATCTGTGCCTTCCCTTATTTTATGAGCTCATGGTCTTTAACATTTTCTTTTAAGGATAGAATTATTAAGGTTGTGCACAAATTGAGGACGGCTAAAACGAGTAATAAAAAAGGGAAACAGTATGGTGAATGGTCCCAAATCTTTAGCTTCACCATGACAAAATAAACACAGATTCACTTCACATCCTTCCCAAGTTCCAGCTCCCAATTGAGCTGCCATATATGGAATATAATAAAATTACCACTTTCATGTGTGTGAATGCATGCATATACCACTTGCATGTGTAACAAGGGTTCCTAACTTTGTCAGAGATTGAATTTTCTTGCGAATCCAAGAATTTCCGGTTCAAGAAGAAAAACAAAGAAAGTGGTGAAAACACTGAAGTCTTCTCAAAATTCTGCCACAATCTTATTATTTTAAACCACTGTTCTATTGTGGGTGTCAAGGCATTGTTTCTACCACCCTACTAAGAATCACCATCTCATCTGTCATTATATTACATACATTTTAAATTGCATAACTTGTACGAATGTCCGTCTGGCACAATAATATTATTTTGGATGTAAAAATGTATATGCTTTTAAAATGGTATAAAAATATTACAACTATTAATATGACCTTACATCCATTACTTTTTACATTTAGATAACAATATGGGTCTTACATACAAATTAACAGATGTTAACAACTATAACATTTTTACACTATGTTAAAATCTTTATGTGCACTTTTATAATCGAGTAAACTTTACTTTATAATACTAGATGTATATTCATAAAAAATTTGTGAGTGAACTTAATTTCTTTTTAAAATTTTTTATATAAAAAAATACCTATAACTCATAAATGTGAACAGGGCAACAGGAATTCCATATATATATTTTAGTTCATAAGATTACAGAGATCCAAAAATCTCATGCAATTTTCTTTTCCCCGGAATCTTCTTCTAGCTTTAACATAGATTCCTTATTCAAGTCTACATAAAAAAGAAAGAAAGAAAGAAAGAAGTCAACTAAGAGTGATTTGATTTACCCGCCACAAACGGTCACTTTCACCTGTGTTGAATCAAATAAATACTCGTATACACGACACAGTAATATTCGGTGAAAAAGATGATAAAAGACTGAGTACATGTCATTTGTCACCTTTGAAACTCAAGAATGTGAATAACGGGTTTAAAGTAATTCAAGATTCGATTAAGATGAGAAATGAGCAAGTCGCTCAATACACATGCAACTGGAAAAAGTTTTCCCTGCTCTAGTGCCAGGTGTATGTTCGTAAAAAGTTTGTGAGAAAATTTATACATTAACCCTATTTTCTAATCTTGTGGCAGGTTGCGCCTACAGCCCAACCTGTTTTACTGCTCTAATGACAGGTGTACAAAAAGTCCATAAGAGATGAGCAAGTGTCACCTCATGTCGGGTTAAAAGTAATTCAAGCTGCTAATGACTCTAAAAAATATAGGTTAGCTTCCATTTTTACCTTTGTGAGTTGATAGTTAAAACCAGCTATGGCATCTCATTCTTCTGATACAGATTCGAAATATGATGACTAAATGGTAACACATTTGAAAAGGAAGCAGCTTTAACAACAGGCCATAGATGTTGAAAAGGAAAGAAGAAAGCCTAAGCTTTCATAAAAATATCATATGTTCACAGGTAGTTTCTTCCTGTAAGATTTCTCACACAAGTATATAACTGGGCGTCTGGGATGTTGAATTCTGTCAACAAAATTGTTCAAAAAGCAAATGCCATTCATGCCGGACAAAATATAACAAGTAAACCCTACTACAGACAGTTAAGAACGCTATGAACACCTAACGGGATTAATCACGATTGAACCCCAACATCGGCTACAAAATTAGTTTGACCACCTGAACCATGGTTATCATAGAAGTGCCCGCCACGGCCACTGCTACCACCTCTTCCTCTGTTGTTATAATAGTTTCTGGAATAATAATTACCAGATTGGTCATAGTATTGGTTGCGGCCATTGTAATAGCCACCACCTCTTCCACTACCCCGGCCCCCACGCCCATTCGAATAACCCCTCCGACTACCTCCACCACCACGGCCTCCTCTTTGGTTCTTATAGCCGCCCCTCCTAGGGAAATGCTGTTGTTCCTTTGCCTCGTAGTCTCTCTGAGTACGCTGCTCTACATCGACGTGTGGATTGACCTCTTCTTGTTGAACTGAGACCACCTCAGCTACATGTTCTACCTCTACTTCATCCTGCAAAGCAACACCCTGAAACATCAGATAATCCAGACAAAGTCACAATTTCTGCACCACCAAGACATCTAGGAAAAACTGTTTGAACCTTCTGACGTTCCTCTTCAGGATCAGATTGATTCTCTCCGGATTCATGTCCTTCAAAATTTGCTGTCCCTTCATCCTGCAAAAAGTGCATGGGACTGATAGGTCAACATTATAAAAATCTGTGATTTTGTTTTTGCCAGTACAATTGAAGGAAGGGAACAGGGGAGCTTGACTGATAAGCTTCAGGCCAAAGAAAGTTCTCAAAAAAAACAAGGGTTCATGAACTAGAAATAGAAATAGAACCATGAACTAGAAAGAGTTCAAGGGAAAACAAACAAGGAGACGAAACTATATCACTAAACCAAGCAGATTTCAGAACTTCAGATAGATGTCAGAGAAATTAGTAGTCAACTGTTCATAAATGATCAAACCCAACTAATACAAACAATATGCATCCATAGAATACCAATGCCAATGCACAGTCTAATGCATGCTGGTAGGCTCAGGTAAATTATAGAAGCTTCCTTCAGCATGAATCTTAAGTAAAACATTCATCATAGAAACAATAGGAGTACAAGGTGATATGTAATTAAATTTGGAACCAGAGGAGAACAATGGTTTTAGATTTTATTCTTAAAATATATAAAAGAAAATTTGATCCATATGGTAATAAAACTATGATTACATATTCCATCATACACACGAGATAGCATAAAGAACAAACTTCTGCAGGAAAAGCAAATATTTAAAGAATAAAATAAAAAAAATTAATTTCCTTAATTGAGGACTTTTTTGGCCAATAAAGATCTATATTATCGGTAATCAGATTTATCACTGCCAATGTTCCAAGTAACAAACAAAACGGTTGCCTCTGACCCAAAAAGAAAACCAAGCATGGAAATAAGCATATTATCAAAAGCAAAAACAGAAGATGCTACTCAAATCAACCAGTCCTTATACAAAAGCCTATAAACTACAGTCCAGGATCGGAGCTCTGGTAGCAGATGATCATAGGCATCCACAAGCTGCTTTAGCGCAGCATACAAGTTAAACAAACTTCAGTTTGGAATTGAGATCAATTATTTGAGTAACACTGCCGCCCGTAAGCTTTATACTCTAGCAGTCTCACTTTTAAAAGATAGTAAGTACCATGACAACTAATTATGCTAATTACATTACATCTTAGACCACTTGAACACATCACTTTGGTATGAGCTTAAAGTCTTCGTTCTTTATGGGTTTTCATCCTTCTCAGTAAACCTAAGAATAATAAGTACTTTGTCATTATAGTTTCCTTTTGTTTGAAGAATGCACTATAATTTGTCTGTGGAGATTAATATAATTATATGATTGTCTGATTGCACGAATTTGAAGTTTATACATCATTGTTGATGTAAGCTTTATTATGGCTATCTGGCACTCCTTGACACAGCCCAAGGCATCCAATGCCAGCAAGAAAACCTGTTGCAAATAGCCATAGTGATGTGTAGAAAGGGTAGGAAAGAGAGAGAAATAGAGGGAAATAGGTAGAGAGATGGAAAGCAAAGAGAGGGAGAGCGAAACAGAGAGGCTCAATTCTATTATTCACAAAAGCTTATTACAATAACCCTTCTATTTCAAACACTAACATCTAACAAAAATGACTGTTCATTTTGGTTTTGCTACAGATAACATTCCATCTTTTCAATTATTCATATGTGAGCATGTGTTTGAAAGAGAAAGTTGACCAACCAAGAATCTTATTTGTTCTAATCGTACAGAAAAACAGCTCTTGCATTATACATGTTAAGGAGGAATGTACAAGCCTATCTCCAATGAAGGAGCTTTGTTAAAAGCCAAAAGGTAATATCTTGCCAATAGGCGCTGAGGGAACACATGCAAGGATGTGACTTCCTGCACTATGTGCAATCAACCTTTTGATGAATCCCAGAGATGTAAAAGCGACAACAAGGAATGTATCTTATGACACAGAATTAGGCTAAGTAATGAGAGTCACTAAAGCCTAAAAGTGACTACTGGAAATAAGAATGGGTAGATTAATCCAAATAAACATCACTTCAATGTGTTCATAACTCAGGGCACACATGACACCACAGCCATCTATTAAAAAAATGAAAAGAAAAATAGAAGTCACAGAGACAAGACTAGTGAAGATTTGAGGTACTTATAATCTTCAATTGAAGCGAATGGCACTCCTTCTGAGCAAAAAGGATTTCCTTCAAGTACCATGCTAGAACAATACATGCATTCATATCTAATAAGTAAAAGTCTTCCATGCACATCGTTTCCCCTACTCAAAACATGCTCAAGCAAGAGTCTTCACTTTTTCACCATTTAAATTACCAATATAATTATGATTCTGGTAAATACTTTTCTACAGAATGCTCATTCTAGGCATATACATGACCAATGAAGACCAAAATTCATACAAGAAAATAAATGTATAGTCATGCCCCCACATTAAACAGTCTGTTAGAAGTGAGAACAGAATATCGGAAGCTCATTGACAAGAACATTTTTTATTGAATTTTGCCAAGATTCACACACATAAAAGATTTGTGTAGATCAAAAACTTTAGATAATCTTTTTTTATGGTCGTAAAAGGGAAGTATAGCACAAGTCATAACAATAGTATACTTGATAGAAAGACATGCGCTGACTGTTTATTTGCATTTCTCGCAATCTCAAACTTCTGATATTAGTGTGGTAGGTTAATTGTGTTCCTTACCCGCTGAATTCACACCACTTTATATGTGAAAGAAAGGGAAGACCCTTCCCTTTCTACTTTCAAATTATTATCAGAATTATATTTGGGTATAAGTGTTAATACTCAAACAACAATTCAGTTCAACAAACATAGTAATGTAGATTAATGGTGATAAGAACAAGTAACAACAATGTACTGTTGAAAGTTCAAACAATGCTTAAAAAACATGCAATACAAAATCGCTACATTTACAATTCAATATTGCAGGATAAAAGCCATAAATTAAAGATGGAATGCAAATAAAATAATATAAAATACTGGGTCTATAGATATACCTTTTCTTGAGATGGCGAAACTAAGCTTTCCACTTGGACTGGAACTGAGGCAGGCACAACGGTACCGTGTACTGGCAACTGGAAAGAATCATAATTTCCGGCAGCAGCGGCAGCAACTTCAACTGTAGCTTTCATCTCAGGTATGGTGGTGAAGTATTCTGAAGACATGATCTTGTTTAACCTCTCCCCCAAACCCGCATCTAGAAAAGAAAAAAAAAAAGCTTAGAATTAACATGACACGCAAAATTGAGGAGGAAGAGAAACTAGCAAATAAAAAAATTAAACTTGAAAAAGGAAAGATACATGTGACATCGGCATTGGACTCAATAGGCTGCTTAGCCTTCGCAAGCCATAGCTTCGCATGCTCTATGCACCGCTGCAACGCGTTCTTGTGAGATAAACTTGAATCCGCAGGCCGCGATATCAATAGACCACCCAGCCTTGAAATTAAATCTAAGTCTTTCTCACCGAGAAGATCGGTTGCGTCGTCGGTGACATAATCGTAGGTTAAGCAACACCCTCGCTCATGGGTCCTCGTCAGAATAGTCGAAGTGAAATCTGTCTGCGACTTCACGTCAAACAATGAAGCAAAATAAAGAAGGTTGAGAAGATCTTCCACCCCAGTGTGGTTAAAGTTGTCAGTTTTCTGGGGTTGTTCATCGGGTGAGACAAGATTGTTTTGAAGGGCTAGGTCAACTTCTTCCTTAACAGCGGATTGAAGGGGTTGACGAAGCTTCTCAAGCTCATCTATGAGCACGGATACAGTAGGCTTAGAGCGAAGGACTTCCTCCTGCTCTTTATTGATTGTTTTACCCTGAGCAATAGACTCCTCCATCTGAACAATACGATTCATCTTTTTGCGAAGGGCACGTATGCGCTTGTTAACGAAACTGAGAACAGGGCCGTCAGCAATGTCGGAAGATGTAGTCGCCGCCATTAGCACCGCAAACACTGCTTTTCGCCTGGTTGGGGTTAATGCGAAGAGCACCGGGAGGTGACTCGGTAGTGGGCACAAAAGAAGAAAAGGGAACGGAGAGGGAAATAGGGGAGGCAGAGGGAGGATTTGGACGGCGGAAGAAGGAGGGAGCGGCGAGAGAGGGAGAGGGGCTAGTGCGGTAGGGAGTACCTTTGAGGAGATACAGTGCGCATATTTTGAGTGTTACTAATAGCCAGTTTTGCCAAAGATGCTGCTTC
This sequence comes from Leucaena leucocephala, assembly GCA_037074615.1. Taxonomy (NCBI): domain Eukaryota; kingdom Viridiplantae; phylum Streptophyta; class Magnoliopsida; order Fabales; family Fabaceae; genus Leucaena; species Leucaena leucocephala. The sequence goes on along the minus strand of CM073567.1, from coordinate 18,492,183 downwards.
TGTTCTGATTTCCGGATGAACCTAAGACTTTGTTTGGTTCAATTAAGGGGAAAGTTAGATTAATTTAGGAGAGAGTAAAAAAAAGTAGGGAAGATTAATTAATGATATTTTTTATTTGGTTTGGAAGGAGAGGGGAGATGGGTTAATTAAAAGTTGACAAAAATACCCATATTTTTTTATTTAAATTTATTTATTCTTTATTTATAATATTCACATCAAAATTATTATTTTTTAATTTATAAATCTCAAATTTTTTTATCTAATTTTTATATATAATAAAAATAAAAAAAATGTTAAAATTTTAATATTATTTTTTATTAATTTTATAATTATTATATATTTTAAAATAATATATAAATAATTTATTATACTTATTAAGTTTTATTATAATTTATTATAATTATTATGTAATTAAAGAAAAAATTAGGTGTAGAAAAAATAAAAAAAAAGTTTAAGGGTATAGTTGGAATATTAAAAAATATTTGAGGGTAATTTGGTCCAAAAGAGATAAAAATTCTCTCCCCTCATAAAACCCCCACTTTTGGAGGGGAGCTAAGGGAGGAGAGGGGAGCACATAAGGATAAAAAAGTTCTTTTCCTCTCTCCTTTATTTTTTCCAACCAAACACACTTTCCTCTTCCTTCCTCTCCAAAATCCGGCAACCAAACAAATTATAAATGGGTCCTGGGCCGGAGTGGTCGGTTCTTTCATGATTTGGATCCAAGGGAATCCGGACAAAATTACGCAAACCGACAATAATAGGAGGCATAGCATACCAAAACATTATAAAACTTTAAATATTCTTAAACAATCATTATAAAATTTAATTATCTTAATTTATTTAAATTAATTAAATAAATTTTATATTAAAGATAGAAAGTAATATCAATAATCAAATAATTTCTTAAAACGTTATAAAATATCTCAAACAAATAAGATAAAAAAACGAGGGAAATGGATATTTATCTTCATGTCACCTCTTCCACATCAAAACACGGATTTTCTTCCAAAAAATTTTTTGATTCAAATTTTCATCCAAATTTATAACTTCAAGGTAACATTAGAACGAACGAATACCAAAAAATCAGACCAAACCAAAAAAAATTAATAAACCAATTATTAATCCTACCCAAGACATGGTCTAAACCATTTCAAAAGAGAGAGAGTTAAGAATCAGGATAAACTAATCATGAACCAGACAAAAAAGCCAATAAAACTAGTAGTTCAATTTCTTGAACCGATCATTTAAAAAAAAAAGATTTGAAAAGAAGCTTATAAAAGAAGATTTTTATATAACTTTTAGAGAAAAAATTTAGATAAGAATTTATAAAAAAATAGTTTTAAATAAATAAATATTTAGATAGTTATTTTTAAAAATATTTTTATTATTAATAAATTATAAAAAAATAGTATAATTATTAAATATAGGAGATAAGAGAGATAAGAGAGGAGAAATAGTGTAGATGAGAGATGAGGGAGAGTGTAAAAAATAAATGATAGAGAAAATATGGTGTAAAAAAAAAGAGAAAAGAGAGAAAACATAGAAGAGAGAGAGAAAATAGTATAAGAAAAAATAGAGATAATATAATAATTAGTTAGTCGATAAACTCTTTTACTGTTCTATAAATTATTTTAACCAGCTTATCTAAAACCTTAATTTTAAACCATAATTTAGTCTAAAAATCTTTTTAAACAAATATAACTATTTATTTTAAAATTTCTAAAAATTTAAATTTTGACAATTTAAATTTTACCACCAACCAAACATGCAGTATAAATATCTTATATATCATAATTATTTTAACATTATTTTTTAAATTAAAAAATATTATAAAGATTTGGAATGTACAAAATATATTCTTATTAATTTATAAAGTCATAAGTTATACTTACTTTACTTTGGCCGAATCTTTATCAAGTGGAAAGCACAGTTCAAATTTTTAATAACCAAATGAAGGATGAAAAGTGAAATGAAGCAGGGGATTCCTCGTTCGAGCCTAATGGGTGAGAACAGAATATGAAGTCCCCATACAGAATATGATGACGCTTCACTCTGGATCGTGTCATCCCGAGCGCTTGATTGGGCGGGAAGCAATTAATTTACAGTGAATCAAGTATAGTATATAGTACAGCAAGAAGACCACTACTGATTAACTACATTTGACAAAGAAGCTAGTCCATAATCCTGCTATTCTCAAGGCAACTGCAACTGATGCAGTGATGCCGGCAAGACCGTTGAAAACCCTGTTAGAATATACCGACTTCTGTGAGGTTGAAATAGCATTACAAGTTATGTGAAAGGAAGCCCCATCATCATATGAATGGGGATTTGCTTCATGGGTCAACGTCTTCGGGGAAGGCGGCTTCGCCGGCATAAATATATTGCATTTCCTCCTTCCATGTCTGCAAATACCCCAACATCATTATCCACAAAACATAAACATCTATCCAGCTGCATCACACACACACACACACACGTTGTTACGATTTACTACCTCGTGCCGGAAAGAGATTCTCAAGCTGGGAACATTCGTCTTATGAATATCATTTCCTTCAGGACCTCTCAAGAAATATTTATCCCCAAGCCAGTGCGCCTGTGTAGGCAACAAAGATGATGATGCAAAATCCGAATATTCAAGAATCGGGAACTATAACACAAAACTTCAAAGTAGCCTGTCCTCCGGAAAAACTGTAATGGCCAAGTTGATCATAGTTTTCTTTTAAGATACCAAGTTACAATATAATAATTTGCGCGCTTAACTGCATGTCTGCATATAGTATAACACAGACACACATGAATTAAAACATGAGCATACATCTGTTGTCACCTCACTTACCTTAGCTTCATGTGAAAATCCAGACTGATAGACAGAATTTCTGGCTATCTCACACAAGTCACAGGCGCTGAGCTTCCATACCTGTAAAATACACGATTTTCATACATTACATATAACAACCCTTAAAAATGAGTAAACAGGAGACCTGATGAAATTCTGAGGCAAGGAATCCAAAGATAAAGGCTTCAACTAGTCAGGAGCAAACCTTAGCAGCAACGCTATATTCTTCTAGCAATGGCTCTTTAGTCAAATGAATTTGCAAAGGATCATCGGAGGAGAGAGAAACATTCAGACCTCTCTGGAAAAACATGGGCATTGGATTGCGATGGTAGTCCAAGAAAAGAGAATTATTGCTCAAGGGTGACATTGCTAATCCAATCTGAAGATGATATTAATACAAATTAGCAGAAAATCATAAGTTGCAAGAATTTCCCATATCTCAAACTCTGTATCAACAGCATCACCCGTGTGAGAAAGGCTCAAATCAATATATTGGCAGAGTGATTTTTTGTGCGGACTAACCTGTGCAAGGTAATATAAATATTGCAAAACTGGAGTTTTCCGCAGAATAATCCCATGGGAAATGTTATGGCAGAGGAGGAGAGCAGCAGCCAAATGATCAACATCACCTACCTTCACAACTATAATAGTTATATCCATTTCGACAACGAACATATATGATAGATTGTAATACAATGATATAAATGATCACCTCCCCACAATGAGGCCGCAATTTTATAGTGGTCATTCCTTTAGATTCACGCAACTGGAACCAACAGAAAAATATAATGAAGTTAAATTTGTGGATAAACGGAAACTCATTTAATTTGTTAAGGCTTGAAGCTGGAGGAAAACATTAGAGACCTTGTTTAGTGTATACAAGTTTGCATAGCAGTAATAAAGGTAGTAAGAATAAGCTGGATTAAATTCATTAGTCCACTCAGCCGGGGTTGGCATGTGCTTAGTTGGGCGCCTTTCTGGTTTACTTTCATCATCTACAAGATCAAATCCCACCACCTGTATTTGGTAATAGCTCAATATAATACGTTAAACGTGTTACAGAAAAGAAGGCAGCAAAATCAATAATAAATAGCACAATCGCTTCCTGCGTTCATTATTTAGACATCCTTTACTAAGACAGCAATAAAAAGGAGTTCAAAGTGATTCATCATCTCTTAGCATTAATTATCATTAAGACTTAACAGAAGTCTCAGATGACAGATCCCAACTTTGTGCATAATAAAAGAGAATCAAATTTGAGTCCAAACGGTCTCAGATGATATATCCCAACTTTGTGCTCAGCCACTGTTAACAACTTAAGGGAATACAAGAAGTTTATGTACATCACAGGCACCCCTTTGACACAATGAAGAACCACTGCATGGAGAATACTTACTCTAGAAGAACCTCGCAACAAAGCAAAAAATTATTTTGAATTGAAATATATGGCAACTCTTTAGTAGCAATAGGCAAGTTTCATAAGGCAGCAAGGGCAAAGCATCAACCTAAGCATGTCTCAACTCTCAGGTACTGTAGCTAAAACATAGTTACACCAGCAGGTTAGAAGAAATGTTAAATATTCATAGTAATGTAACCTATGGATTGAACAAATGCAAGCACATATAGGGGCTAATGTGCGCACAAAGTAAAAGATCGACTAACCTGCATCAAGAACAAATGTAAATGAGGATGAGAATTTGGATCCACTGTGGCTTCAAACAGAGGAATAAACACATTATCCAGAATATTCTGAAATGAGGTAACAGTTCCCATATTCTTGTACACATTGTATAGTCGTGGTAACTGTGTCAATGAAAGATTAGAAAAGAACATAGTTAATAAACAATAATCCCAAAGATCAAAGACGACAAAAGGACAAAGATTGCATGAGATCCTGAATAAAATCCTGTAACAAAGATAAAATGTTAAAGGATCATACGGAAATTGTTACTGCGGTAATTCTCATTTATCATCCATTTTATGCCTGTAAATTCTTGTAGAAAGAATTGGATTTATTTTAAATAAATTGCCAGATGTATATTCTTTCCATAATGATGTGAAAAGTTTATTCAAATAGGATCATGTTGGCAACACACTCAAAGGAAAGAAAAGAAAAATCCATCGCAGTGATTCCCAATAAAGTTTGACAAATTAGATCTGCTTAGTGTGCTTTACCCGGAACTTCTTAGAATAGAGATAGTTAGACTAGAAGAAATCGTGAGAATGTTATAGCGCTGTGAAAGAAAAACTTGCTGATAGACTCAATTGGCTCTCCGTTCTGGTTCGGTGGAAAGGCACAAAATCTTTCTTCTTAGTTGGCGTACTAGGGCAAGTCGAATTCCAATCCCTTCATCAGCTAAGTTTAGTTTCCCCTCTTTTCAATCTATATCCTATAGCTTGCAGAAATAACCGCATGTTATGTGGGACTCCCGCTAGGGGCCTGCTACATTAAAAGCAAGAGATGCCCCACCTCTCTCTTTCGCCAGCCTGTGTAGCTGATCTTTTAGCTTCCAAGGATCCCTAGTGCCTCGCCCCCGCCCCCCTTCCCCTTTGGTAGTTCCTTCCCCATTTGAAATCACATTGGCCTCCTCTCCTTGCGAGGAACCTTCTTTAAAAGTTTGCTTTTCTACCATGAATAATAAAGCAAAAATGACTCTGATTGCCCAACCAAGAGCACTTTTCAAGATTATTTTTCAACACTGCAATTTCAGACCGAACAATAAAGATGTCCTAAAAGTTGAAATGAGAACAGGAACAACTGCTCCAGTGGAAATCTATACAACTGAAGGCTAATGTAACATATTGAAACTGATTCTGCCTTGCAGTCATATGAAGTCAGTCTGTACCAATCTCATGGAAAGATGAAATGCCAAATCAATGAAAATCAACACTAACTCTTGAGACAGTGATCCAACAGATCTGGGGCCCAATGATTAATCACACCATTCAAATAAAAATGCTGCAAGAATAGAAGTCTGAATAACAAATTACCTGAATTAACCATATTGCATTTTCACTATGAAGAGAATTGTTTACAAACCAACTTGCCAATTGATCCCATTCACTCTGTTTTCTTCCATACACGGAAATCCTGTACTCAGCCATCTGTAAATTTTATGCATACAAATGAATCAAGATGTGAAATATCACCAGCGAATAATCAGCTACCACACAGATAAGAAACCTGATATTTGCTTGCTTCAAGATCTGACAAAACTTCCCTTGTTACTTCTGCCAAAAACCTTCCTGTGCATTTTGGGTGGCCTTTAGTTATTGTGAATTGAAAAAGAAATCCACTTATAACCCTACGATCCATTATGAGTTACTACGCTGCATACAAGTAATTTATTAGCAACTTCTTATTCTCAAACAAACCTTGAATAAGGTTATCCTGCTTTAAGAATATCTCTCTAAGTCTGCTTTGTCCACAAGGATTATACTTTAGGTTGAATTTATCAAATCTATGGAAGGTGCTCTTATCCGCGTGAACATCCAACAAATCAACATTCAGATCATACCTGCACATGAATTGCTACTATTCAGACAACATGAAAACATGCAACCACACCCATAGATATATGTATGGCCATACAGTACTGCATACCCTGTCAAATCCAAGCTCTCAAACACCTCCTTCAGTGTCATATACTTTCCATCTCTGAATATTACAACCTGCCAACATCGGGTAATAACGTAATTAAGAAGCATCAGCAATCTAAAAAATAGAAGAGCAAAAATGAGAAGTTGGATCACAAGAAGCTAAACATAAATTAAGAGATAAATTTATAACAGTTTACACCTCATCAGATTCCTTTTTTAACTTTGACTTAATGAAGCGCACTAGATGCTTTTGATTCATGCAAGCAGAATGATGGATATGAGTATCAACTTTTCTAATATTGTAAAAATCTCGGTGTGGTGCACTTTTTTGGGCCAGAAATTCCCTATCTGCGTTCAGTAACAGATGAAGCCGGAATTTCTGCACAATGATCAGAAGAAAGTTATAAATGAAAGCCACAAAAGGGAAAAAATATAAATCAGATAAAAATAAGTTAGAAAAAAAAAAGCTTACTTCCTCAAGGAATCGTAGCCTATGGTAGCATGTAGAGCGAACATTTCCGTTAGCCATAACTTTAAGAATATAATGCATATCAGTAAAAAATTCTGTTGAGTTTGCAACTGGGAAGAGCTCTTCAGTGTCTGCAAAACAGTTTGTTTGAAAGATCAATTGTTCTGATAAGAAATAAACAAAATATTAAAAAGAATCTTACTAAGGTAACTGAAACAGATGATCCTTGTTTTAATCATAACCAAATCAACATGTATTATATAAAATTTATAGAAGATACACTATCCGTAAGTTGTGAACAGTGTGACTCCTTTCAAACTCCATGCAAACACTGGACCCACAATCAAGTTGTTGTTGTTGTTGTTGTTGTGTGTGTCAACGCCATTTTTGGACATTCTCCAAACATAATAAGCTTTCGGGAAAACCTAAATATTAAAATGAATGGCGCTAAGGTAGTTTAGGAAAATAATCATTTTTTTAATCATAAACAAATAGTTAGATGTATAACAAAACCATTGTAGGACTTTCTAGTAACAGAGTATTCTTTTGGGACAAGCAAGTTCTTGGCATTGCATGGCATCAAAACTTCTGTGGGCGGTGACCAAGTGGTTAAGAGCTTACTTGTTGCCAACCAACATTCCCCAAATTAAATTATATTACATAAGTGAATATGGTGGGATTTGCTTTGTGGGCTCAAAGCCCAGAACACATCCGTTTGAAGAGATATTTTAGAGATATAAATAAAAGCCAATTGAAGACCTTCTCATAAAGGATTCCCATCTCGGAAAGAAATGGTTTTTGACGCCTACTACGTACCACTTTCAATGCTTACCATTTTCACTTGCATAAACATGTACAACTCCATCTTCCATCCTAAAGTGATGCTGTTTGAAACAACACAAAGTCAGATATAATGATATCAAACTAACACTCAGAAGAAGAATGACCTAATATTTCACATACAGATTTAACTTGCAGCAGAGAATATCTAACACAGATCCTTAATGGACAAGCAACAAACATACTGATGATGGTTCAACTGGATCAAAGTGATATGGATCAGAGTTCTTTGCCAAAGGTTCGGCCTTCCAAGGAGAAATCTTTTCCCGGTAAACATAATTCTTACGCAAATTCAAGCATTCACGAATCATCTTGCATACTTCCTCTTCTTCAATATTTGTGGACTCTGGAGATTTTTTAAAGAAGAAAAAGACACATCAAATATTTACCTCTTTCAATATTTCTTCACACGATTAAAATAAAAGAAAACATACTGCTTGGTTTAATATGGCTAAAAAAATATTTGTAACACAATTTACCTCAAAATTGGGAGCAAAATGGAAAGACAATAGACACGTGTAACATGCATTGCAGAAATAGTTCCAAAAATATATAGCATGAAAAGAATTTGGAAACAATAAGCAGACAGAATATGATAGGAATGTGAAGGCACCTTGCACTGCAATTCTTGTAGGCAAGACAGTACTGGGAAACGGGATACCATTTCCAACTAAGTTTACAGAAGTCGATCCCGTTTTTCCATCATGTTGCATATCTGCGCCGTCTTTGGATTCTTTTGTGGTCTCACTGTACATCTGGCTGTTTACACAGTTCGTATCATCCCCTCTAAGTGGAATAGCAGACAAACTGATTATGTTTGTATTTACTCCCTACAATAGCACATGCAGTTGAAAACACTAGTATAAAAATATGAGTAATAATATAATAAAAGTGAGTCGTCATACACCAATACTATCAAAATTATCATATTAAAAAAAGCATGCTTTCATTTCTAATTTCGTAGAATTGTCAACTATTTAAATACTATCTTGACAAATACTAAGCAATTTTGTCTAGAACTCGATAAAAATATATAACATTATTAGAAAAAAGAAATAAAGTGGCTAATTGTTATATTTACCCCGATCCTCTGATCTTAAAGGAAAAGAAAACGGCAAAAATTGATATCAGATCAATGTTGATAAAATTCATTAATGGCGTTCAGCGTCAAGAGAGTTCAGAAGGAGATAAGAAAGTATATTCTCACATAATTATTTGAAGACTCTGTATTCTCTGGATAGAAAGGAATACTATCATCGTTTTCAAGGCCAGGTTCTTCTTCGTCAGAATCTTCAGCGCTCTCAAAAGTATTACGGCTGGGAGACCTCGGAGTCTTAATTCTACCAATAGATGCTATTCTTCTGTAGGAAGATGAAAGCTGAGAGTTTTCTCCTGTAAGAGCCACAAAGTAACCAGAAGTAAGGCAAACTACAGTTCAAAAATAATTTCTTCTTGATTAAAATAGTTCCTCCACATAGTTACCCATAAAAAAAAAATGCACATCCACATCGCAAGAAGAAAGATTTAATTTTCTCCTTGAGTCCAGCTTATAGTTATAAACATAAATGAAATAGCATATCCTTTCGGGGGGAAAAACTGACGAAAATAATCCAGAATTTGAAAAACATACTATAACTTTGATCCATTTGAAGTGGAGGAAGCCCTGAGGCAACAAAGTTCAGATTATCTAGCGAAGAAGCACGAGCCTGAGCTTCATAACCCACTGAGTGCTCAAACTTGCCGTCCTCTTCGAACCAGTCAGTTCTAACCGCAACATTCGGTAATGACGAAGATATTCTATAACTCCGATGCCCGGTCTCGTCTATAGACATCGACAAGCTTCTAGAATAATCTTTCAAATCAACAGCCGTTCCTCCACCGTCGGAACCAAACTCTCCGAGGTCATCGCCTTCGTATTCACCACCACCACCACCACCACCATAGAGCTCTTCTTGCTCCCTTTTTGGGCCGGAAGTGCGAGAGTGTGTGCGGCGGATCTCGATGAGGCGGCGAAGTACCTGGTCGACACTGCGCTTGTGAATGTAGAAGGCGGAAAGAGCCATCAAAGAGGCTCCAAAGAAAGCAGCCATTGCCATGTGAAGAGATGGTGGTGTGGAAGATGGAGGATCCATACGAGGAAAATAAAAAGGTCCCAATGTTTGCGTGCGTGTAATCGAAAGAGTGAATGGAGTGAACTGCTGAAGAAGAAGAATGGAGTTAGATGAAGTTTGGGGAGCCGGCGCGCGGTCTCGTGAGGCCTTAATAGGTTCGAGGAGTGTTTGCCAATTAATTAAATACTGATTTTTATCGTCGAAGTGGCTAAGGTGGCAGTTGCTTAAAGGGTTAAAAGCTTTCGGAGAGACGAACGAGGAAGAAAGCTGGTTTTCACACGAAAGCAGTAAAGCCTAGTGGGAGGTGGGACCCACTAGAAGCACAGATGGCAAAGTGTTGGGGTCGGCATGTGGATCTTACAATATGAGGCTAAGACCCAGTCCAGTACCTTTATCGGCCCAAAGAAGTAGTCCAGTATGAAGCTACAGCTGGGTTGGCAAGAATGGAGGAAAAGTCCAGAAACCAGTTTTTGAGAGCCCATATTTGTGGCCCAAAGGAAAAACAAGAGTGAGCCCAATAAATTAAACCGATGAGAATCCTACTTTTGAAGCTTGCATTTCGTGACCCTATTTCTGGGCTTTTCACATACGCATTAAGCTGTTAAATACGCTGCATCGTCATGGACCTATTTAATTATTAATGACTAGCCGAAAACTATATCAATTATTTAAAAAAGCATGAGTTCATACTTCATAGATGATGGTTATTGTTTCAAAATAAAATAAACAAATCTATCAGCAGTTGATTCAACCGATAAATAGATAAAATATATGACTATTTAAAATTTATTTAATTTTTATAAAGTATCACTTTGTTGTGGTTTTAATAGCAGTACTTGGGGAGACATCCTAACTCCTAAATATTTAAATTTATATTTGAGGGTAATTGACGATTCGTCTACCTGACAATAGTATCACTTAGAAGGAAGTAAAAATCTAATGTACCTTTAGATCATAGTTAAACTTAATATCTTTTTAAAAAAATTATACAATAAATAAAATAAAATAAACAAACTACCATTCTCACCCTATAAAAAGAACACAAACATCAAGGAGTACACTTATAAATAGAGATAAAAACTTTTTACTCACCTCAAAGTATATATATAAAATATAGTTTAAAAAATGATAAGTATATCAGGGAGTGCATCCAGTTGTTGTTTAAAAAAATGATAAGTATTAGATAAAAAATAATTTAAATTTTATATTTAATATTAAATTTAACTCTCTAATTAATTTATATATAATAAATGGAGGCAATAATATTTAATTTAATATTATAGGAAGATGTTTTTAAGGCATCACGTCATCAAAGTAATACTTGAAGCAGAAAGTGGGCACTTCCATCCCGCTTTTACCTTTTTCACCGTTTTGGGTGGAAAAGATGAAAATGGACACATTTAATATCTTATCATTCTATAAGATTGATGCTCATATATATATATATATATATATATATATATATATATATATCACTCACTATGAACGATGATAAATTCAATGAAAAGGTTGACATTGAAGATCAGCATGCATTCTACTTTAGCTCAAAAGCTGATTAAATTATTAAAAAAGTATAGTCGTAGATCATTGAAATGATGATCGATATAATAGCCATGTTTAAGTATTCTTTTATATAAAGTTACTCTTAACTTTTCAAGAAGTCATTAGTCTCAATAATTTTACACACAAGCCTAAGCATGTTTAACTGTACAATTTTTAATGGAATCATTTACATTAATGCCAATATCAAAATATTCATGTTTTATATTTGTACTTGTAATTGGGGTTAAAAATCAATCTGGTCATTAAACCAGTTGAGTTAGTAGTTTAAAGTTTAACTCAAATATGATTAAAAATAATATAATTTAATTAAAATCTACTAAAATATTTATATACAATTTTAAAAAGAGAACATTAATGTAAAAATCACGTTAAATGCAATAAAAAATAAATTTGACATATTATTATATTTTTTTGTCATTTTTACTAATAAGGAAAAAATATAAAATTTAATATAGCTGATTTATTTAAAACTATTGATCAAATTAACTAATAGACTAATTTACTTATATGATTTATTAACTCACGTTGAGTTTTAATATCATACTTATAATTAGATTAATTCATAATTTAATATTATTAAATTTAAAAACAACACTGTAATATTTTTTTTGGCTAATAATATAACATTCACTTATTATTGAAAAAGTCACAAGTTTTATTATCTATGTGGGAGAGACAATAATGGAGGATGCAAATAATTATATTCCTTTTTTAAAATTTTATAATTATTTTTCTATTTTATTTATAAACTTTATAAAATATATAATTTTATTTTGTAAAATATAATTACTGATATTTTAAATTATTAAATTACAGTGATTAAATAATATCTTGTTTAAGTTTAAGATATGAATTATAACTAAGTCAAGCTAATGGGTCAACGTTTAAGCATTGAGGAAAAATTCCAGGAATCAAAAACTTAATTTGTTAATTGTTAATTTAGTTAGAAATATACCAATTAGCCTGACAACACAGTCCAAGCTCCTGGTTCCCCTAAGTAACACGAGCGTCGCAGGTTCCCAGGTGGGATGTGAATAACCGGACCAGAGCATCAAAAGTAGCAGAAAGAAAGAAAGTGAAACATGAAGTTTTATGCCAAATGAATTTGGATTTCTCTGTTTTTCTTCTGCGGTACTCTGTACCAAATTCCCCAAAAACAATCATAACAGTAAAGAAAGAGTACTCTGGTTTAAGCTCCAGAGCACAGAAACAGAGCATCCACATACAACACCCAAACCAAGTCTATCCACTTTCGGTCATACAAGTCCATTTCGTTTTTTTTACCGAAGTGACATACGTGAGGAGGATTTGATTTTGATTCAGATATTAGTGGGGTGGTTCAATTTTGGCGATTTCAAAACGTGGTACCACTTTTTATTTCCTTGTGCTCTGTTGCGCATCATTTTCCCACCATGGTCCACGTGCAAGTCCACACAACCTTAGCGGCACGCAAAGAGATGTTTTATTTTGAATTCTCCGAGCTGAATTAGTGGGTATCTCTGGTTCCAGCAATCTGGTACAATGATGTTTGGTCCCTACCTAGGCCCCTGTTCATGATCCTGTGTAATCCCTAGTAACTATCATAAAAGAGGTAAATTCTTACATCCACACTCCTTTCTGCCTCTGTTCTGTAATTTCTCAAGATTCACCTCTCTTTCCTTTTCCCCTCTTTATTTATAGGAGTCCAAATTCAGTAATTCAACAAATTTCATTTATTTAATTCACAAAATTATCCATAAATATATGTTTAAAGTCACTTATATATCACTTACAAACAAAAATTTTATATCAGTAATATAATTTAAATTTATGACATTATAGATGAGTCACAATCAACTTTTGTTAATTATCATCCATTGATTTTTCCATGTCTAAGAAACTGAAATTTATTTTAAAATTCATGAATTATATATACTATAATAAATATAATTTAAAAATGGAAATTTTGTGAAAAAACATCAATTAAAAATTTTATTGGCAAGAAATATATACTAATTATATATATATATATAAAGTATCAATATCTTATAAATTTTATACCCATAGAATCTAATTTAACTCTCGTTTAAAAAAAATTGAATGGGGAAATTTTCCCCATTTTCCTTTAAAAAATTGAAGGAAAGGAATGGCTCTCAGTGTCCTAGGATCTGCCCCCCTCCACTAACTCATATTTCAGGCATGCGCCATCTATCATAACGCTGAAATTGATGAGAGGAAAAGGATAGTGATGATCACTATGCAATTTGGTTCACGCACGCTACTCCACTTTCGTGTTTTAAGAAAACAAACGTGGGTTATATGAAGTCCAAAATATACGAAATATTACTATAAATTAACAACTTATATAAATAATCTGGGTTATAATAAAAGACCTTTTTATATTGATTTGTACGATTCTCTATTTATCTCATAAGGGCCATAATTCCACAACACATGCAATAGTCCTTTTCTTTGTTGCCCCACATCGTCAGCATTGAATTATTTTCCGCTTGCACATTAGAGATAAGCCATTATGCCATTATCGTCTCATCAACATAATTAAAAGTTTAGACTATGAACAGAGCATAGTTTGAATAAAGCCACATAGACTTGTCAAACTTAATGACCATATAAAATCTGACAAATTGATTTAATTTGTGGGGTTTTCTTATGGCGCAACTAGGAATTACTTGGAAATTCTTGTGGTGACTTTTGTTAGACAAATATTCTTTAATTTTCTTGTACTTGGAATTAAAGGCATAGTCGATTTTATGAATAAATACAGGTATGGGTTAAAGTATAAATTTATCATAGATAAATATGGGTTAAAGTATAAATTTATCATAGAAATATTCTCTCATGAGCTATTTAGAATTATTTTAGGAGTAATATTCCTATAAGTTTTTAAATCGTAACAATATCGCTCTAATTGTTACCTAAATTTAAATTTGACCGCTAGTTGACCAATATTCTGGGGTAATATGCTACTTAGCATCTATCTTATCTTTTATTTTAGGTTAAGGTGCATATTTGCATCTCAAGAGTACTAAGTATCTATAAAAAAATTTAGCTCAATGTTGCCTCGATCACTATCCAAATTTAGTTTGACTATTAATTTGATCAAATATACCGAGCTGACCAATCCATGTGCTACCCATTTTATTTTTTTTAGAATCAAATTTATAAATAAGAAAAAAATAAATTCATTAAATTCTATCGTTAATAGAATATTATTATCGAGAGATCATACTTCATTTTGATATATTTTATGAGTATAGTGTATAATAGAAAAAATATAAAAAATAACATAGGCAAGGAGATTTTACAATAATTCTTTAAAGGTATAAAAGACATAGTCAATTTTATGAATAAATACAGGTATATGTTAACTTATAAATATAAAAAGATAATATATATGATGATTATATGTTATTATTTTTTGAAAAGTTACTAGAATATGGTTTGTTGAGAATAATATTCTAATAATGATTGAGCTCATTTATAAATATTGTTTTAAAAAAATAAAGTGGATGATATATGTACTATTTAGCTTAGCATATATAGTTTAACTACGGGTTAAATTGAACCTAAATAATGGTTAAAGTGACATTAAATCTAAAAAAAAATCTGAATAGCTAGTGTTTATAAATAAAATTTTTTAAAATAAATTTATATTTTAATCTAAAATAATATATTATGTGGTATACTATGTCAACACATCAGTAGTCATGATAAAATTATTATGATTTAAAAACTTTTAAAATAATATTAATCTTTAAAAAACTTCTGATATCTATCAGTCTTAAATGAAAACGTATTGAACAAATGGAGTAACTTAGCCCAAAAAATATTTGATGAGGTATATGGTGACATATGCACAATTATTTTATGCCACATAAATAAAATTGATAGAAAATTGTATTATTTCATCTATTAGATTTTGTATGACACATAATCCCCAACTAGTTATGTCAAAATATTCACATACGCACAAAATACATGCAAATTTTACTTGGACGTTAGAATAATTCAAGAAATTAATAAAATTTTCTATTTTTTAATGAAAATTTTAAATATTCATATTACCAAATACACACACACATATATATGGTACTAACAATAGAAAAGCTAATGATGAATTAAGTGATGAGAAAGTGAAAATGACTTAAAATTCAGTGCTTGTCATTAATCTTGGAGAGGATAAATACAACCGCAATTAAGAAGTGCTACGATCAAAAGCATTCATTATATGAACGATTAATGATAACGAATTAATTAAGGATCAATGATTTTGAAGGATTTAAAGATACGTGGGGTCGTGTGCATATCTTTCGTATGACGTGTTTTGGTCGTGTTTGATTCTTACTCTCTGTTTTTTTTTTTTGGGCATATCACAAAATAACATTCAGATAATAATAATAATGGTTTTCTTTACGGGCCGGGCAGGGGCCTTTCATGATGAGGCTCACTTCATCATGTCCTAACATTATCCACAATTATCAAAGAGCACCATAATTACACATCATCTGCAGATTCAGCTGATAAAAGAATGAGACATATGATTATTTGGAACGTATTTAAACTCTGAAAAGTATTATTTTATTGTGGTTCCAGTCACGGCACTTAGAGAGGCATCCTAATTCTTAGATACCTAGATTTACGTCTGAGGGTAATAGATGGCTCGCCCTACCCGATATTAGTATCACCTAGGAGGAAAGGATATTTCGCCTTGCCCTTAAATCGTGAGTGAGTCAAACCCCTTTTTAAAAAATTTTATACAAAAAAAAAAAGAGCACCATAATTTCTTACTCATTTCGCAAGATTTCAGCAAAAAAAAGAAAAAGAAAAAGAAAGGGTAACCTTAACTATCACTTATGTTGCTTTAATCTAATTTTCCTTCCTATTTTTTTTTTGTATCCAGTTAAAATAGAAAGCCTCTCTAGTCTCTCCATTTACAATCTCATATATTACACACCCACCTGATTTACATTAACCTTTAATGATGATGTTTACCGCTAAGTCTTATCTAAGCAATTTTAGAAATTGGGAAAATTATAAGACAGATACAGCATATACCAAACGTAACTTTTTTCTAATTTGTATAATTGCCCCTTAAATTATATTTTTATGTGTATATTACCCCTAAACTTTAGGTTATGTGTACATGAGCTCTTAAACTTTAAGATATATATATATATATATATATATATATATATATATATATAAGGATAATTACTATAAAGTTATAAAAAAATAAAGTAATTATCAAAAAGTCATAATAATAAATAAATAACATAAACTTATTATCATATTTTGCAATAAAACTTATTATTATATATTATTCACTTATTATAGAATTTAAAACCTCATACTTCTTGTAATAAATAATGAATATCTGCATAAATGCTAAAGTCCTAAGGAGATGTATGGTAAAGCTTGAAGGCTTAAAGGGCTTGTCTATAAATAGTATAAAGTTGAGGGGATTATATATATATATATATAATTTTAACTATTATATTACCATATGATAAACGCATCAGCGAGTTCACAAGGGAAATCAATGGGAGCGACTCACGAGAGAGGCATGGCTCGCAGCAGCAATCACTTGAAGTTTATTTAATATATTTTCTCATTCATACATAATCGTAATACCACAAACAGCGATCTAATATTTTTCATTAGCCTTTGTGTGGAGCTAGTTCCACGTCATGATCAGGAAAATCTATAGTTGGCTTGTAACGATAACGCCGAGCAACCAAGAGAAAATAAACCAAGTTTAGAGCCGCAATCACCGCAATAAGGTAGTAGAAATAATCCAATCTACCATCGTTGATGTTATTCGTGAGCCAATCTGGATGCGTCTGTGTTTTTGTTGTCTGATGAACCGCAGTCACTAGAATCGTGCTCACATAATTAGCTCCGGCGAACGAGCAAGAGAACAAGGCATTCGCAATGCTCCTCATGTGTTCGGGAAATTGCCTGTTAAAGAACTCTATTTGTCCGATTATATTGAACGCTTCGCACATTCCCATCAGAAACAGTTGTGGTGCGAGCCACATCACTGACATGGGAGCGATTCCGAGTGGATTTGGATTGGAATTGGCTATGTCCCTTCTTATTTTCTCCACCATGCCGGCGACGATCATGGAGAGTATAGAGAAGACCATTCCGATTCCGATTCTTTGAAGCAGAGTTATGCCCCCTTCGTGTTTGGTTATTTTCCTGACTGAAGGTACGAAGACTCTGTCGTAGAAAGGGACCCAGATGCCTATGGTGAGGAACGAGATGACAACAAGTGAACCTGCTGGGATTTGGAATTTGGGACCGAGGTATCTGTTCATTTTTAGGGCTTGTGATACTGTGAATGTTCCTTGTTGTGCCATTGAAGTCAAGCTGAGAATCCCAGCAGCCCAGATTGGGAATATCCTCGCTAAGCATTTCACTTCTTCTACTTGCTGTAGGCTGGTAAGTCTCCACGGGTTCACTCTGGTCCCATCTGGGTTCAGCTCACCCTCCATTATCAGACATGCTTTGTTTAAGCTCCTATCCAACAAAATAAAAAAAGAACCCCATGATGTCACTACAACATAATGATTAGTGACAAGTCTGACTTTTTGTTCATCAGCCCTTTTCTTCGAGAAAATAACTGTAAGTGTAAGAAGATATATTATTTTAGTCTGCTAAGTTCTCTCTGATAATTTTAAATATTCGTGGTAGGTAGCTTACTACTCTAAGTATTGTTCTGTAATGAAAGGCCCACGTGATCAATTTTTCTTGCTCTGTTTGATACTCATAATTCTAATAGAAGATATAAGAAATTGTCCATGATTGAGATGTTTAACCTGAATTGATAAGTCAAAGGGAGTTTTGACAAAACGCTAGAACCCTCCTGCAAAGGCGGATCATATAAAAGCCCATCATCATCGATCTTGTCATCACTTGGAAGCTCCACATGTCGTTTTCTGTAAGCAGCCACTAGGACCTGAGCAATGCCAGAGAAAATGCTTCCTTCTGGTTTAACATGCACATAGATCCTCGTCCCAACGAAGAACATGATGATTGATAGGAACATACACAAAGTTGGTACCCCAAACCCTATCTTCCAGCTAACAGAGTCTTGAATATAAACCACCACCGTTTGAGTTATCATCAAAACCACAGTGAATGTAGTGTAGTACCAGTTGAAGAAACTATTGATCCCTTTCTTGCCTTCATCAGTAGTGGGATCAAATTGATCAACACCAAATGGGATGCTGCAAGGTCTTATCCCAGCAGATCCTATGGTTAAGAAGAAGAGTCCCAGGATGAGAACACCAAGATGAGTGCTACTAGCTTTTACACACTGGTTCTGTGCTAGTTGTTCAGGAGTGCAAGGTGGAGGATGCAGGTTTGGTAACCAAGCTGTGAGAGTCACTGTAATCAACCCCTGTTTAGCAAATTTTTTCAATTAGAAGGGAAAAATCTGATTAGGAGAAAATCCAAAGGAGAGAGAATGGTTGAGATTCTTGAAAGTGACATGACTAGAGCTGAACCCGTGAAATTGAAATTCTTGTCATAGATTCCAGGAGAATTTGTCGTCATACTGTGTACACTTTAATTATCTTGTAATTTTGAAACTTGCAATCGGTCCATTGAATTTTTTACCCCTAAAATTATGAAGTTCGGTCCATAGAGTTTTTGGAAACTACAATTATGAGTTGCTTGCTTGCTTTCTTTAAATTTTTATATAACAACTGAGCTGTTAAATGGTCTTTAAAAAACAGCTGCACTGTTTACTTGGTCAGCAATGTTCTCACAAAATATAATGTACAGAGAGAGTATATAGATGCAAAGGGCACTTACTTTAGCACTGTAATGCTACAATAGAGGGAAAAGTGGAAACACTATTTTATTGCAATTTGACTAACAAATAAAGTTTTTCTTTTCCACAAAATATACAAGATAATGAACAGGGGTTTTCAGTCTGTGTTTGTTCAAATGGGGTAAAGAGGCAACATCTTTTGGAGAGTGGATTATGGACACGGCGACACCATTTTCTTTCATTAAACTATGTAATTTTTTAAACTTTATTATAACTATAATTCATTTACTTTAGAGAGAGCAATTTCACCTATACATATATACATACACCTATAAATAAATTCAACACATAATTAAAAATTTATATATAATTTTTTTCCTTGAAAACTCAAATAACTTCAAATTTAAATTCATTTAGTCTTACGTTATATAGAAGAAATTTCCGTGAAGATAAATGAAGAGTATTATATGAAAAAGAAAATTTTAATTTTAAAAGTAAATTGATTAATTAGTATCCTCCCACTTAAAAAAAAGGCCTTATGAGGGGAAAAACTTGATGGGAAGTTCAGATAAAAAAGAGAGTATATTTTCACCACAACATATTTGTGTGTACGTGAGTGAGAGAGAGTGTGTACCAGAAGAGAAGCGAAGGAAGCGAAGGCAATGGTCTTGAAGCGACCGACATAGGCGTCGGAGATGAAGGCGCCGAGGAGAGGGGCAAAGTTGGTAATCCCAAACCAAATGTTCATAACATTGGAAGCAGAGACTTGCTCCATGTGAAGCTCTCTCGTCAAATACACCATGAAGTTGGCAAACAGCCCAAACACTGCCAACCTCTCAAACGTCTCATTCCCTTCACACCACAACATATTATTCATCTCATCAGAACACACCAAACTTTCTTCATTATTAGCACAACAAACACATCAGTCAAAGAAATACAGCCTCCCACCAGGTGGGTAGAAGCCGAAAGGTTATTTTTAAGATTTGGATCCGTGACTACTAGTTTACACGGAAACACATCAAGACTCACCCGCAAAAGAACTATATATATATACACACACACGTACATACCTAAAATAAAAGGCATGGCCCTCCATCCTCCAGGTTTCTTCTTCTTCGAAGGTGATGATGGTTCCAGGCTAAGCTTCTGGTCATGGAGGCCACCACCTTTGTCTGCTTCTGCAAAGTTCATGCTTTCTTTATCTACTGCCACCGGCATTTGATTTTTCTCTCTGGTTTCAACTAATGCTCTCTATATATTTTGGTGTGTATATGTATAGATATGGAAGATACGGGAGCAACCACTTCTCTCTCTGGCTATGGGTTGGAGGAGCAGCTCAGGTAAAGAATGACTCAACACGCTCATTTATATGTACAGGGAATACTGACAAAAATGCCTTTAAAATCCCATTTCACTCCTCTTCTCTTTGCCATAATTATTTAATTAATCATCTACAATGTCTTTTTATTATTCCTTTCAGCTAAACAACAATGTATTTTTATACATCATTTAATATTTATTATATGCTCTTGCTGTTTTTTCAATAATAATTATTTTTTCCAGATAATAATAAATATTTTTATTCCTTTTATTTTAAATTACATGACATATTTTATTCACATAATTAATTATGATTCTCTTTTTCATATACACATTTATTATCCTATTAGAGATAATCTTATTTAAAATACCGTCAGATATTAAATATGAGCACTTTGTCCGATAGAGTTTTAAACCTGAATTTATCACATTGTGAGGAATTAACCCACTTCACTATACCAGCCCCTCTATACATGACAAACAAGCAATAAATACATGATTTTTCTTTTTAAGGTCAAAGAAAGGATTTTTATTTTTTTCCTAATTTCATCTGATTATTTTTTTTTTTAAAAAAAAGTGAATCTTTATATAAATGCATGTGACCGATCAGGTTAGTGTCATTTATAATCTAACAAAAGAATATTTCAAATGTCATTATTTAAATTAGAATATGTATTGTGGAATTGCATGAAACTTGAATTAGAATATGTGTTGGTTCTTATTACAATTACGATTTTTTATAGATGTACTGGTCAAGGTGGTGATGATTATTAATTTCATGGCAAGTAGATATATAGGAAAACGTTATGGAAAAGGTTTTTATCTAAAGGATATTGAATCTAGACATTTGTCAATATATTAGTTAAAAATTAAAAATCATTTATCGTGTGTTTTTTGAGTAATTTTAATTGAAGAAAAAGGTTAAAAATAATGGATAAAAATACCCACAAACTTATATTCTACAAGCATTTGACATCTTAAACTTTATAATAATAGCGTAATGTCCATGAAGTTTTTTAAATGACGTAAAAAACTTGGACCCGTCAAAGAAAGCAAAGTTTCCCAATTCATGAGATAACGAAAAAATCTTGCGTTCTTCCATTTTGAAACCGTTTATAAATAGCACAACTCATGAATAATCTACTTGATCAATAAAAATTTTAAATAGACATTTAAAATTGATTTTTTTTTTAAAAAAAAGCAATGGCTTTTATAAGCATTAGTATGAAGTTTAAGATGCTAGCGGCTCATGATGTAAGTGTTTATGAGTAATTTTTATCTCTTTATTTTTTAAAAAATAAAAAATTACTGTATAATTTCACATAAATAATTTATCAACAAAAATACTTATTTTATGAGACTTTATAATAATTAAATTACTTATTTTAAACCATAAAATAATTCTCTAAAAAATAATTATACACAAGAGAGGATTGGTTGAGGGAGGGGGGTTGAAATTAGAGATAGATGGATGAATGGGAAAAAAACTAATTAATTGATTGGGATGAGAATAGAGAGAGAGAGAGAGATCAGAGAGATCCAAACAAAGAGGCAAAATGCAGAGGCAGCGGCAGTGGAGAACAGTAGATTGCGTACTGAGCTTTGCCATGTTCAGTGGAACCGTGGTCACGTAGCTTTGCCATGTCCATATACACATATATATATATATATATATACACACACACACACACACACCATGAATCATTCCCATATCATTGATTGGTTTTAACCACTGGACACATATATATATATATATATATATATATATATATTAATATTACTCATACGTATATTTATATTTGTATGCATCTGAGGTCCCCCCATATATATGAGGAGTACTACTTGGTAGCCTCCCTACATGAATTATCTTTATCAATAGATATGTCCCATATTGAACAACCACCATTTATTATCGGTGTTGCTATATATGATTGATCATTTACTTTATTTATTTTTGTTTATTTTATACTTCTCCTCTTCCTTCCATCTTTAATATATAAATTATTTAATTAATTTATATAAATTAAATAAATAAATTATTATTAAATTTAAACTATCAAAATAAATTCATAATATTAATTTATTATATAGTATTTAATTTACTTAAATTAATTAACTAAATTTTATATTAGTTATAATTAACTATTTTTTAAAATTTTTTAATTTACTCATATTAATCAACTAATTTTTATGTTCATAACATAATGGTGTAGTTTTATTATTCAAGTGATTTTTCCTATAAGTAGCTCACATGTAATAAAAACTTATTATACTGATGAAATTTATATACTCCTTCCCGTCCCTATTATAAAATGTTCTATAGGATAATTTTTTACTCTATAATGTAAGATTACATTTGAAAAGTTATTAATGCTTATTTGAGAATTTTACTATTATAATTAATGCTTAAATATAACCCCTTTATATTTTTCTCTCTCATGTAAAAAATGGGCAATAAGGGCAAAACTGAAAATTTTATTATTTTAAGATATATTTAACAAATTAACTACAATTTCTTAATATATATGAAATAGTTGAAAGTGTCATGAGGGGAAGAGTATTTTTTAAATAGTTGGATTGAAATCAATATTATATATATATATATATATATATATATATTACGTGTAGAAATAAGGAACAAGAGGAAAGTATGGAGATGAGTTACTAATTTCGGAAGCTAATAATGAAATTCAAAGATGGGTACGGAAGGAGTTACGTTTGAAATGTTAATTAGGGCCCGTTTGGATAGGATTTTAAAAACGGGCTTATGAAAAAAAAGGGCTTTTGAACAGATTATAAAAAAGGGTTTTTGGAGAAGAGATTATGAAAAAAAGTGATTTTGAATAAATGAGTGTTTGGATAGTTATTTATAGAAGGGATTTTATTATTGGTAAATTACGAAAAAGGGTATAAGTATTAAATGAGGAGAGATAAGAGATAAGAGGAGAGAGGAGAGAGGGTGTAAGAAAGAAAATAGAGAAAAAGTAGGAGAGAGGAGAGATGGTGTAAGAAAAAGTAGGAGAGATAGTGTAATAAAAAGTAGGGGTAATATAGTAATTAGTTAGTTCAAACGTGGTTTACTGTTCAAAAAGCTACTCTGACCAGCTTTTCTGAAACCTTGGTTTTAAACCAGAGTTTAGTCTAAAAACCCGTTTGAATAAATATAACTATTTATTTTAAAATTTCTCTAAATCTAAATTTTGAGCCAAACCTTAGTTTAAAATCAAGGTTTGAATTTTTGCACTTAAATTTGGAAGCGAAAACTATAGTACTAGTTTCCAAACGTGTTTCCAAACATTTATTGTCCATTAATTTAATACTCTTCCACCGACTACTACATTCATTGCTACTAGCTAGCTAGCGTATCTCTAACAATCACGCCACTTTCTCTTCAATCCTCTCTTAACTAAACAATATTAACCATAAATAGTTATTGCTATTCTCCATAGTCTGTTTTATAAGATATAAGTAATCGAATAACAGAGATCAAAAAGTAAAGTTAGTTAAAATATATATAAAAAATATCTTATTTTTAAAAACATCCTTTTTATTATGGAGAAAGAATAAACAAATATTTAATTAATATATTTAAATTAATTAATAATTAATGGGAGAAAAATAAAAAATAATATTGAAGATTTTAACAATTTTAATATCTCCTATAAAGATGATGAACATGTCATGTCTAATTTTTTTTTATTATACATAGAACTAAAGGGAAAATATCGTATAAAAGTTAAATCACACCGCCCCGTTATGTTATATATATATGTGTGTGTGTGTTTTTTTAATTTTTAAATAAATTGTTGTTTTTAAATATGTGTGTTTGTGTAGATTAAATCAGTCACGCTCTTAAAAAAGTATTATAGTCTCTAGAGATATTTTTTTTTTTACAAAATTTTTTAAAAAATAATTAGACTCACTCACAATATAAAGATAAGATAAAATTTTTATTTTTCCTAAAAGATATTAATATTGGATAGGACGAGTTATCTATTACTCTTAAGGTAAACTTAGGTACATAATAATTAAGATGTTTCTCTAAATATCGCTATTAGAATCATAATAAAGTGATACTTTCTAAAAATTAAACACGTTTAAAATAACCTCTTTGCCTAAGGATAATTTTTCCAAGAATCGACAAAATAGTTTATAGATATCTATATTTATATCTAATAACAATTGATTAATCACTCTACTCAATATTAATATTATATAGAAAGAAAAAAGATTTAATTCTATCTTTAAATAATACGTGATTTTAACCCTTTTTAAATATATTTGGACAAAAAAGTTTTGTTTGAATTTGATGGGCGGTGCCATGGAAATGTTTGTTTGTGTTTTTATAATATTTATTAATAAAAGCCTCCTCAATTTCTGAAACTTGCTCTCTTTTATTTTCCTGCTCTATTTGATTTGACCATCAGAAACCCCACTACCTTCATCATTAAATTTGACTGACTTACACTATTTTAAGAATTATCACAGCGTAGAATCTGCACATTAATTTGGTCAATTATTTTTATATAATAACATTCAATTTATTGTCCTTTTTTATGAGAGGAGATTAAACGCACATTACATATATTTCTTTTTACCTGGATTTCATAAATTCATCAACTTTTAGTTGGGTTGGTCAAATTGTCAATAATCTAATTCTAAAATTTAGGACATATTTGAATTAATTTTTTAAAAATATATTTTAAAAATAAAAATATTTAAATGATTAGTAGTATAATTATTTTTTATATTATTAAATTATTAAAAAGAGTATGATTTAATTAAAAGTATGAGAGAGAGGAGAGAGGAAAAAAGAGATATAATGAAAAAAATATGAGAGATAAAAGAGGAGAGGAGAGAAATATTAGAGAAAAAAGATAAGAGAAGATAGAGATTGTAAAAAAAAAGTATGAGTAAAATAGTAATTAGATAGTCGATAAACTCTTTTACTGTTATAAAAATTAGTTTAAATAGTTTATTTTAAATTATAATTTTAATCAAATTTATTTTTATATAAATATAATTATTTATTTAAAATTTATTTAAATTAAAATTTTGTCAAAAATACTTTTCAAAGAAACAGGCACTTGATATGATTAATTTTTGCCCATGATCCTGAAGTTGATACGCAAACACAATTATATGGACACAAAAAGTCGAGCAAACTCAATTTTAAAATTCAGTTTCTTTACGATAAATTATTTTGTTTTTGGGCAATGATTGTGGAGATGATGCATATGGTCCATGGTGGGGTCATATTCAATAAATGAATGGACGAATTTCAGGGACCTCATTTTCAGAAAGTGGGTCTTCGTTAATGGTCATGGAGACTTTTCCAACATTTTCCCCCAAATTTATTGAACCGTAAAATATAAATTCTAAAAACAATATGTAGTCAATACTCAGTACTACGTTGAAGTGATAGAACTTACTGATGAGATGAAATTATGAAGGGATATGACCCCTGCTTTTAGAATTTTAATTATTAGCACTAGATCTTAAAAAAATAATTTAATCAGCCAAATTATCTAAATGAACAGTAAAACTTTTTTTTTTTTTATTTTTTATTTTAAAATTTATTATTATATATAAGATTATTATTAAAATGAAAAGTAAAACTTGATGTTATAGTTATACAGTATACTGTTTTTATTATTTATTTTAAAAATAAAAAAAATATACTTAATGCATTCCTAATAATAATATCTTGCCCTATCTGTCGTGTTAATTAGTTGGGACAAGAGCAAAAATACCTCGCGAGAACAACCCGATATATATATATATATATATATATATATATATTAACAGTAATTTTTTTAATATTTAATGTAAGATGCATAAATATCAATTTAAATTAATTAAGATCTTAAAAGGAATGCTTTTGAAAAAGTGACCCTACAAGATTAAGTGTACTTAGCTATAAATAAATTAACTTATATATCTCTAAAATGTTTCCAATTAATTCTTGGGAAAAATATTTTCCCATGAATATATATGATCTTTTACTTGATAAATATCATTCAACGCATTAGTTTAAAAGCAATCAATATCAATATAATAAATAAAACTAAAATTAACCATCGCCATCGCTTCATGACTTTTTTTTTAAAAAAAAAAAATCATTCACACGATAGAATACTTTTAACGTGTGATATTTTTTTAATAATAATTTAATAATATAATATAATAAATAAAACTAAAATTACTTGTTCCCCATGACTCTTTTTTATTCATTTACAGAATATAATACTTTCAACGTGCTATATTTTTTTAGAACCATTTTATTTTATTTTTTTAATTTTACATTAATGTTTTAAAGAATAATCTAGAGAGAGAGAGTGAACGATCCAATGCGGTGCACATTGATAGTGATGAGTTGATAAGGACGGTGGCTCAATGGCTTTTAGTGAAACAGTCGACATCTTCATTAATGAAGAAAGAGAAGGCAAACACAAGATGGAGATGTATGCATTTCAGAAAGCTGGTGGATGTTAATCCTTTCATTTTTGATGAAATTATACACACACACTCCTTCTTTCGTTGTATCTAACTATAAAGATAATTTTAATTTTTATTATAAAATATATTTTATATATTTATCAATTTATTCTCATATTACTCTATTTATATTTTTAATAATAAATAAATAAAATTAAAAAAAATAATTAAAATATTTTATAAAAAATATATCCTATCAATTAATTTAACTAATTTTTTAATATAATTAAATTAATTAAATATATTATATATTAAAATTAATAAGAGTATATATATATATATTTATTAGACACATATATTATTCTTTTAAACCTAATTATAGTGAAATCACTATCCATCATTAGATATATAAATATTTTTTAATAAAAATTTAAATTTTAATTGATTATTTATCAGAAACAAACTAGTCTATTTGGTTTACTTGCATTTGCCACCCAATATACTTACTGTTCTTACACTATCATCGTCATCATCTTAAGATTTGGCCTATTGGATTAACTTGCGCCCTCACGCATGGTACGTTAATAGTTAGTTGTTGATTAGTTATTGATTAATTTAGATTATGAGATCTAATGTTGACTTTTGTTCTCCGCACCGAACAAAATTACACGAATTGGATCCAAAACGCTACATGACTTCCACAAGGCACCATCCATGAATGAGACGAGAGGTTTATATGGTGATATTCAACCTCAACTCATCTCCTCCTGTCACATCAATCAACTGTTTAACATAAGGATATGCTTCACACTTCTGAATCTAATAAAAGCTTTATATTTTACCTTAATTCTTTAAGGCCTCCAATTATCATTTTATTTTTGTTGTCTTTTTAAGGTAAAATTCTATTTCTACCCCTTTAACTCTACATAATATTTAATTTCGGTTATTTAATTTTATAAAATATCTTTTATCATTCAACACCCCCCCAAAAAAATACTTATATTAAAATTTTAAGCGTAGACAAAATATTCTCAGATATAATCTATTAAATTCAATTTTTTAAATAATAATAACTAACACAAAAAAAAACATCATTTGATAATGACAATGTTTAAGATTAGATGAGCAAAAAGATACTTAATTAAAAAACAAAATCTAAATACGTATATTCTCTTAATATTATCAACAGTTAAATTCAATAGAAGGAAGAATATATTGATCCCTTATAATATAATAAATTTAAATTTGAATCTTTATTAAATATGAATAATATATATATAAAGCATGTTACGTCACATAGTTGGATCATGAAAGCTAATTGCAAGTTGAAACACAGGCATATAACCTTATAGAGAGTAGATGGAACAGGGAAGAAAGGTTTAGTGATGATCATTCCACATTTAAAGTATCAAGCCAATGGGATCCCTTGACGTACTTAACCTAATATTCTAATATTATGCGAAGTTCGCACAATGACTAATGTGGCACATCGGGTATGGCTAAAGACACTTAATTTGGATAGGTATTGTCCCACTTATGTATTTAATGTGAGTAAATGCTTCGTCTTGTCACTCAATTTCCATTAATTAATTTTCATATCTGGATATAGATATTGTTGGTTGCGTTTCAAACTTTTTCCAGAAAAGCAAGCAAATCTGCCTGAAATTAAAAAAGAATCAACTTGATTCTCTTTTTCTGACCTTCAACAACTTGGCTTCGTTTAATTCGATTTAGTCAATGTCGCTATGTGGCTTTTCAAATCATGTGTTTACAATGTAATTGGACAATGTGATCTTCCAACTTGACTGGCTGACAATTTAGACAGTAATAATTTATTTGAAGACTTTTAAAATTTTCAGGATAATATTTTTATTTTTTTCCAAATTATTATTTAAATTTATTTATATCAAAATTTTGAAAAGTAAGCCAATATTAAGATTTAAGACTCTCTCCTCCTCTGTTGTCTTTCAAAATTTGGGCTCTGACTGGGATGGTATTTTCAAGCCCATGGTTATGGTTTTTGAACAATAAAGCCCACAGGTTTGCTCATAAACTTGTCTGGAACTTTGGGCCTTTATCATTTTGACAAATAGCCCAGCAAATTGATGCAGTGGGCCTAGCTTTTGTTAAAATGCATGACAACAAGTATTGATCCTAGTTTATACAACAACAACAAAAAAAACATTGATCCTAGTGAAAAAGATTAGAGTAAGTGTGAATGCAAAAATCCCTTTAGAAAAATTATCTCTTATTGAGTTCGACAACAATGCTCGAATCTTGAACTTGACCTAGTAAGGTAACCATAAAAAAAATTGGATCTTGGATTCTTGGCTCCTAAAGAAGCAAGACAAGACGCAATTCATCGGCAAAAAAGTTAGCAATCTCGATCCCAGTCTTCTCCATCGTCTTGTTAGCACTAGCAAAAGCATGGCAATCTACTAGATGATATGTATAATTTCTGTATTGATGCATGTTCAAATAAACTCGCATACATATATTATAAATATGCCACTGCGTTTTATCTTATCTTTCATGAACCAAGCTGCAGGAGATAAACTTCACATAAAGTAAGAATATAAGCAGGCTATATGATGAGATAAACTTCATGAAAGTATTCGAAGTGAACCACATTATGAAGTAGGTGAAAAAATCGCATTTTGAAAGCTTCATAGATTTCGCTGTATATCATACGTGAGCTTATTATCTGCAGAACCTAGCAAACTAATGTCCATTTCTTTTCTCTTCTTTTTTGGGAAAAAAGTCAGGTGATCCAACAGTAAAAATTCTTCCAAGATAATCCACTATCACTGCAATAAAATTGACCGCTGCTGTACACAGTTTTTGCTTGGAATAATGGAAAAGAACTCCATAGAAGCAGCCATAATAGAGTCATAGAGAAAAACGACACAGAATATGTCAATATAGGAACATTGTACGTTGCTCACCTTTTGTCTACAGACAAAGTGACTGCCGAGCTACGTTCTCACATGAATAATCACCTGAGACAAGTTTCTGCTGTAAAAGGCATCCTCTACCATGGCCTTTTGGGCATAGGAATTCATCAGATATTCCTTATTAATTGGAAATGGCATACAAAAAGTTGTCAATCTTAGTCTGAGTCTTCTTCATTGTGTTGGCACTAGCAAATAGCTAGTATAGCAATCTACTAGGTCAGGATGGCAACGAGGTTTAGCTGAGGCTTGTGCCACTGGCAACTATGAGTATTTGATTTTGGCCTCTTTGTCAACTTTTGGAAATGGCCAATCCCAATGATAAACTTTTCCGGTCATTGTCATCCCTATAGTAATAGCTGCAATGGCTTGAGATATAACCACTTAACTTTGGAATAATTTTTTAGGAAGACAGTCTTCTTCTCGTCCGTTGGGTCCCGCTATCTTTGATGGCATTGAAGGAGGATAAAACTAACACTGAGGTGATCTTGCCAAGTAACTATAGCACCTCAATGCCCATATCGTGATACTTGGATAGGAAATGCCCTCAAGACAAGCCTTTTTGATTATGTATGGATCTAGTTTTACAACAACCATCCATACCAGTATAGTTCGGGAATCACCAATCGATGTATGGAAGCAGTAGACATCACATCAGACATCTCAGCCAACAAGATATTTATGGAGCTGTTAGCTTCTACTGAGGCTACAGGGCACAGGCTTCAATCCTACATCCCCAACTTTACTACCAAAAATTAAGACTTCTGCAAAATATGGAGACATGATGCCGTGGGTATGGGTTAAGAAGTTATGACTTTGCAATTTTTTAAATTTTAAATTAAAATAATACTCAAGAATGGTAAAAGCTTAAAATAAAATATAAGAATTATAAATCTAAAATAAAAATATAATAATTTATCTAATAAAAATAATTGATTATGGTTGGGAAGTTATGGTTTTTTAAGCTTCATTAAATTTTAAATTTAAATATTATATGGAAAGTTACACGATTTATATATGTATTTTTTTTTTAGATTTTGTAACTTTAAAATTAAAACATATATAGCAAGTTATAATAACTGTAAAAAGAGAAATTTGGGGAGCAAAATAAATTGGAGAGTTATTCGTGGCTTTGGAAAGTTACGCGATTCTTTAGAGTAAGTGCCTGTTTTTTGAGATAAAATTTTAGTTTGAAGAAATTTTAAAATAAATAATTATATTTATTTAAATGGATTTTTGAATTAAACTATGGTTTAAAATTAAGATTTCAGATAAGTTGATCAGAGTAGCTTATGGAACAGTAAACCACTTATGAATTAACCAATTACTATATTACCCCTACTTTTTCTTACATCCTCTCTCATACTTTTTTTTACATCATCTCTCCTACTTTTTCTCTCTTACACCCCCTCTCCTCTCTCCTTTTATCTCTTATCTCTCCTCATTTAATACTCATACCATTTTTTATAATTTACTAATAATAAAAGTACTTTTGGAAATAGCTATCCAAACACTCATTTAGTCAAAACCACTTTTTTTTTATAATCTCTTCTCTAAAAGCCCTTTTCTATAAGCTGTTCAAAAACCATTTTTTTTTCATAAACCCATTTTTAAAATTCTATCCAAACGGCCCCTAAATAGAAGTATTGGATTTGGAGGTAGTCTTTCATGCAAGTCTTTTATGTGTTAAAAAAATAATTTGATTTGAATCTAAAAGGAGTTAAACATATATTTTAATATCACAAGTGCTTATATAAAAAAAATATAGTTTAAACCTTTAAAATTATAGTTGACTCTAGAGCTGGTAAAACGGGCCGGGCTCTTGCCAGCCCGTTTTGGGGCGGGCTGCACAGCCCGCCCCGCCCAGCCCGCCAGCCCGCTTTTTTTTTTTTATATAAATTATTAATATTATTATTTATTTTACCCAAATATTACTTTGAATACTTTTATTATTGAATACTAGTAAAGATAATTATCTATTTGTTAATATGTATTGACATATTATAATTGATTAATATTATGTTAATGTTTATTTAGATTTATAGTTATAAAATTTGATATTTTTTTATAAAAAGTAAAATTTTTTAAGAGTATAACATTAACTATATTTTAATTATACTAATATAACATTAAAAATTTTTTATTAGTATTCTAAAAGTTTAGAAATAATTTTTTAAAAATATTAAAAATTAAAAAAAAAAGTGGCGGGCCGCGGGCTAGCCCGCCCCTAAAACAGGGCGGGCTCGGGCTGGCAAAATGCCAGCCCGTTTTGGGGCGGGCTGCACAGCCCGCCCCGCCCAGCCCACCAGTATTGGCGGGTTGGCCAGCCCGCTTTACCACCTCTAGTTGACTCCCACCAACTATTTTAGATTATAAGTATATAAAATATTAATTTTATTACTCTTATATTTTTATTATTTTCTTATCCTTTTTATTTATATTTATGTAATTATTATTTTATCTTATATATATTTTTTAAAATTTACCTATTAAAAAGGATTATTTTTATAACAAAACTCTAAACATTTATTTTTTAAAATTATTTTTATACAAAATCTATTTTTTAAAATTATTTTAAAATTAATTTTCTCTATAAACTAATATAATCCCACCCGTAAATAATATACAGCATGATATAATTTATTTTTTAAAAGTAGTAGATAATTCATAATTGATTGATATTTGTCGTCACATCACATGGAAGCTCAGGAAGACACGTGTTTCTTAGCATCCGGTTTCTCAAGTTGGAGCTAGAAAGCATCGGGTTTCTCAGTCCGTATGTAACGCAGGAAGAAGCCAAAATCAATAAATGGCGAAGTGGAATTGTACCTTAATTTCCTGTGTTATCCAAACATGGCACTAAACAGTAGTGTTTGTAATTCAGGCTTTGCTTTCCCCGCCCTGTGTCCGACGGTGCACGCTGACAAGAAAATAAATAAAAAGTATTTAAACCAAAGAATTCAGTGACTCTGTTGAAAGGGAAGGATCACTAGTCCCGCGCTTTTCTCTGGTTTTGTTCGGTGCTTGATTACCTCTCTTTACCCATTTCTCCTCTCCCGCCTTGTGTCGCCCTTCATTCTTGGCCTTCTGCCGATAAACTGTTCGGCGAAATGCCTGAACCATGCATTCCCTCACTGCATCTGCTTGCTCGCTTCTCCCACACAACTCCTTCGCGGATTTGAACTCTCTGCACTTTCCCTCCGTTTTACTTGTTTTTTATTCGAGGGGACGGAGTAGGGTGATGCAGCAGTTCGCGGCTCTGAGTCTTGTCAAGGAGACTGGGTCGCTGCTGGGGTGCTCGGATTCTTTCAAGAAGGGAAATTGTTACAAGGGTTTGTATATGGGTTACTCTGGATTCTTGAGGAGGTGCAAAGATTGGGATTGCGATGGAGATTTCTCTCTCGAGGCGGAGATTTTGGAGTTCATGAAGAATTCCAACAACAACCCAGAAGCGTTTCCAACCAAGAAAGAATTGATTGATTCTGGGAGGATGGATTTAGTCGATGCCATTATCAAGAAAGGAGGTTGGCTTGCGTTTGGGTGGGACTTGTATGAAGACGCCGAAGAAGAATCGGGAGAAGTTCATGTCAAAGATGAGGATTTATTGTTCAAGAATGAATGCGATGCGAAACACGAGAGCAGTAAAATTGAAAGCGAGGAAATTCGGGGTTCTGGGCTAGTTTTTCCTTCAGCCAACTATTCTCAACCAGCTGTATTGCCTGGTAGATCAGTGTGAGACTTCGTTTTTATGCACATTTTTCATTAGCATTACTGTTGCATTAATGTTTCCCGCCTAGGCTATAGGGCGTGGTTTAAGTTTAAGGACCCCAAAGCGGATTTTAGAGATATTAAGTCTGTGGTATCTGTGTTCTAATTTAATTTCTTGGATTTGTTATAAGATTCCACAATGTCGTCGTTTTTCTTTGCTGTAATGCATGCATTAGACATGCCTCTTGAACTGGTAGTTAAGTTTTGCTTTCTGTCTGACAGAGAAATTGCTGAGCATTCTGGCATTGAGGGTATATTGAATCGACTGGAGAAAGAGAGAAATAGTGTTTTAGGACTTGGGTTCAGACACAGAGATAATGTTTCATCGGGAGATAGTGAAGATAATGACAAAAGTTGTCAAGGATATGCTATAAATTCAGTAAGTAACTTTTACTAATTCATGCTTCTATCAATACTAATTATCTGTAGATTCACGAGTTCTGGGATAATTAAATATTATTGGAATTCTATTATATACTTTTAAGGTGTGACCTGTGATATATGTGAACTCATCACTTAACACAAGGCTTGTCATTGGGTGTTACATAAACATGATAGTGATGCTATGATTTTTGTGGGGGAGAGATGTGAGAAAAATCTGGTTGGGTTCATGGATCATGACTTCACCTCTCAAGGATAATTATTATACAATCTGTTGGGAAATTGAGTGGATGAATTCATGAATGAAGGGATTGAATGGAGATTGCAAGAGATGGAATTGAACCCTCGGTTTCTTGTCATTCTTCGACCATAATTCCTGATTTGTAATTCATCTTCATCTTAGCTTCCATGGACATGCATATTATGAAACTTGGTCAAGCTCTAACACAATCAATGTGTGGCTGATTTCCTAAATCTCTAGGAGAAGCAGGATGAGCTTGAGTTCAAGAGCATTCAAGGATAAGTTTTACTCCTTAGGTCTAAACTTCAATTTGCTTCTTGTAATATTTTTTTCTACTTTTAGGAATGAAGGATTTTAAGACCAATTGATTGCTTTTTGATCAAACACATGATTTGGAACTTGTATTAGAGTTTTGATTCAGGTGGTTTCGATACCACTTTTCTTTGTCTTATAATAGATCCTAGGGTCGGTCCTCTTCAAAATAATTTTTAAAATATTTTTGCTTTCTACTATATTTTAAAGGTAGCAGCTGACCTTGATAAAAGCATTAAACCCACCTTAGTAAGCTCAAACAACAGCTCTCTTGGTGGTTTCCCAAGCAAACATGGTCAGAACAGCAGATCTCTAACTCTTAATCATGATTTAAGAAACTCACTAAAACCAGATATGTGGAGAAGTTGGGTTCTTCAGAGAAACGGTTCCTCGTTGGAAAATTTTGAAGGTAATCTATGTGAATACTTTATGTGTTGTGTCTTAGCTTATTTTAGATGATCCATTAATTTCTCTATAATGATACTACTTATAG
Organism: Leucaena leucocephala; assembly: GCA_037074615.1. NCBI lineage: Eukaryota > Viridiplantae > Streptophyta > Magnoliopsida > Fabales > Fabaceae > Leucaena > Leucaena leucocephala. The sequence goes on along the minus strand of CM073567.1, from coordinate 18,457,077 downwards.
ATGCTGAAATTGCACCTAGTGGAAATGGTCAAGGAGTTGGGGCCGATGTTTCAGTAAATGATATCCTTGAAATAGAACAATTTGCTGCTACACCTATAAATAGAGAGGAAGACTCAAGTCCTCCTGGTGGAAAGACAGATTACAAGGAAATAAAAAGCCGTATCTGGCAGCTTGAGTCAGAGCTATCTTCTGTACTTCGGTCATTGAGGTCTGGTATGGATGAAGTTGGAAAACAGACGGTGAGTCGCCCATAACAATCACTTTGTTGTAAATTGCTTAAGCCAAATTGGGAAGAGGAAAATAGCACTGTTATGCTTTGATTAGCTCCAGTATATGCACATTTTTTATGCATCACAATAAGTCATTAATTGGTTATGCTTTGCCTTACCCTCAACTAATCTTATTTTAGACATATGGAAAAAATAAAAGACTTCTATGAAAAGGGAACGAAGGCTAACCTTTGTTGCCATTTTTCTCTTTTGGAGAATAGAGCAGAGGGTAGCCTTGATGCAACTTACTTTTGGAGGGAGAAAATTTCACAAACCCAATCAATTGTCAAAGGATTTTATCTGTTAAATAATGCCATCCTATAATACATTATGTTAAGAGTATATGTGCTAATTGATGATTTTTAAACTAGAACTGTTTTTGCTTGTACTTAAGCTTTTGTTGATTTGGATTCCTTTAAATTCAATGAGCTTATTTGATCCGCATCTTTCTTTTATAAATTTACTTTCATGTACATTTGTGATTGACGCAAATGACTCTCTCCTCAAAATGTTATACTAATCCTCCTTCCCTATCCTATATTTTTCAATAGGGCCAGAAAACTTCTGATGATTTACAGAAGCTTTCTGATGCTTGGGAATTCCAGGAAAATGAGATCTTGAAAGCAAAGGATAGACTACGATCAATTCATGCTAAATTGGCAGTGTTAGAAGGAAAGATGAAACTAGCAATAACGTATTAATAGATTCTACTCATTTCATTTCTTGTATCTCATGTTACCTTATATTGACACTGATAGTGCTGCATTTTTGCCCCAGGGAGGCTAATAAGATAATTGAAGAGAAGCAGAAGAAGATTGATAATGCATGTGGAGCTTTAAGATTTCTTAAATCTACGTGTGTGGTTTGGCCTAATGGAGCTTCGGAAGTATTTTTAGTAGGATCATTTGATGGTTGGTCCTCCCAGGTATGTCCAATTTTTGTGAATATTTTCAGTTAGATTTCAAGTATCAAGTATTGCCCAATAATAGATACATCAAAGCTCTTACGATGTGACCCATATCAAGATGAGCATCCTTATTTGCATTTGATAGAGCTGCTTGAAGTAGTGTTTTATGAAGCTCAAGTTTGCATATTTCATTATGAATCATACCAAAAGATATACACAACAAAAAACAAAGAAAAGGAAAAAATTGGTCATGATTGTGTAGAACCTCCTTGACTACCTTGTCTAGATTATTTATAATCTTTTGTCAACATTCTTTTGCGTCGTTCTTAGGTTAAATTACACTGATTATGTGTCTGTTACGTATCCAAATTTGTATTCCTCCTTTTGGATGTCACCCCCAATATTGTCTTGTACTTTTCAAGGTGCAATGACCTTGTATTCTTGATCATTATATAACTCAGTCCTCCATATTGGTCATGGAATCAAATATCAGTTGCAAGTAGCTGATGAAATTGCATCCATTTTTTTCATTTTTAATCAACCTGTTCTGCAAAATCAATTCTGGTTGATGTATGGCTTGTGGAACGCACGATGCTAACTTGGCATACCAAGTAGTTTCAGAATATGAAATGCTCTTTGTTTTGATACTTTTCATGTATCTATAGTAGCAAAATGCATATTTATAAAGTTAGTGACAGATAAAGTGACAGATAACATTCTATTGCAGAGAAAGATGGAGAAGTCAAATTCCGGTGTCTTTTCTGTGTCCCTACAGTTGTATCCTGGAAAATACGAGGTTAGTTGTATTCATTAATCTCTGATATCTAAAAGCAATATGATATGCCTAGGAGGAATCTTAATGTTTCTTTCTTTTTTTTTTTTTGCCCTGTTGCAGATCAAGTTCATTGTCGATGGTGAATGGAAAATTGATCCCTTGCGCCCTATTGTTAATAATAATGGCCACGACAATAATCTTCTTATCATTCAGGAATAATGATTCTTTTAAAGTAGCATGAGACTATATTCATTCAGTAGCCACGAGAATAATTATTCTCTTATCATTCACGAATAATGATTCTCCTTATCCTTATCATGCCCTAGGTTAGTCTTCCACTGATTTTCAGTTGATTTTGACGCATGTAAATAGTAGTGAGCAGCTCATTGATTCTCTGAACTTGGAGGTTATTTGTTGCCGACTCAAGTGTAACAGTTTTAGGAGCCACTTGATACAGATATTTTGACTAATTACATACTGAACTCATTCATTAAATTTTGGCACGTTCTTACCACTTTTCATAATACTTCATCGAATTATAGCGCTCGAAGTGAGTACCCGAATCGGGTGTCTTGGTTATGCTATTTTATACGCTATTCGATGTAGAGTACCTGATCCAGTTGTCTTATTCGATTGATTGTTATTTCATTTTGAATTGGCGTGCCAATTTAGCGGTGAGAGGATAGATTTTGGATAAAAATTATTATGATTTTAAGTAGAATAAATTTTAATATAATTTGATAATATTGGGAGAATGTTTTCTAAAAAGTTATATTAATACGCACAACAAACTTTATCTTTTCACATTTTAATTGTTTTAATATAATTAATAAATTTTATATGTGTGTGCACTTAAAGTGGTTTCTCTTTCACTTTCTTTTGTATAGATCAATTTGTTTGGTGAAAAGAAAAAAGTTCAAATGTCCCCAATGCACTTCCACACAAAAAATGGCGCAATCAAGCTTGATTCTGAAATATCAGCTGCACCGAAATGCATAAATCTTAGAACTGTCATTGGTGGTTTAGAGCTATAAACCAAGGTAATGGATCAAAATTTCTTTTAAATTAGCATATCAATGTAGTGAAGGGTTACAGTTGCAGGGCATGGTTATGGCAAACGTGAAGCCACTCCCACAGAAAACTCTGATTGATTCTTCTTCATTCAAATCACAGCCAAGACTTACTGTGATTGGACTTGTTTGGTCACAGGTATCACCCAAGCCAAGTTGTCCATGCTCCCCCCAACCCCATGTCTTTATTACTCTATTCTCTGAAATTAATCACAAGAAACAAGTCAGTATGTAATTGAATTGAGACTTGGTAATTTGAAATATTAAATCTCACACTGAGTAATATATGATCCTTAATTGAAATATTTAAATGGGTTGGATTCTCTCACTTCAATAGTTGAAGAAAATTAGTCCACTTAAATACTTGATTGAATATCTCATACTCAATGTAAGACTTCGCAAGTGTCTGGATAGAACCCAAAAGACACTTTTGGAAGTAAAAAACCATGATTTTGACAAAAGTTAGTGAAACAACCTAATTTTTTCCAAAATCACTTTATTATTGGAAACCATGGTTTGAGAGGTGAAAAACCATGGTTTTTCATAAGCAAATTTTTTTTACTTTTTCAGAAGCTATTCTCTTCTAAAATTATTTTTATTACTTTTCTCCAATAAACTATTTTCCAAAACTTAATCCAAACACACCCTATATCCCATGCTGCCAAGTATCCATTAGAAGAAGTAGAGAGTATAGGTCTTGCCAGTGACTAGGGCAGAGTGTTCAGCTCCAGCAGCTATATCAACAATCTTTACTCCATCAAGACCGGGGATTTTTTCCAGATTGGCTTCTTTTATATTCACTACAAGAATTAAGAAAACAAAGTACAAAAAACACATTTAGAACAATTCATACCCTCATTTGTGTGTATGAGTTGATAATAAAAGAAGGTACATGAATCACGATAACTACCAGGTGAGTTCAAACTCGGAGGATTTGTAAGCACTTCAAGGTGGTTACCACCGAGCATAAAACCTTCCTCTTCACCTATATAAATATATGCCAACCACAAAAGCATATTTCTCAGGAAAGGAGGCTACCAAAACAAAGAAAGAACCAGAAAGTTTAGGAAGCTCTAGAAATACCAGTTAAGGCTAAAGCATGGTTCCATCCAAGAGTAGCTTTGGCAAACCTCAAAGAAGAACTTAGTCGTTGAGGAGAGTGAACATCTACAATGCCTTTAAATCCTCTTCCCCAAGTGTAAAGATGTCCATCAACTGATGCAACAAATGTCACAGCGAAAACAATGGGTTTATATGAAGAATGTGCATGCGTGTGTGTCTATATATATACGCATGTATATCAGGTTAGGGGGAGGTTATGGATTTACCAGATATCGCAGCACTATGATCTCCATTTGCAGAAATTTCATATCTTCAAGTTCACTAATAAATTCAGGCACACTGATGGTTTTGATCTTATCTCTTGAGATACCCAATTGTCCACGCTTCCAAGATCCAAATCCATAAACTTGATTCATCGAACTACCTATATCACTATGACCCTTAGTAGTTTAATCAAGGGCAACATCTATAATAGTAGTTGCTGAACTTATTATGCTTCTTCTAGTCATTAATATAAGAGCTAATTGATTTTTTTGTGTAGATTAATAAAGCTAAATAAATTAGTTAATTATAACAGCACATGACTCCTCAAAACAAATTCATATTATATACTCCTTAATCTATTTAAATTAGCTAACTAACTTTTATATTAATTATAATTAAATTATTTATTTGATTTTCTTAATCTATCCAAAAATGTCCATCCATCTATCAATCTATCTATCTATCTATATGTATAGTTGTAAGGCATTAACCAAATGAATTCCTTTGAGCAAGACAAGGGAATAGCGCATGCCGCAAGCTATCTAAGAAACAAAGTGATCAACAAAGCAAGAAACTCTGCCAGGTTGTGATCACCAAGCCCAAGCTGACCAAATGAGCCGTCCCCACAAGTGTATACACACCCACTATCTGAAGAGAACCAAAATCATACAACAAACCAAAATGCAACTTCATTCAAACAAGACAACATAAGACTAGTACACAAACCAGAAACAAAAGCAGAGTGGCTCCAACCAGCGGAGACATGGGTTATGAAGTAGTCGTCCAAGGATGTCACAGGCTCCGGATTCAAAGCATAACTAACAACCTCTCCTTGGTCTAGTTGCCCAGAACTTCCCCTACCCCATGTCAGCACCTTCCCTCCTTCAATGGTCGATACATAAAAAATTAATCAATTAAAGAGAAATAATTTAGGAGCACCAAATAAAACTTGATGAATGGATGAATAACAAAAGAAAGAGAAGAGAAGGGGGAAGGTACCGGAGGTTAAGGCGATGACGTGAGCACCGCCGCAGGCAAGGGAGGAGATGCGGTAAGGGAGGGACGGAAGGTGGAGGAGTTGAGGGAAGGTATGGTCTTGGAGGCTGCCGGTTTCCAGCACCCCAGCTCCAGACTCTGTGTGTTGCTTTTTCTTTCTCTTTCCCATCGTCTTCTTCCATCACCTTTCACCGGACCACCCTGCTTCCGAATATCTCTATACTTTGACTTCCAGGACAGCAACTGCTGATTAAGAAGGTTATACATTAAAGTACACATCTAGGCAAAATCGATTTCGGCTAATGTTTCCTAGTTCGAACTCAACTGTTTTAGATAGCTAAATCTTCGTTTTCTCATTTATTTTCAAATATCTTTTACATTATTATGATTTTTTGTATTTGTACTTGTCTTTCATTTCTTCCCTACTTAGATTTAATTTTTTCTCTCAATTTTGATTTTAATATGTTGAAAAATTAAAAAAAGATAAAAATGATTAGTGTTTAAAACATGAAAATAATGGAAAATATAAGTTAAAGCATATCAAAAAATATACGGAATATAAAGTTTGCATAAATTTTATAATCAATAATATATAATATTTGGTACAATGTTAGCTCTTTGCATCTCAATGTGCTTAAAATATAGTTGAGAGAATGGGAGAAAAGTCCCTCGTTGAACAATTAGTAAGAAAGATTTGACAAATCTTTATACATACAAAATATTAATATTTTATAGATTTTATACAGAATAACTTTAATTTAGGTCATTCTCATCTATTAAATTTTCAGTTATCCCCCAATTTTTCCAAAATTGTATTAGTCATTTATCAAATACTAGTACTTGATAATTAATTTTTTTTTGGGGTTGAGTGTGACACATCAAATTCATGCGTTTATATTCCTCAAATCTTGTTTCTGATGATCAAGGTCAAAGATCGGATTCACTCAGCGTAAAAATAAGAATAGTTGTACTACCAGTAGTTAAAACTTAGAAGTTCCCAAGGATGTGTTGGAACTTGTAAGGCGCATCCAATTTGTTGCTTCGCATACCAAACTCACCAGATGGAAGCGTCTTCGTTCACTGATACGCCCACGTTGCTAATCTCAAATGGTTGCACAATTGCCATCTCAAAATTGAGTTAACCTCAAACAATATTGCTGCAACAACACAATCCCTGTAATGATCTTCACCCTCCAACAGAACCACAATGTATTCCTGTAATTGCATGTAACTGTATGCTGTAGCAGAATAAAGCAAAAACTTATAATCTAAAGCAAGGTGGTGTGCTCACGCACGTGTTGATTACTGTTCATTCATTGCCTGACCAGCTATAAATAGTGTTCCCAGTTTCAACTTCAAATTTTCAAAATTAAGCTTACCAAAACTCAAACCAGCTTCATGCAAAAGAAACAGCTTAAGTTGTATAAGAAATCATTCCTACTAACTTACTGGATTAAAATTTACCCCAGCAATCATACAAAGCCTTTGTACATCTCCAAATACATTACACTAGGAAAACCTCAAATGGCAGGCAATACCAGAGGATTTGAGAACTTTAACAAACAAACCAGAAAAATATATTAAGCTTTTAGCTTTCACTAGTTACTTCCTACTGAGAATAAATCAAAATGATACGAGTATATCTAATTTCTAAAACTAATATATAAATAATTGTTACAGATTAGGATGAAGTTCCCTTGGCTACAGAATGTCATCATAAGCCACGATTTCTCTGGCCCGGAAAGGCACATCTCGACTTGAGCTAGGCTCACTATTCTTGGGATTCACTATAGCTGAGGCTAGTTTATTACCTCTTCCATGTCTGCTTAAAGGTATCTCAGCCCGCACAAGTTTCGATCTCGACCCCTTCTCCTTGTTACTATTGCCCACTCCTTCCCTCCACATGGCCAGAGGATCAGTCGCCCACAATACCTGAACCTGTTACATACACTTCTCTTAGTCTTCAATTTCCAAAACAATTACGTAATTAAAACCCCTATCTCCAATTAGACGTGAACCAACACAGAAAGTCCAACAATTTGCTAGAAAATTTGTTAGTTAAACTTGATATTGCTATAGCTAGTGCATGAATTTTGGAGAAATTGAGTTTGCAGAATCCAGAATATTGGAAAATTCGTTTTTGAGATTGAAATCAAAGCTTCTTCGAATACGCATCTTAATAACCGAGCATGGAAAGGAGCATGAAGTACCCTTTTCAAACTGACTGTGATGCCGAAAGATGGGTCAAGTGCAGCAGCTATAGCGGCGTCGGCAGATTCCTTGCTCCGATAGGTAATGTAGCCAACCCCGTCACGATCGATGCGGATGCGGGAGATGGTACCGTAGATCTCGAATCGAGATTTGAGATCGAGAACAGAGCAGTCTAAAGGGAGGCCCATAACCACCACCGCGCAAGGCGGCGGCGGCCTTGTTGTGTGCTTGTCGGCGCCATCGTCGGCGGTGGCTTCCTGAGCAGGATCGGGAAGAGGTCGACGCCTCTTGGGCATAGACTGGGAGTACGGAGCGTGGCGGGAAAAGGAGGGTTTCTCTCGGTTGCGTCTCATGGTGAGATTCCTCCGCCTGAAAAGTATTTCCGTGTTTATTTAAATTTTGTAAGCAAAATATTTGTTTCTTTTATTTATCTTTGGACCGAATGAGGTTGGAGGATATATATATATAGAGAGAGAGAGGGGGGGGGGAAGTGTAGGATATATGACGTAAAAATTTAAAATAAATATTTTTAAAATGAGACCAGTTTGAGGAGTTGAGATCGTAATTCCATTAGTGCTAGTGGAATTCTGATTGAATGGGGATAGGTATATATATTTTAACTATATTATAAGAAATTAAGAACATAATTTATGAATAATACATTTTGTCTATGCTGAGAGCATGTGAAGTGAATTTTATTGATTTACCTAACCCTAATTTTAATGGGAATCTATGTAATTGTGAGATAGCCAAAAACGAGACGGGTCTGTGATGGCGGCTAGGGGTTTTGCCTGGTTTCTGTTAGGGGTTTCGACGGTGGATGCGAGTAAGGCGATCGATGAGGACAGTTTAAGGGATTGGGGTGGCTTTTCGACGGACTGCAACAAGGATTCGAGGATTGGGAGGAGGGATTCCAATGTACGGTGACGGCGACTCAGATGTGCAACGAATCTCTGCTCGCGATTTGGTTTGGCGGCAGAGAGAAGCATGAGACCAAGACTACGAAGGAGGCTGAGGATCTGAAGCTATGATGGTTGCTTCTTGGGACTATCAGAATTGTGGGGGATTTCTGGTCGCCCCTGATAGATTTTAGGATTTTGCTTTGTGATTTGTCTGTTTTTCTTTATGTGGGAGTCTTGTTGGCTTTGTTTCTGCCTTCATTTGTGGGTTAATTTTGCCTGCGTTGGATATTGGCTTACTTCTACCATGAGCATTGCTTTTCTGGAATTTGTTCCGAAATTTCAGTTGTTTTACCCTTCTTTAGTAGGAGGTTCTGGAGCTGCTTGTTTATGCAGCATTGGCATCAAATGGAGTGGCCTCCAGAGGGCACGTCGTTAGACAACCACCCTCTATTGCCTTTTCCTTTGATTATGGTGGTTTGGAAGCTGATATCCTCACCTTCAACCTCTTGGCTTAGTTTGTTTTAGGGTATGTTTAGTTTTCTGTGGTCTATTGTCCTTTGTCTGTATCTGGTTTTCAGTCTGTCTTTTCAGTGTTTGTATATATTGATTTTCATATAATGAAATACTCCCTTTCGGTAAGAAGAAAAAGGGCAGAGACAGCCAAAAACTTGTGGATAAACTTTGTTAACCCTAACTATATTTTAGATTTGTTTTTCATGTGACTTACGTAATGGGTGCTGGGTTTTCACAAAAAGTTGGGGTTTATTCTTCCGACGAGGATAGAACTACTTGTCACTTCGACTAGTTTGCAAATATGTAAGCATCATTGGCTTAATAAGGTCTTAGCTCGCACGGATTCTTCAGAAGCTATGCATTTCAACTAATTATGAAAGATAAAGGATTTCATCATCTATTTAATTCGGAGATTATAGAGGTGAGGAGCATTTTATATTCAAAATAGGACATCGAAGTTTGATTTGCACTAGAAAAAAAAAAAACCTCTCTTGTGCAAATTTGCCTATTAAAGGAGCTAATAAACTTACCAAAGAGATGAAGCTCCTAAACAATTTCTATTCTTTCATAACTATACATATTTTTCTATTAAAAATAATTATATTTAAAATATTATTTATCATTAAATATGAGTACTTATGTTAATATAAATTTTGATTTATCTTAATCTTTTTTGTTAAACTCAACCTGTTAAAGGTTCCTGTTTTTAATAAAAATTTTGTGTCAGATTTATCTAAATTATGTAAAAAAAAAAAGGTCCTTGTCCATCTTCCTCGTATTGCTCAAGTTTTAAACTTGCTATCTTATTAAAAAAAACAAATAGAGAGAGAGAGAGAGAGAGAGAGAGAGCAGTGAAAGACCCTCCACATGAAGCTGGGTCATATTTTCACTCTGCATGGATAGGCCCAGACCATCTTCATTTGAAGCCGACTTTAAAAATTGGGCCCAGACACATAGGAGTGGGCATCTTTATATTGCCTGGCCTTTGATTAGTTGAGTATAATCAAACAAAATATAAAACAATTGTGCCAAAATATATATACATAAAACAATTTTATTCAATGAGAACCCATTTTCCATGAATTCACTTGAGAAAAATGGAATACATATAATTATTTGGAGTATGATCGAACCTTAAAGAATACTATTTTATTATATTTTTAATCGCAATAATTGGGGAAGCATAATAACTTTTAAATGTTTATATTTATTATTGAGAGTAAGTGATAGCTTACTTTATCTAATATTAATATTTTTTTTATAAAAAATGAAGATTTTTTCCTAATGGATGAATACAATTTCCAAACGTTTATTTATCCATATATCTATCTTCACTTTTGTGTAATAGAATACAAATATTCTCTCACTTGTCATTACTACTGTACTGAATGCAACAGGCATATAAAGAGTTATCTTTGATGTGTAACCTGTCTATTTATTGTTATCAACATCTGTTGCACGAAAATGAAGTCGCCAAACATTTGTTTTGTTTTTTTTTTACATGTAAGGTCATACTGAAATATTAAATTATTTTTGAACTTCAATTTTATTGAGCTAACTCAGTAGGCCTTTTAATGGATTTTCATGAAATAAAAAAAAATTACGAAACTCTTTTATAATCTATAAATAATACTACTACAAGTTATTGCAAATTGATATTTTATAAATGATATGGCCAAAAAACTTCTATGCTAAATCAGTAAAACTTTCTCATATGATGGTGCTCCAGAAACAAGGCACTGAAAAGGATTCAATGATGTAGTGTTTCAGTAGGGTCTTCATGCTTGCATGAAATATTCCGAGCCATATAAAATAAATGGTGCCATACGATGAATTTCTCAAGATATTTCACAAATCCCAGAATAAAAGTTGAAAATTTTATGAATAATTTAAAAATTAAAATATTCAACTAATAAAATATAACAATTTTTTTATACATCATTATCTAATATTATTAACAACTGATTAGTCTGATTTATAAAAACTTAGCTAAAATATAAAAAAAATTATTTGATATGATAGAAAAGTTAAAATACAATTAAGATTTTTAAAATATATTTAAAATAAAAAAAATAAAGTAGATAAATGTTATAAAAATATAAAGTCGGTAAAAATAAACTATATTAATTATTTTTCCAAACACAAAAAAAAAATCAAATCAGAAAATGAAAGACGAGTCCGGGGCGGTGGTCATGATTGTCAGCGCCAACCACTAGGCTTATAGACCACAGCTTTAAAAAAAGTAGATAACAACGTCTGCTTATAACCTACCACCACCGAACACAGGTGGTGCTCACGTGGGACATGGGCCCCACTACTCGGGTCTCTTTCCTCTTATTGGGCCCCATTATATTCTTTCCCAGACCTCTTGTCTCATGGGCCCGCTTATTCCTTTCATCTTTACCATGCATTAGCCCAAAGATATCTCCACCTCCTCCGTGGGCCCCACTCCTTTTGGCCCATCATTTCACGCCGCGTGCGGCACACTGCTTTCCCCTCTGCGTTGGACCTGGGGAACACAACACGTGGACGGGGAATGCGGGTCTATCCAGTGGTGAGTGAACACGTGGCGAGCATCAAGGTCAGTTTCGGGAAGGAGAATGGGGTCGTCGGCAGAGAAATATCTTTTAGGAAAGCGAGTTGTTGTAATATTTGGAGTGACGTGAGGCTTTGTCTCCCGTTGCTTTCAAGTCTTTTCCTCACTTTTTTTTTTCTTCCCTTCTTTTTCGCTTTATTTTGCTTTGGTGAAACTATTCTAATTTTTTTAATTTTAAATTTATATTTAAAATTAATTAATAATTTATCTTATTATTAATATCGTTTAAAAATAAATAAAACTTTATTTTACCCGATGATCTTAACTCTTTTATAAAAATTTTACTATAAAAAAAAATTTCGTGAAATGTTATGTTTATTTCTTTCTTTATTTTTTGACATTTGAGGTTTTCCTAAAGAATGACAATTGAAATCATATAAGAAATTTAATATTAAATTAGGCATTTTCCCCAGTGGTGACTCACAATCTTAGCTCCTACTAACAGATTTAAAGAAGTTGCTCAAAATTAAAAATATTTTATGGGGAAGTTTTAATTAAAATCTCATTATTCTCGGCTAATTACATAAACAACATATATATGTATATATATATATCGCTATCTTCATCAATTGATTTGACGTTTGAATGTGCGATTGATGTTGTGACCCTTATGATGGGATCATCATCATCACGCCTGTCCTCGTTCATAATACAAATAACCACGTTCGTGTTGCTTTTAACTTAATTCTAATTACTTTCTTCCATTACAAATTAGTTCCAATTAACAAAACTAGGTACTTTGCGTATTCCTTAATTAATATATTATTAATTAAAATATCTTATTTAATAATTTTATTAAATATTCTCTAGTTTACTTTTACTTATTTTATATTATTTAATACATACTCCTTACATACACATTTTATCGCCTTCTTTATGTGAGCCTATGACCAATTTAACCCAAACAATATTCTATCATTTTTTTAATAGAAGTTGCTCCCTGTTTATATTTATTATAAATCTTATTTCTTTTATACATACATGTATCTATCTTAATATTTTTATATAAGCTACTTAAACTTTATATTGTTGTTATTCATGTAAAATAATTAAAACAATTTAATTTAATTGAAAGTATAAACCATGCATAATCGAAAGAGACAAAGTTATTGAAACACAAATTAAATTCGAAGGGTTGGTATTTTTAAAATCACCACAATTTTAAGCCCATTAAATATATATATATATATATATATATATATATAATCTAACTCAATCAATTTGCTTAAAACTCTTAATAGGACTAATTAAGGATAAATTTACCGATTCACTTGTATAATTGAGTGATCCAGATTGAGGTTGAATATAGTATGCTCAACATTTGAATGATGATCGAGGAGTAAATCATCCGTTAATTGGCCTTGTTATTGTTACTGAATCAATGCTTGCTTGTCAATGAAAAATATGCCTAAAAAATATTACTAATTTAACACACTAAATGGCTGTTTAGAAAATTCTTAAATTAAGATTTAAAAGTACTTTTAGTCTAAATTTTAATTTATTTTTTTAAAATAAATAGTCATATTTGTCCAAAAACGCTTCTAGACTAAATTATGGTTTAAAACAATAGTTTTTGATAAGCTACTGATAATAATTTCTGGAACAGTAAAAGGATTGATAGATTACCCAATCATTATTTTATCTTTATTTTTTCTAATACTTTCTCTCATCCCTCCTCCCCCTCTCTCTTATGCACTTCTTCTTCATTGTCATTGTGCTATCGCTGTCATCACTGGAACCCTCTGTCGTCGTAGCTAGATCTCACTGTTGTCACTCATTTTCTTCCTCCGTCGTCAGATCACTAGATCGTTAGTCTTTGTCTTCTTCCTCTATCACTAGCAAACATTGATCTTCTTCCTCCTCACCACTGTTTTATCCTAGGTCGCTAGTGGTAGAGAGTACAAGAGAGAGATAAAAAATAAATATAATTATATTTTTATAAAATTATATAATTTACTAATAACAAGAGTCATTATTGTAATATTTATTTAAATACTCATTTATCTATAATCATTTTTTTATAACATCTTCTTTAAAAGTCCTTTTTTAAAAATTGTTTAAATTTTTTTTCCATGAGTCTTTTTTCAAAAATCTATTCAAACAAGCCCTAAATGCCCTTATGAAAATATAATTTGCTTCATAACCACACACAAGGCAAGCACTGTGAGTAGAAATAAAAAACATAATTACATGATTTTTCTTTTGTTTTTAAACATGAGGACACAAGCCACTCCAGCCTCGGAAGCGAAGACATTGAGCACATTATATATTTACCACTTAACTTTAATTGGCAAACACAATAAACTTTTTAAAAAGATATACTTTAAGATAACCACAAATAACATATAGCAATAAAATTTACCAAAAAATAAATTAATGAACTCAGTTGAATAGGATTGACCTGTGTTAAAAAGGACAAAATTTGTTCCCTAATAAAACGAATTATGTGGGAGTAGGAAAGAGTAAAGACAGGTGTATGTATGTGAAACTTACTGGCTACGCACGTCTTATCTAACTGCGTCTGTTATTTCGTATAGAAATATATATCTCTGTTGTAAAGGAAGATTATATCATCCAAATTCAATGAAACTATATATGTTCTGTTTTGGAGTATTTATCACAAAGTTTACACTCACAATCCTTTTCAAACCAACTCTTTTTTCCCTTATGATTATGCTAATGGTTACGGAAAGATGGACTTTTTGAGACATGTCACCAATTCTTCTTATTCTACTTAATAATAATCATAATAATGAACCTAAGATCTATGTAGAATTTGTTTCTTTGACGCCACACACACACGCACGCACAAAAAATTCAAAGTTGCTTTTCCCCATTAAGCATGACCACTCCATAACTTTCTCACTACCAAAATCCTAAAAAGCTTCATCATCATTATCATTTTATCACAACTTTCTAGCCAGTGGTCCTTCCCTAAAGTGTAGCCTATATATGCTTTTTCAACATGTATAGATATGTATACCCTTCTCCTTTTAAGTAGAGTCTAGATATTATCCTATTATTGATAGCTAAAAACGTAGAAATTATTAAAATAGATTTTAAATTTAAAATATCATATTTAAAAATTTTAATTATCTATCAACTGTGACGGACTTTGTAGGTAGAAATATATAACATTTGAATGAACTCAAAACTCTTGATCTTGACCTCAAACTTTCTTCCCAAACTACCTTTATCTACAAGAGCTATCCCCATCAATTCCCTAGTTCTCAGCACCCAATGAATATGCTCAAATCCTTCTAAAAGCTTTATTAGTGGGTAATTTGTAATTACTTTTATAAGTTCTCTTTAAAAACCTGATTGGGTACTAATGAGTCTTTCAAGTAGTATCACTCGCATAAACTTATGATTACCCAGAAAGCTAAATGTTAATCATGATATATAGCTTCTCACTTATGGATCCTAATTATGCAACCAGCAGGAGCTTAAAAGGGAAGAAGGTGCCAGAGTTTCAATCAACCACACTTGCAATCAAAATGAAATGCCAAATACAGCAGTATTGTCCCACTTGTAGGACCACATGGAACTTTTGACCTTGGATACACGAGCTTTTAAGACAATCCAGATTTGAAATTAAAAAGAAAGAAAACAAAGCAAGAAAGAGCATGACATTGTTGACTCCTCTGTTAACTTACACAGCACTCTCTCTCTCTCAGCCCTCCCAAGTCTTGTTTATCAGTAGCTTCCAAGGACAGAGACACAACTTAAAGTTTAACCCTATAAACAAATATTTTCTCTTTTCTCACGTGAATTTTGTCAAACACATAACGGGCATCCGTAAAAGAAGCTTTATATTTCGTAATTTTGTCAATGGGTGATGCAATTATCTCAGTAAAATATTGGCAAACCGAAAATATTTTAAAGGACGAGACATTTTTCAATGGAAAAGAAGCATTAGAGGCAAGAGACAACAGCTAAAATCACTGTAGAACGGACAAGATTAAGGCATGGGTTTAATTAAATATTGGTTTTGAATTTCTTTAAGTCGAACACAATTACAGATCATCATAACCAGTGAACTGAGACTAAGCCATCAACGTCTTGAAAAATAAGCCATCAAAGGGGCCTAAAAGTCGTCGATAACCAATAAAATTTGTACAATGATGAAACCTTACCAGAACTTTGACCTTTCTGTAGCGGGATTCAGTACTTTCACCTTCCTTCTAATGCTTCTCTTTTTTTCTTCGTTGGGTTTCGGCGCAAGATCATCGATCCATCACGAACTTACACGTCGGCCAAAATGAGTTCGAATTAACTCGTGATCGAAGACCAAATCCTCAACGGAAATGAAGTTCAAATTTCTTGTGGGACAAGTATCCAACAACATTTAGTTTCCAAGCTTCTTCTTAGGGTTTACAAAACCTTACTAAGATAATTTTTTTGGGATTTAGGTTAACCATGCGTGATATATACAAACACCTGAAAGAAACAAGCAATATAAATCATGGAACAAAAAAAATATGTTATAAAACTAGTAATAAGATTAGGAGGAGAGAAGAGATAGGGACAAAAAAATGAGATAAGTATATATTATATTCTTTCTTATTTTTTTCTCTTCACAACATAAATGGCATGGCCTATTTATAGGCATAAAAATTGAAGATGAAGAGTCCATTAATTAATAGAAGAATAATGAAGAGTCTAATAATTAATAGAGGAATAATGACCTAGGGAATTTGAAGAGGAAGAGGGAGATGGAGATGGAGATGGACATCTATATTCTAATATTCATAACACTACCCCTTAGATGTCCATTATTTAATAATGTGCCTCATTAAAAAATTTTAACTAGGAAAAATCCTGTGGGATAAAAACTTAGTAAAAGAAAAAGAGTACACATTTAATCGATACACTCACAGTGCTACCTCATTAAAAACCTTGTTAGGAAAATCCAGTGGGACAAAACCTCAGCCAAAGAAAAAAGAGTACAGCGTGTATCGACTCCCCCTTTGCAACGTCAATTGATATCTTTGAATCTGCGAAGTCCGATATCATGTACGAGCTTTTTAAATATTGTTGCTGTAAGTGACTTGGTGAACAAATATGCTAGATTTTTCTTAGAACGGATTTATTGGATATTAATCTCATCATTCTTTTGAAGATCATGTGTGAAAAAGAATTTTGGATAAATATGTTTTCCTATCTCCTTTGATATACCCTTCTTTTAGTTAGGTAATATATGCAGTATTATCTTCATATAGGACTGTTGGGATCATTTTACTAGATGACAATCTACAAGTAGTATGTATATGATGCATTATCAATCTTAACCATACACATTCTCGACTTACTTCACGTATCGCTAGTATTTTTGCATGATTAGATGATGTGACTGGTATGATTTGTTTCATTGATCGCTATGAAATAGTTGTACTATTACATGTGAACAAATAGCCTATTTACGATCTACCAATATATGGATTAGACTGAAACCCAACACATCAGTATTTCCCACAAAGTCAGTTTTGTGTTTATTTAAATAAAATAATCCCATATCTATAGTACCATTCAAGTAACGAAAAATGTGCTTAACCCCATTCCAATGTCTTCGTGTAGGTGAAGAACTATATCTTGCTAGTAAGTTAACAGCAAATGATATATTTGGTCATGTGTGACTAGCAAGATACATAAGCGTACCAATTGCACTAAGATAAGGTAATTCTAAACCAAGTAGTTGTTTATCACTTTATTGAGGTCTAAAGGGATTTTGATCTTTCTCCAAAGATCTTACAATCATCGGAGTGGATAATGGATGTGATGTATCCATATAGAAACGTTTTAAAACTTTTCTCGTGTAAGTTCTTGATACACGAAGATCCCCTTTTTCAGATATTCAATTTGTAGTCCAAGGCAAAATTTTGTTCTTCCCAAGTCCTTCATTTCAAACTCTTTCTTTAAGCAATTCACTGGATTGGAAATCTCTTCAAGAGTTCCAATGATATTTATGTCATCGACATAAATAGCAATTATAGCAAATTCATTTCTAGATCTTTTTATAAAAATGCATGGACATATCTTATCATTCTTATATCATTCTTTCAATAGACACTAAGTCGATTATACCACATGCGCCCCGATTACTTCAATCCATATAATGATTTATTTAACTTAATTGAGTACCATTCTCGAGAACTTGAATTGTATGCTTTCGGCAACTCAAATCCGTCATGGAGACTCGTATAAATGTCATTGTCAAGTGAGCCATATAAATAAGCTGTAACAACATCCATTAAATGCAAATTGAGGCCTTCATTTACTGTCAGACTAATTAGATATTGAAAAGTAGTTGCATCCACCACTGGTAAGTATATTTCTACAAAATCAATACCAGATCTTTGTGTAAATCCTTGAGTAACAAGTCGTACTTTATATCTTACTACTTCACCATTTTCATTTCTTTTTCTCACAAAAACCCATTTATATCCAACTGATTTTACATCTTCAGGTATAAGAACCACAGGGCCAAAAACTTTTTATTTTTCTAATGATTTTAATTCTGCCTCAATTGCGTCTTTCCATTTTGGCCAATCATCTATTTGTTTGCATTCACTAATAGATTTTGGTTCATGATCCTCATAATCATTTATTACATCAAGCGCTATATTATATGCAAAAATATCGTCAACGTTGACTTTATCTTGATCCCATCGTATTCTATTGACAATATAATTTATTGAGATCTCATTATTTTCACATATTTCAGGTACCTGAATTTCTCTCGAGATTGAGATATTAGTGTTGTCAAAGGACTCTTCTGGAGTCACTAAATTTTATTGAATATCCTCGACCTGACCATCTATATTTATAGCTCCTTTTCTTTTTTGAGAATTTTTATCTTTGGAACCGATTGGCCTATCACGCTTCAAGCGTGATTTTGATCTATTTGCATCAGTAGATTGTTTAATAGGGACATCAATTCTGATAGTAGCATCAGCAATTGGAACATGTAACTTGGTCACTTTCTTAGGGTCAATGTATGCGTCTGGCAATTGATTGGCTAAACTCTGTAAATGAATTATCTTTTGAACTTCTAGTTCACATTATTTTATACGAAGATCAAGATGAGATAATGATAATTCATTCCAACTAACTTTATTTTTCAACTGTTTATTCCCCCCCTAATGTTAGAAAATTTAATTCGTCAAAATGATAATAAGCAAATCGAGCCATAAATAAATCTCCTGTTGTTGGCTCTAAATATTTTATTATAGAAGGAGATTCATATCCAACATATATTCCCATCCTTCTTTGAGGACCCATTTTAGTGCGTCGTGGTGGAGCAATCGGAATATATACCGCACATTTAAAAGTCCTTAGATGGGAAATATTTTGTTCCTGACCAAAAATCATTTATAAAGGGGAGACCTTAAGATAACTAGTTGGCCTGATACAAATTAATATCGCTGTATGTAAAATTGCATGTCCCCAAGTAGATATTGGGAGATTTGATTTTATAAGTAATGATCTTGCAATCAACTACAAACATTTAATTAATGATTATGCAAGACCATTTTGTATATGAATATGTGCTACAGTATGTTCAACATCGATTCCCAGAGATATACAATACTCATTAAAAGCTTGTGAAGTAAATTCACCAGCATTATTTAGACGTATTTTCTTATGGGATAATCTGAAAAATGTGCTCTCAATCTAATTAGTTGAGTAAGTAATATCACAAACGCTAGGTTACGAGAAGATAATAAGCAAACATGTGACTATCTTATTGATGCATCAATTAGAACCATAAAATATCTAAATGGTCCACATGGTGGGTGTATCGGCCTACAAATATCTCCCTATATATGTTATAGAAAAGTGAGAGACTCACTTTCTATTTTTATCGATGATAGTCTAATAATTAGTTTCCCTTCAGAACATGCAGCACATGAGAAAATATGGGATTGTGGAATTGATTCTCTTCTCAACAAATGTCCACATGCATTCCCAATTATTTTTCGCATCATTATTGTCCCAGGATGACCTAACCGGCCATGCTAAATATTAAATTTATTCTCACTTGTAAATTTATGGTTTGCAATATCATGTGTTTCAATTATACTAACAAATATGTAGTACATTCCAGATGAAAGAGTAGGGATTTTTCCAATGTGCATTTTCTACCAGAAATCATATCTGTGATAACAAGATATTTCTGATTTTCTTTATTTGTTGTTTCAATATGATATCCATTTCTGTGGATATCCTTGAAACTCAACAATTTCCTATTAGATTTAGAAGAATAAAATGCACTATCAATGTATAATTGTGTTCCTCCATGTAACAATATATTAGCTCTTTCAAATCCCTCAATCATCTTTATACTTCCAGATATAGTCTGGACATTGGCTTCTCGCATCACCAAAGAAGAAAAATATTTTATATTTCTAAATATTGTATGAATTGTTGCACTATCAATGAGACACAAATATTCTTTATTAATGTCAATGAGTGACATTCTTCATTAATAGGAACATAACAAAAGAAAAAGAAATACAAAAAGAATTAATGAAAAGAAATACAAATAATTTTATTTATTAGGATAAATAACTTTATAGTAAGTATAAACTTTTTTTATTGAGAGAATTATAACTTTATGACAGCAAAAAGAAAAACACACATAATAATAAAAGTTAGCTTATTTTTGGACACTTCCACCACCAATTAGGTGATCAATTATTCCATTAGGTTCGACAAAGAAATCAACAACATCTAAATGAGTCACATCCATGTTTCCATAATCATAATCTTTTTTTTCCCTACCAAAATTTGTTTATATCTTTGGCTCTTTACCTTTATTTTTATTTTTCTTTTGATTGATTCTTGGTATAGTTTAACCAAATGTCTTAGTGTAGGACAAGTACGAGCCAAATGACCTTTGCCACCACAACGATGATATAAATTTTCAATATAATTATCATTCTCACTAGTTTTCTTTTTGTGGTTATCATCATTATTTGCCTACATTGAGTGATAATTATGACCACAGCCTCGTTCATAGTCACGGCCGCGTCCACGCCCCCGACTATGGGATGATTCATTTGTTACTACATTCACTTTTAAGAATGCAGTAGAGCCAGCTAGACGGGATTCATGATTCCTCATTGGAAACTCATTATTTTGTTCATCCATCAAAAGTATAACAAACTCAAGTAATGTTAAAAGTCACAAACTCAAGATTTGTAAGATTTAATATGATGATACTATCATAAAAGTATAACAAAAGTAAATAGAGATCAAGATTAAGAATGTTGAATAATTAAAAAGTAATCCAATATGAAACTATAATTCAACATGAAAGTAATATAGAAACTTACCTTCTGATGATAGACTTTACAATAACGTTAATTTATAGAGCAGTCGTGCTGATAACGTGTTATAAAACTAGCAATAAGATTAGGAAGAGAGAAGATGTAGGGACAAGAAAATGAGAGAAATATATATTATATTATTTCTTCTTCTTTTCTCCTTACAACACAAATGGCATGGCCTATTTATAGACATAGAAGTTAAAGATAAAGAGTCCATTAATTAATGGAGGAATAATGAAGAGTCTAATAATTAATGGAGGAATAATAACCTAAAAAATTTAAAAAGGAAAAGAGAGATAGAGGTAGACATCTATATTCTAATATTCATAACGATATAAATATAATTACTCTTCCAAATAGTCAATAAAGTTGAGTGATTAAAATATTAAAATAAGTTTATATTTTTCATAGAATATTTTTGTCTCCGGAGGCCACACTTTTCTGTGTGTGAATTAATAAAAAGCATACGGGATTTGGTGCGCATGATTGGTCGCAATTTGCATCAATTGCACGTGACTTCCTTTGTTTAAAAAAAACTGTACACACGTGTCAGCTTGTAAATATGATATCATTAATTCACTTTTTCAATCTTGTAAAATATAAAGTCATTAATAGAGATTATAAAAAAAAAAAACTACACCCTTGAATTTCTAGCCGCATAACTGAAACATATTTTAGACAAGATGAGAAAGATAACCATACAACTAATAGGGGTTGATCTTAATTTTGAATTTAAACATATATATAAATATAGAAAATACTTTTAAACAAATAACTCTTAATTAGGCCTAATAATACTAAAATTTAGGCAGATAGCCATGTCAAAACTGTAGCCAATTTCCAGCCGCATGAGGAAGATCGTGACAACAAACTAAGATGAAGAGGTATGCTAGCGGAAACATGGTAAATAACTTGGAATTGGAATTTGTTTGGTTTCCCATTATATGTTTGTTATCAAAATTTTGGTTGGGTTTAGCTAAATTTTGTGATTAGTGAAGCTTTTCCGTGATCTAATGAGTCAAGCAATGGAAGGAAGATAAATCGAATACTGTGTAGAATAATAAATTATGATTACCGAAGGGTGTTGAATTATGAGAGATTTTTTGCTGAGTACAATACAACAACTACCAACAGCTGTTTGTGTAGATTCTAGACAGGGAGAGGACAGTTTCCAAATCCAAAGAGCAAATTAAAGCAACGTTCTGGTCAAGAAATCTCAACCACACACAATAATCTGAACTAATTTTAATCTTCTGGGTTCTGAAAACCCTAATAATATCTTAGATTGATACCATTAATTCTTATTGCTCGTAGTAGTAGCACAGAGGGTTACAACTAAGTAATTATCCAATTAATTACTACTTAATAAGACCAAAAACAGAAGGGTTGATCTTGATCAAATGGGAACAATCCAAAGTTACAGGGCCCTCCTTCAACCTTTGGTAAACATGGGAGATCACTCAAGAGATTGTGATCTTCGTCCTGTGAGAAATCCGAGTGCTCTGTTTCGAATTCGGCATGGGACGAATCTGCAGTGTGGTGTGGGCTATCTGAATCAAACACATCACTTTTAGCAGAATTGGCATCTTCTTGTTTGCATATTACTGTAGGAACCTTTTCAACTTTTGACCCGTTTTCAGAAACCCCATTATTATTGTCCGAGATCAAAACATCAAAACACTTGTCATAATTCTCTTCTTTCTCTTTATGATGATCTCTTCCCATCAACTTGTTCTTCAGAGAATTCACCTGTACCAGATAAATATATAAAAATCATTGACCCATTGAACACAGAAGAAGCAAGAGTACAGAGACAGAGATTGATGCTTAATTCATTATTACCTCTTCTTTCAACTTGTCATTCTGGTGAAGAAGAGTGTCATATTCAGCTTTGAGTTTTTCATAGCTAGATTTTAAGGTGGTGTAGTCTTTTTCGAGCTGTTTGGTTTTGAACCGAGCTCTTCGGTTCTGGAACCAAATTGCGACTTGTCTTGGCTGTAATCCGAGTTCTTTAGCCAGTTGAACTTTTCTTTCTGGTTCGAGCCTGTTTTCTGCCTCGAAGTTCTTCTCAAGGAATTGAACTTGTTGGCCTGTGAGCCTCCTCTTCTTCCCAGCTGGTTGATGATGAAAGGCCGCATCGTATTCCTCTTCTGTGTAGTTGTCTTCTTTGTCCTCCAGAGCTTGTTGGAAGAATGGCAATTCTGTGACTCTGCTTCCTCTAACATTCTCGAAATCAACCAGAGGTTTTGAACCTGAAAGCACACGACTTTAACTCATTAATTCGATTGCTGATGAAACAGAGAATTAAACCCCACCCACTTCCATTCTCTTTGGCAACTAAACAAACAGATGATGTTCATAGTAAGAATTTTTGTTCGAAAAGTTAATGATCCAAGGGATCAGATCCAGAAACAGAACAGAACAGAGCGGATGAGAATTCAATTCAATTCAATTCACCTTGGAAGGAGGGGTCAGAGTGGTGAAGCAAGAAAGAGCCGAGAACATGAGAAGAAGAAGGAGAAGGAAGGCTTTCGTGTTGAAGAAAAGCAGTGAGATTTGAGGAAGAAGAAAAAAGCTTATTAGGAGCAGCCATGGCCAGGGAAACTATTGACTTTGGGAATATTGAGTTTCAGGGGGCAAAGAGCATTTATAGTGAAGAGCAGAACAAGTGGGGTATGATACAGAATTTAAGAAGGAAGGAAGAAAGGGATGAGAATTAGAGTAATGTAGGAATGATGATGAAGAAGATGATGGGAGTGAGGAGGAGAAATCATAGCGAAGAGTGAAAAGGGCGTGGTAAGAGAGATGAAGATTGTCAGATCTCAATAAATAAGAGAGGCATGAGTAGAAGGAGAGGGCAGAGGGTATTTGAATATGAAAGATATAGTGAGAGAGGTTTTAAAGAGAAGGAAAAATGGTTTGGGAAAGAAACAGGAGGGAAGGAAGGAGATTCTTCTTTCAAGTGGGCAACACCGATGCGGTTATATGGATACTCCGCCTCGTGAAGCCCCATGGGAGAATTAGACCAGGCCTCCCCTTGTTAATTTACCATATCGCCCATCTCTCTCTCTCTCTCAAAAATATTATTTCCCTCGTAGGGTTGATTGAGTTGAGCTTTGATTGTAAAAATAAAATATTATTTTATTTTTTCAATTTATAAATTTTATTTAAAATTATATTTATTAATTGCATGTATTAAAAAAAATATCATTTGGGTAAGTAAAAAATTTTAAAGAACTTATAGATACTTTACTAAAATTATAAAAAGATTTATTTATCTTAATTTGTTTTGTACGACTAACAACAAATTAAAATATTATTTATAATAAATTAAAACATCTTAATTGATAAGTTAAGGTATCATAATGAATAAATTAAAATATGATAAGTCATAGTATCTCAATTGATAAAATAATATACTATTAATGATAAATTAAAATAAATTTATTTTTCATAATTTTAATAAATTTCTTATTCTTTATATTAATTTAATGATTTTATGGAATATGATAATATTAATTTATTTTTTAAAAATTTGAGTGTAATTTAATTTCCGTAGATATTAAAGGAGGTATTTTAAAAAAAATAGCACACATAATTTATTATAAATAATTAATTTAATTATTTTTTTAATATTTAGAAATTAATTAATTCATATTTTTAACACGAAATAAATTCAAGCAAAACATTCTTAAAATTTTACAACTCAAACATCTAGTACATTTAATTTAAAAGTTTACAACTATTCAACATTTAGGTTTAAATATAAAAAAAAAACTTCTAAATCTTGTGAGTTATATATAAACCCATAATTACAAAAAAATTAAATTAAATAATTTAATATTTTATATTTTGATTAACAAACTCTTACATTAAAATTATTATAAAAATTGATATTTTAATTATGTCATAACTTTTATATTTTTTATTAGGCTAAAATACATAAAAATCACTTTAAACTTTAGTCAATTATACATCAATTCTATAATTTTTAAAAGTTTACAGTCATAATCATAATATTTTATATTTTGATTATCAACTATTTATCATTAAAGTTCATAGTTTTTTCATATAATAATTTTTATATCTTTTTATTATATATCATGTCATTTAAAAAATAATATTTTGCACTTGATATATAATTTTAAGTTTTTTAAAATACTTAAATAACACTCTATGGAAAGTAATTTAAAATATTTGTTTAAATACTTAAAATTATAAAATACTTAATAAAAGCATTTAAGATATCTATTTGACTATGCATTATTTATAAATATATATATAATACTTATAATTACATGTAAATTATTATGTGTTATTTTGTAAATAATGTGATATATAATAAAAAATATGAAAAATATGATATTACAAAAACTGTTAACTTTAAAGGTTATTTTAATGTTAAAAGGTTGATAGTTAAAATATAAAATATTATAGTCATTAATTTAAATTTTTAAAATTTATAGAAGTTATGTATATCTTACTCAAAATTTATAGAGTTTTATATATTTAAATTTTTTTATTATATACTACTTCATTTAAAAATAACCTCCTTCAAGTTACATGTTATATTTTTTATTTAAATATGTTAAAGAAAGTATTTTGAATATTTTTTAAATATTTTATATTTTTTTAAATACTTAAAAAATAGTTTAAATTATATGTCAAGTGTCAAGTATTATTTAAATATTTAAAAAATTAAATTATATGTCAAGTTCTAAATATTATTTTTAAAATAAAATGAAATGTAATAAAAAATATAACATGAGATTTTTTTTAATTTTAATAGCAATTTTAGTGATAGTGTTTTAATAATTAAAATATTAAATATTTATGTCGTTAATTAAATATTTTAAAGGTTAGAGAGATTATATGAGACTGAAATAAAATTAAAGAAATTTTGTATATTTTTACCAATAACTAATAACAATCGATAAATATGCAGGTGGTTAATTTATTTAATTAAAAAAATTTCATAAGTTTGGTTGCCATAATAGCATATCAAAATAAAGCCTAACGACCGGGAAATTTCGTGGAAAGACTTATAAATTGTTTGCTAACCAAATTTCTATATAGCAGCAAATTAAAACATTAATTAATAAAAAATTTAACGTTAGAAAAGCCTTCTTCAATAAATCCAACAATATTAAGATTTAGCTTAATAATATTTAATATCATATAGTTATACTTAAATAAAATCTTTTATGGTAATATAGATTGATATAACCTAAGGAGGATCCAAGAAAACAAGTAAAGTTTTTTTATTCGTTCCCCATGGGCATTTTTAAAATATGACTCTCTCTAATAAAAAAAATATTATTTTGGTAGAAAAATAGATTAGCTCACCAAAAATGGGCTAACTCATTAAGGGGCTGGCTGACATTTTGTCAGCCTGAGCCTGCCCCGTTTTAGGGGCGAGTTAGCCCGCGGCCGGCCAATTTTTTTTAATATTTTTAAAAAATTATTTATAAACTTTTAAAATATTAATATTTTTTTTTAATATTATATTAGTATAATTAAAAAATTGTTAATGTTATACTCTTAAAATTTTTTATTTTTTATAAAAAGATCTCAAATTTTATAACTATAAATCTAAATAAATATTAATATAATATTAATCAATTATAATATGTTAATACATATTAACAAAGAAGTAATTATCTTTACTAGTATTCAATAATAAAAGTATTCAAAATAATATTTAGATAAAATAAATAATAATATTAATAATTAAAAAAAATAAGTTGACAGGTTGACTCGCTTAAAAATAGGCTTGGCGAGTTGGGAGGGGACAGGTTAATATTTTGCCAACTCGAATCCCCCATTTTTTTTAGAAAATGAGCCCACCCATATATTATGTATATTTTTTAAACTCTATATCCACTTCTAAATACAAAATTTAGTTGATGGATGTAATTTTTTGTGTGCCGTGATTTGATTCAAGATATAGGATATTGATTCACTTTGTTTCCTTCCTTCAATATTTTTCTTCACATTATCCTCATTCTCATTAATTTTATATTTTTATTACTCTTTATTTTCTACTAGAGCTGTGCAAGAAGTATAGAACCCGCAAAGCTCGTCCAAGCCCGCACTAAATATGCCTTGCCCAGCCCGATACAAAGTTGCCCAATATACAATGGGCAATTTCGGGCAGGGCCAATATCCAGGCAGAGCAGGGCATTGGGCAGGGGTTACTGCCCTGTCCAGTTAATTATTTTTGTATATATTAAAATTTGTAAATTATATTATTTCACATAGAATAAATATGATAGATACTACTGATTAAAGGATAATTTTACAAATATGAGTAGTCAAGTAGTTAAATGTATCATTTAAAATTTATAACTAAATTGATTTCTTTCTTTATTTTTTTTAAACTATGGTAACCGTCATATATTTTTTTCAAATGTTTCATTTTTGTCAATTTTAGAGAGATTGATGTAAAGTTACAATTGTAAACTATTTAGACTTCAATATTTTTTTTATATACTATGGATTTTAAAACTTTAATTACTATCTTTTTATTGTCTTATTCTTAATAAATTTTGCATATTATTTAATTCTTGAAGACATACGAATATAGTCTTATTTTATAAGTTTATAATTGCAGATTTTTTTCACAATATGAGCAGGGTATTATGACTTGGGCATGCCCAGCCCGCATATGCCCAGCCTGCCTATGCCTAACTCAAAATAGTTAGGGTTTTTAGCGGGCAGGGCAGGGTATCGGGCTGCAAAATGCAGCCCATGTATTTTTTGGGCAGGGCACCGGGTAGGGGGTTGCTCTGCCCATGTATACCCCTATTTCCTACACTTAATACTCCATCGACTCTTTTTTATGAGAGATAATTAATTAAATTATGTTGATAAGAGGGTTTATTAAAATTACTTGAAGATAATAAATATTTAAAAAATTGTAACTCTTTTTTTTTTAAAAAATACCCTCATTTAGGTAGAAGAGATAATATGTGATAGAGAGGTGAAAATTAAGTCGAATAAAGAAATTAGATACATTGATATATAAGTAATTAAATTAGGATAAAATAGGTAATTAATAAAAAATTGAGACAAATTTTAAATGTCTCTTGTATAAAAAAATATGTGTTGTTAAGAAATTGTGTTTTATAAAAAAGAATAAAAGAATATCATAGTTAATAGAATGATGTTTTAGAGTAAGTGACATATTTTTTTTATATAATAAAAATAAATAATTAATTTAATTAATTTTTTAATTTTTATGTAAATTAATTAATTAAATATTATATTTATGGCTAAAAAAATACTTATAAAATTTGGCAAAATACTTTATATATAAAAGTACATAACAAGTTATTAATATATAATCAATTTAGTCATATAAGATTATGTTAGATCTTATAGGTTTTAAGATCAGTCCAAAAGTAAATATTTTAAAAACATAATAATATAATATAGAAAAATATTAAATACTGGTTTGATAAATGAAGAAGAAGACGTAACAGGCGTCTAAATTTTCGGGGTCATGAGTAAAAATGATTGAAGGTACACGTGTGTAGTTGGAGGGTTGTGTATATTTGAGAGGACAGGGCCAAACACTATCTATTATTATGGCGGCGGGGCAAGTACTGTTGTGAAACACGCCATAACATTAAATTGTGTTCGCCAAGTGCACTTGCCACGTGTCCCCTTTTTCATTTTCCACGCAGTTTATAAAACTAAATCTCATTTAAACACTTCGATGCATCAACGTTCACTGAATTTGTTGACCTCTAAGATGGCAAGATCACTGCTTATTAAGTCAAAAGTTAATCATTGACTAATGATTAACATAAACTCAACGGCCCTCCTCTCAAACTTATGAGTTAGTTAAGAGTTCATATATTTGATAAATTTGGGTATTTTTAAAATTTAACTTATTTTTATAGGTAATGTAATATTCACTATATAAAATGTTGATATTATTATTTAGTGATACCCAACATTTAATATTATTTTATTAGTTCATTTAATATTATTTAATGTTATTTTTTTAATTATATTTTATATCTTAATTTTATATATAATTTAAGGTATTAAATACACTATAAATAATATTAGAGTGTTAGATATAATTAAAAAATAATATTAAAGTGTCATATACAATTAAAAAAAATAAGATGTAAGTATTATATATGCATCTTGCATATTTGATTTTCTTTCATCACTCTACTTATCTGCATATATAAATTCATGAATAAAAGTATTCAATTTTAAATTTTCTTTTCTCTATACCTCCTTTAAATTCATTGGCTTGGCAAAATTTTCAATTCTTTTTTATTTTTCCCTTTGTAATTGAAAAAGGAAAGAAATATCTTTCATCTTTAAGTCAAAATAGTAATACAATCTATATCCTGGATCAGGCTTCGTGGGTGAGACAAACATGTCAAAATACATAGCAATATATAAATAGTTTTTTTATACAAAAAAAATTTAGGTATATTTAGTATTAATCCTCTACTAGAACTAAGATATAGCTCCAAAATTCAAAGATCATTTAGAGATTTATTACTAAAAAAATTATCATAATAACAGCGAGAATCGAACTCGCATATTTATATAATAGAAGTATGTTCCTTACTATATGTACTAACTCTCATTAACAATATATGAATAGTTTTTTTTTTGGAAAAGAGCTGAGATTACTTATGATCTAAGGGTAGGACGAAGTCTCTCTTCCTTCTAGACGATACTAATATTGGGTAGGGCGAGCTGTCTATTACCCTCAGGCGTAAACCTAGGCACTCAGGAGTTATGATACCTCCCCAAATGCTGCGACTGAAACTACAATAAAATAATACTCTCTAAAAATCAAACATATTTTAGATGAATCATATGACTTATCCCTTTATTAATTAAACCTACAAACAATATGTATCAATATATGAATAGTTGGTGACAAGTAGAGGTGTTTCAATCAAAGTTGGCCCAGCTTTCCCCATATTAAAAAGTCTTAAGGATTAAAAAGGATGATAATATTTATTTTAAGAAAAAAGTCTCGTTAAAAATTTAATTGGTGACAATAACTTGTATCAAAATATTAACATCTTGTGTGTACAAAATTTATAGAATATTGATATTTGATGTGTATAAAAATTTATTATTATTAATTCTACTAATGCGTCCATGACTCCTTTGTTAAAACTCTTTATGCTACGTTTGCTTCCACATAGGAGAGTGAAAGAATTTTAACAGAGGGATGATACTTTGTTTTTTAGCTTAGTTAGAGGGATGGAGATATAAGAGATCCAAACTATTTTTTAAAAATATT
This sequence comes from Leucaena leucocephala, assembly GCA_037074615.1. Classification (NCBI taxonomy): domain Eukaryota; kingdom Viridiplantae; phylum Streptophyta; class Magnoliopsida; order Fabales; family Fabaceae; genus Leucaena; species Leucaena leucocephala. The sequence continues at coordinate 18,426,891 of CM073567.1, read as the reverse complement.
TATAAATTAATTATCTAACTTTCAGTTTAAATAAAAGCAATGTAGCTTGAGTTGTAGTACCTAAGGAAAATAGAGAATGGGGAAAGGGACAATTGAAGGTACGTACATGTTATAGAGATATTGGAGGGAGAATAGCTTTTGATCTTTGCCTGCCACATGAGAGTGTCTTGGCTGTAAATTCCTCTAAGCCCCACTTCTAAGAATCTAATTACCTTTCATTCATCTCCATCTCCCTTCGATTGACTCCCCTTCTAATTCTGGTTGCATCTTCTCTCCCTAATTTTTTATTTTTTTTATCATATTTAGTATTGAGAGGAAATTGGTGTGACATCTATAAAAAAATAGTAAAAAATTATTTGAGCTAGTTTAGTATATATTAAAAAAGCTGTAAGAAGTGCCAGTAGATAGGATAATGTAGAGTTCTTGAAAAGGAATCTTAGATTTAATAAAGATATTGAATAAAATCTTTTAATTAATAGTATATCGAAAAATTTGATTATTAAAAAGAGTATAATGATTTCATACAATCAATATAACCTATCTCGTTTAATTAGGATAAGGTTTTTTTTTACTCAGCACAATCATTCTCCTATTAGAAATAATTATGTTTGAGGCATTAATATATATTAAAAATATGCATTTCTCCTAATAAAAAATTGAATATTAATTTACTAAGCACAATCATTTTTCTATTAGAAATAATCATGTTTGAAGCATTGATAGATAATAAATATAGGCATATCTTCTAACTGAGATTTAAATATTCGTTTACTATATTATGAAAGATTAATTCTTTCTATTAGACATAACTTCCGCTGGTATCTAATAGGACAATGTTTTGTAATTGGGAAATTTGAAAGTAATTGTTCGATGCTATAAGATGTTGACAGAAGAGGGAGATGCTGAAAATTTTCTCATTTGCTTCGTTATATAAAGCTAAGTGGTCCTTTTATGAAGTAATAAGCTAATACATTATTTGAATGAGGTCTTAGATTAAAATTTTGAAATATTGTTATTCTAAATCACTTCATGTTTCGCTCTCAGTTGTCAAATAGTGGGACAGAATCTTACGTTCTTGCAACAAAGACAGGTTACGCCTACGGTTTCTGAGCACCCATAGGTACCCAATGGTTTCATTTGATCATTCATTTTGTTGGTTCTTTTGTTTACAGAATAACTCCCTTTTCTTCTGTTGTTGAATTCCGTTGCATCTTATCAATTCAACACAGAATATCAAATATAAAGTTCCTCCCTTTATATATATATATATATATATATATATATATTGTTGCTCAATAATACATTTGAATCTTCTGAAAAAGGACAAAATTCTGTCTTCCGTCTTCGAAAAAATGCTCACTAATATAATAAATATTGCTATTCTTTTGTTTTAACATTATAACTGGTTTTTTTAAAAAAATTATATTAGGTCCCAAGTAATTATAATCAAGTTCCACAGATGTCACATTCTTTGATACTATTTTATCGGTCTCATATTAGGGAATTTCACAAGTGAAATGTGTTTGTAAATTCAAGAGACTCTCTTATCCAATAAATTAACTTGTTTAGAATTAGACAATCCACTGAGTCTTTCAGTGTGAGATTAATGTTTAAGGGGCCCCGTTAAAATGTCAGTGTGGAGCCAGCGTCCATATTAACTCTCAAATAAAGGAGCATTGTTATGAGCCTTGCATCAAGAAATATCAACACAAAAATTTATCTTATAAGTTTAAGGTCCCCTCCCTTGTCCTATAAGTTGGTTTCTTAGAATTGTAATCTTCTTTGAACTTGCACTCATAAGAGAAAGATAAACACAGGCATGCCCTATTTATATATGTCTATATCTTCCATAGCAGCACAATAGTGCAACTGCAACTGTCATTGGCGTTGTTTTCTCCTTAGGGAATAAAGAGTCTCACGTGTTGAGGTGATATATGATTATAGGTTTTTTTTATATAAAAATTTTTAAAAAAGGGTTAGGCTCATCCATGATCTAAGGATAAGGCGAAGTCTTCATTTTTTTAGGTGAATCAATATTAGGTAGGGTGAACTATTTATTACCCCTAGACGTAAATCTATGTATTCAGGAGTTAACATGTATCCCTAAATACAGAAATTGGAACTATAACAAAATAATACTCCTTAGAAATCGAGCATGCTCTAAATAATCACTTATTTTATCCATTCCTCAGTTGAATCTACAGACAATAGGTATATGATGATAGGTTTTGATCTTAATATATATTGTATTTTGTTAATAGCTTTATAGTCTAATAGTACAAATACTTCTCAATAAGTGAGAATTGACAAGTTGAATCCTAGTTGTAATCTAGTCTAAGTCATTATAAGGCCCGTGGGTTAAGTGATTTTTTTTTTATATTTGTACAAAGTGAATTTTTTGTTGATGATAGTTTGAGTTTGGTATGTAAAGTCCGGTCCAAAGGCAGGAGGGCCGTGAAGAAGCACCGACCCAACCTGACAACATATACAAGTGGACAATTTAAGTTGGGCTTCACATGATGGGCCGGCGCTTGTTTTAGTTGGAGTTCTTCACCCAAATTTATTCAACAAAATCATAGGTCCAACTCTGAAAATTAAATACATATAGGTCTACTGAATTTCATTTAATCTTGATAGGTCCCAATGGAATTAATATTTACAGGTTTGACTTATAAATGACTCAACTCAATTTTTAGATACAAAATTTTAATTTTTCAATACTAAATTATTAAATTTTATTTATAAATATTAAATCCTTTAAAAACTATGATTATTAAATGAAGTTTAAGGCACTTATTTGTATTTAATTTTTTTATGACAATTATAGGTAATTTTCCCTTTTTATTTGTATAGAGTTGGGGGCAAATAAAAAAACCGGGGTTTTTTTTGGTGGTGGTGGTGGGGGGGGAGGGGGATGTTCCTGTCCGCTCGCTCTTGGCAGTAATATCCCTATTAGGCGGTCGTTCGCCATTAATCAGAATTAGCACATAAAAATAAATTTACATTTAACAATAATATAAATTTAATTTTATTATTGTCATGAATATTTTTTTAATAAATAACTTCATAAATTTTATATAAATATTCTTTTAAATTTTAAAATTATATTATAATTTTAATGAGAATTAATATTAAATACACTTAATTTTTTTTATATTAAAAAATTTATTAGACCCTCAACTTTTTGTAATCAAATCTTTGGATACAAATTATACAAGTTTCTCGCATTTTGTATACTCCGGTTAATTAAAATTAGTTATTTATTGTAAAATCTTAAAAAGTGGAAACTTAAACGGGTCAAATAAATATGGTGATGTCACATTTTGTATTTTAAAATTTAAAAGGGTTCTGAATAAATGTCAGGAAATAATACAACCCAATGAATTATAACGGAGCCCTTGGAGAACTGCCCTTGTCGGTGACTTTTATTTTTGGGTTCCCATTGAAAAAAATCCACCAATTAACATCAAATATTATTTGTTTATAAAAAGAGAAAATTAATTTTTATATACTTATATAACAATTAATTAAAAAATATTAATCACTTTTATAATTCTATAATACCCATTATATATTGAAATCGTAAGGCTTTCTAGAAATATCTTATATTTAAAAATAAAAATATATTTATAATATAATAATAAAGTTTGACACATGATTGAATCTCTTAAATATGATGTCTTGATTTTGAATCAGACTATATATATAAAAAAATAATTTGTTAGGAGATGCAAAATATATTTCGGTAATCTATATATTTTGAGAAAATTAATCTATAAATTATGTTAAAGTGTATCGTCTAATTTATACCAAAATAAGTACATGCTTAATACTAATTGTGTTTTAAAAATAATAATCTTTGATAAAAAAATAAGCAATATTGTCTCTTTTTTTAAATATAGTAATGGTATGTGAAGGTCTTTAATATCATATTTAAATTCATGTGTGCAAGTCAAATAATAATGTTGTCCCTTATCATCCGTACTAGTACTATAACATGAATATAAAATTAAAATAAAAATATACTCTTTTCTATCTTAATTATATGGAAATATCTATTAGGACTAAAAAAAATTAAGGCAGAAGTTATCTATGTATCTGGATCAAGCTGACTATGATTTGTATAATCAGTATTTGTTTGTCTTAGGCGATGTTTAGTTTAACAAATAGTAGAATAGGTTAGATTAAGTTAATTTAAAAGAGAGTAAGAAATAATACAAGAAGTTATGTGTGTGAAAGTAGGGGATGAAAGATAATATTTATTGTTTAGTTCAGGAAAATGAGAGAAATGGGGTTAATTAAAAAATAATAAATATTCCTTTATTTCTTTATTTAAATTTATTTACTTTTTATTTATAATATTTATATTAGAATTATTATTTTTTAATTTATAAAATTTTAACATTATCTATTGTTAATTTTATAATTATTATATATATTAATATAATATATAAATCAACATTTGAGCACTACCAGGGCTACAAATGGACTGTGGGTCTCACGAATTGCCCCACTAGATAACACTCGGTGTACTTTTTCAATTTCGTTGTTTTTGGACAGGTCCATATCTATATGGCTGGCAATAGATGGATTGCTTTGCGTGAATGTTCGTGAGAGAGTGGATATCTGCTCGCAACCCACCGAGGAAGCAATCCATTAGAACATATTATAGGCAAATTTATAATATTAAAAAATAATTAAAGGTAATTTAATTAATATAATATATAATATTTCTTATCTTTCTAAAAATTTCTAAATTTAGAGGGGTGAGAATGGGGGAGGGGAGTACAAAATGACAAAATTTTAAATCTCCAATCTCTTCCATTTTTCCCAACTAAACATACTTATATCTCTCCTCCCTTATTTTCTCTTCTAAAACCCCTCAATCAAACAATACTTTAATATGCAATTTTATAATTGAAATCCCTCAATTTTTGACAAGCAGTTATAAGTTAAAACTTCTTTTTGTATATAATATATATTTTTTATTTTCATGTAAAATACATAGAACTCCTTTTTCTAATCCTTCACGGTGGAATTTGCATGTTATATTTATGTTTTTGTTAAACATAAATATCATCCTGTTATAGATAATTTTATTTAAATATTAATTTATCATGTTATAAATAATTAATTTTTTTATTAATTTTTTATATAAAAAATTTAGGTAGTAAAAAAAAAACTTTTACAATAATTAATGGAAAGTAAATTTTTATTTTGTTTAGGTTTTATTTTGAGAGACTGAACTTTTAAGCCCTAATAAAATAGAAAACTGTCCTTACGACCCATATTCCAAAATAGTCCAAGGTCAAATTTACATCAGCCCAAGGCAGGGGAGAAATAGAAAATTATATTTATATTAAGTTGAATAAAACAAACTTCCCATTTACTTATCCTTGTAAAAATTAATTAGATAGAATCACGAAAATAGTAATTATTATCAAGTATTCAATTTTTAGATTCGTGATTACACCTCATAATATAGATGTTCCTCTAAAAATTAAAAATAAAATAGTAATACCACCTATTATGTGTATCTCTGCTGCTTTTTGATTGGTTCAAAACATGATCGAGGAATAATTATAAAATAGACTGATATAATAAATAAATAAATTTATATAAATCAATTAATCCTATCTGATTAAGGGCATATTTGTATTAGCTTTTGGATAATAGATTTTGAAAAAAATAAATTTTAACAATAGAGATATTTAGATGATTAGTAGTAGAATTACTTTTCATATTAATAAATTATCAAAAAAATCATGACTTGATTAAAAGTATGAGAGATGAGACATGGTAGAGAATAAAGATGAGAGAGGAGAAAGTGTAGAGAGGAGATAGGAGATAGGGTGAAGAAGATACTGGGAGATGAGAGAGGTTAGAGAAGAGAGATGAAAGAGGAGAGATGTTGTAAAAAAATAAGGGTAATATAGTAATTGGATAGTTCATAAATTATTTTATTATTCTAAAAACTAATTTCAGTAATTTATTCAAAACTATGATTTTAAACCATATTTTTAGCCAAAATTAATTCTAAATAAATATAATTATTTATTTACAAATTTTCTAAATTAAAATTACTTAAATTTTTTTTTTTAAACTATAGTATCAAATACACACTAAATTAAATCTGAAGAATTATAATGGAGCAGTTTGAGATCAGCAATTCCTGGTGGCTTTTAGTTGAGGGTCCCATTAAAAATATCCTTCTCCGCCAATTAATATCAAATGTCACAACATGCATACATGACTTTTCATATTCTTGCATAGGAGTCCTTATTCAAAGGCTAAAACACCCTATATTAATTTATATTATATAATATATAATGTCACTCTCCTTCATATAGATTATCAATATATATATATATATAATGGACAGTAATTCATATTCTAATTTTATATCGATAATGATTAGATATACATAACCTTGAGAAAAGTTATTGTCACATACACAATTTCTCTCTTTAAAATTGCCAAGGATCATATTAATAAAATAATGAATTATTTAATTACAAATTAATTATAATAAAAAAATTAGGTGTAAGTTATATTTTATTATTTTTGCATTCTCCTGTTCTGACCTCACTTGGAAAATATAATTCTGTTATGAATGATTGAGTATGGAGTCATTTTAATATTGTTTTGTCATGGTCAATAATAAAAAAGTAATGTTGTTTTTCAATTTGTTCGCATCATTGTGAAATTTATATATTAGTCTGTATATACCTTATAAGTTGATTGGCCCCGTCCTAGAAAAAATCTTGTGCCCTCCCTCCCTCTCCTCTCTCTCTCTCTCTGTATATAATATGTGTGTGTGTGTGTGTGTGTGTGTGTGTGTGTGTGTGTGGCCATTACAGTTAATACCTGTCCTTCATTTGAAAGACTCATGGAGTATAAGCAATTATTTTTGTGGGTTTCCATTTGAATGGAATTAAAGAAGCAAGTGTTGTTGAATTTATTAGATAAAAAAGTTAATAAAACGCATAATCAGTGATATATATATATATATATATATTGAATTGATAAGTTTCATTTTTTATTATTACATTCACATAAATTTATAGAAAAATTGTTTAAAAATTTTCCATTTAAATATTTTATTGCAAAAATGAACACGAAATTTGTTTAGTTGCATACCCCACTCTCTGAAGGAAGAGAGGAAGCTTAAGCTAAGCCATCCAAAAATTGCTAAGGAAGAATACTAACTTATTAATCGGTGTATATAACTCACATTTAATATATAAAATTATTTTTTAATTATATGTAATATATCTTTAATTATATATAAATATTTTTTATTTTACATATAATTTATCTTATGAGTAAATCCCATGAAGCGAAAACAAGGATGTCCTTTTTGTAATTACATTTACATAAATTTATTTGTTAAAAAAAATAGTAGGGTAATGATGTGAATATCTTAATCAATACTACGTAAAAGGGCAATATTTAAAGGTGAGCAAATCACATAACATATATTGTCGGCACAATTGGACATGAAACAAAGACATGGATGCCAGGTGTTATCTACATATCTGGATGAAGCTGCTTTGACTATTCCTTTTTTTTATAATTAATAATAGTATTTTTTTGTCTTTATTACTTTATATTTATATTATAATAAATGAAAACCCTCATTTTCGGGTAAGCTGTTATATATCTTACTATTTTTCTATTCTTAAAAAGTTGCTCATATTTAATTATTGTTTTTGTATATACAAAGCCAGCTAGCTAGCCAGGTTGTCATCATTATCTCAGTTCCACTTATCCATTTGCTCAAATTGACAAAAACCACAAATAGTGCGTGTTGGATTTCCTCCAGTTTTAAAATCTCTTCTGATCCAAATTTTAATTTAATTTTTTTAAAAAATAAATAGTTATATTTATTTAAAAAAATTATAGATTAAATTATAGTTTTGAATAAATTATTAGGAATACTTTTAGAATAATAGAAGAGTTTATATACTAGCTATTTACTATTTTATTCTTATTTTTGTTCTTACCTCTCTCTTCCTACATGGCATATCTTCTTATTTTGTCATCCTTCATCACGAGCACTGTTTGGGCTCTATTGTCACTACTCCTCTATTGTTATTGCTACTGTCTTCTAGTTGTGGGTTGCGAAGAGGGAAGTTATAGGACTTCCGTCCTCTCCTCCCTTTAGATCTACAGTAGTGGTATTGGAGAAGAGGAAGTCACCGTCTCTGGTAAAATTGCAGTGAAGGAAGTAGCCAGTGGAACTACAACATAGTTCCCTCACTCTGCATTGTCATTGTTGCCATCGTTGCAAGATGCCACTGTTTACTCTGCATCTATGTCATTTTCTGCTAGTAGGAATGGAATTTTTTTCAATCTCATACATTTTCTAATAATTTATCAATTACAAAAATCCTTATAATAATAATTGTTTAAATATTAATTTATTTAAAATTATTTTTTTCTATTCAAACGGGCCTATAGTAAGACCCAAAATATGTGCCTACTTTTTTTTAGATAATTAACTATTCAAAAATTAAATTTCTGGTATTAAAAAAATAAAATTCTCAAGTTTATAACATCATTACCTCACTCTTTCTTGACAAGAATTCTTCAGATACGTAAGGTCGAGATCTATGAAGTTGGCGAAGTTGAATACTTGAATGCACAATATGAATAAGTTGCGTTTTATAGAGATTTTGTCGTAATGTCTGTATATGAGGAAAGACAAACATAGAGGATTAGACTTTGTGCACAATTTTACAAATTTCAAATTAAAGGTGTAAACCCCAAAAATCCGAATCTGTTTTTAAGATACAATAACTTAAATATTCATGAACCAATGAACTATATGCCACTTATCGTGAGAGAATTTTTGTTTATATAACTATCTAATATTCAACACTAACCCATAATTTTTAAACATTATTGAGATTAATTGGAAATATTTCTCCTAATATAACTATCTAATAACCATAAACATATCTTATTCCACTAGTTAGGTACGATCAGATATATGAATCACGTGTTATTATTGTACTCTATCAACATTCAACAACCATATTTTTAGATATCTATATTGTAATTGACTTGTCCTATTGATCAATTATTTCATTGAGTGTTTTTTTTTTCAATATTCCGCTATCCCTTTTTAGAGTGCTCTATATTATCTAATTTACTCTCCTCATCGATATTTCCAATAGCCTTATTTATATATGTCTAAACCATCTCAAATGATTTGTTACTATTTTCTCTTTAGTAGGTATCGCTCTTACTCTTCCTCTCATATGATTATAGTAAGAAGATTTATAATTGAAGCTTTTGACATGTTACTCCCTCCATTTGTTTCTAATTAAAAGATCTAATTAATTAATTTAAATAAATTAAAGAAGTTAGAAAAATTAGTTAATTGTACTAACTATGTATTATTTTTCTAAAAAATCTCTCAAATCATGTTCATTTGAACTATCCTTATAGTTATCATCTTAATATGTGTAATTATATAGGGATATATTAGGAGAAAATTATAATTTTAAGAGATAAAATATATTGGATGTTATATTTATAATAAATTCTAATCATCTATATCTTATAATTAGGAATGGAGGGCCAACACATTTTTATGATTATTGTGTTGGGTTCAGCGGAAAACAAAAAGGGATCACAAATAAATGAAAAAAAAAGAGAGTCAAAATTAAATGATGTTGAAAGCAAATATATATGTATATAGACGAAACTGGAGAATTCCAAAACAACAAAAAGAGATGAATTAAAGACTAGAAAGAAGAATATAATCTATCTAATAAGGAGAGAATATCAGAGAGAGAGAGAGAAGAAGAAGTGTGCTGTCTCTTTTAAGATGTCAGCGTCCTCAAGAGTCCACTTTTGGTGTCTCTCAAAAAAACCCTAATCGCTTTCTGCAAATATGCAACCAACATGCTTCATCAACATCAATGGTGGGGGTTCTACTTGCTCATAAAGCAAGTTTCTGAGTGAAAGAGAGAGATGAATCTCACTGAAATTTCTGTGCTCTGTGTTTGTGAATATATGTGTGTGTGTTCAGTGGAGAATAAGTAATAACGACCAGAGAGAGAAAGAAGGATGGGCAAAAAAGAAAGAAAAATAATCTCTGCTCTGCTAAACATGCCATTAGATTCCTCTCTCATAAAAAAGAGAGATGCCAATTCATTTGGGGTTCTCTTTTTAATTTGTGGCACCACTGAACTCTCAAGAATAAGAATTTTCCATATCGCAGTTCCAATTTTTTTTTCTTTTAAGATTTTATTGGTTCTTATCACTTTACGTATCCTTGTTTTCACTCACACATTCACTGGCTCTTAATCCCTACAAAAATCCATTTTAATTACTTTACCATATTCATGATATTTCTCATATACCATAATTAGTTTTAAATACAACAACAACAAACCTTATCACATTAAATAGGGTTGGCTATATGGATCATACGACGCAATTGTGTTCTATAAAAAACTAAATCATTTAATAGGTTATTGACCAGGAGATCCCGCTCAATGACCTCATTGAGCGTTCTCTTTGGCCTTCTTCTACTCCTTTTAACCGGTGTGTTTGATCCACTATCCTCACTGGCGTATCCCTTGACCTTCTTTACCTATGAAAAAATTGTTAAAAATCTCTGATGGCTAGATAAATTTAAGTTTAAGTACTTGTATTTTTTGTGTGTGAAATTTTTAGAATTTGTATTTTTTTTATGCATAAAAATATACCATGTCATTCTGTCTAATAGAATTTTTAAATATGGACTTTTTAACAATTTTTTTATTATTATGTAAATAAAATAAGTAAAAAATTAAATAATTAATTAAGTAATATTAATTAATATAATAAGGATCAAATTAAAATTGATCTAAAATTATGAAGATTTACTACTCGTCACGTATTTTTGAACTATGAGGATCATTTAAAAATTAAAATTAAATTAAAACATTTGAGGATTAATTAATATCCCAAAAAAGGTGACATAATTAAGTCATCAAGAATTATAAATAGCAAAACTTTAGGGGGCGCATATATGCCCAAAATGATATGACAGATTCCAGATATTAAGTGTGCGTGTGTCTCTCTCTTTTAATCTCTAAGACAGTAGACAGAATAGCAGTGATTTCTGTGTGCCTATGTTGTTATCTCTTTATCTTCTGGTGTTTCTGTCTCATGAGAACGTTTCTTCCAAGTTACTTTCTCTGGTCACTTTTAACCTCTCATTTAGCATCTTCTTCGACCTCCCCACTTAATTCTTTTCACCAATTTGGATATTTCATCATTTTTTTGTGCATCGAATATATTATTTTCATCTCTTTGTAAGTAATTATATATATAATTTATTATTTAAGTATTATTTTTTTAAAAAAATAGTGACTTTACTATAGATACTATAGAGTGAGAGATAAGCAGAATTTTGGTTGGAATTTAATATATAAAACTTAATTCAATATATTTTTAGAAAGATATAGGTTAATTTTTAATAATATCAACTATTTTTAACTAACACCAGTTATTGGCATAAATTGATTAAATGTTACTTATGAATAAATAAATAAAAAAGTATAATTTTTTGTTACATAAAAAAAGATCAACATTTTTGTTACACCCCATTTCATTCTTATTATCTGGAGTAATATTTTTTTTACTACTTATGGTGTTATGTATATGTTACTTTTGTTGTGGTAAGGTAAACTGCTCTTTTTTTTATTTTTTAAAATCCAATTTATTAAAATTCAAGTAAAACCATACACAAATTATGAAATCCCTTTACATGATAAATTTTAATAAAAATAAAAAAAAAATAAGAGGCCAACGAAAAACCAAAAAGAAGATAGAAAAACAATAATAGGAACACTAGAATAAGAAAAAGAAGAGCTGATAACAACATAACTTGAACCATGATACTACAAGATTAGAGGCGAACAAGACCTAAAGATGAGGTAACCACATGCAATGCAAACACTAAGGCCACTTGCAAATTACCTCGAACGACTACATAGGTTTTAAAAATTCTAAAAGATGACAAGCCAACTACAAGATTATAACTCTGGAATTGGAGTATTATATATGAAAAATAATTTATTATTTAAAAATATCTTATAATAAATGAGCTTCAACTCTGGGAAAATCTGGTTACCACCACCACCACCATCATTTTTTTGTCAATGAACTTGGATTCTGGGGGCACATGCACATCCCAACTACCTCCAACAATAAGCGACAAAATTTTGCTAATTAATTGAAAAAACAAATCTAAGTTAGTGAATCTTCCAAACCAGATCTTAAGGAATGAACAGTCATAAAACGACACACTACAGTGACAACAAAGCAAGTCGCTGAAGAATATAGAACCAATAAGCGATTGCCTGTGCACTGTGGCCAATGTTTATCAGAATTGCCCAAAGAAAAAGAATGAGAAAGACCCTTAACTGTGGGAACATTCCCGTGCTCCCTAACTCACAAGTCTCACTCGCTCTTCACAAAAATCTCTTCAAAAGCACTCACATACGTTAATCAAGTGGACCCCACAAAAATAAACATGTTCATTACAATTAATTACAAGGAAAAAAACAGAAGAAATCATGAGGATGAGTTGGGTTGGTGAGTTTAACGTGGGTTTGTGCTTCACATCATGATGATTTCAGAAACGAGTTTAGAGAGCTCAAAGTTTGTTTAATTAATTTGCTTAAACCGTGTTTTGAGCATTTGGTGGTGCTCATGGTTATGGTTGACTAACATATATAAACTAAGTAGTGGACTTAGGGCATCATTATTACTAATTGATACGAAGCAAGCGAAGAGATCTCGTTGGCTCATATATTTAATATTATCTTAATTAGGACGTCGGTGGGATTAGAAATAATCAAGTGTGCTTAAAACGAGGATACTTAACTGGATCCAGCGGAAGCTGCTGAGGAAATTAAGGTTGTCTATCGAGGTCAAACTCTCCCCGATTGGTCGTTGCTTTGTTCTCTGTGGCAAGTTTAGTTCAATTGCATGTGATGCCTATCATATGCCAATTCATGGTGTTTAATTGGACAGTCATAAAGTAATCCGAATTAGGACAAATTTCAACCGCATAACCCTTTTAATTGTGTAATTTGGATTCAAATTTACATGAATATAATAAACGAATATATATATATATATATCTACACTCTCAATGAATCAATATTGAGGCATTCATATCTTCTATTTTTAGGTAAGGTTAAAAAGATTATTCTACATTTATTTTCATTCCGTACGTAGTTACATTATATTCTATATTATTACATTAGCTACGATTCTTTTGAACCAAACAGTCACTTGGAGTTATTGACGACGTGGGTAATGGTTAGTAAATTGAAGCTTCTCCCACCATGTGCTGCTTATATTTCTGTCTGTCCGGGTGTGTGTGTGTTCTATGGCTAAGTAGTCAACACGCTGTAGCCTGAGGACAACATCAATGAATCAGTACCTCCATATACACTATAGCCTCACAAACACACACATCACGAATTGATGAGTAGTGTGTTTTTCTTTTTTGGTTGTTGGTGAAAGCCAGATGGAGAACTAGAAACCATTGATCTTGCCTGTTGGAGAGCATAAAATAAAAGAGAGAAACGTGTGTTGTTTGAAAGGAGAGATGGTTGGCATCTCCATCGATAGGGACGGGAACAACCCTCGGGCTTTCATGTTACCACACATGTGGTTAAAGCAACCCGCTTCAGTGGATCTCTAACCCCATTTTTGTTAAAGGATTAGTGGTCCAGCGGCACAATTTCTTCTCTTTAGGAAAGAGCCCTCAGGTTCAAACCTGCTGTGGTGATCTGTGTGAATGTGGGTTTATGTGTTTAACATATATGTGTGTGTGTGTGTGTCTGTGTGTGCTACTTATATATATAGAAATTAATTTTACATGTTCATGCATGCATGGATATAATTAATTTATTATTATCCCAAGTAAATATATATATGCATGTCAATAACGAACTTGTTCTGTGGCTTCCGATATTAACTGATCATTGTATAAAAAACAAAAAGCATTTTCATTGGATTCTTCTCTCTCTCTGTGTGTATATATACAATGCATCCTTTTTTTTCCACTGTCAAAGATGTCATTGTGAAATAGTGCCATACTTGTTTTTTAGTGTTAGGCTTATATACACATTCGTTATCTTTTAACTAAGTTTAGCAAGACACGTGGAGGTGGCTAAGAGGAAAGTATAAAGTATAAACAAATATTGAAAGGGATATAGTGAGTATTTGGGTAACCTAAATCTATATTTTAAAAAAGTTTATGGCCCTAAACTTTAGTTTAATTTTTTTAAAAAATAAACAGCTATATTTATCTAAAAAAATTTATAGATCAAATCATGGTTTAAAATTATAGTTTTAAATAAATTATTAGGAATAATTTCTAAAATAATAAAAAAATTTATAGACCACCTAATTAATATTTTACTCATATTTTTTTATTTTCTTCTCTTATCCCTCTTCTCTCTACTTCTGCTTCACCTCCTTCACTATAGTTGTTTCCCTCTATCTGTACTCCTCATCGTCGTCATCCAAATCTAGTTTTCGCTGGTCATTGTTTGTGCTCCTCCTCCTATTCTCTAGTCTTCGCTATAGATTCACTATCATTGCTATGCGTGGAGGTTCAGGAGACGCTCCCATCGTCGATAGAGGTAGAAGATGGTGGAAGTAAGGATGATGAAGATGATGAATGGTGGAAGAAAGATACAGAGGTGGGTGTTTTGGTCACCAGCCATAAAAGGAGAAAGAAGAAAAAAAATGAAATATGAATTATTTTTTCTATAAAATTATATATTTTTTAATAATTTATCAATTATAAAAATCTTCATGATAATAACTATCCAAATATTTATTTATTTAAAATTATTTTTTTCTATAAACTCTTCTCCAAAAGTTATTTTCTAAAAATTATCCAATTTTTTTCCATAAGTCTTTTTTTAAAAATCGATCCAAATGCATTCATATACAAATATATTTAATATGTAATTATTTAATTGGTTACTGGAATAGCGTATGGTACACAAAACTTGTTAAAATTATCCACATTTTCTTAAATTATGTGAATTGTGAGCTAAGTTTGAATTAGATATTGTTAATTATTTGTGGACAATTTAACTTTTTTTAATTTTATATTTTATATCAATAATTATATACAGTGAATCCGTATTTTAATATTTTATGTTACTAATTATAAAATTTTCTATTCAATTTTCTCTCTACTTTTGCGACATCTTTAGGGGGACTAAAATGGTTTTATACACAACCTTATGTTCTGCTATTTTAATTTGTCTTTGTGCGTATGACCACAACGAAGGCTTGACATTGTATCTGAGTAGTTTTATCTTGATGCGTAGTCTTAAATTTTTGCATATATTCTTTCTAATTTTATTTTATATAGTATTTTGTTCACTGTGAAAAATCCGAATCAATATGAAAAACGATAGACAAACAAGGTCATACTGGATAAAACACCAATTCTTAATTACATATTCTTGAAAAAAAAAGATATAAAAATCACAAGCCACAATTGTTGCAAATGCTTCTGACTTCATCCAACGACTCATCAGCAAGGAATAAGTACCAGAAAATACTATCTGGATAATGTATATATTCTCAGTTATTTTTTCAACAAGTCACGAACACCGATGTGGCAGCATATTATTGGCTCCAAAGTTTGAAATTATAACACATAACTATAGTATAGGTAACTTTGATGTGCAGTAGAGTGATGGGACAAATGTGTCTTCATCAATAAGTATGGGTTGAAGTGTGCATGTATTTTTGCCCATATAATATTGTGGCGTTATGTGGTTGGTTGCTTGGGTTTGCCTAAGAGATAAGGTAAGCCAAAATGTTTGACTTTTTTTTCCCTATGCCTTTTATTCCTATATAGATTAATTTTGACATTTGATTTGCTTTTGTCTTAACATGGAATTTCCTTAGAAAACAAAAATAAAAGATTGGGGATTGTTGTTATTAGGATTTGTTGTGATGTGGATTAATTCAATGCATTTCTTGAGTTTGAAATATAATTTCATTGACAAAAGAAAAATTAACATTAATTAGTTTTGATCTTCATTTGTCATCACATCAAATCATGCTACCCGAGATTTAAAATGACTTTGTTTTACTTAAATGCGACGAATGATAATAAATACCATAACAAGCAACAATAATAATAATAAATATTATCCTATTAAATATGATTGACTATATAGATTATACGACGCTATTATACTCTATCAAAAATCAAATCCTCATAAAAACTTAAATCTTTAAATACCATAACAAGCAACGTATCAAAATTGCCTTACTAGACCAAAGGTCAACCTATCTAAGCTATCAGATTGCATTTAATATCGGGTCAACTAGATTGATTCTAGATCACTTATTTTTTGATTCAGTTGATTGATTAAACTGACAAGGTGACCAACTTACAGGGTTGCTGATCCAACCGGCCGATCTAGTTTGTGTCCTAGTACAATGTTCTTAACATGATATAGGACTTATTAATTCCATGAATTGCACGAAATTTGTTTCAATTGATATGTAAGGGGAAAAGGACAACAGAGAATTCAAGGTTTTGTACAAATTATTAAGTCCCTCAATGCACGTAATAAAATAGAATAGAACGAATGACGAGATTTGTAAGAATATGGATTCGATGCATTCTGCGAGTTTCAATCCAATTCTAGTGGGGGAAAAAATTCTTCAAAATCTATTATTACCTATTATTTTGTCAAATCATGCAACCCAAAATTTAAAACGTTGTTTTGCTTAATACAACAAATGATGTGGTTTAGCGATAAGCAACACATCAAAACAGATAATGAGACCTTCTCCACAAGATTAGATCCAAATTTCTTGAATTGCATTAAATCCATTTCCCATTTCCCATTTTCATGTAATCATGGTTAAAGAAATAGGATAATGGGAAAAGTCAAGTTGGTGTAAATTAAGTCCTATAATGTACGTAATGAGTTGAATCAAATAGAATAAATTATAAAAAAATATTTCCCATTTCTTGACTTTAAAAATAAAAAAATACTATAAATAATAATTAAAATCACATAAAATATCATTAAAAAAAAGTTCCCCCTCTCTACCGAGCAGCTTGTGCTATTTAATTTCAATAAGGAGCCACTTAATTTAGGTAGGAGTAAATGTTGCAAAATGTTTACTCTGTATGATTAAATAAAGTAAATTATTATTAATATTATTGATAGAGATACAATGACATGCATTAAAGATTCTCATGTATTGGGCTAATATTTTACAAAACTACTCTGTGTTCCTAAATAAGACTATTTTTGAAATATTATTTATTAAGGGTTGGAGAAATCATCAAATATATTTTGGAAAAGATATTTTAAAATATCATATAATTTTAAACTATGTATTATAAAGAGACAAAAGCTAAAAAAATTATGTACTCGTATTATATTTACTATTCATCTAGTTTTTAATATAAGATATAATTTGGGAGTTGATATTGGTCAAAAATAGAATATATATTTTTTATATTTATTAATATTTTTTTAAATTACTCTTATTGATACTCTTTCAACAATAATCAAATAAAAAAAGGTTGGAAGGGAGGTAAAAAAATGGTCAAGTTATTTTTAAAAAATATATATTATATTAACTAATTTTTTTAATCTAATTTAATTATTTAAATATGTTATATATTAAGGATATGAGGAATTATTTTATTAATTTAGTATAATTAAATTATGTCTGGGTATGAAAGCTTTCCTTGAAACTAAAAATATCGCAAATGTAATCGCTGTCATTAGTCTAATAGTTGAATTAAGTTCAACGGACACTTTATTCCTTCAATGAAAGAAATGAAAGACATTTCCTTGTTTTGCAATTCAATAATAATAATAATAATAATAACAATAATCTGCCTTATACATATTGGTTCATCCGATTGGTTGACTTTTTTACTGATTAATCATAAATGCTTCAATTAATTGACTGGACCACGATGCCTGTACTTTGATCGATCAAATTCAATGTAAAAGATCGTAGGAATTCCCTTTCCATGAATAACATGTTCTTCTGTCTTTTCAGACATTATGAAATCCACCAAAATTACCATATTCAAACTCATAATCTCACATTTTTAAAAAAAAAAAATCTTAAGATAGACATCTGGTGTCAATTGAGCTATAACAATAATTTGATCCCATGTTTCCATAAAATAGTTAAAATTAATTACTCATAACTCTTATAAATTTCATATATTTTCTTAATTAAAAGGGCATGCACTAACTATATAGAATTATAAGCCGAATCAAATTTACAACCTCTCATTTATCATAGATTTTTTATATTTCATACTATTATTTAAATTTTGACATATTACTAAACAAATTATGAATGAAATTCTTTGAAATTAAAAGGTTCGATGAAATTTTAATTACTTTCAAGCCTTAAAACAATTTATATAAAAATTATTTTTAATTTCATTAACTGGTTTGGAGTTTGATCCTCTATTTTTGCGCATGACCCAAATTATTTAAATATTTGCAGAGCTTCTCTTTTTTTTTTATCCTTATACTTAAAAAAGGATTACTAATCTCTATTGCTAACCGCAGATACTCCTAATATCTTAAGAAGAGAAAAAGAGAACTATTCTTAATTTCAGACACCGCTTCATCATGACGCTGAGGAACGTGACAGCGTGAAAAATACTGTAGTCTACTATTGGCTTGAAATCTTAAAATATAACGGTAAAGGAATGAACCAAATTTAGTTAGTTAAAGCATAGAATAATTTAATAGGAAAAAGTAAAATAAAGGGGTCAAATTAACGAATAATATGATTACAACTTACATGCATGTACATCCATGTTCTTCTTAGGAAATATAAAATGGAAAAAGCATCTTCAACCGTTTAGATTAACTGATTGTGAGTTTTTCTTATTTAACCAATAGTTTTTTATTGTAGATTTAGATTCTCGTAAATCAGATTAGATGGTTGTTAATAGTATCGGATACTAACAGATAAATATAAAAATATAAAAAGGGAAAAATAGTTCATATATATATAAATATGTAAATATTAAGAATAAATTAATAGCCACATTATATTTTTACTCTCTTAAGCAAATTTGATTCTCAATAATTTCTGCTCGTATATTTAGATTCATGTCTCCGAAACATAACTATAGTTCGAATAAATTCCCAGAACACAAAAGGGTGAACGCATTTCAACAGAACCCTGTGGTGATCTTAATTTGAACATATGTGTCCACACAAAACTAATAATAATAATAATAAATATTGATGTATATTATATATATACATATATATATGGTTTCATTGACCCTTCGCGTGCAGTAGTTCAAAAGAATCACAAAATTATATTACTAAAATAATAATTAAATATAAGATGCATTAATCCAAAGAAAATGTTAGTAAAATTGATTTACACAATTTTCATCAATAATTATATATTTATATATAGGACCCAGGAAAAAAACATGGTGCTATATATGTATATGTATATATTATCCAAAAGAGAGTGGTATGTAGGAATTGCTTGAGGGATAGGGCATCTGGAGATTTGATATGAGGAATGGGGGCAGGCGACACGCTTGTTATTATTTATAGCTTAGAGAGAGGAATTTAATTTAATTTGGATGAATTCCACGATTCACTGGCCAAATGGGAAAACAAATTAATCTGAGAATCAAACGAAATCAATGTCGTTCAAATATTTAACGCATGTCAATGCTAATATATAGAATAAATTTTATAAAAAAAATAAAATATTTGTATGTAATAAGCACCTTATCTATATTTACATATTTAATAAATTCTTAAAATCTATACAATTTATAAATCATGAATAATCATCATCTAGTGGCGCAATTTGTATATGATGAACTCCCCCCACCTTATGTATAGGCATCCTTTAGAAAATATTCTTGATCTTCTTTATAAAAATCACCGGATAGTTTTAAGAAATTTAATATTTTTAATTAGTTTTATTTAAATAATATATTAATTTTTTTTATGACTCAAAGTATAAAAGATTTTTATCTTTCCCAATTAAATATATTTAAAATTTATTTTTTCTTTTTTATGAGATGAGGTCAATTACCGTCTTAACTAATATTTTATTATATTTTTTTTATTTTTATTGATGTGTGAATTAAGTTAAAAACAATTTATAATTAATATTGAGAGAGAATTATGGGCCCATTTATTTAAATTAAAGCTGATGAGATGGTAATTAGGGGGTGGTTTGGAAGAGAGGCAAGTAGGTACATTGCGTGAAAAGATGGGGAGCTGTATACTTAGGAAGGTGTGAAGGCATAAAGTCATTTGAACATTTAATACTAAGAGTCAATGGTCAACACAAAATGCATACTATCATAGCCCTGCATTTTCTTGCTTCCTTTCACACTTTGCTGGCACAGTCCTCCTCCTCCTTACCCACTTTCTTGCCTTTTGCCTTAGGCTCCTTTTATAAGTTTTTTTTTATAAAAAAAGGCACACCAAATTTTGAGGAATTCATATGATTCATGCATTTTTTTATAGATATATTATTTATGATTTATCAATAATGTGCATAGAATTACTATAAATTTCATAGTGTATTGCATATAATATGAGAAATGAATTATATTATACATTTTGATATAGGTAAAAGGCCTAGATAACTGTTCATGTGTAGGGATTCTTTTTGGTACCCTTTCTAATATCTTTAATTTATTTTAATTGTTCATATAAGGGTATAATTGAAAATAATAAATAATAATGAACGTTATATCTTATTTTTTTTAAATGACAAATAAAAATAAAACAAAGGGATATTAACTCAGTTTATTGGTGTGAGTGGTAGGTACTCTCATGTTTTAAGCAAGTGATTGTGCTGGATTTTAATTATCAACTCTTATATTGGCTTATACATAATGTCACCTTTTTTTATATATATATTTTATATTTCTATTGGCATGCAAACATTGTTTTATAAATAGAAATGTCACTTAAATATTTGGACACTAAATAATAATATAAGTCAAATAAATATTGTATATTTCAGTTTTTGCCCATGATCTGATATATATATTTAATGAATAAATAAAATAAAAAAGTAATATTGATACTAGTATTCAATAACATGATCAATATTTTTCTGTTTTTTTTTTTAAATATTGTCCTGCATTCATATCTCATCTTATATTCTTACAACCCATGTACTAGATGCAGAGTATATATAATAAATAAATATTATTTATATACCATAAGAAGTAAAATCTATTATTATGAAGAATACTAAAACTGTCCTTAACTGTCATTTTGAGCAAATCTCCACTAACTTCCGCAAACATGGTTCTCTTGTTATGGTAAATTATTCCCTGCACCCCTTCATCCAGATATACATGTTGAAGTTGTGTGTGTGTCTTTTTTTACTAAAATATTTTTAATATATGTCTGACTGATGTAAAATTGTTTTTATTTAATTTATAATAAATGAAATTAGTAGTTTGCAATGCAGCATTAAATTAAAATTAAATTTTTAACAATTATTATTGTTTGTATTTTTTAATAAAGGAGATTAATAATATTTAAATAATGTCTGTACATATAGATGATGGTGTAAAGAAATACAATATTGCCAAGTTAGACTAATTGCTAATGAGTTTTAACATAACTTATAAAGTCATGATTTTAGATCATATTGCTAATGTGAGAGTCTTGTTGATAAGCATTCTATAAATATCTTTATAAACGCTATTTAAATTTAAAAGCATGCATTAGGCCTAACGAGTCCCTAAATGTAACTTATCTAAATTTTCTTAATACAAAAATTACTACATCAATTTCTTAATATAAAATTTATTTTACTAATTTAAAAATTAAGAAAATTAGATAAATTACTTTAAAATATTTATATTTATTATTTTTTTCTAAACTACTAATTTGTTTAATTTATAAATTAATATATAAGCTAATGATATGCATCATATGCCATAGTTAAATCATTCATTTAGTTTATTTAATCTTTTTAAATTAATTAAATATATCTTATATTAAGAAATAGAGAGAGTAATAAGTACTAATTAGAAAATTATTAATAAATATATAACAAATTATAAACATACCTTATAGTTATGCGTTTGTGTGTGTTAGTATGAACCATTTTTGTCATTTTAATCGAGCAGAACGTTGAAAGTTAATAACGATTCCTTGAAATGTATGGCTCTTATAGTTAATTCAAAGAGTGACAAAAATGATTAATGCGACAACAATTAAATAGTAAAGCAACTATTAAATATTTTTTTGCGGAATTTAAAAATATATAAAAACAAAAATAATCTAATTTTGTCAGTTGTTGTTTAACTTTCTATATTGTGAGAGAGAGAAAAGGAAGGAAAGACGAAACAGATTTGTGTGAGAAACTGATCATGAGAGAGGAGAGAAGAAAGTCCAAAAGCATGATAAAGAAAACGGTTTGCTCTCATGTGCAAACACACACATAAATATATATATATATATATATATATATATATATATAATATGAATGTGTTGTGTGTGAGAGAGATTATAGTAAAGATACTAATGGTACGAGTCTAGACGATTCTGTCTCAACCTGCTTCGCTTCGCTTGCCTCGCTCTATAAATCCTCCCACCACTGGTCTTCCTCCTCCTTCCAATATCACACCCAAGATCCAAAGCTCAAGCAAGCAGAGAGCCATGGTGGGTTTCGCCTTCGCTTCTCTTTCTCCTACATATATACATCTTTTTATTACTTTCTCTTCTCATAAATCAAATCAACCTTCTTATACGATTGCTTACTTGTTCTGATTCGGAAATTTCCCCCCGAATTATGCAGGAATTAGAGCATCAGCAGTCAGCCACATGGGAAGGCTATGTGAATTGGAGGAACAAGCCCGCTCTCAGAGGTCGCCATGGCGGCATGCTCGCTGCTTCCTTCGTTCTTGGTTTGTTCCCTAATTTCATTACCAATTGTTTTTTTGTTTGTTATTGTTCTTGTTTTATATTCCCCTGTTTCTGGACGTCGATGGAATTGTATATCTATATGCGCTTCTGAAGCGAACAAGTTCATCGATCGATTGAGAGTGGGATTTTCCTTGGCTTGCCTTCCAAGTGTTTGTGAAAATTTTGAAATCTCATATATCTCGCACTGATTCCGTGCGCGTGCGTGCGTTTTGTGAATCTGTGTTGTGCAGTGGTGGAGATATTGGAGAATCTGGCATATTTGGCCAATGCGAGCAATCTGGTGTTGTATCTGAAGCAGTACATGCACTTATCTCCTTCGAAATCGGCTAACAATGTCACCAATTTCATGGGAACCGCCTTCCTCCTCGCCCTCCTCGGTGGTTTCTTATCCGACGCCTTCTTCACCACTTATCACATCTACCTGATAAGCGCAGTAATTGAGTTCCTGGTAAGCAGCCCACACCTTAATTCATCCTCACTTCCTTTCTTATCTTATTCTTATCTCTCCATATGACTTCCTCTCTCGTCTTAATTTCTTCTCAAACCTCTTGCGCGCGCACACAATCTGCTTAATTAGCTTTTTCTTGCTTATGACTCGATTGTTCCTTGTAGCTGGCCTGCTTTTCCCCTTATTGTTAGCTAGTTAGTTTTGGATTAATAGAGGTGTTAGGGGACAAAAGAGAGGGAAATAGAAGAATTTGGGAGTTTTTGAATTTCTCGAAAATTTGAGAAATTAAAACTGTAACCGTTTGGTTTTGGAATATGGTATCTCGAAGAGCACGTCGTTGGTGTGCTTGCAAGATCATGATGTATGAAACGAGAATAAGACTCAGTTGCGAGTTGCAACTTGCAGGGGAAGGGGTTAATTGCATCCAATGCTGCAATCAGATCCCTATCATATAGAATCGAGAAAATGTGAATAAAATAATTAAAACCAAACCCGTCTTATCCCCTTTGATTCCCACCTTCTCTTTCTTGTGTGCTGTGCGGCTTTCGCTTCCCTCAACTTGGGTCTTTACAAAGGAAAAGTCCATGAATTGCATGAATGCCTCCAATAAAATTGATACCAGGCGGCCAGAACCAGTTCTAAAAGTAAATAGAATCAATTTTTTAGGCATTTTTCTCAAATAAAGGGGGTATGGCTTGTTTCTTTGCCAATAGATAAGCATATATATAATATTATTATCTCTCTGCATTGACCCAAAAAATACAATCGCCTTTATATGGGGCGAACATAATAAGAAAGATTTTGAAACGATAGCTCATATTACAGGGGGTAAAATTAAAACTTCTATTGTCACAACCTAAACTATAAAAATAATATAGGTTGTACTATCGAGAATGAACTTGATTATGTTTAGATTTTAATGTTTATTTTTTTCATTATAACTCTGTTATCTCATAACTTTTGTACTACTCACAATATTTAAACAAATAAATATATCAAAAATAGATTAAAATACATTTAGCTCAGTTATACACTCTAATTATTATATGATAGGCTTGATCTTTCATATTTTATGGCCAAATCTTTCTCAAAATTCTTCAAATGATAATTTTGGCTATAGAGGAGGACCATGAATTTTGGAGAGAAAAGTGATCCTATTTGAATGCCCACACACTCTCCATTTTTATATATCTTGTGGCCAGCATGTAACAAAACCATTTTTAATGGGTTGTCCACATAATATGGTTGTTAGGCTCTGATGACTTAATCTTTGCTTAATGAAGACGAGGGGAAAAAGACGGTGCGGGATTTTTTTCCCCAAAAAATAATAACAAATTGATGCCACAGCCAAAAATAAAAAGAGGGCAATTATTGTTGGGAAAATATTTATTATATTATTATATAGTAATAGTAAAATAAAAAATTGAATTAAGGGTGGGGCATATGTGGAGCCCACAAATTATATTCATGCATCGTAATT
Source organism: Leucaena leucocephala (assembly GCA_037074615.1). Classification (NCBI taxonomy): domain Eukaryota; kingdom Viridiplantae; phylum Streptophyta; class Magnoliopsida; order Fabales; family Fabaceae; genus Leucaena; species Leucaena leucocephala. The sequence continues at coordinate 18,401,969 of CM073567.1, read as the reverse complement.
AATTTCCCCGACTGCATAGGCCACCCGTTTGATTTTGTGCCAGGACGAATGGAAACTTCGTTCTGTCATTTTCCCCTGGAAACTTGAAAGCAACATCAAATTTTGTCGCTTTCTCTTTCACAAATTTTGTCGCAGGTTGTACGTGACCTCCAGGTGTAAATATAAAATTATGAATATATAAAATCTAAGACGACTGTTTTATGAAAGTTGACTGGGAAATCGCTTTATGCTAAAAAATAAAATTGTATAACATTTTAAATTTAAATTAGGTGTTAAAACAAAGCAACGGCAAAAATATAAATATTAGAATAAATTCACCTTATTTCTTAGAGTTAAAGGATAGATTACACGTGCCGTGGAAGAGTCGCGTGTGGGTCCTGTGTGTATGTTTAGATGTCCTAATCAGCTGCAACCAGGCTTATATATAGCAGCCGAAAGATCCTGGTTTTATGGAATATTTTTACTTTTCTCTGGAAGGTTAAAGACAGCCATATCTGGCAAACTAGCACTTAGTTTTGGCAGAAGTGGCTTGATGAACCACGTGTGTGGTTGTCGTTTTGATGGACCAGAGAGTATATAGTATAAAATCTGGTGCTTCGACCCATACCTACTTACTGAAACGCCATGATCTCGGTTTCATTACTACTTAACTATCCGTGCTAGTTTGCCCTACAGTGCATGAACTGTCGTAGGGGATCACCGCATGACTTGGGCTCACGGTGTGTTTGGTACCTTTCCAACTTGAGTTGAACATTCTATTAGTATTGGTTGGTATTTGGTGGTATCCACAGAACATGCTCCTTAGTGCTCCTTAGGTTTCTGATCTGTGTTTTGTCCAAAACCGTTTGATTGCGAAATTTGAGATCTTTCACTAGTTTTATTTGGGATCTGTAATTTTCTTTTTAGAAAAAATAGTTTTATATTAAACGAGGGATACTCTACAATTCAAGTAGCTCCAAAATACACGGTTAGCTTAAGTAGTTCAAAATTGTTACGTTAAGAAATGCATACAGAAAAAGAAGAAAGAAAATAAAGGATTTGAACTTTAAGAGGGCAGTTGGAAAACGTCTTTAGTTGAAGTTTTTTCCTTGTCTAACATTGTGAGTCACGGTGTGGTAGTATTCAAATCCCTTCTACCTTGTGAATCAGATTTTACCATATGTTTGCTTAGTTTCATAAGTATAAATGCCCAAGGGACTTGAAACTTTGCGCAGGGCCTGCTAATACTCACCATACAAGCTCGGGTACCTTCACTAAAGCCATCAGAATGTGACGCAACGACCCCATGCCAAGAAGTTGCTGGTGGACAAGCAGCAATGCTTTTTGCAGGCCTCTATTTGGTGGCTTTGGGAGTTGGAGGAATCAAGGGTTCACTGCCTGCACATGGTGCTGAGCAGTTTGATGGGACTACCCCTTCTGGAAGGAAGCAGAGATCAACCTTCTTCAACTACTTTGTTTTCTGCCTATCATGTGGCGCCCTCATTGCTGTTACTTTCGTTGTGTGGATTGAAGACAACAAAGGCTGGGAATGGGGTTTTGCAATCTCTACGATTAGCATTCTTGTGTCCATCCCTGTATTCTTGTCTGGCTCTGCTACTTACAGGAACAAGATCCCTACTGGAAGTCCACTTACAATCATTTGCAAGGTAACTGAGACACATATTTAGATGATATATTTCTCACATCTTGTCCTTCTAAATAATTCATACCCATGTTTTTTTTCTTACAAAGATAACTTTCCTTGCCCTCAAGTTTAGCTCGACATTACTCTCTAAATTTTGGATTCCTGTTTCTGCGCAGGTTCTGATTTCTGCTTCAATTAATACCTGCGTCAATAGAAATTCTAGCAGTGCTGTTGTGAATATGGTCTCAAGCCCTGCTAATCTCAAGTCAACTGGAAAAGAAGCAGAGGAAGAAGCAGCAAAAACAAGCGAGTCAACTGAAATGCCAACAGATACGCTCAAATTCCTCAATAAAGCTGTTGCAGACAAGCCAGTCCACTCATCACTAGAATGCTCAGTACAGCAAGTGGAAGATGTCAAAATAGTACTGAAAGTACTCCCCATATTTGCCTGCACCATCATGCTTAATTGCTGCCTTGCACAGCTATCCACATTCTCTGTGGAACAAGCTGCCACCATGGACACCAAGCTCGGTTCCCTCATGGTGCCACCAGCATCATTACCAATTTTTCCATTAATCTTCATCATCATCCTAGCACCAATCTACGACCACATCATCATCCCCTTCGCTCGAAAAGTAACCAAAACTGAGACAGGCGTCACTCATCTCCAGAGAATTGGGATTGGATTAGTCCTCTCTATAGTTGCCATGGCAGTAGCAGCTGTGGTTGAGGTAAAGAGAAAAAGGGTAGCCACACACACAGGGCTATTAGATTCCACAAAACCACTACCTCTCTCATTCTTCTGGATTGCATTTCAGTACTTGTTCTTAGGATCAGCTGATTTATTCACCTTGGCTGGTTTATTGGAATTCTTCTTCACAGAAGCCCCAATAAGGATGAGATCTTTGGCCACATCTCTTTCATGGGTCTCATTGGCCATGGGGTATTACCTCAGTACAGTGATTGTGTCAATAGTAAATAATGTCACAGGTAACTCCACCCACAAGCCTTGGTTATCTGGTAGCAACCTTAATCACTATCATTTGGATAGGTTCTATTGGCTCATGTGTGCTCTGAGTGGTTTGAATTTCCTGCATTATCTCTTCTGGGCAATTCGGTACAAGTATAGAGGAGCAGGAAACAGTGAATGAAGTTAAGAGAGGGGAATTTACCAAATGGTCCATGAGTACTCAAGTATCCGAGACCATCATTCGATAGCATGCCAAGGTTGGGACTTGAGTTTACCTTTTGGCCCAAAAGAAAAGGAGGGGGAAAAAAGGCTGGATATATATACCTGTGACTGGGTGGTTCTGCATGTTCTTCCAAAAGAAAAAAGAAAAACCAAACAGGAGTAGAGAAAAATACTTACTTGTAACCAACATGGCTTTTTGCCTTTTCAATTAATATATGCATAGTACATGCCAACATGGCTCTTGCCTCTTGCCTCTTGCCCGGGCTCTTCCATCTTCTTCTTGGCCTTTTTTCTTCAGCAGCGACCGGCAAAGGTATATTGGGTCACATCCTGGATCCAGATAAATAAAGGCTTTTCAAATGTGTTGAAATTATACAAACATTGTTTTTTTATTTTCGAAATATATATTATAGGGCAATGCTAAGTTTCTTTTTATTAAAACATATTTTAGTATGTAAATTTAGAAGTATATATTATCCACATGTGCGCAAAAAAAATATTTTTTAATATGCACAAATTAAAATAAAAGAGTTTTATTTTCATAATTTTTTGATATAGCTTATATTTGGTACTATTGATTACTGAATCAGATTCAAGTATTTTAGCCAAAATCTCTCGCTTGAGCAGTCATTGTTTCTTGTGCATAAAAAAGGTGAATTTGAGCAGCATATGCAAAAGTATTCATCTTTCCTTAAGCCCTTATTTCCTTTGGAAGTTACTAGTTAGACTTTGCCGCTCGAGAGGGCTAAGGTTTCTGAAACAAATTTTGGGTATATATCGCCTGCTAACTGGGACACAATCAATAAGAGGCGCCATAGCATTGATCCATTGACTTGTCAATATTTTGCAACAGAATAGTTAGCTCTAAATTTCAAAATTCAATAAAATGGACGTGGTCCATAAAATCCACATTATCATAATATGATAATGCAATTCCTCCCACAAGTCAAGTAATCTGTCCTAATATGATATCTAATGTTCATTTAAATATTAAAAATATAATCGCCGCCCATATATAATTAGATAATAATTTAGAAAATATGAATAAACTCAATAAATTTTGATTGATATGATATTAATTACAAATATAATGGTAACAGGAATAAAATTTTCTTCCTTTTTTTGGGTATAAAATCTTTCATAATTGTATCAAAAGAAAATTTTCATACTATTCAAAAGCAGGCAAATTACATTACATGTTTGGCAAAAAAAATTACATTACATGTAACATAAATAGATACGTTATTTGTTACAAGTATTGGTATCAGATTAAATAAAAAAAAATAATTTGTAGTCCTTGTAATTGCGATTGATTTGGTTGATTTAGGTTAGAATCTTGTAGTAGTTTTTTTTTATATATAAAAAATTCATACTTCTATTTATGTCAACTTTGATCAAAACTTTTAACTTACAAGGTTAAATTTCAAGTTCAACATAAGGAAAAAAAACTAGATTTTGCTAAATTAATTATAATTGATAAGGTGTTAAATGAAAAATTAAAGCCATTAATAATTAAATATGTTGATAGTTATAATTTATGTAAATTAAATCTATTATTCCATTGATCTAGACTCTCACATCCGTTGTTTTCCTATTTAAAAGTAGCATTTATCTATCTATCTATCTATCTATCTATCTATATATAATACCATTATATTTTCCCCCCTATATTTTTGGTCTCCCGATTCCATTTTCCCATTCTCTCTTCTCTAACATTCACTTGGCCATGGCAAGGATGTCCAAACTTCAACTTCTGTTTCAGCCCCCCACAACAACGCATATTCATCATTTTATTAATATGATACCTAGTTAGTATAGTTTAATTTTCACCTTGGATGAACAAAGGGGATGTAGCTCAGATGGTAGAGCGCTCGCTTAGCATGCGAGAGGTACGGGGATCGATACCCCGCATCTCCATTAAAATATAAACTTTTTGTTTTTCCAACCAACTTCTGTCTTGTGTTTCTGCTATTTCTGGTTCAGCACCTCCACTGTTGCCACTACAATTTCACTGCTCCAACTAACTGCTTGCCCACTGGCCTCAGAACTTGACCTCACGACATTAAATTTCGGCCCCCACTGAACTTCTACCTTCCTCCATTAATTCTCTCATCCACTTCCTTCTTTGTTATTATTTACCCTTTCCCTCTTTCTTCTGTTTCTATCCAATCATATGCGTTGTGTACCATCCCCATATTTATTATTCTCCCTCATCAATTCCTTTCCATAATGCAAAACCCCTCTTGCGTCTTCTCTGCTTGCCCACTTTTATCTTTTCACTCAAACCATCGACTATATACCAAGGATTACTATTTCCTTTTTCTGTCTTACTTTCTCTAAATATATGTGGAGACACTACACGGATTTCCCATATCAAAAGAATCTCATCACATAGCTTACGAAACAGAAACTTCCAACTGGAAAAGTGGGAACTTTTACATATCAGTGCTGACAGATCCATATATTAGGTTCTGTCACCATTAAGAGTCCGATACCCAAGTATCTTTCCTGAATCTTCAATTCAACCCTTAGTCAAATTCTTCCAAAATCTTTTATTTGATTTCTTTCTTTATATGTTCATTTGACCAAATTAAGGATACGAATCCTCGACCATAACTCCTCTTCCGGGCTCCTCTTATATATGCTCAACAACTTACGAAGGGTCAAGAACCCAATTCTGAGCACTCTCTCTCAGAGACACCCACGAAGAAGAAGAAGCCATGGGCTTCAAGAACGCTTCTTTACAGATCTTCTTCTCCTTCTACATTATATCACACGCTTTCCTAGTCCCTCCGGCAACCGCCTCCAATGCCAGCAGTGGAGACGGCGGCCACTGGATTCTCCTGCACCGAAACATTGGCATTTCGGCCATGCACATGCAAGTGATGAAGAACAACAAGGTCATCATCTTCGACCGCACCAACTTCGGCCCTTCCAATATCTCTCTACCCAACGGCCATTGCCGCTTCAACCCTCGCGACATGGCTCTGAAGGTCGACTGCACCGCACACTCCGTCCTCTACGATATCACTTCCAACTCCCTCCGCCCCCTCACCGTCCAGACTGACACCTGGTGCTCCTCCGCCGCCGTTGACTCCTACGGCAACCTCATCCAAACAGGTGGCTTCAATGACGGCTACAACAAACTCCGCACTTTCACACCCTGTGACGACGACAGATGCGACTGGATCGAGCACCCTGCTCCGTTAAGTAACAGCCGTTGGTATGCCTCCAATCAGATTCTCCCCGACGATCGCATTATTATAGTCGGTGGTCGTTCAGCTTTCACCTACGAGTTTGTCCCCAAGAATTCAGCGAACAACAATGGGTCTTATTACTTTAGGTTCTTGAGAGAAACGAGAGACTCGGGACCTGGGGAAGAGAATAATCTTTACCCCTTCTTGCATCTCCTGCCGGACGGGAATCTCTTCATCTTCGCCAATAAACGCTCCATTTTGTTCGACTACATCCGGAATAGGGTCGTCAGAGAGTTTCCGGTTCTCCCCGGTGACGAGAAACGTAACTACCCCAGTACCGGCTCGTCGGTTTTACTCCCCTTGAACTTAACCCGGTTGGCAGACACCACCAAGTTGCCCGACGCAGAGGTGATGGTGTGTGGCGGTGCTTTCCCAGGTTCGTTTCCTATGGCTGTCAAGAAGAAACTATTTATGGGAGCGTCGAGAAGTTGCGGCAGGCTCCGGGTAACCGACCCGAATCCCCAATGGGTAATGGAGATGATGCCCATACCCCGGGTCATGCCCGACATGTTGATATTACCCACCGGTGACGTGATCATCCTCAACGGTGCGCGCAATGGGACGGCCGGGTGGGAGAGTGCGTTGAACCCGGCATTAAACCCGGTTCTCTACAAGCCAAAGGAACCCAACCGGGATGGTAGATTCGAGGTCTTGAACCCCACAAATACTGCACGGATGTACCACTCGTCGGCGGTTCTATTGCCGGACGGAAGAATACTAGTCGGAGGGAGTAATCCCCATAGATTGTACGACTTCAAAGCGTACCCGTACCCGACGGATTTGAGCTTGGAGGCGTTTTACCCGAATTACTTGGACCCGAAATTCAATCATCTACGACCAACGATTATAGCGATAGAGGCGGCGAACAATAGGGCGTCGTACAAGGGGACGTTCTCGGTGACGTTGTCGTTGGAAGAGTACCACGGCGTTCGGGGGATTACCGTTTCGCTGGTGGCGCCGTCGTTTACAACGCACTCGTTCGCGATGAATCAGAGGATGTTGGTGTTGGACGTGGTCGTTGTGGAGAGGGTGGCCCCACATGCTTACAAGGTCACGGCGCGTGGGCCCCTCTCCCCCAACATGGCCCCACCTGGCTTCTACATGCTTTACGTTGTCCACGCTGGAATTCCTAGTGTTGCCGTTTGGCTTCAGGTTAAGGGAAGTGAGTGAGTCCACGTGATCATAGCTTTTGATCACGTGTCTTCTTGACATAATTTTTGACCCCTAGCTCATCAAGCAGTATTGATATTAGATCAATTTTATCGGAGCAATTCTTTAATCCGTATGTTTTGTTATTCAGATTTTTTGGAATTTTTAATATTTGATGAGGAGCATATGATTTTTCCATTTGTGAGGGTAAAATAGAAAATTATTTCTTCCTTACTTTTTTTTTATTTTATCTTACCCCCATAACTTGCATACGTATAAAATTTGTAACAAGTACTTTATGCAAATTTACAAATGTAAGTCGATTTAGTTAATTTGTCCAAAATCTATATATATTAACATATCAACAATCATCCATTTTAGAAATTATACTACTACCTCTAATTTTTAATATAAAATTATATATTATAAAATAGATATTATATTAAAGATTAAATGAATAGAATATTATATTTGATATTTAGAAAGGTCTATCAAAGGATGTAAACACAAAAAGGGATATAAATTGCAGACTGCTTGCTATTCCAATTATGGAAATAAAGCACATATTTGAGAATGTTGTTATCTTACAATTGAAATCAAGGACTTGACAAGACAATCTTTACCCTCTTCTTCATTTTTCTTTTTTCTCCTCTAGCCATCTCAACGACCGTAGTTGAGATAGATGCATGATTTCAGAAAATGGATAACAAATTTGGAAAAACCATATTGATCATAGGACACATAGACAAACAGCAAATAGTCCATCGAAGTTATACTGTACATGATGACTTGGAAGATCCAGCAGTCAATGATGAACTCCTCACAGCAACCCTCACTGCTCCTACCACGCTGAGCTGAATCTTCTCAGGGCTCAGTCGACCCTGCCTACCTTGCTCGTTCTTACAGCCTTCTTCTATTTGAACACCCACAAAATATGCTATCTGATCACACACAAGCTAAATTTAGGGATGCAGAATTGAGAGTATAACCTTTTTAGTTGATGACTAAAATTCAATCTTGGCCACCCAAATTGTTCATGAGTTTGGTTGTTTTGGGTTGGGGCGGGGGGTGTGGATTGGTTATCTGAACAGAGTGGATTTGTGTGTATTGTCCTCAGTTCAAGTTGGAGGAGCTTTTAAGCAAGAGAGATTACGCCATAAACTAGTATTTATACTATTCATAACTTGGTTTAAAGATTGCAAATTGAGCTTGTACAGATGAGAACTGGGGTAATATGACTTATCTATGGACGTTAATCAAATGAAGTATATACATGAAATATGATAATAAACTACTGAAGGCATCTCTTTCCAAGATTCCTGCAAAGGATCCGTGAACTTACATCAGTAAGACCCCCCAGAAACATACAGACAATAACTAGTTAATATGAAAATAAATTAAACTACGACAATTCAAAACTCGAATCCTGTAGTCTAGACCTCTTCTAAGGATACAGATTCAAGGTAAAGAGAAGAATGAAGCAACACACTAAATTATATTTTATATCGATATTAATTTGGATGAGAAGTTTCATCTGCTATTGCAACTGTCAAGACTGCTTTCCCAAGTGTTTAAATCTCCTTCTGGGATGGTTAGCATCCGGTTAGGAGAGGACGAGATAGTGGGTGGGAGTGGGACCCAATTCTTGCAACCCCACCTTCCTATCTCCTCTCTTCTCACTTATCCACTCCATATCAGTGTTACAAATAAGTAATGAGTTAATAACCAAGGTGAATATACGACATCGGCTACAAACTGCTAGCCTCCCCTGCCTTTCCCCCACTAAATCATTTGTTAGGCCAGTTAAGTACGTGTCACTCACAAAGACTAAGTAATACGCAAGCAACTTCAAAGTACAAAATAATAGAGCGGATATTTCGATAAACAAAATCAACAGTTTTCGCAGATCATAGTTACGTACCAAAAACTGACTACCGGTTAACAGAATTGCAAAATTGGAAATGACAATGCCATCTACATAATTCTAGCCACCTTCTAATTTGCCAAACACATTTAAAAACCATTCCATAGTTGATTAAAGTTCTGTGATTCAGTGTTCTCAATGGCCGATCAAACTCAAGGAAAATGGTTGGCAGACTGGACATGAGAAACGGAGACATTTAAATTTTACAGTTCAGCTAATAATTAGCTCATATGCAGCAATACCTTGCCAGAGGCATCACGAATAGGTGAAATGTGTAGAAAATTCCAAAATTGGTGTTCATCCTTCCTGTCAAAGTTGCAGTGAATTGACTCATCACATTCAATGAATAAAATTCATCTTTGGAAATTGGGGGGCATAGGGGAAAGTGAAGTAGTAACCTGTAATTCAAAATACGTACTGTGCATGGTTGTTCAGCTTTAATGCTCTCCCTTATCTGTGAGCAATTAGACACGAATGAAATTACATGGTCCATAGAAAATCCGTTCCAATAATCCTAAGTTTCCATATTGCACTACAGATGTTGGAAAATTACAGTGAGAAAGTATATTACCAAATATAAAGCTGAGGTATCTGTATTCAGTCCACTTAGAAATCTACAGTTGCGACCCAGCACTTCATCTTTTTTGTAACCTATACGAACAAAAATGTAATTAGAAACATGATGAAACCCCGAGTACATCTGAGTTATTGTTTTATATCTTTACATTAAAGCCAGTATAATTGTTTTAGAACCTGTCAATTTCAAGAAGGCATCACTGGCGTACACAATAGGCATGTCAGGTAAATGAGGATTAGTTCTGCAAAATAACACGATATTCAATATAACACACAAAGAAATCAGGGAACTGTACATGGCATAAAACTTATGCTAAAGAAAACTAGACATATCAAATAACTCACAATACAAAACTTTGTTTGATTCTACCAAGGGATATAATCAAGGATGAGCTAAGAAGACCCACGTCAGAAATGCTGCATCTCTTTCTACATACCAATCTGCCAGTCAACTCACTATAGTGGGTTAGCACAGAAAAAATGTTGTCCATGGCAGTCATAGCTTTTCTCTTATCAACATCACTTGCCTCACACGGTTCTTCACCATTTGGTTCTGCATGTTATAAAGCATATGGATCAGTAGAGAACACCGAGCTTTACACGCCCAAAATAGAAAATACAGAAGATATTGAACTGTACTAAAGTATTAACAAGGAATAGAAGCACAAAGTGATGCACGAGGCATTTAATAACATCCAAACGCGAAGCTGGGATACAAACCTCTACCGTCGTGTTCTACTTCTGACACTTGATGAAGGGACAAAACACGACCAAGTTCCAACAAAGAATCCGAGCACAATTCCTTCCGACATGATCCATATACAAAATCCTGCGCCATAGACCCATCATCACTCAAATTAACGTCAGTTATCCTAACGCAGCATCCCGACCGCCTCCGTTTCCTCGATAGAGGTACCTGAACTGCCACGAAGTGACTCACACTACCATCATACTTGTTAAATACAGGGCTCATGTGAAACAAAATCCAAAAAGGTTCGCCATCTTTACGATAATTCAACAAATTGATCTGAATGGGTCTCTCTTCTCTTATCGCCTCACGAATTTCTATTACCGATCTTCTACAAGTTCCTGGTCCTTGAAAAATCCTACCATTCTTACCAATCACCTCTTCTTTGGAATACCCTGACATTTTCAAGAACCCAGGGCTGACAAAAACAATCGGGTGGCCACAGATAGAGGGGTCGGTGATGATAAAATTGTCAGGCAATTCGTCGAGCACCTCGCGAACATGGCAGGAGTAACGACTGTCGAATGATTGGTCTATCAGACCCCACTGTGATTCCATCCTCTTTGCTACCTACCACTTCTACAAATTCGTCGCTTCGCCTCGTTGTTTGGGATATGCCCAATCCCATGTGGCACGTTGATCACTTCTTGCTTCTTCAAATAAATTCGAACTCTTGCTCACAGTTTCCGCAAGACCAAGAGGAAAACTGGGTGCGAAGAAGGAGCCTGGAATGGGAAAAACTATCAATCAAGCAAAGATGAAAACAAGACGGAAGAGTCCACGAACTCTAAACAATGACGCCAATTATCAAGTGGAGTCGCAGATTTATAAATTGCGTCCTTGAGAGGTAGGTACTACGGGAAAGAAGAGCATCACTCATGAATAGGAACAATGAACAGCAAGCAACCATCAGGCTTTCCCAAATTGCAAATAGGAATAGAAAATATCCTCCGAAAATTGTGGCAACCAAGGGATTACGAAGCAAAGATGGATACTCATCAATCGTATTTTTCCCCGAGCCAGAATAATATGAAAGCGAAAAAGAAAAAGAAAAAGAAATGCAGATATTAGACCGTACAGTGTCGCGAAGAGCTTAAAAAGAGACGAAATTCACGACCAATGGACCTTAAATAAAAATAAATGAGTAAGAGAGAGTCATTTTCACTGCTACCAAATTAAGAATATGGTTTTACCGCAATCCTGTTGTCTTCTTAAGTTTTTGACTTCAATAGGATTGAAGCAATCAAGTATGCTCAATAATGGAGTGGGAGAATGAACTTCAAGCCACAACCACATGTTCTTCTGATTTTGATCCTCGCTGATAGCTCAATTGGTTTGGATTTTATGGAGCAATTTGGGGATGTACGAAACCTGATATAGGTCAGTTTGCATTAATTTACCCACAAAAAAAAAGTCAGTTTACATTAAATACAAGTACTACAACTAAAATTAGGGAAAAGTGTAGTTTTACAGCAATTTTTATTAAAAATAGGATAAATAATTCTTTTAATTTTTTTATATTACAATGAGTGATATTTAAATATTATTAAATCTAATTAAAATAGTTATTTTAAAAATATTTTTTTGAATAATCTTAAAATATTTACTACTAAAAATGATAAATAATCACTCGTACTGTAGACTCTCTCAAAATATTTTATTACTAATCATCACATCTTTTATTTTATGTCTACCCCTATAATGTCTTGACTAAATATTTATAGAGTCTAATTAAAAAATTTTTTTTGTATTTATATCAATTGAAATTTAGAGATATCAAGCTTAAGTAGTTAAAATTTATTTTACTAAAATCAACCCTACAGGTAATTCCTTCTAATCTAATAGTAAATTCCACTTTTACAATAGTTATAATCGTAAATATTTTAATGTCAAATAATTTCTGTGCACACATATTTACAGGTATTATTATTTTTTAAATGACAGCGTTTGAAGGCCACAAATCTTTGGGTCTGTCACTTCATAACCACTTAGATATCGACGTGAAGATGAAGGAATTATTTCCCAGATTAAAATTTATTTTAATTTTAAAATAGCTAAAAAAAAAGGTTCAGTTATCCATAAAATAGGCCTATCCCGGTTTGCAATTACAAAAAAAAAAACAATAAATGAAAAAAGTATATCGTACATTAGCTATATAAATTAAAAATATTTATTCAATTTTAAACCAGTGTAGCTAGTTTTATGACATCCGTCCTTATATCCTGCATCACTATAAATATAATAGGCATTACAAATGATAATGAAAGGATATACCAAAAAATTATTAAAAAATATTTTTTTAAAATAAAAAAAATTATATGAATTTAATACGGATATATCATTAAAATTAAAATATAATCTCATAACTCAAAAAATATTTATAAAAAATTTATTAAATTATTTATTAAATAAATCTTTATAATAACATTAAAAATTAAATTTATATTTTTATAATATATAAATTTATTTTTTATTATTCATATTGATTTTTATTAGTTAAAATATAACTTTTTAAAATAAAATGACCTGTATTTAAAAGTTCACGGAAGGAAGCGGCCCACCGCATGGACCCGTCCTAACTTAATTTATATGGACGTACATGGCGAAGCAGCCCGCCTCATAACTGAAGGGAATTGGAAGACACGCAGCGGAAATTAACTTTAAAAATTTTTCCATTCCCAGCCAGGATCTACCGAATGTGTTTAAGTCAAGGAGAAAGAAGTGTTACCTTCAGTTTCAAGCTTTGGTCGCGACCTCAGTGTCCACTAGTCGCGACTTCTCGCCTCTGGAACTTTCAGTCGCGACCTCCTCAGCTTTTAGTCGCGATCTGTCGCCTCTGGAGTTGTTAGTCGCGACCTCTTCTGCCTCTAGTCGCGACCGGACGTCTCTGGAGTTTTAGTCGCGACCTACTCTGCTTCTAGTCGCGACCTGTCGCCTCTGGAGCTTTTAGTCGCGACCTATTCAACTTCACGTCGCGACCTGTCTCCTCTTTTCGGATTTCTGACGTTCAGATGCCCGTTTGGTCGCGACCTAAGTGTGTTCTGGTCGCGACCTGTCTTCGTGTCTGGCCGTATCGTAGAAGTCGACAGCTCAGATCGGCTTCCTCTACCGGTATCCACACGAACAGCGTTCCAATTGCGAACGACGTGCTAGCGCCTCTTGTCCCTCTAGGGCTTTCTGGAGGTTCCGTCCTCATCGTCTCTATTTCGGCAGTTTCTTATGTGCAAACCTTTTGCACTCTCCCTGCCCCCTCTTCTCACGTCTGAATGTGTGTGTAGAGATGTATATTGTGTGTGGAACCCTAGCTCCTAATGTCAAATATATAGGAAGCTATCGGGCTTCTAATAGGGCCGGGCTTCAGAATTAATCTTATATTAATTCTGAATTAATACAATATCATATATTGCATAATTTAATAAGAAACTGATTAAATAAATATGGTTTATATTAAATCCGTCCCACAGATTTAATTCACCTATTTATTTAATTTAAAATAAAGATAAGACAGAATTATATTTGATTTATTCTCATAAATCAAATTTGAGATACCTTATCAATTTGAATTTCAAATTCAAATAGATCATATCCATTTAAATTCAAATTCAAAAATGATAGAGATTTAATTTATCCTTATAAATTAAATCTTACAAATATCTCTTATATTATTTATATAATATATATATAAACTAATTTATATATATATATAAAATATATATCCACCCTAGATTATTCATTGAATCTAGACATCTCTTAGATTCAATGAATCTGGACATCATAGCTCGTATTGGGCTGTTTTGTGTGCGACCCTGTAGGCCCATATGAAGTTGGCAGTGGCCCAGTTACTATACTGACCCACAAGTCGTAAGCGGTCTCTAGCAAGGCATTACGACTACCCAAAACATATGAGGATCGATAAACGATGTAACCTTTCATACAACCATATCACGTCCCTTTTGTCACATGATATTTCGGTCAAGGATGAGGCATGGAGAACGTCATCCTCCTATTCCTGACCATTACTTTCTCGATCCCTGAGTAGTCTGAATATAGAAATGGAACTACCCTTCCATTGCAGTATGGCCATACATTTCTCAGACTCACTCATCGAGGGGCCCAGTAATATCTCTCTACGAATGTGAGGGACAAATTCCATCTTGACCATTCACATTCCTCCGCATGAAAAACCACTAAGCCCGAGCATAGCCTTTATGATCACTCGGTCAAAAGTGACTTTTGACTAGGTCAAAGCTGAGCGTTTGTCATGTAGGAATCCATGATGATCTCAGGTCAAAGGGCATAGTGACATGGCTTGTATATGAGAGAAACTTATGACTTAACCCATGCAGCTCTCTCATTGCGGGTCGGTCCAACACCCTGTACTCTTACATGTGCTTATGACTTTGATTTATATCTCTATATATCTTCAAAGTCATACTGGTCTTATTTCATCTCTACTCCCGCATAGATGACCGACCAGGGACATTTAGGATAAGATCACGAGTTATCCAAGGATTGTCATCATAGTAAACATGCAAATAATATGATAACATGATACAATGATTGGCCCCTAGGGCACAATTTCCAACATCCTCCCACTTGCACTAGGAACAATCATTAATTTGCCTAATTCCCATTGACCTAACATGACACTCATGTTTTGCTTGCACAAGCGGCTTTGTTAGAGGATCAGCAACATTGTCTTCCCCTGCTACCTTGCATATTTTTATATCACCTCTATCATTGATTTCTCTGATGAGATGAAATCGCCTGAGTATATGCTTGGTCCTTTGATGTGACCAAGGCTCTTTGGCCTGTGCAATGTCACTACTATTGTCACAGAACAAAGTTATTGGATCTGAGATGGTCGATACCACCCCTAGTTCAGTAATGAACTTCCTGATCCAAACGGCCTCCTTAGCTGCATCAGATGCTGCTATATACTCGGCTTCCATTGCAGAATCTGCTACAGTGCTCTGCTTAGAGCTCTTCCAGCTTATTGCTCCATTATTCAGGAGGAATATGTATCCAGATTGCGATTTCTGGTCATCCTGGTCAGTTTGGAAACTTGCATCTGTGTAACCAGTTACATAGAGCTCGTCTTCCAATCCACCATAGACCAAGAATAAGTCCTTAGTCCTTCTTAAGTACTTAAGGATATTCTTGACAGCAGTCCAATGGCCCTCACCAGGGTCCTGTTGATATCTGCTAGTCATACTTAAGGCAAACGAGACATCCGGTCGAGTACATAACATGGCGTACATGATAGATCCTATGGCCGAGGCATATGGAATCTTACTCATGCGACCTCGCTGATCTGGTGTACTAGGACACAAATCCTTGCTGAGGTGAATACCATGAGACATGGGTATGAAACCCCTTTTTGATTCCTGCATACTGAACCTATGCAGTATCTTGTCTATATATGTGCTCTGACTCAGTCCTAGAAGCCTTTTAGATCTATCTCTATAGATCCTAATTCCTAGGATGTAGATGGCTTCACCCAAGTCTTTCATCGAGAAAGATTTTTCTAACCAAGACTTGACAATCTGCAAGGTAGGAATGTCATTCCCAATGAGTAGGATGTCATCGACATAGAGTACCAAAAATACAACTGTGCTCTCACTAACCTTTTTGTACACACAAGGTTCATCAATGTTTTGAAGAAATCCAAACTCTTTGACTACTTCATCAAAACGATGATTCCAACTCCGAGATGCTTGCTTCAGTCCATAAATGGACCTTTGAAGCTTGCATACCTTACCAGAGTCCTCAGAACGCACAAAACCTTCAGGTTGTGTCATGTACACATCCTCAAGGAGCTTTCCATTAAGGAAGGCTGTCTTGACGTCCATCTGCCATATTTCATAGTCATAATATGCTGCAATGGCAAGGAGGATTCTGATTGATTTGGCCATTGCAACTAGGGAAAAGGTCTCATCATAGTCCACACCATGAGTTTGAGTAAATCCTTTTGCAACCAGTCGTGCCTTGAAGACATTTACATTGCCATCCATGTCAGTTTTCTCTTTAAAAACCCACTTGCACCCGACGGTTTTACACCTTCAGGCGGGTCGACTAAGGTCCATACCTTATTGTCGTACATGGATTGCAGCTCAGACTTCATGGCATTAAGCCATTTCTCAGAGTTTGGTCCCACTATAGCTTCTTGATAGGTAGTGGGCTCATTATGCTCAATGAGCAACACATCACGACTATCAGAAATCAGAAATCCATATCTCTGAGGCTGAAGTCGTGCCCTATTAGATCGCCTTGGGCCTTGCGTGACTTGAGGAGTCTCAACAACTTCTTGTGAGTCTTCTCTACTTTCCATCTCTAGTTCTGTGGCGTCTTGTGGCTGTCGAACTTCTTCGAGGTGTACCTTGCTCCCAGTGGTTCTTTTAGAGATAAATTCTCGTTCTAGAAAGATACCATTTCTGACAACAAACACTTTGTTATCAGTGGGGTTGTAGACATAATATCCCTTGGTTTCCTTAGGATATCCCACAAAAAGGCACTTTGAAGATTTGGGCGCTAACTTATCTGAGGCTTGTTGCTTAACATAGACTTCACATCCCCAAATCTTGAGAAAAGACAAACTAGGTTTCCTCCCAGTCCATATCTCATACGAAGTCTTTTCAACTGCCTTAGATGGAACACGATTCAGTGTGAACGCAGCTGTCTCTAGGGCGTGGCCCCAAAAGAATGGTGGAAGATCTGTTCGACTCATCATGGATCGAACCATATCCAATAGTGTTCGATTCCTCCGTTCAGAAACCCCATTCCATTGTGGTGTTCCTGGAGGAGTCAATTGTGAGACTATTCCACAATTCCTAAGATGATCGATAAACTCTTGGCTCAAATATTCACCACCTCGATCAGATCGAAGGGCTTTAATTGTTTTGCCAAGCTGGTTTTGTACTTCATTTTGAAATATCTTGAACATTTCAAAAGATTCAGATTTATGTTTCATTAGATAGACGTAGCCATATCTACTGAAATCATCTATGAATGTAATGAAGTACGAATAACCTCTTCTGGCATTTGTATTCATCGGTCCACACACATCTGTATGTATGAGGCCCAACAAATCGGTGGCCCTCTCACTGTGTCCAGTGAAAGGCGACTTTGTCATCTTTCCTAACAAACAAGATTCGCAAGTATCATATGATTCAAAATCAAATGAGTTGAGAAATCCATCTTGATGGAGTTTAGAAATGCGTTTCTCATTTATGTGGCCTAGACGACAGTGCCAGAGGTACGTCGGATTCAAATCATTTGGTTTGATCCTTTTGGCGGTTATGTTATAGATATTTCCATGATTGGGTTGTTCCAAGTTTAATATGTAATGATCAACATGCAAATCACCATGAGCATAGAAAACATCATTACGATAAATGGAACATTTACCATTCCCAGAAATGGAAGTGTAACCTTCCTTATCCAAATAAGAAAGAGAAACAATGTTACTACTCAAAGTAGGAACATAATAGCAATTGTTCAAAACTAACAAAAGCCCAGTGGGCAGAACTAATTCATAAGTGCCTACAGCTAGAGCAGCAACCTTTGCTCTATTTCCAACTCGTAGGTCAACTTCACCCTTCTTCAGCTTTCTACTGTCCTTTAGGCCCTGCACATTTGTACAAATGTGAGAACCACATGCAGTATCTAATACCCATGTAGTGGAAGTAGAGAGATGAATGTCTATAACATAAATACCTGAAGCGATAGCCCCGCTATCCTTCTTGTTCTTTCTCAGATCTTCAAGGTAGAGTTTGCAATTCCTCTTCCAATGACCCGGTTCATTGCAGAAGAAGCAAACTCCTTCCTTTGGAGGCTTTGCCTTCTTTGGTGCAGGCTTGGTTTCGGGCTTGCCTGACTCTTTGGTCTTACCAGATGAGCCATGACCCTTCCCCTTGCCCTTGCCTTTCTTTTTCATACCCTTTCCTTTCTGAACCATCAAAACAGTACTGGGCTTTTTCTTAACAGTCGGCTCAGCAGTTTTAAGCATCCCATGCAGTTCAGAAATAGATTTCTCCATGTTGTTCATGTTGTAGTTCATGACAAACTGGTCATAACTTTCCGGGAGTGAGTTCAAGATCAAATCTGTAGCTAACTCCTGACTCATGGGAAATCCAAGCCTCTCAAGGTGATCTATGTACCCTTTCATCTTTAAGACATGAGTACTCACTGATGCACCTTCAGCCATCCTGCAGGAATGTAAGGCCTTAGTGGTCTCATACCTCTCTTGCCTTGCCTGTTGCTGGAACACTTCCTTAAGATGCACAATCATCTCATAAGCCTCCATGTGTTCCAGATCTCTTTGAAGCTCCGGAATCATAGTGGCAAGCATCAAGCATCCCACATCAACAGAGTCTTCCTTATGCTTCGCATAAGAATCTCTCTAAGCTCTAGGAGCATTGGCTGCTGGCTCCTCAGGAATGGGGTGATCTAGGACATATACTTTTCTTTCCTGCTTGAGAACAATTCTCAAGTTCCTGAACCAGTCAAGAAAGTTTATCCCATTGAGTTTGTCCTTCTCAAGGACAGATCGCAACGATAATGTAGCAGTATTACTAGTCGTCATGATTCTACAATTAAAATATGCAAGCGAATTAGCAATCTCCCACTGAATAAAACAACCCTCAATGTAATAATTAGTGGGCTAAGATCCATATTTTGCTTAAACTTGAGTCCGCTTTGGCAGGACGCTCAACTTTAAGTTATTTAGGTAGGTAACAACTTTACCAATTACATCAAATGTAACTCTTAGATATTTATGGGATTCCATCATCATATGATCTGGCATGTTTTAATCCCATCTAATGCCTTGAGACCCAAAACCGTTTTGATAATCTCAATTAAGTCAAACAATAACAAACATAAGAGTAGCACCATTACTCTTGCTTATCTCCCCAAGATAACTCAAATGCACCCACTTTGGTGGACCTACAAATGAGCGATCGAGGTTTTGACAAGTGTTCATTAATTGACGGCATATGACTTAAGATTTCTTTTAGAGGGTTTAATTAATTATCTGGTTTATAAGATGCATGTATCGCGATTGTATCTCATACAAGTATTATGCATATAAAACACACATGCAGTGATCTAATCAAAAGATGCATAATCTTAAACGTGATACAATATGGCTCACCTATCCTAAGTCCCCTCAAGCCAATGAGAGGAGCTCTCTAATTAGAATAGGAAAAGTACATAAGGAAACCTCGTTTTAACATTCGAGGGGAGTGAGATGAGAAGAGAATGTACAACGAGAGCCATTAGAGGAAGGCACGACACGCAGGCCGTATTTAGAAAAATTACAACACTTGTAATCTAGAGCCATATTGTTCACCATACCCAAACATTCAAGAATCAAAATCCATACTATTTGAAGGGCAATAAATGTTTCAAAACATTCATATATCAGGAAAGTCAATACATATTACGATTATGTTGCGCTACGATTAAATAGCCACGGCGGTCCCGCTAGCCGGTTAGCGGGCGGGGTGTGGGGCAGCGCCCCAATAGAAATTTTTTTTGATAAATAATCAAGAATCTTAATTCTTTTTCCTTAGACCCCATCAATATTAATTGATCAAATCAATTGATATACACCACCGATTTCAGTTTCCTTTTAGATTCTGTATATGTCATACATAAACAGATTCCATATATGTCATACATATCTCGCATGTTATCATATAATCAGCTAAGAAGTCTAACATACATCACATGTATCAACAATCAAACCTAACTTAAACACAAAACGGCATGGCTCTAATACCACTGAAGGGAATTGGAAGACACGCAGCGGAAATTAACTTTAAAAATTTTTCCATTCCCAGCCAGGATCTACCGAATGTGTTTAAGTCAAGGAGAAAGAAGTGTTACCTTCAGTTTCAAGCTTTGGTCGCGACCTCAGTGTCCACTAGTCGCGACTTCTCGCCTCTGGAACTTTCAGTCGCGACCTCCTCAGCTTTTAGTCGCGATCTGTCGCCTCTGGAGTTGTTAGTCGCGACCTCTTCTGCCTCTAGTCGCGACCGGACGTCTCTGGAGTTTTAGTCGCGACCTACTCTGCTTCTAGTCGCGACCTGTCGCCTCTGGAGCTTTTAGTCGCGACCTATTCAACTTCACGTCGCGACCTGTCTCCTCTTTTCGGATTTCTGACGTTCAGATGCCCGTTTGGTCGCGACCTAAGTGTGTTCTGGTCGCGACCTGTCTTCGTGTCTGGCCGTATCGTAGAAGTCGACAGCTCAGATCGGCTTCCTCTACCGGTATCCACACGAACAGCGTTCCAATTGCGAACGACGTGCTAGCGCCTCTTGTCCCTCTAGGGCTTTCTGGAGGTTCCGTCCTCATCGTCTCTATTTCGGCAGTTTCTTATGTGCAAACCTTTTGCACTCTCCCTGCCCCCTCTTCTCACGTCTGAATGTGTGTGTAGAGATGTATATTGTGTGTGGAACCCTAGCTCCTAATGTCAAATATATAGGAAGCTATCGGGCTTCTAATAGGGCCGGGCTTCAGAATTAATCTTATATTAATTCTGAATTAATACAATATCATATATTGCATAATTTAATAAGAAACTGATTAAATAAATATGGTTTATATTAAATCCGTCCCACAGATTTAATTCACCTATTTATTTAATTTAAAATAAAGATAAGACAGAATTATATTTGATTTATTCTCATAAATCAAATTTGAGATACCTTATCAATTTGAATTTCAAATTCAAATAGATCATATCCATTTAAATTCAAATTCAAAAATGATAGAGATTTAATTTATCCTTATAAATTAAATCTTACAAATATCTCTTATATTATTTATATAATATATATATAAACTAATTTATATATATATATAAAATATATATCCACCCTAGATTATTCATTGAATCTAGACATCTCTTAGATTCAATGAATCTGGACATCATAGCTCGTATTGGGCTGTTTTGTGTGCGACCCTGTAGGCCCATATGAAGTTGGCAGTGGCCCAGTTACTATACTGACCCACAAGTCGTAAGCGGTCTCTAGCAAGGCATTACGACTACCCAAAACATATGAGGATCGATAAACGATGTAACCTTTCATACAACCATATCACGTCCCTTTTGTCACATGATATTTCGGTCAAGGATGAGGCATGGAGAACGTCATCCTCCTATTCCTGACCATTACTTTCTCGATCCCTGAGTAGTCTGAATATAGAAATGGAACTACCCTTCCATTGCAGTATGGCCATACATTTCTCAGACTCACTCATCGAGGGGCCCAGTAATATCTCTCTACGAATGTGAGGGACAAATTCCATCTTGACCATTCACATTCCTCCGCATGAAAAACCACTAAGCCCGAGCATAGCCTTTATGATCACTCGGTCAAAAGTGACTTTTGACTAGGTCAAAGCTGAGCGTTTGTCATGTAGGAATCCATGATGATCTCAGGTCAAAGGGCATAGTGACATGGCTTGTATATGAGAGAAACTTATGACTTAACCCATGCAGCTCTCTCATTGCGGGTCGGTCCAACACCCTGTACTCTTACATGTGCTTATGACTTTGATTTATATCTCTATATATCTTCAAAGTCATACTGGTCTTATTTCATCTCTACTCCCGCATAGATGACCGACCAGGGACATTTAGGATAAGATCACGAGTTATCCAAGGATTGTCATCATAGTAAACATGCAAATAATATGATAACATGATACAATGATTGGCCCCTAGGGCACAATTTCCAACAATAACTTCGTGTCTCCATTCACCCACTAACCCACTATTGTTGATTCAATGTCGATAGTAAATAACCTAACGTATATGTAAGCTTAACTTAAATGATAAAATATTTAATTATTTAAAACATGTTTAATTAAGAAATATTATTTTATTACAATTTTAATTATAATATTTAAAAAAGTATCTTAATTCTTGAGTAATTAAATTTGTACTTGAGAATAATAAATGACTTATCCTGATAGATACTAGTATCATTTAAGAGGAAGGGAGACTTCGCCCTATCTTTAAATCATAGGTGAACCTAATCTCTTTTTATTTTTTTTTAAATATCAATAATAAATAATCAATCGGTTTAATATACTAAGGGAAAATTTCAGCCACGCTAATTCATTTCTAAAAACTTCAGAAGAGAAAACTCCAAAACTTCAGTACAGTGTAAAGTGTTAAATTTAATTTTAAAATATCAAAAGATAAAAATAACCCACTAATAAAAGAAAGACGAATAAAATTATTATAAATTTTAACAAAATAAATATAAGTCTTATTAATATTTTTATTCATTTCATTAATGCTCACATTCTTCTTTCTTTTAGCAATGGGATGTTTCTGTCTTTGGCATCATAAAATTATTTGTAATAAAATCCCCAGAACTATAGTAAAGTTTAAGGATTTTTTAGGTCCTTTTTGAAATAAATTAATCACAACGGCCCTTTTATGGTATTTTCCCTTAATCTAATGGGAGTAGCTAGTCTTTCACCTCTCACTATAATGACAAATTAAAATTTAAATTATTAAAATATGTGTCTGTTTCTATAGGACTCCTTCCAATAAGAGATGATAAGACAATTGTGTAACTCTTCCAGTTATTACTATAAGCTATTTAATTAATTTAAATAAATTAATAAAAAATATAAATTAATCTAATTATAATAAATATAATTTATTTTTTTCTCAAAATATCTATACATAACTCATATATCAATCAACAAATTAATTAAATTAATTTAAAAAATAATAAATATTAAAGATAAAAATATAATCAACCATACAAATTAGTACAGGGTGGGGCATGATAGTGATACTATTTATATTCAACCGGTACCGGACGAAAGTTGATCAAGGAACACACCTATCAATGATGCATAATGCAACTAAGTCCAACTCAGTTCTTATCCAAATCCTCGTCATCCTTTCCTCCCCCGGACCACCGCGAGCCTTGTTTCTAGTGGTGGAACTGGTAGTTTTTTTTTTTTTTTTTATCTCACGTGGTATTTGGATTACTCACGCTTTATTTAATTAACCCGAATTTTTATATGTAATAGCGCATCTTAATGCAACTAGTGTTAGAATGTTTTTCCATTCCGAGTTAATAAAAATAATTTATATATGCAACATTTTTAAAAAACAATTATTGTTAATAATCAGTGAATAATTTAATTTATTATATATCAATATTAATGTTAATGAACTTTATAATTGACAAAATCTCCTGATTTAAATATAACAGTAAGACAAAAAACTTATTTTAATATTAAATATGAGAATTCAAACTATTTTATCTCATAAATTTATAATATTTTTTTAAAAATTATTTCTACTTAAATATGATGTTTTATCGGATAATAACAATACAAATAATTAAGAATAATATTTTATAAAAATTAATATATATTTATTATATATAACAAATTTAATTAATTTTTTAGTATTTATAAATTAATTATTTAATTTTTATATAAAGACTCATAGGCAATAGTAATTTTACATGATAATATTGTTCATGACTTTTTTTAACCCAACAAGGAAAGCAAGGCTCCTTCAGTTATAAAAGTGTTATTTTACGAGTGGAATGCCCCCGGGTTGAATTTCATCTAGAATCTCTTATTGTAAGAAAATACTATTCGGGGACCTCTTTGTTGGATTGCCAAAGTCATCACCGTTGTTGCTTCAATCCCGAGACTAGGTGAGCTTCCTTGCGTGTCTCCACTCTCCACGTATATATATTTGTATTATTGTTTCCTTCACAATACTAATACGTGTCTATTTCAAACTTAGGGCATTTTATTTAATTTTTATTTTTATTAAATCAATTTTTAGCATTTTTTTTCTCTAATAGGGGACACTCTAAAAGTTTTTTTTATTATAAGAAATTTTAAAAAAATATTGAGTTCATGAATTATATAAGAACAGTACGAAATATAATTTTCTTATTAACTAATATTAATATTAGGTACAACAATTCATTATCATCTTTATATATAAATATAAATACCTATGAACTATAACATCTCTTTAAGTGCTGTGACTATAATCACAATAAAATGATTCTCCCTAATAATTAATACGTTTTAAATAATTACATATCTCATCTCTCGTTAATTAAACTCACTAAAATATTTTTAATAGTCACATATCTCACCTTTTTACTAACTGAATTTAGAGACACTCTGAGTTTTTTTTGGTAAAGAAAATTTTAAAAAGGGCTGGACTCACTCACTATCTAAATGTATAGCGAAATCTCTCTTCCTCTTAGGCGATATTAATGTCAGGCAGGTTAAACTGTCTATTACTCTCATGTGTAAACCTAAACATGTAAGAGCTAAGATGCTTCTCTAAGTATTGTAATTAGAATTATAAAATAATACTCTTTAAATATCAAATATAATCCAAATAATTATAATCTCATCCTCTGGTCAGTTTTTTTTTTAAGTTTTTTTGTTGGTACAAGAGAGGGTTTTGTTGGTACAAGAGAGGGCATATAAGCCCTAGTTACATAAAGCTATTCTATAAGGGGATTAAATCTCACACTCTCCTTAATCACCATATCCCTTAAGTGTAAAGGGCAAGATTGATACATCTTTCTACCCATTAAACCTTCTTTTGTCAAAGCATCTGCAATTCGATTTTGGCCTCTAGGTATATATTATAATTGAGTTTCCCAATAAGACTTTAGCAGGTCATTTATATGTGTAAGTAACAGACTGTATCTATTACCCCTCAGATTGGACAGTATCTCCACAACATTCTTGGAATCTGACTCAATAATTACTTTCTTAAATCTCATTTCCCAAGCTAGCTTTAGGCCTTCATACACCGCCCACTGCTCAGCTTCAACTGCGTTACACGCCCCCACCATATTCGCAAAATCTACTACCCACCTTCCATTATGGTCCCTAATGATACCCCCACATCCTGCTCTATTGTTTTTTCCAGTGTAAGCTCCATCCACATTCACTTTAATCCATTTCAGGGGCGGAGGACACCAGTGCAACGATTGAGGAGATATTAAATCATTATATAAATGTTCATCCTGCACTTGAACATAGTTCCTCCAAGATTGTACTTTAACCGCACAAGGATCTAAAGGTTTCACAAAGTTTGCATTAAAAATAACTTTATTCCTCCATTTCCATGACTTCTAAATCGAAACTCCCCAAAGTAGGCTTCAATTACCTCTATCAACATCCCCAACTTCCTTCCTGAGATTCATAGAAAACCAATCACGCAGAGAGGCTTTAAAGAATGAAGATCTATACCTGGGTTGATTTTTAAAGTTGATTATTGCTAGGGCATTTTTGGTAGGAGAGTAAATGGCGTGAGTGAAATAAGAATGGGTGAGGGATTGCCAAGGTCCGCATGTTTGGTACATATAAAAAGCCCACTACCGAGGATTTGCCCATTCCCTTAAGTGAGGTCATTAGCAATCTTCCACTGGACCGAAGGAATGGCCGGCCCTTCTTTATGGGGAATGAATTTTTTCAGACCAAATTATCCTTATAATATTTGGCAAATCCACCCGTAGTCCATGGATTCAGCTGGCGAATGAGTGAGATATACTATCATTTGGAGTGTATTCAAACCTTAGGGAGTATCACTTTATTGTGATTTTAGTCGCGACGCTTGGGGAGTCATCCTAACTCTTAGGTGCTTAGATTTACGCTTGAGGGTAATAGACGGTTCGCCCTGTCCGACATTGGTATCGCCTAAGAGGAAGGGAGACTTTGCCCTGCCCTTGGATCGTGAGTGAGCCCAACCCTTTTTTAAAATTTTTTATATAAAAAAAAATATTTCGCAAATCCTATTTTTTATCTATAACCGTAATCCTTCTTGCTCACTCTTTCTCTTGATTGAGAGTCTGCGTAACATCTCAAATTTTAATCATAGAATTTAATGGCGTTAGGGCATGACTTCATTGAGTAATTGAGGTTTAAAGTTGCCTAATTTTGTCGTTTGAGGCATAGGGACACTTAAGAATGGAAAATAATAGATTACTATACGAATTTGGGAGAAAGTACGAGGATTATGCATGTTCTTGTGTGGATGGAAATAGGGACAATTGGATTAAGGATTTCAACTCATTTTTATCTTTTTAATAATATTTTATAGTAAGGATTAATTTCTTTTTCGCTATTTTCCGGAGAGTTTAAAAAATTTATGTTTTTTTTAGCAGTAATCATTTGAAAAAAATGATTATTAAGAGATCAAAAGACCTAAGTCCTTAAAATTTCCAAAATTTATGGTTAATAACATGAAAAGACCCTCTTACGTACATTGTAAGTCTGGAAAGATTTTACACTAAGTTTAGAAACCAGTATTTATTAACCCAGTATTTATTAACTAGTCAAATATATAAAAAAAAAAACAACAACAAAATCACGTCCAACTGGTTAGCCAACAGCATGCAATATAGGAATCCAAAACGATGCGTGTTGTACAGTCAACTACCGCACCTTGCAGGGGATTTTTATTTTTCCCTCCCTTTGGACTACACAGGACCTTTTTCACCGCTCCCTCGAATCCTGACAGATCGAGTAAAAAAAAAACATGTTCTGCAGAGCCATCTGATTCTAGTCGTTACTTCAACTTTGGATCTCCTTGCTCTCCTTTGTATTCCTTCTCTTCGGATCTATCCTTTGACAGGTGAACAGTTTTGTCATAGATCGCACCTGCTTGCATTTGTTTGGTTGCTTGCATTTTCTGCACCAATGGGAGGCCATCAGTGCATATAATCCTCGATTTGAACTTCAGTTTCGTTTTTTGCACTATGATTATCCCAAATTTATGTTTTCTCTTGCTCAGTTGTTGTTGTGGGGATTCCCCCCCCCCCCCCCCATTATACTGAGTTCTGAGTAAAATCTGTTTAGCAGGCTGGTGTTTTCAGTCTCTACTTTCCCTTTAGTTTTACTGTAATCGGCATCACACAGATACGCTTATTAGAATTTGGATCCGCGAAGTCCCAGCAAACAGTGTGTTGGCTTTGGTTTCTTATCTATTATGATGCTGGGAAAAATGAATTATTCAACCCTTTAGATCAGTCTCACTACCTACTTTCTAATTCTTCTGATTGGCTTTCGGATGACGCTAACTTTTTACGGACATGCTATTTGCTTTCAGGCGTTTAATATTGTCTAACTTCATCTTTTGGTGATATCCTAATTGCTTTTTTTTACCTCAAGTTACGAGTTAATGGATGAGATAAAATACAGTTATTTTTGCTTAAATTCCATGCATCTCTGTTTGTTTTTTGGCCGGGCTGGGGGATGACATTTTTTGGAATTTAAAGCCCAAAGCGAAACTCCACTATGAAAATTTTATAGTGTATTTTGTGTAGCAATAAGCTCCTGTGGGAGTTCCCATATAGGTCTTCCTCCTGTTCAGTTTTTGCCCCAATTCAAATAAATTTCAAATGCATCATAGTATGTATCCTGAAGTGAAATTATAATCTTCTATGTTAGTCCACAGCTTTCTAACCTATCACATCTATGCTCATGAGCATTGCCTCCTTTTATTTGCAGATATTTACTGTGTCACAATGAATTTCTTGATGCGGTCTGCTACAAGTGTATCTGCAGAACGGTCACCCGTTCCCAAATATCACACAGATACACATCACAAGTCTTCATCTACATCAACCCTGGAGACTATTGTATCTGAGGATTCATTTAAACAATCTTCCATAACTGAAGAGTATAATAGAGAAACTGATGGAGCTGGAGGTGAAAATGGCACCGTGATAGCTCTGAATTCAATAGACGACTTACCGGGTGTAGCTAAGCACTCAAATGTTTCTGATGAAGAAGGATGGATTACCATTCCTTACAGTATGTCGTCACTTACAATCTAACTTGTCTTTTCCTCTTGTTTCTTGGCATGACCAACTGAAGTTTGTACATGATTAGAAGATTTTGATTCACTTTGTAGCGCAGAATTTGCAGCAACTTGAAATCTTTATTGTTCAGAGTGCTGTTTCTTATATTTACTGTTAAATACAGGTTCTAGAGATCTCCATGTATATTTACTTCTTTTAACTGTTTGATTGAAATTTATGTTGGCTCGAATTAGGCGGAACATATTCTTTTCCTTTTATTAGATACATAAATTTTAAGTTACAATAGAATAATTGCAAAGGTTTACAACTTTCAAGTGTGCTGAAGGATATTGTCTTGGATTGGAATTTGTGATCTTTTAAAGGATTTGTATGATTGCTGCTATATTCTGCTGCTCATAAGTCTTGAAAATTGAAATTGTCTTGTTCGACTCCTGCTTTGGGTGAAGTGACGTTTGTGCTTATGCTTTTTAGACTTGGGCTATATTGAGATTGGCCTTTTTTCACCATTTTTCATCTTTGAGATATACTTCTCTTAAGGAAATATGATATAGGTAGGACTCCAAGTAATGATCTATTGCATCTGAGATCAAATTTTGATGCCCCGGATTTTGAATCTTAATACAGATTTTATTTATTGTCTCTTTCCTGAAAGAAAATGCATGCAATATTTTTACACAAATTTAAGGACAGAGTGGAGAAGAGACTGTAGTTTTTTTTTTTTTTTTTAGTTTTGGGTAGTATCAGTGGTGCATACACCTGAATAGGGCTGAATGGCACTAGGTGAAGCTGTCTGTTGAGTTCAGTTGTCACTCAAAAAAGTAAGACTTGGTCAATGGCTCCTCCTCTAGTTTTCTTTAATTAATATGTTTTATTCATTTTATTTGTGTCCATTATGTACTTGGCACACGAGTAAAATTTAAATCATAGCTTAGTTTGGTGATTATTAAGTTTCAGGTGGGCAGGCTGGGGACAATATTGTTATTATTACTTGATATTTACTAATTTATCCTGGCAAAAGATGCTCCTTTTAGGTCTTTTCTTTTCTAAGTTAGGTGCAGATGAGATTTATCTGCGTATTTAATGTGATACACCTAATTCTCATTTTTCTATTTATAGAGGAGCTCCCTGAAAACTGGAATCAAGTGCCAGATATACAGTCCCTGCGCTCTCTTGATCGCTCATTTCTCTTTCCTGGTAATAGAATATTTCCTTTCTTAAATGTATGAATTTCAGAATTGGCTTGCATGGGTTGGTACCCTGGCTCCCATGGACTGTTGATTAGACCTAATTTAAACCTGTAATTTAGGTGAACAAGTTCATATTGTGGCATGTTTGTCAGCATGCAACTGGGATACAGAGATTATTACTCCATTTAAAGTTGCTGCAGTAATGAGTAAGAATGGCCTAGGTCTCAGCCCTGAGAAGGAAAATGGAGATGTTGAAAACAGAGACAAATTAGTATCTGGACAAGGGGAACTGAGTCCCGATGGCCATGAGAAGAAGGGTGAAAACCTACCAAAAGTGAAGAATGATCATCCAACAGGTGTTTCTGCTGGTGAGTCTCTTCTTAGGATGGAGGATCACAGGAGACAAACTGCATTGTTGTTGCAAAAATTTGAGAATTCTCACTTCTTTGTGAGGATTGCTGAGTCAGATGAGCCACTTTGGTCTAAAAAAGGTTCTTCAGAAAAGTTTGGCAACCCCTCAGAAACAGATGGTCAAATGGCTTTAACAGTTGGAACCAGTGAGAGTGCAGAAAACGCGTCTACTGTTTGTGCAGTTATTGACAGAGGAAATTTTGATGCAAATATGTCTGGAGGATTAGCAAGAAGTTCTGTTAAGTGTTGTGCTCTTCCTAATGGAGACATACTGGTATATGCCATAAAACTTTGGAAATTATTATAGTGCATTTTCTTAGTCTGGGGAATTTTGACCAATGGAATGAAACCAACTTTTGCCATATTTTTTTCCCTTTAGTGAAGGCACTCTGTCGAATTTAACTTCTTTATTGCCTTTTTGTACAAACATAATTGGGGGAAATAATGCAATGATAGTTTCATGCCTAACTGTTTCTACTGCTATGGAGATACAATTCTCTTTACTTGTACTCCCTCCAGTTCTAATTATAGGGCAAAATTAACTAACTTCACAGTTCTTAAGAAGTGATAGTTGATATCTTTAAAATTATAAAAAATGGGTGACTTTCCAATTTTTCCCTTAACTAAAATTGATGACCTCAATAAAATGCTCTCCAAGAATTAAACCCTTGACATCTCTCCATATCCACAAGGGAGCAATACTTCTTAAACCCGAAATTTTAGTTTATCTCTGTAGGGGTCTCTGCTGATGTACAAAGTACAACCCTATATTCATGTTTCATTTGGAAAATTCAATGCATATTTTCTCTAAGAGACAATTAACTATACCTTTCTTTGACCTTGCAATTTCCATTGTTAAGAAGTATCTGAGGTCTCCAAGCAAGTTGAATTCAAAGTCTTTGAGCGAACTTGATTGAGGGATGGTTGGGCAAATTTATCTATGATACCTCATAGAAAAATCAGAGTTCAATGTCTCTCTGATTTGCCGTCCCATTCCTTTAAGTTCAAAATACATAACTAGGAACTCAGGCTAAAGAAGTTAGTCATGGAACCCCATAGAGTTAGCTAATCCAACAATTGGATCATGTTATAATTGCATCAAAATAAATGGAATTTAAAACAGAAAGATATGATGACTAACTTAACAGCCAAATCTAAGGAATAAAAAGGAAATGATCACAAATAGCCACACACAATCACGCAATTGCCAACATCTTTTACTCATGACACACACACAGTGGTTTTTGTTTTGTCTTTTTAGTGCCTCAGATCTCTATTATAAGACTTGTTCTTAACACTTGTATATTCTTCAACAAGAAAAATCCTTTTATTTATGCCTTATTTGTCTTATTTTTTATTATTATAGTTGTCTTATTTTTTATTATTACTGATCTGACTGTATTTTCCCTTTTGGAAGGATGCAGGTTCTTTTACAGGTTAATGTTGGTGTTGATTTTCTTAGAGACCCCTGTATAGAAATTCTTCAATTTGAGAAGTATCAGGAGAAAAACCTATCCTCTCAGAACCGAGACAATTCTTTAAATACCAAACAGGATCCATGTGGAGAACTGTTAAAATGGCTACTACCACTGGATAATACTCTTTCCCCTCCTACCCCTGCACTATCTCCTTCTCACTTAACTTCTAATTCAGGAATAGGTAGCACCTCTCAGAGATCTAATTTTTCATCATCCTCTGGCTCTCAGTTATTCTCCTTTGGCAATTTGAGAAGTTACTCCATGTCATCACTACCCCAAAATACAACCCCATCACCTCCTCCTACTAAAGCACCTAGTCCTACACCAAACTCAGACCATGAGGATTGGGATTTAGTCTCGTCGCAGAAGTTATTAAGAAAAAAGTCTGGGGTTGAAGATCTTTTATCTTTTCGAGGTGTCTCATTGGATAAAGAAAGATTTTCTGTTTGTTGTGGATTAGAAGGCATCTATACACCTGGAAAAAGGTGGAGACGGAAAATTGAAATAATACAACCTGTAGAAATCCGTTCTTTCGCTGCTGATTGCAATTCAGAGGATCTTCTTTGTGTTCAAATAAAGGTTTACATTATGACATCATCCAATCAACTTATTTGACAAATTTCTTTTTTCTTTAACTTATGTTCACTGTTGATTTATCATGTTGCTTTCCAAGTTTTGTTCTGATTAATATTTCTAAAGTTGTTTTTCAGAATGTTGCTCCTGTACATACTTCAGATATTATCGTATTTATAGATGCCATAACAATTGTTTTTGAGGAGGCTTCAAAAAGTGGACCACCTGCATCATTACCGATTGCTTGTATTGAAGCTGGAAACGATCATTTCTTACCAAATCTAGCCCTCAGGTAACAATTCCTTATGAATGTCTAGATATTCTTTCTATTCTTATTTGATGTTCCCCCGGTTATTAGAAGTCTGTTTTAAACCTGACTTTTTATAACGAAAAATTGAGTGCTCTGTTGATATTTGTGTTTCTTTGATTTTTGTTCTTAACATTTTTGGGAAATAGTAATGCATAATTATAATTGAATTTACTCATTGAGACATTTGTATAATCAGACTTGCTTATGCTGTAGTTTTTCATAAAAGCTGATGTGTGAACTAGTTGGGTGGGTAAAACATGATAAAAAATTTAGTGTATAGGGTCAAGTAATTCTTAATAATATAGACTCTGAACGGTGATGGTGGGTTTAGGCATTTGCATTTGTTATGGTCCAGATTAATGGATAAACTGTCATAAATGTCTAGTAAGACCATTAATTTGTATTTTGATAGTAATTAGTTGTTCTGATTTGTGATTGAATGTTTTAATTTTTATCTTTTATGTGTTTTAATCAAGCTGTTCAATTGTAAAGAAAGAGAAAGGCAAGTGACTCTGGAAGTTGGTTTGTTTACATTTAGCTTTAATTTTCTTAATCTCATTGAAAGCTTTCAATTGCAGGAGAGGTGAAGAACATTCTTTCATCCTTAAACCAGCAACTTCTATGTGGAAGGATCTCAAGGTTCTTGGTGAAAGAAATTCTCAATTGTCAAAACTGCAATATGGAAACTACGCATCAAACTTGGGTCTTTCTTTAAAGAGTGCTGACGGAAGCAAGATTGCTTCCACTGATGATCAGTATGCAATCATGGTTTCATGTCGATGCAATTATACAGGTAGGCTTGTTTTCCCCATTTGTTTCCTATGTTATTGAATGAATGTTGAGGCTTTAATCTGTTTTTTTTTCCTGTGATTATCTAGCATCCAGATTGTTCTTTAAGCAACCAACTAGTTGGCGACCGTGTACCTCAAGGGATGTTTTGATCTCTGTTGCATCTGATATGTCAGGACAGCCTACTGGACCTGATGAGAGAAATTCTCAACTTCCTGTGCAGGTCTGTATGAGCCCCTTTTGGTCCAATGCAAGTATCGAATTAATGCCTTTGTATCAGATGCATGCTTGCTTTAATGTTATGTGGGCTTAAATGGTAATTACTTTTGAAAGTAAATCGGAGTTGACAGAGCGCTGAAAGATATATTTTATTGATAATACAACTTGAGTACTAATGAAACGAACAAATAGAGGAGAAGGAACACAGGGTAGCGGCTCCAAAACGGGAAATAAAATACATGAAAGGATCTCAAATCCTGGGCATAAAGTGCCCAATGGCTTGGAGTAGATGATGCTTGTTGCTCAAACCAACAACAACAACAACAAACCATAGCCCACTAGGTGAGGTCAGCTTATACATGGATTGTATGACTTGATCCATATCATAAAGATTTAACAGGTTTTACGTTGATTATCGGGGCTTAACATAACCTTCGTTTTTTATCCGGGCTTGAGACTGGCTATAAACATAGGCTGAGTTAAATCTTGAATATTCATTCATTAAGAGGAGGTTCATGCCAGATCTGGTTGTATTTAATGTTTTATTTTTAACTTCTTTTGTATCTTGGTGGGCAATTGCATTGAGCTCTAACTTCATGGCTTCATTTTGTCAGGTCTTAACTCTTCGAGCATCAAATTTGACATCTGAGGATCTTACTTTGACTGTGCTTGCTCCAGCCTCATTTACATCACCCCCTTCAGTGGTGTCTCTGAGTTCACCCGATACACCAATGAGTCCTTTTATTGGTTTTGCAGAGTGTTTAGGAAGAATAAATGGTGAGAGGCATGCCGGTGCTATCCAGGGTCAGGGCTTCACTTCTATAGTAAAAGAAAATCATAAACAAAGTAATGATGGGCCTCGGACAATTTCTATTGGTGATGATGTCATTCCAAGTTCTGGCATGAGTTGTACTCATCTATGGCTACAGAGTAGAGTTCCACTGGGGTAATACATCGTATCATTATTTTTGTTTCTGTT
Organism: Leucaena leucocephala; assembly: GCA_037074615.1. Lineage (NCBI taxonomy): Eukaryota > Viridiplantae > Streptophyta > Magnoliopsida > Fabales > Fabaceae > Leucaena > Leucaena leucocephala. Next base: position 18,367,701 of record CM073567.1, on the reverse strand, counting down.
TATTTTGTTTAAACTAAAAACTGATTCCAATCATTTGTGGGATCATGTCAGATGTGTTCCATCTCAATCAACTGCCACCATCAAGCTTGAGCTACTTCCGTTGACTGATGGCATAATTACACTTGACACTTTACAAATTGATATCAAGGAGAAAGGTATGATTCCTATCTGTTTCACCCTATTTTTCTTTTCTTAACTAAATGCTTGAGGGCATGTCCCTAGAAATTTTTTGTCAATGTTCTTTTATGGGAATATGAACTGCTACTTAAAGATTTATGCCGTCTCTTTGAAATTGTCATAATTATTTTGAAAATTTCCTTGTGGAAACAACAACTACGTTGAATCTAAAACACAGCAGTATTCATTGTTCAGTTGCGGGCTACTTTTGCCATTTCTCTTCCAAATGTCTCCGAGTCTTTTTCATATCTATCCTGTAATGCCTGGAACTATACGTTTATATCCAAAATGCCAATCATAATATTTATCAGGTTCTAATGAGCTTTTTTACATTCTGGTCTAGCAGGTGTTATCTATATCCCTGAATGCTCACTGAAGATTAACGCAACTTCTAGCATTTCCACATGGATCATTTAAGGTTTTCGTATAGATGGTTGCATTTTGTATGCATCGCCTTTAGAATCTCTCTTTTGTGGTTTTCTCAATACCTCGGCGGCGGAGGTATATATATCTTACATGCAAGCATTGTTGTGTCTATGTCAATTTGTTTTTAAAAACAGAACCCCACTTTTGTAGTATAAACCACGAGCTTGGAAGTTGAAATATATGATTGTTACATATATAATATACCCGGTGGAGGAGGAGAATGTTAATTATATCTCTATGTAGATTTTGCTCATATCCTGACACTTCAGACGGAAAGCAAGCATCACCGTCAATTAATTAATCATCCAACTTTATTAGACATGCTTTAGCAAATAATGTGCGGTTTTAATGTTTTGTACTTGAGGCCACGTTGAGGTCTGCATGGAGAACTGGATTTATAATAATTTCAAGACCTGGTTATGCTCATATCTCTGGGCTACTCGAAGATACTTGTTAAGCTATCAAAATGTGTACTCTGGAGTGGTCAAAGTCGAGGGAATTTGATATTTAGGGTGTATTATTTTGTTGTGATTTTAGTCATAGTATTTGAGAAAGTATCTTAATTTTTGGGTGTCTAAGTTTATACTTAAAAGGTAATGGATAGTTCGTCCTGTCTGATATTAGTATCGTTTAAGATAAAGGGAGATTTTGCCCTGTGTTTAGATTGTGTGTTTAGATTGTGTGAGTCTAACTTTTTTTTTTAAATTATTAAAAAAATGTAAATATATAAAAGAAAAGGTTTTAAAAGAGTTATTTATAATTTAAGCTGATAATACTTGAATATATCATTCATATCTCACCCAAAAAAATAATAAAAAAAATAATCCTATAAAAAACACAAAAAAATTAAACGTTGGATAATTACTAACAAATAATTGATATTCTAGACTTTTAGTACTAATGTTGTGGAAGGATGAGACTGGATAACTTTCACATCAACAGCAAATATTGAAAATGGTACAATAACAAGATTTTCAGGGTTCAAGCTCACAGTTTAATGAAGTTTGGTATGTCCAATACAAATATCAATTGGCGACCATCAGATTGTTTGTTTGTTAATCTTTGCTTTCATCATAACATTGAAACGTAATGCATATATATACATATATGATTTTGAATGAGGTCATATAAAGTAGCTAAAGCGTTCACACATTCACTTTCTAGCTCTATTATTCTTGTATTATGTATTGGATTGGATTGCGTTTAGCCATAAACATGACCTCAAAACAAAAAAGGACAGCAAGGTATCATCCTGTACTCCAGACACCAATCATTGAAGTACGATCGAAAGCTCACTCACGAACCAAATTATTGACTATTTTTTTTTTTAATTTTCTGGGTGATAGAATTATTAAATACTTTACAACTCTAGCCTCTAAAATAACATTATTACATTTGTACATCATATGAAAAAAATTTAGTTGAACATTAGTTCCTATATTTTATTTAAATTTTATGCTAATAACTGTTATTTCTAATTTTGATTATAAGAATTAGACAAGATATTTATTTTGATATTAAACATAATATCCTAATTCATTTTATCTCCTAAATTTACAATATTCTCTTAAAATATTCTGATATGATTATACATATATTAAGAAGCCTCTATCAAGAGATAATTATAATACAAATTACAGTAGATGATATTTTAGGGAAGCCAATACACACTTATTATAAATAATTAATTTAATTAATTTTTTAATCTATTTAAATTAGTTATGTGGATCTTATATTAAGAATTGGATTGAGTAATAATTTATTTTGTTGCACCCATACCAAGAACTTCACAAAATTAATACTCTTCCGGTCTTTAATATATAATATAATTAGATAGTTGATTTTAATTTTAAATATGATATATATATTTTATATTTATTAATTTTTTTTATAAATTATTCTTATTGATACTCCTTCACAATAATCAAATAAGCGATAGAATGAGAGAGTTAAGACAGATAATTAGAGTATTTAAGAAAAAAAATACTAAACTAATTTATTTAATATAATTAAATTAGTTAAATATATCTTCTATTAAAAATTAGAATAACATATTAAAGGCTTAAAAATTGAAATTTAAACTAATGAGGCATACCATTATTGCATTGCATCCTCTACTTACCAAACACATCGTATATTTAGGTTCAAACAGAATAAATGATTAGATGAAGAGCCTCACCCACACAAAACAGTAAGAAGGAGATGGGGATCTTCATGGGACATGCTGATCCTTGAAGTCAACCATAATTTCTTAACAATTGATGCAGTATATAGTAAAAATTATAGTTTAATCTCAAAAATTCAATTTAATGATAGTTGAATCTTTAGAGATTTGTTGGAAAATCATTTATAAATAATGATTTCTTGTTGCAAATATGAGAATTTTAGTTACAAATAATTGGGAATAACATGAGACTTAAATTTTTTTAATTTACAATCATGATTTTCATATTTATAACTGTCTCATATTTGCAATTTATTTTTTTAAAACACTTAATTGGGACCTGATTATCATCAAATTAATTTTCTTAGATTTGAATGTAATTCCTCCATTACTATAATATGAGTTGTCTCCTGTCATATTCCTCTCACTATTTTTCTTCTCAAAGCTGTTTTATTTCTAAAATATTATGTTCCCTGTTATTTTCCTATGCGTGTGTGTGTGTGTATATATATATATATATATATGCTTGCCAGGTACCACCTCCATTTGAGACAAGCAATAGACATGAAAAAGGAAAACGGCGGCCAGAATTATTTGTCACTGTTACCCCTTTGTGGCGCAAATTTCATAATTTCAAATCTCGGAGGGATCAGCCAACAATTTAGAAAAAAGAGGATGACGAAACAGCAAGAATTTTTCTTCTCTTTTCCTTTTTTTTTTTTTACTTCCTTTAAAATATCAAACATGCTTAATGAGCCATGATTTATGCGTATGCTCCCGCTGAGATCAACCTGACGCGCGAGTTAGCTTGCCCCTTCGCTCGCTGTAGGCAGACACGTCACCATCCTTGGTCGGTCCCCCCCCCGGGGAGCTTTATCTTTCTCTCTCCACCCCGAACTGACCGACGTTACCGCTTCTCCGGCTGCCCGAACTGCCCATCCCCTCCTTATTCGCTCCTTTCTTTTCTTTCTTTCTTTCTTTTTTCTTTTGGCCAGCCATCATCCCTCCTTATTCCCCTTTGATGCCGAGCCTGTACGGCCGGCCGGCAGCTCAAAGTCCTTCCCGTCTTCTTCTAAATGCTGTGCCTATCATAAAAACTCTTCTTTCTAGTTTTTTATTCGATCAAAGAAAAAATAATAAATGATTAACAAAGAGCGAGAAAAAAGAATGAGAGAGAATCGATAAATGGGAAAGGTTATATTACAGCACATCTACATTTTTGTATTTACTTCAGCTTTGTATTCTACTGGTCAGCTTCAAAGAGGAGAAGCACATCTCTGAGATTTCTGGGTCTTTCAGCAGAGAGGTTACTTCTGTACTTAGTTTAACTCCGGTGCTGTGTTTTCTTCTGGGCAGAGCTGACACTACTCCCTTCAGCTCGCACAAGCCGATCAATCGAGGGCTCAGAAGACCCTTTTGGGGTGGCGGGTTTGGATACTGATTTACTCCATGTGATCTGCTCTCTTGGTTTTCCTTCTAGGTCTAAATTACTGGTTTTTGTTTTGATTACTGTGTTTCGAGGAGTTGGGAGGAGTAAAGTTGTAATTTCCAGGTTTTATTTAGGGAATTTATCATCTGGACTTGACGGCTGACGCTTCTTTGTGCTGGGAGGGGGTCATTGGAGGGAGGGGTGTTTGGTATTCGGGGGCTTGTAATAATATCTGAGATTAACCCCTCAGGGTTTTCAAGAGATGGGATTGGGTGCTGATAATGGTAAGGTGGAGTCTTGGGATGTCAGCAAATCAAAGGGAAAGAAGAAGAAGAAGAATGATGATGGCGTTGTGGAAGATGAAGAAACTGGGTGTTGGTTTAGGCTGAGGTTCATTGGCTGTTGCATTTCTTCGAGATCCAAGGTTGATAGCTCAGTCAGCAGCATCAGCACTCATTATGGTAACTTCTGTTTTCCTTAGAAAAATGTTGTTCATATGATGTGCTTTATGCATGTTTTGCTGTATGTTTAAATTGTTCCCTTCCTTAGTCAGAGTAGCATGATTTGAAGTATTTTCCCAGAGCATATGATCCTTAACATTGGGGAGCAAAATAATCTTTCTTGACCGTCAAGTGCAAGTTTACTGATTTATCTGGCCATTCAATCTGAAATTACCCGGCAAAATGTTAAGTGATTAAGAACTGATGGTTTTAAACAAGTGTATTTGATAAATTTTGCTCTGGCCCCTTTCAGAGGTTTGCGTCAGAATAGACATGAAAATGTATCACCCTTGCATTTTAAACGAGATTATTATGTTAAGAGAGGTTCAGTTAGTCACAAAGTCATGGTTTAGGGATAAACTAGGAAAAATTTGAACATTCTGAAAACATTTATAGGCCCAAAATGATCGCAACATACTTCAGAAACAACCCAAGGGACAACCCGTTAGAGAAACATGGACCAAAGGACACAAACCACAAGACAATGGGGACAGTGGCCCGTTGTCGTGGTGACCTTCAGCTTTGCCATGGCGAGCCACTCTGCCGCAGAGCTAGGCTGACAGATAAGAATGCCAAACTTTTGGAGCCCATATCTTTGGATGCAGATTTTCAAATCAAGTGGTTCAAAGTTTCACACAACGCTTGGGATGAGATCTAATTAAGGGGACCAACTTCAAGTCATTCCTATAACATTAGAGACTCCAAGGACATACAAACCCAAGAGTGGTACTTTTGACACTTAACCTTTCCAAATAGGCTCAATCTTGTTTGGAAAGGACTAAATATAAAACATTGGCAACCATGTGTCCTTGCTAGCATTGGGTTGACTGAGATTTAAGGGCCTAGCTATGGCTGCGGTTATTAACTGTGAGTTTCACATATCAATTTATAGTTTACGTGACAATGGTGGAAACTGGTCATTTCATTGAGGGTCAAGGTTGTCAAAACAAATGTCTTATTGAGAACTTTGCTGGCCTTGATTCTCGTCTCTTGCATTTCCAAATTTCTAAAAGCATCAATGGGTTAAGGTTTTTAGTTTTAATTTTCTGGGAACTCATGAGTGGTGGATAAATTCATAAATTATATGGTAGCATTCTCAACAGACCTATGTCAATCAAATTGTTTCACTTGTATGAAATGCAACCTAAAGGACTTGTCTCTTGACAATTTATTATTTCAAAGAGGGTCTGTTTTCATAGTTTTTCTGTATTTCTCTGTTCCTTTTGATGTGATGTTGAACTTGAAACTATAAACTTCCTCTCATTTTAACTAAGCTCAATAATGCATGAAGTTACTGTTGTTTTAGGTTCTGATTTCTAGCCTGTCTCCTTGTTTTGGCCTTTGATTAGCTGAAAGTAAATCAACTAAGGGTACAAGTAGAGATCAACCAACAGCTCCGGTAGTCTCTTCTACAACCACAAGTAACGCAGAAAGTAATTCATCCACCTCCAAACTTGAAGAAGAGCTTAAAGTTGCTTCCAGGCTTCGAAAGTTCTCATTTAATGATCTTAAGTTGGCAACAAGAAACTTCCGGCCAGAGAGTCTTCTTGGTGAAGGTGGGTTTGGTTGTGTATTCAAGGGATGGATTGAAGAAAATGGAACTGCTCCAGTGAAACCTGGCACAGGGCTTACAGTTGCTGTAAAAACCCTCAATCATGATGGGCTCCAGGGTCATAAAGAATGGCTGGTTTGTACCTTTGATAATCTGTTTTATGTAATGAATTTTGTAGAATTTGGCCCTTTTTTTTCTTGTTACTGCATTCTATTTTAGTCATTTTCTGACAATGTTCCTCGTTTGTGTTGTTGTACAGGCTGAAGTAAGTTTTCTTGGTGATCTAGTTCATCCAAACCTTGTTAAACTAATAGGATACTGTATTGAAGATGATCAAAGGTTGCTAGTTTATGAATTCATGCCTCGAGGAAGCCTGGAGAACCACCTATTTAGGAGTAAGTATTTGTTTTTTCCTTCTGTCTAATGTGTTTCCTCAGATTATCTTCCAGTCATAGTTGGAGCACTAGTGCAACTTAAAAGATTGCTAATGCCACTCTAAATTTAGAATTATGCTCGACACCTATTGTTAAAACATGGTGCCTTAGAAATTCAAACTAATATTGGCGGAAAATAGTGTCATGGCTTTTGGATTATCTCATTCTGTGGAAATTTGAAGGATTGAAAGTAGAGGGAAAAAGTCTCAAAATATTATTAATCCTTAAATGAATAAGAATACAAATAGGCCTTTATATAGGCAAAAATATAAACTAACAAGATAGATCTAAAATCTATCATAATCCTAATATCTCAGATTTATTCTTCTAAGATATGATAATTTAATATTCAAATCTGATCCTGAATAATATCTAAACCTAAAGTTAGATAATTAATTAAACTAACAAAATATAATATTAATTAATTAATAATTAATTCTAAACTATAATATCTCAACACTCTCCCTCAAGCTGGATCTACAGCTTAAATATTTGTGATTCTCAACACTCCCCCTTAAGCTGGGAGGCAGTTTGGATGTGAGCAACATCATTATAAAAGAACCAGAACTTTGAATCTTTAAACCAGTAGTAACTACTGAACTGAAGTTGATTGGATCTTGAATCTGTATTTTAAGATAAAGTTACGAACTTGATGAAGAACTTCCATGTTAGAGGCTTAACAAGAATACTTGCAAGAAAAAAAAACTTGATGAAGAATTATATGTGCTAATCCCATAACCTATGAGAATTTGTGGGAAAAGATCAAAGTTATCATCTTCCATCATATGTATTATTCAAGAGCAACATGCTTATAGAATCATGGTAACCCACTTGGGTTTACATACTAATCTAACCTCACGTGAGGGAGATGAACTAATCCCATAACCTATGAGATTTTGTGAGAAGAGACCCAAGTTATCCTCTTCTATTATAACCTACTTGGGTTTACACATTAATCTAACCTCACTTGAGGTAGATAAACTAATCCCATAACCTATGAGATTTTGTGGGAAGAGATCCAAGTTATCCTCTTTCATTGTAACCCACTTGGGTTTACATACTAATCTTCACTTGAAGGTGTGCCTTCTCTTCAGGCTTGATATTTTTCTTCTTCTTCTTCAGGCTTTGATACCATGTGGAAATTTGAAGGATTGAAAGTAGAGGGAAAAAGTCTCAAAATATTATTAATCCTTAAATGAATAAGAATACAAATAGGCTTTTATATAGGCAAAAATATAAACTAACAAGATAGATCTAAAATCTATCATAATCCTAATATCTCAGATTTATTCTTCTAAGATATGATAATTTAATATTCAAATCTGATCCTGAATAATATCTAAACCTAAAGTTAGATAATTAATTAAACTAACAAAATATAATATTAATTAATTAATAATTAATTCTAAACTATAATATCTCAACACTCTCCCTCAAGCTGGATCTACAGCTTAAATATTTGTGATTCTCAACACATTCATTTTCATGTGAAGAAGTTTCATCATGTCTTTTATTTGTATGATATAGACTAGTCTTATGACCTGCTCATTTAAGAACTACAAAGCATGGACTCACCCACTTTTAGGTGTGTTGTATCTATCACAATCATTGTTGAAATGTGCCCACTATGTGTCAAAGCTGTCTAAATAAAAGAAAAATTATTGGCTTGGACACATGTAATATGTGGCTTGGAGATGTGCCAATCATGGCTTAGAATTGATCCAATCATGGATAATGTTTAGAAATTAGAACCAATATGGGGAGACTAGGGACTTGAATTTAAAACTTCTAAATTGTGATAACACTTTTATGGGATTATATCCTTGTTTGCCGTAGGATCCCTGCCGCTTCCATGGACCATTAGAATGAAAATTGCACTCGGGGCTGCAAAGGGTCTGGCTTTTCTTCATGAGGAAGCTGAACGACCTGTAATATATAGGGATTTTAAAACTTCCAATATACTGTTGGATGCTGTAAGTTCCAAAAACTGATACAGATGTATGTCGTTTTCCTTTTTTTAATCCTTCTAACAGTGTAACAATCCAGGAGTACAATACCAAACTTTCGGATTTTGGACTTGCTAAAGATGGTCCGGAGGGTGATAAAACCCATGTATCAACCCGGGTGATGGGAACTTATGGTTACGCAGCACCAGAATATGTCATGACAGGTAATTTTAATTCAATTTGTGAGTCTAAACTCACAAGTTTTGTTCTTCGTTGAAGTAACACAGGCACACGTTTCTTTGGTTTTTCTCTCGTAACCATATATTGAAATCATTAGTTCTGTTCCATATATTATTATTCTTTCAAAAATTTAAGAACAAAATTACAAAAATGGAATTCGTCGTGAGACCATTGTTTGGTGCCATGTTCATGATCTTTATTCAGTGATGTTAAGTGTTACTCTCCTTGATCACCCTGTTCGGGAGATTTATGGTTTATCATAACTAACTCATCTGGTTTCACTGACTGTAACGATCACTTATGGTCATTGTAATCTGCATTTTTGTTCATGCAGTCTTGAAAACTTGGTGACTTACTGTGAGTATAGTTTTTAGTTAAATTTGTTCCAAATAGAATTCATTGTAACCCAACATCTGAATCATCCGATTGATTTTAATAGATTTTTCATTTTGTGGCAGGTCATCTTACTTCAAAAAGTGATGTGTACAGTTTTGGAGTAGTTCTTCTTGAGATGTTGACCGGCAGAAGATCGATGGACAAAAACAGACCCAATGGTGAACATAACCTTGTTGAATGGGCTCGGCCACATCTCGGAGAGAGAAGAAGGTTCTATAGGTTGGTAGATCCTCGGTTAGAAGGTCACTTTTCTATAAAAGGAGCTCAAAAAGCTGCCCAACTGGCTGCTCACTGCCTTAGCAGAGATCCAAAAGTCAGACCCCTGATGAGTGAAGTTGTAGAAGCTCTAAAACCTCTGCCAAACCTTAAGGACATGGCGAGCTCATCATATTATTTTCAGACGATGCAAGCCGACCGATTTAGTGCCAGCCCTAATACTCGAAATGGGCGAATACTGCTTACCCGGAACGGGCAGCAGCAGAGGAGCCTTTCTATACCACATGGATCTCATGCATCTCCTTATCACCACCAGTTTCCCCTACAATCCCCAAAACCTAATGGCAAAGTATAGAGTTAAGGAATTTTCTCTCTCATTTTCTCCTCTTCCTTTTCTATGACCCTTTTTTTTTCAGTTTAGATGTACATCGTGTCAAATGAAAGCATTCATGGAGAACTTGAGAGCTAGAAAAAACATTGTGCTTCATGGTGTAATATGTGTTGGGTGAAGCTTATGAGCAACATGTCCATGCCAGCTTGTCAACCACTATGTTTCTTCAGGTTGCTTGAAAACACTGAAGACTATCAACTCCTTGATACATGTTTTCTTTTTCTCCCCTGAAGTGTCATTTCTTGATTTCTTTTCTCTAGCCTGTGCTAATGCCATACGTGCCTAACACATTTAATGAGAGGCTTGTGTTCATAGAAATTATTAAGTGGGAAAATCTGTATCGTTGATCTACTAATTATTTCCCAGATGGTTTGGCAAAGATTTTTATATCGTATGGGAATGTGTGCTTGTTTCGTTTCACATTGAAAATCGTTAAAACTGTGGTGTTGATGCTTTTATCTAAAATTATTTTTTTAATATAAAACAAAATACTCAGGGTTATGTATTCTAGAATGATGTTTAAAGTAAAATTGTATTTCTTTAGGAGTTATTTAACCACTTGGATATATAAAGAAAATAAAATAAACTGATTATTTTGACAAATATTATTTGATTTTTTTAAAATATCAATATATGAGATAAAATTAATTAAAATATTATATTTATGATTAAATATAATTTTTTAATTAATTTTTATATGAATGACTACTGTACGAGGGAGTCTTTTCCCCCATTTTTGAATCTTGGTGTATTTATCCTTCTAAATATACCATATCTAAGAATATTTGAGAAATAATTCCAAAATTGTTTGATATGCTGAAAAGGAGAAAGAGAGAGGCATGATGTAGAAGTTTATTTTTTTGGTGATGTAAGTTCAAATGCACCATGATTAACATTTATAATGTGATTTTGTTTCCTTGCCTTTTACAAGTAGATGAGATTTGTGAATTTTTGTAACAAGAGTGATTTTTTTTTAAAGTTTTTATAATTTATAAATTGATATTTTGATTTTGTTACTATTTTAATGACAAAAATTCAAGATTATTTGTGGTATTGTGACAACCGAAAATGCATTAATAGAGCACATCAATTTCAAGTATTGATGGTTGGAAACTTGGAATTAGTGGTTGGATTTGGATTACGATCCCATGTCATTTTGGATTCTGGATATCTACGGAAAGAGTAGGCTACGTGGATGACTTAGACTACCTTAAATTAGTGCGTGGCAATTGAGGCCTATCAGTAATTTGGTATCTCTCAAACTTATCTCATATTGTTTTTATTTTATTTATATTTAATTACTCATATTTAGTTTTTACATTTGATTTAAGTTTTTTTCTCTCAACCACAAGTTGTCTCTTCCACATAAATGAGAGTATTTAAAAAAAAGGTATAATTTTTATATATTAATTATTATAAGATTCGATTAATTACCTTTTATATATAAAAAAAAAATCATCTTGTAATTACGTTTCCTTAGTACGGAGCTTGGAAATTCCGTTCTCCCTTCGTTCCCCGGAACGCGTTTGTTGTAAAGGCAGAAATCTTGTATTTTTGCATGAAACGAATTACGATTTATAATTATCTCGATTCGATAGTTTTCTTTGTGAGAATCACCCTCGTCTGATATTTTTGAGGTAAACGAAGAATATTTCCTTTTTCTTTCTTCCATTTACTGTGCTTTTCTTTCTGCGCCTATTTTCTTTTCAATTCTAAATTGTTACAGATATAGAATTGTAATGGTTAGGGTTCGCTTGGATCCATCGGAGTTTGATTGATTCGTAGTTTTTTTCTTTGTTGCTGACAAAGTCTGTTCCCTGTACCTGCTGCTCAGTATGTGTCTGGCTCTAATTTCTTCTCTTTTAAGTTTTAAATTTTGATCAAGTTCATTTTCTTTACATTCTTTTCCACTCATATTCATGACATGATTTTAAAATGGTGATTTAGACGGGTATTCATGACATTCTTTTCCACTCATAACCCTGGAGGTTAGTGATTTAGATGGGTATTTTGCTTTTTTCTTTCTTAATAATTTACATGTGCAGTTTTGATTATTAAAAAGGTGACTTTAGTTGTTTTTTTTTACAGTGTTTCGGTGGTTTTCTGATTTTCTAGTGATGTAATTTTGCCGCTACACATATCCTTTAAAGCAATTTGGAAGTCTATTTCTGACGATTATATTACATCTGACATGCTGATATCTTTATTAACTCTTTCACCTTTTCTTTGGCAACCTTTTCTGCTCTGTTCATCCAATTGTCTTTAGGTTCAAATATTGTTAGCTTGAAAGTATAGTAATAGCTGTTTTGTTCCTACATGAATTCTTTTATGTTATTTTACACAACTAGAATCTAGAATTATTCTGCTTAGTAGCCTATATGTTTCTCATGTCCTTTTGCGAATGTATACAAAGGGTCTCAAGAGGCCTTACTTGAGGCTGTGTTGAATATATGGATTTTCATGCTTTGCATTTACAACTAAAGCCCATCTGAGTTGTCTTCTGTTGGATTTGTCTAGCTGCTTTTGTTTTGGATTTTCTGAAGATGGGACTGGCTCTTGGTTGTCTTCAAGTGGACCAGTCAACAATTGCAATCAAAGAAAATTTTGGGAAGTTTGATGACGTGCTTGAGCCTGGTTGCCACTGTGTGCCCTGGTTCTTTGGCAGTCAGGTAGCCGGTTACCTTTCTTTGCGAGTGCAGCAGCTAGATGTTCAATGTGAGACAAAGACAAAGGTCTGTGGTATTCCGACTTCTGTGTTAATTGTCTGTCTCTATATCTTCCTGACAATGTGATTATCAACATGAATTTAATTGTCTAAATAATGAACATCTATTTCTCCTGATTAACACTATTTATCTGACCTTGATTTATTACATCCCATCAGGACAATGTTTTTGTCAATGTGGTTGCTTCTATCCAATATCGGGCTCTGCAAGACAAGGCAGTGGATGCTTTTTACAGACTTAGCAATACCAGAGAACAGATACAAGCCTATGTTTTTGATGGTGTGTATCTGTACATAGGCTCCTGGGAAGAATTAATTTTTATGGATGCAGTATTAGGACTAAACTGATAAATCCTTAATACTATTTCAGTTATCAGGGCAAGCGTTCCAAAGATGGATCTAGATTCCTCATTTGAACAGAAGAATGAAATTGCAAAAGCTGTGGAGGAAGAACTTGAAAAGGTTTTTTCATTTCTTTTTCTTTCCTTCCGTTCTGTTTCTAGAGGATTAAGTAGAATATCTGAAATATTTGGCTATCATTTGTGGATATGTAGGCTATGGCAGTTTATGGGTATGAGATAGTTCAGACTCTTATTGTGGATATTGAACCAGATGAGCACGTGAAGAGAGCCATGAATGAGATAAATGCTGGTATGCTGTTTAGATGGCAATTCTTTGCTACTGCTGAAATTGCTTAGTGCACTTATTTTCTTTTTCATACGTGTATATGGAAGAAATGTCAAGTCATTTTTGTCCTGAGTTTTCCGGCCGGGAATTGGTACAAAATGTTCTCAGTCCTTGTGGATTCCCTTTCAAATGAATCTATACCTATAGTAACGGATGATTATATATTTGATTTTTTATGGAACTGTAATTTGTATTCTTGAAAATCTAATGCCTATATATATATATATTGAGTAGAGAATACTTCCCAATATTACTTGCCTGATGAATTTGTGAGGAAAATTATAGAAGGCTTTGACTTTTAAGCTAAATTTATTTAATCTGGTTTGTTTTATTTTTCCTGTTGTTTTTTTCTTTACCCTGTGATCTGGCCATCTCTACAAATAGCTGCAAGACTGAGGGTGGCTGCCAATGAAAAAGCTGAAGCAGAGAAGATATTGCAGATTAAGAAGGCAGAAGGTGATGCGGAATCGAAGTATTTAGCCGGGCTTGGAATAGCTCGTCAGCGCCAAGCCATAGTAGACGGGTTGAGGGACAGTGTGTTAGCCTTCTCTGAGAATGTACCTGGGACAACATCAAAGGATGTTATGGACATGGTTCTTGTGACCCAATATTTTGACACAATGAAGGAGATTGGTGCCTCATCAAAATCCAGTTCTGTCTTTATTCCGCATGGTCCTGGTGCTGTAAGAGACATAGCTTCACAAATTAGAGATGGCCTTCTCCAAGGAAATGCAACTCAGTAGTTTGGCTTCTTCAGTATATGAAATTTTGTTTGGTTGACTCTTTACAAGTTTTGTTGTGTTTGTTAATATTCTACTTATGCACTCGCACTTTTAATAGGGGAATTGCTATGAGGTTTCAAAGAAAGAAATGATTTATAATTATTGAAAAGTTTCAAGTTGCAAAAACTTGTGAACTTGTCATTATCATTGAAACTTTTGGGTAATTAAATCTTTTGTTAGGATGTCATAGTAAATCCCCCCATTTCTATCAATTTATACTCTTTAGTGAATGTGAATACTCAAAATAGTGGTAGTTACGTGTATTTTCTAGTAATTAAACAATGTATTGATGTATTGCATATATGGAATAACTAGTGCTATTGGGGACTTATGAATAAATTCATATTGGGACATTTTTTATTTTTATTTTTTTTAATTTTTGGATGAACTATCCCTTTGTGGCTTTTGTTTGCATTGGTTTTATGATGTAGTAAATAGCCATTCCAACCAAAGCATCTTAGGATTTTAATTGTCACATAGGGGCATTTTATTTGCTCCAAATTGACTCAACTCAAGAGACAGATCTTTATATTTTTATATTGTCAAATTTCTGTGAAATTTAAAGATAGAATGATACAGAATAATAAAATTGTGCAATTAACAATGATGGGTTTTGGCGATTTCTATTCTGTCCAAAAATATCTATGCATGTTTGAATTGTCGTTTTGAAGTCTTAATGTAACTTTTTAATTATGATTTTACAGTTTATAAGAAAAGTATATGCGAGGAGTTGCTTCAACTTATGTGAACATGCTTATCATAAATAAATTCAAATAAGATATAGCAGATTTGGGGACTTGAGGAAAGATCGTATGTGTTGTGGTGACTAGCTTATCTTCCACCTCCTTGATCCAAGAAGCATCGTCATGAGTTAGATTCTATTTTATAAATTTTTTTATTTTATAATTACTAAATTATGCTTGCATTTCTTTCTTCATTTGTTGCATGTTAAAACAACTGTTAACGGTTAATTATGATTCTGTCCATAAGAAATACGAGTAGCAGTAGAATGACGCTGAAGGACCACCATAATAAAAAATAACACTAAAAGACCAAGAATTTACCATAGTAAAAAATAACATTGAAGGACAATGAATTTGCAAAGTAACAATGAAGGACCAAAGTTTAAGAAAATATAAATGAATGAAAATGCCCTTATGTAATCAATAACATATCTCAATTACAAATTGCTCAAAAACTTAATTATGATTTATGAATCTTCAAAAATCAGTTGCAGATAACTTGAAAATTGTAGTACTTTCATAAATCTTAAAAGCAATTAAGAAACCTAGATGTTTAGTGTTGCAAATTATGAAAATTTTGTATATTCTAAAAATTTAGTTATAAATTCTAGAAACTCAATCATAAATTTTGCAAGTAATTTTAATAAGTTATTAATATCTTTTTACATCCCAATGTATCTATAACTAAGTTTTAAGAATTTACAAATATTTGATAATTTACAAGTTATTTCTTCTTTTTTTTGTTGGGTTTATTTTTACAACTTATTTCTAATTGATCTTTTAAGAACTTTTTTTTATTATATAATACATAATGTTATGATCTTATTTCTTATGTATCTAATATCTTAATTTTATTTGTGGTATAATTTTACTCATAATTTTTTTAATTTAATATAATTATATATAATCTTTTTAATTTAATACAATTTTATATATAATTTTATTTTTTAAATATTAAGAATTATATTAAATTAAATAAATTATAAATAAAATATTATAAATAAAATGATATTGGGTGTTATATATATATACTAATTTTCTTTTTATCTTTCTCTTTTGTTTCACAAATTTGCAGTCCTTTAATGTCATTTTCTGCCTTGGAGGTACTTGTGGCCCTTGCGATCAAACTCTTCTTTACAGTCTTTGAGAGGGAAAAAAATGATAGAGAATAGATAAATTGAAAAAGCAAGGACATTTTTATTTTTGTTTTTCTCTGCAGCATTGTATTCTACTGGTCAGCTTCAAGAGAAGGAGGAGTAGCCCATCACTGAGATTTGCGTCTTTGAGAGGAGAGGTTACTTCTGTTCTTAGTTCCACTCCGTTGCTGTGCGTTCCTTCTGCGCAGAGCTAACACTACTACCTTCAGCCTTCACAAAGTCGATCAATCGAGGGCTCAGAAGATCCTGGCGCGTTTGGATACTGATTTACGCCACGTGATCTGCTCTCTTCTTTTTCCTTCTAGGTTTAAATTACTGGTTTTTGTTTTGATTGCTGTATTTCGAGGAGTTTGGACGAGTAGAGTTGTGATTTTTAGGTTTTATTTAGGATTTATCATCTGGGCTTGACTTTTTTTGCTGCTTCTTGTGCTGGGAGGGGTGCATTGGAGGGGGTGGTGTTCGGTATACGGGGGGGCTTTTAATGATATCTGAGATTAAGTCCTCAGGGTTCTCGAGAGATGGGGTTGGTTGCTGATAATGGTAAGGTGGAGTCTTGGGATGTCAGCAAATCAAATGGGAAGAAGAAGAAGAAGAAGAAGGATGATGGCGTTGTAGAAAAGGAAGAAACTGGGTGTTGGGTTGGGCTGAGGTTCATTGGCAGTTGCATTTCTTCGAGATCCAAGGTTGATAGCTCAGTTAGCAGCATCAGCACTCATTACGGTAACTTGTTTTCCTTAGAAAAATGTTGTTCATATGATATGCTTTTATGCATGCTTTGCTGTATGTTTAAATTGTTCCCTTCCTCAGTCAGATTAGCATGATTTGCAGTATTTTCTCATAGCATATAATCCGTCACGTTAGGGGGGAAATCTTTCTTGACCATCAAGTGCAAGTTTACTGATTTATGTGGCAATTAAAGCTGAAATTACGCTGCAAAATGTGAAATGGTGGTTTTAAACAAGTGTATTTGATAAATTTTGCTCTGGCCCCTTTCAGAGGGTTGCGTCAGAAGAGAGTTGAACATACTGAGGAGGTTCGCATGCAGTGAAATAACAGTTTCATTTACTTTCATAAAGTGAGCATTTAAAATTAAATCCCAGGCAGATTTCCATAATCTTGAATAGTACGCATATGCGTATGTACTGCTCTGGTCGGGAAGCTACAGTGGGTGGGAATCTCATACTGAAACAAATTAGAGTTGGAACTAATTGTTGTTAAGGAATTAATGTCAGCTTTAGTTGAGTAAATATTTTGAAAGGGAGCTAGGTTCAATCTTGTTTGGAAAGAACTAAATATAAGCATTGGCAAACGTGTCCATGCCAGCATTAGATTAGCTAAAGACATAAGGGCTTAGTTGTAGCTGCGGTCATTAACTGTGAATTTCACTTGTCGATTTCATTTCTCTGTAAGGGTGTCAAAACTAGTGTCTTTTTTAGAACTTTGCCAGTCTCAATTACCTTGCATTTCCTTATTTCCAATAGTATCTTTGGTTTAAGTTTTTACCTCATTGAGTAGGGATAAATTAATAAATTAAAGGATAGCATTCTCAAGTAACTTATGGCAATCAAGTTGTATTACTTGTACGAAGTGCATCCTAAAAGACTTGTCTCTTCACAATTAATTATTTCAAAAAGTGTGTATTTTCAGACGCATTCTGTATATCTTTGTTTCTTTTAATGTAACGTTGCTCTTGAAACTATAAATTCCCGCTCATCTTGCCTTAGCTCAATATTGCATGGAGTTACTGCTACTTCAGGTTCTTGTTATTTAGCCTGTCTCCTTGTTTTGGCTTCTCATTAGCTGAAAGTAAATCGACTATTGGTACAAGTAGAGATCAACCAACAGCTCCGGTAGTCTCTTCTACGACCACAAGTAACGCAGAAAGTAATTCATCCACCTCCAAACTTGAAGAGGAGCTTAAAGTTGCTTCCAGGCTGCGAAAATTCTCATTTAACGATCTTAAGTTGGCAACAAGAAACTTCCGGCCAGAGAGTCTTCTTGGTGAAGGTGGGTTTGGTTGTGTATTCAAGGGATGGATTGAAGAAAATGGAACTGCTCCAGTGAAACCTGGCACAGGGCTTACAGTTGCTGTAAAAACCCTCAATCATGATGGGCTCCAGGGTCATAAAGAATGGCTGGTTTGTACCTTTGATAATCTGTTTTATGTAATGAATTTTGTAGAATTCGGCCCTTTTCTTTTGTTACTGCATTCTATTTTAGTCATTTTCTGACAATGTTCCTCGTTTGTGTTGTTTTACAGGCTGAAGTAAGTTTTCTTGGTGATCTAATTCATCCTAACCTCGTTAAACTTATAGGCTACTGTATTGAAGATGATCAAAGGTTGCTAGTTTATGAATTCATGCCTCGGGGAAGTCTGGAGAACCACCTATTTAGGAGTAAGCCCCCCCCTCCCCTGTCTAATGAGTTTCCTCAAATTATCTTCTAATTGTATTTGGAGCTCTAGGTCACCTTAAAAGGTTGCTGATGCCACTCTAAATTTAGAATTCTGCTGTATGTCTCTTGTTAAAACATGGTGCCTTCTCAATACAAGCAAACATTGTTAGAAAATGCTGGTTTTTTCTGTATAAATGATCTATCACTTTTTGAAAGTTTAAAATACTGATACACATGCATAACATGTAGACGTTTATGTGTCAACATGTTTGTGTTAACGTAAGTATACATGTTCCTTGTTGTCTGAATAATGTTTAGAACCTACATGGGTAGACTGTGAACTGGAATATAAATCTTCTGCTTTGTGATAACACTTTCTTGCGATTATATCCTTGTTTGATATAGGATCCCTGCCGCTTCCATGGTCCATCAGAATGAAAATTGCACTAGGAGCTGCAAAGGGTCTGGCATTTCTTCATGAGGAAGCTGAACGACCAGTAATATATAGGGATTTTAAAACTTCCAATATACTATTGGATGCTGTAAGTGCCAAAAAGTGCTATATAAGTATATCATTTTCCATTTTCAATCCTTATAAAGGTGTTACTATCCAGGAGTACAATGCCAAACTTTCGGATTTTGGACTTGCCAAAGATGGTCCGGAGGGTGATAAAACCCATGTATCCACCCGTGTGATGGGAACCTATGGTTACGCAGCACCAGAATATGTCATGACAGGTAATTTTCGTTCAATTTGTTGAGTCCAAACTCACAAGTTTTATTCTTCATTAAAGTAACAACAGGACATGCTTCTTTGGTTTTTCTCTCTTATTTATATTTTGAAGTCGTTAGTTCTGTTCCATATATTACTATTCTTTAAAAAATTGATAAAAAATTATAGAAATGCAATTCCATGTGCGACTGTATGTTTGGTACAATGTTCATGATCTTTATTCATGATGTTAAGTGTTACTCTTTTTGATGACCTTGTAAGTTAGATTTATGGATTAATAACATATCTACAACTCATTTCAGAGTTTATGGTTTCACTGCCTTAATTCGTAGCCTGCATTTTTGTACATGCAGCTAATCTATTGTGTTATAATCTTAAAAATCCGCAGATTTATTGTGCATATAGTTTGTAGTTGAATTTGTTTCAAATCTTTCTTATTCTAACCTAACATCTGAATCATCCTACTGATTTTAATCAGAGTTTTCATTTCTTCTCAGGTCACCTTACATCAAAAAGTGATGTGTACAGTTTTGGAGTAGTTCTTCTTGAGATGTTGACTGGCAGAAGGTCGATGGACAAAAACCGACCCAATGGTGAACATAATCTTGTTGAATGGGCTCGTCCGCATCTCGGAGAGAGAAGAAGGTTCTATAGGTTGGTAGATCCTCGGTTAGAAGGTCACTTTTCTATAAAAGGAGCTCAAAAAGCTGCCCAACTGGCTGCTCACTGCCTTAGCAGAGATCCAAAAGTCAGACCCCTGATGAGTGAAGTTGTAGAAGCTCTAAAGCCTCTGCCAAGCCTTAAGGACATGGCGAGCTCATCATATTATTTTCAGACAATGCAAGCCGACCGATTTGGTGCGAGCCCTAATACTCGAAATGGGCGAACACTGCTTACCCGGAATGGGCAGCAGCAGAGGAGCCTTTCTATACCTCATGGTACGCATGCTTCTCCTTATCACCACCAGTTTCCCCTACAATCCCCTAAACCTAATGGCAAAGCATAGAGTTAAGGATTTTTCTATCTCATTTTCTCCTCTCTTTTTTTTTCCAATGATCCCTTGCTTTCTCAGAGTATAGATGTACTTTGTGTCAAATGAAACTATTCATGGATAACTAGAGAGCTAGAAAAGCATTGTGCTTCATGGTGTATGTTATATGAGTAGGTAAAGCTTATTGAGCATGTCTATGTCAATTTGTCAACCAATATTTTTCTTCAGGTTGCTTGGAAACACTGAAGATTAATATCATCTCTTCCTTCACACTTATTTTCCATTTCTCTTCCCTGAGATACTATTTCATGATTTCTTTTCTCTAGCCTTTTCTATTAGTGAGATGCTTATGTTCATAGAAAGAAAATCTGTTTCTTTAATCTATTGATCAATTCCCATATGATGTGGCAAAGGTTTTCCTATCTTATAGGTATATGAATTGTGGTCCAATTATCTTTAAAAAACGAAGAAATTATTTTAAGCAATGTAAAATCAAAGGGAGAATGACAGATCCCAAAATTTTAAGTTAATTAGGAAATAGGTTGCAAATAATATTTCTGATAGTTGTAAATACGGATGCACTAAATATGCCACTCATGCACTTGGACTTGTCTAATCATCTCTAGTCTTTCGTGATCATGAATACTCAAAATATAGTATTGGTAAGGTTTATTTGGTACGAGAAAAATGAGAGGCCAAGGGAGGGGAGGAAAAATTTTAATGAGTTTATTTTAAAAGAAATAGACTAATGAAGTTATAAAATTTTTATAAAAAGATGTAAAATAAAATAATAAGAAAAATTAATTAAATTTTTTTAACTTTACTTCTTCAATTATTTTTTAAATTTTTTCTTTCCTCCCTTCATTTTTCTCGTACCAAACACATTATACTAGTATTTTTTATTAACTAGACAGACTCCATGTATGGTATGAAACTTTGGACAAACAATATGACTTGTGAATAAGCAGGTTTTTGTGTCAATTTTTTATGCTGACATGTTCTTTTGCGTTGGTTTTATGGGGTAGCAAAGTTATGCTTGGCTTTGTCTACTACTAACATGAATTTGTCATTAGCTATCCTCTTAGAGTCATCATTTCGACAAGTACTTTAGGACTTGGGCTCCAAATTTGACTCAGAAGATGTAATTCTTCACTATAGAATGATACATGATATAAAAATGTGCATTTTATAATAACCATGTTTCTGAACAAAAGTTCATTCATTTATCGTCAGTTTTTGGCAATCACTAAAATTACATGACCGTTTGGCGTATGTTTTTTTTTTCTTTCCTTTTTTGGAATTAAGAGGCATAAAGAATATAAAATTTTCTTAAAATATAACTATTATTAAGGATTTAGACATATTTTATATTCAATATAATTTAAAAATATTATTAGAAATAAATTTAATTTATTTCAAAAGAGCTAATCATAATAAAAAAAGAGTTTTACTAAAATTTAAAAGAAATTTTACCATGATTATAATTTTTTTTAATTTAAATAATTAATATAATATTAGAGTATGTATAATAAAATATACTTTGACAATATATAAGTATTTTATATATACTTTTAAAGGAGAATACTATATAATTAATATAACTTTAATCAAGTTTCTGAAGCTTTTTTTTTTTGTTATAAGATGAGACTATCATCTAAAAAAATTTATAAAATTGACTGAGACTAACGTTTTAGTAACCAGCAATTCTATTCATCATATATACTAATATATACTCATGAGATACCAAATAGGATATCACAATTATAATATATAGAAAATAATATATTATCATAATAAAATTAAATAGATAATCTATCCAAGTTTCTCACATCAATTTAACTAAACCGCCTTATTTTTATTGACAGGACCTATAAGATACTGATAATTAACCACTAAAAAAAAAGTTAATTAGTCAAGTGGTATGGATAGACTAAAATTTATATAACAAATGATCAGGCTATGGGTTTATTCCTTCTTGATAAACAAGTAAGGGTGTCGCAGCCCCTCGGTAAACATGTGGGTCACGTTTCTCAGTAAACTGTTGGGATAAAAGCTAACCATCAATCTCTAATTGAGATTATATTATGTGGTAGAAATATAACTCTAATATCATTTATCCCTAATACATAATTCTCAAAATAATCATATTAATCAAAATTTCAATAACTTGATAAATATCATAAAAATATTTTTCTTAAGATAATAACTTTCTTTAAATTCTAATATTAAAATATAACAAGTTTCTAATATCAATTTAAACTATTCAAATTAAATTTTAAATTTTATAAAACTATTTTTAATAAAAATAATTAAATAATTTTTTTAATATAATCATATTAATATTAATAAATTTATATATATATATATATTAAATCACTTATAAATATCATATAAAATATATATAATAAATAGAAAATAATTATTTCATTCTAAAGTAAAAAATAACTACTATAAATCTAGTGCCTATCTATAACATCATCAAGAAAAAAGGACAATATGCACCAAGTCCATGCATGTACGCCTATGGACATGACGTTGGAAGGCACGCAAAGAAACATGATCCGCCAACTTTTGGTCTCATGTGTATCTACCACGTCATGAGCGTGCCGGGATAGAAGTTATATAACATTCTCGTCAAACTCAAAGGTTTATTGACTCACTCCCACGTATTAATTCTAATTTTTTTTTATTCATCTAATTTATTAAAATTTTATTTTAACTATATTTAAATTTAACGCACATTATACATCTAGTTATGATAAATAAATTTTTTAATAAAAATTTTTTATATATATTAAAACTTAAATTTAAGACTTAACTTAAATAATATTAAACTATTTAATATTTAAATTAACGTCTATTAATTGTTAATTTAATTCTAAGCTAGAACTCTGAGACTCTCTCACGGATTTTCAAAGATGCCCATCATGGGCTTTGCATGAGGTAACTTCTTGGCTTGGCAGGTATGAAGAGGATCAGAAGAGGTCACAGTACAGATAAGAGTGGCATCTAAAGTTTAATTAAAACTATTAAATATTTTATAAATTTTAAATTTAATTTCTATATATTAGATAATCTTATCTTATATTATTATTATTATTATCTTTATCAAAATCTTATCATATATAATAATTTAAAATTTAAATTATATTTTTAAAATTTAAATCTATATATAAATTTGAACCTAAATTTTAATAAATATCTAACTAATAATAATAATTAAATCATAAAATTTTAAATATAGATAATAGTAAGATAATTCATATATAATATTTTATTAAAAATAATAAAAATATTAAATTATAATAATTTAATTAAATAATATTTTTAAGTTATTAATAAATAATATTTTTAATTATGTTTAAATATAAAAATAAAAATAAAAATATTATAAGGAATACAAGGATTACATATGTTTAAATCTGGTGAGTCCTATCTTATCATCATCCATCACCTAAAATTAAAAAAAATGGATCATCAAAGCTGTAAAACGTTTTTGATATAATAGCTGCATCACTTAGTAGCATCAAAATTCCTATGGATAAGTTTGACATGATTGAAAAGTTTTTGGTAAAATTAGAAATATAATTTGACTAAAAATAAATTTTAAAAATTTATTTAATAAAATAAAAATAAGTATAGAATTAACGTATATTTTTTATAATTTATAATAAAATAATCTAAAATACTTTTTTATAACTTAGAAAATATTAAAATTATTTAAGAATTTTATAATTAAGGATAAAATGATCTAAAAAATTTTATTTTTATTTTTATTATTTTAATTTTTAATTTTTTTAATAGAACTAAAATAATCTAAGAAAGTAGAAATAGAAAAAATTTTCTAAACTAAATAAAGAAAGTGAGAGATTTCACTCCCGCTTACATTTTCTTACTTATATTTCTTTCTAATCAAATATACTATATAAATAAGTTAAATTGTTAATATTTACTTCTTTAATTAAAAAATATAAACCTATTCTCTTTTTTTATATTATATTTTAAATATAGAAATTAAATATTGATAATTTTATGAGAGTTTTCTCTATAAATAAGAGGTGCAAGTTCATTGTAACTTTAAACCATTAATATCCACCTCTTCAATTAGATAAATATAAAACTAAACAATTCATTATATTAATAAGTTAATTATTTATAATAAATATATATTAATTTTTTGAAAATATCTTATTCAAATATTAGTATTAAAAACTAGGAAAAATGATATTTAAATCCCATATAAGTAATTGAATGACAAAAGAGTCTCAAAAAATGACATAATTAATATCAAGTCCCATGGGACCTCATATGAATTTTTTTTAATTGTAAAAAGACATAAATATCCTTGAAATTTTCCCTTAAGCAAACGTCTCCCGCGATAGTAAGATACGGATACTCGATAGTGGGGTTTACTCCTCCATCGGGAAAATAATAACCAATGTACCTGCAACTAACAACCCCAGCGTCTGAAATAATAACCCCAACACTTGCAACTAGCAACCCCATTAGCTATAATTAATAACTCTATCAGCTGCACTTACAACCTCTCAACTTGAAATAACAACCACAGCATCTGCAACTAACAACCCTAGCCCCTGCAACTAACAACCCCATCAGCTGTACTAACAACTCCAACCCCTACACTAACAACCCCATCAGTTACAACTTATAACACAGCACCTGCAATAACAACCACAGCGCCTAAAATAACAACCCTAGCACCTGCAACTAACAACCCCATCAGTTGTACTAATAACCCCATCCACAATGATGAGTAAATCTACCTGCAACACAGTGTACTGTTCTCTTATTTCATAGCAAAATGTGCCAATACTGTACTGTAGCAGCTGTGTCACTATCAAATAGTTTTACGTTTCTATAGTACAGTGTTGTCACGTTTTGCTATGAAATAAGAGAACAGTACACTGTGTTGCAGGTAGATTTACTCATCATTGTGGATGGGGTTATTAGTACAACTGATGGGGTTGTTAGTTGCAGGTGCTAGGGTTGTTATTTTAGGCGCTGTGGTTGTTATTGCATGTTCTGTGTTATAAGTTACAGCTGATGGGGTTGTTAGTATAGAGATTGGGGTTTTTAGTACAGCTGATGATGTTATTAGTTGCAGGGGCTGAGATTGTTAGTTGCAGGTGCTGTGGTTGTTATTTTAGGTGGAAAGGTTATAAGTGCAGCTGATGGGGTTGTAAGTGCATCTGATAGGGTTGTTAGTTACAGTTGATGGGGTTGTTAGTTATAAGTGCTGGGGTTATTATTTCAGGCGTTGGGGTTGTTAATTGCATATGTTGGGGTTATTATTTCCCTGATGGAGGGATAAACCCCACTATCGGGTATCCATATCTCACTATCACTATATTTATGTCTTAGGGATATTTATATCTTTTTACAATTAGAAAAAAGGTTCCATGGGACTTGATATTAATTATGCCTTTTCTTAGAACTTTTTTATCATTCAATTACTTATATGGTAAATGTTATTTTTGCTAAAAACTATTAGGAGTCATTATATTACTTTTCTATTATATTTTAATTTACAAAATTGCGTTTGGATTTTTGATTGATAACCAATAGTTGATTATGGTATGATTCTATCCACAAAATATGTGTTCTTCTTACTTTTCACGCGAGTTCTTATCGGCTTTTAGCCTTTTACACGTTATTCACCCGTGTTATCCAGAAAATGTTTCTTTATCCTTATCACACCCAAGCTCTTCAATTTTACAATAATAATAATAATAAAGGAACCATCATTACTCTGTTTAAATGCAGATACTTGAAAAAGAAAATCATCGTTGGCCAGAAAGACAAAAGGAAAAAGAAAAGGTTTATCAGATTTCATATTTAAAATTGTTGGTCCACACTCTCGTACTATCTTGCGATCCAAATTTGCTTTCTGCAACCTTCTCATGTTCTTGCAAAAACGATCATGTCGACCGTTAGCTTGAAGCCACTGTTCTACCCTTGCCGTAGAGAAACTTCTGTCAATCGTTTCAAATCTAAGGCATTGAAGCCTTGCTTTGTGAATTGCTCTTCGAAGTTCGTTGTCTCCCATGTCAAACGGTTCTGCAACTTCCGGTCACCCTACAGTTCTCCCTCTCCTCATGTTGCAGCAGCATCTACAGATGCAGCTACGCTTGAGTCATTTCAATCAGGCGCTGTATTCTTCGATGAAACTTTTCCCATCAACCGAACTGATAAGGTCTTCTACGAAGCCTTTCGGCAATTTTCCTTGTCTAGTTCCTTGAAAGTGCTGGGGATTTTTTCTTTTTTATAATCTTTAACTATTGCCCTCTTTTTTTTTTTCCAGTGCAAAAAACGAAGCGAAGAACTTGAGCCATTTTTTTTTTGGAATAAGCTCAATTGAATTTTATTAACTTTTGGGGGCATTGACTTTTCTTTTGTTATGCTCCGTTTTCTGAGGAGTCAAACTAAATTCTTCTTCATTTGTTTTAATGCCTCGTCAGTGATTTAGCATATGTTTGTGTCTAGTATTGGTAAAATTATTGTTATAGATAAGGTGAATCTGCAGGTGGAGGGAAAGATCTTTGTAAGATTAGATCAGGGAAAGTATTTGAATGATTGGGAGCTTACGGTAGGTTGCAGTCTTCCCGGAAAATGGATTCTTCACTGGGGAGTTTCCCTTGTTGATGACGTTGGCAGGTATGATATGTTAAGCGCTTGACTTTTTCCCCTGTTTATCTTGTGATTTTATTTCATAGGATGCCATAATAAGCTCCAAATCTTGATACGATTGCCGATTTAATTTATAGTTCTAATGATGAAAGATCAAATTATGTCATGGTGATGTAAGCTTGGTTTTGTAGTGAGTGGGATCAACCTCCTCGTGATATGATACCCCCTGGTTCTGTTCCTATCAAGGTACGCAATGGTTTTCTCATGATCACATATTAAATCCATTTATTGTAGGCATTGGTAAGTTTGAGTTGGAAGTAAACTTTTCAAATTTCAGGACTATGCAATAGAGACACCGATGAAGACATCATCATCATCATCGCCTTCTGAAGTAGATACATTCCATGAAGTCAGGATTAATATTAAACCCAGCAACCAGATTTCAGCAATTAATTTTGTTCTGAAGGTTTATTTTTTATAATTGGCAGTTGAGGATGTTAGTTTTTAGTATAATACATGTGAATGATGTGTGAACCTGATGAATCATTTCCTTACTCATTATGAGTGGTCTTGTTGACGCAGGATGAGGAAACTGGAGCTTGGTATCAACATAAAGGAAGGGACTTTAAGGTTCCTCTTATCAGCTACCTCAAGGAGGAAGCAAATACAATTGGACCTAAAAGGAGATTTAATTTATGGCCAGGTACGTGTAATTATCATGCATCGTGATTTATTGACTTCTCCAATGCTAGAATCCATCTTGCATTTTACAATTTAATTTTCTAATCATTTTCTGATCTTTAATTAAGTTTTGAATAGATCCTTAGAAAGAGTGTGTGTGGGAATCGGATTCCTGTTTTTGTATATTTCCATAAATATCTTTGATGATTTATTGTGTTAGAGAACATTCTGTGTTGATTTGTAATTAGTATATAATTATAGTATTTAGTATAGAATCATATTTTTAGCAATTTGGTTTATTTTTAATTATTATGCCATCTGTCCCCCAAATATAAGAAACAAATAACTACTTTTTTCAGTTCTAAGAAAAATTTAGTTTTGTTGCTTAAATGCTTTAAATATACCACAATTTCTTTTTTCTTTCCAAAAAGCCCCTAGTAAAGTCAGTAAGTGGAGTCAGACCTTAACGAATTCATGATAATTATATGAAAGGCAAAATGGGAAAGGTGCATTAATTACATCACTAACTTCTTCCAATGCTCTTATATTTTGGGAAAAAATAGGAGTTCGACAATTCTTTTATAAATGGGGGACGGAGGGAGTAGCATTTAATCTATAGGAGCCTCTCATTGTTATAAATAAGCTCTCATCATTGTTCATGATACAAGAAAGCTTTTTCTCTTTCTCTTATTCACTTCTTGAGAAGATGCATGTAAGCAAGCAGTGGCAGAGTAAATAGCCATTAATTATTACGTCAAAAAAACAAAAAAGAGGAAAAGGGACCGCCTTCTAAGTATAGGGAAAAGTAGATTTCTCAAAGTAAAATCCTCTGGCTCCATGGTTCTTAATTGCTGGTGTGACATTATGATGATACCCAATCATGCTTATCACTATCGTATTAGAGGATTTGAAACTTGATTATATCCTAAGTGAACCCTTTATCTAGTACATTCCATGTGCTGACACAATGTTGAATATTGTGCTGTGACCTGCCCTTTGGAAAGCATAGACAAATATGATCTGAATATCTACTCATTCATTTTGAGGAAGAGGATATATATACAAGAGAGAGGAGCCTGGGCTTTACTTGCTCTACCCTATCCCTACAATTATGGTATAGATTACTATATCTACACATATATGAGTAAATCCTCTAATATCCTAACATAAGCTCATTCACCAGGCATATGATAGGCAGAAAGGATGTTCTCATGTATATTTATACTTATATAATGCATAGTTTATCATTTGAGCTGTGTCCTAGGACCGATTTTTGGTGACTGAACTGAGACATGATTCATGGTATATTCTGACTTAAAGGGGCCTTGGGGCAGTTATCTGATATGCTCCTGAAATCTGAAGCAACACATTTTGAAGGTCAAGAGAACAGAAGCCAATCCAGAGTTCCTGAACAAGAAAATCGTCAACTAGAAGGTTTCTATGTAGAACTACCGCTTATAAAAGAGGTTCCTGTCAATAACTCCATGAGTGTCTCCGTTAGAAAGTGCTCTGAGACAGCTAAGAATATTTTATATTTAGAAACAGATCTTCCTGGAGATATTGTCCTTCATTGGGGGGTTTGCAGGGATGATGCTAGAAGGTGGGAAGTTCCACCTGCTTCTCATCCACCAGAAACAGCAGTATTTAAAGACAGGGCTTTGAGAACTAAATTTCAGGTACAGAGCTTTCAAGTTTTTCTTCCTCTCGTGTTGTAGGACTTAACAGTTGAAGCAATTCATTATATTTCGTATGAAATTGTTGACACAAATACTTTCTCTTGGAACCCATATTGAATTCTCAATTTTACTGTATCATTAAATTATTTTGTCTTGTTGGACCTTAAAATCTTGTCTGTATTCTTTGCTGACTCAAACTATAGGTATTGTGGATGTACCTGTGTCTTCTTACCTTTTCTATAATGTTCTTTCTTTCCATAGATTTAGACAGAAACTATTTTATTCACTGGGCGATATAATCCGCAAAGTGTGCTCAGTTTTGTATCTAAAGTTTCATTTGAAGGGTAGATAATTTTTTCCCCTTTGGGTTAAATTTGGCTCTAAATAGGATTCACCCTTATGTCCTTTTCTGGAGATAAGTTCAGTACCACTAGATTGTAGGTAATTTACTGTATGCAAAAATGTGCGCCACCAAAGTGGTGCATTTTATCCTCCTCTCACCCTTCCACTCCCCTTTTTGTTAAACTTTTTACATTTTAATGCTTCTGTTTCTTATTAAATATTGATGTAAGTTTATATGTGTCCTAATTATCTCCACCTTTCGCTTTTTTTATTGTCCAAAACTAAAAATTTGAGCTTAAGTTATTTACTTGCCTATCCTGTTCTGCAGCCAAGCGAAAATGGTAGATGTTCAGTACTAATCACCCTGGGGGAAGAATTTTCAGGGTTTCTTTTTGTGCTTAAGCTAAATGAAAATACTTGGTTAAATTCTGAGGGAGATGATTTTTACGTCCCTCTTTCAAATTCTAGTGGATTACCTATTGAAAACAGAGTGGACCTGTTAGAAGGTATGCAGAGAGAAACGAAAGAAGATGCGAGTGAAAAGGCTTCTAACTCTCCATACACTGATGGAATAATCAATGAAATCCGGAATTTGGCAACAGACATCTCTGAGAGGAGTCAAAAGACAAAATCCAAAAAAGCACAGGAAAGCATTCTTCAAGAAATTGAACGACTGGCTGCTGAAGCCTATAGTATCTTCAGAAGCTCTGTTCCAACTTTTCCAGAGGAAACTATTATGGAATCTGAGGTTGCTGTGGAATCAGAAACCCTGACACCACCTCCACATATATGCTCAGGAACAGGCACAGGGTATGAAATATTATGCCAAGGGTTTAACTGGGAATCTCATAAATCAGGAAGATGGTACCAGGAGCTTAAAGAGAAAGCCGCAGAGCTTGCATCCCTTGGTTTTACTGTAATTTGGTTACCGCCACCTACAGAATCTGTTTCACCTGAAGGATACATGCCAAAAGATTTATATAATTTGAATTCTAGGTACTGAATCGATATGTTGTTAGTACTCTAATTAATTTATATATAGTTACTTGTGATTTCAGGAAAGTGAGGCTTACCATGACGTAGGTCCGCCATTGGCAATGGCATTCATTTGGAAAGAAAACAATACCCTTTCAAGATTTGATTCTGCAAACAGAAGGGGACAAACATTAAAAGAAACTCTACGTATTCTTGAAAATCACTTATTGCATATGACGTGACTGTTTTATTACTATGTCAGATATGGAAGCATTGATGAACTGAAGGATTTATTTGATTCAGCAAATTAAAAGGGAAAAACATTAAAAGAAACTCTACATATTCTTGAAAATCACTTAGTGCATATGACATGTGACTGTTTGATTACTATATCAGATATGGAAGCATTGATGAACTGAAGGATTTAGTAAAAAGGTTTCATGAAGTTGGGATAAAAGTCCTTGGAGATGCTGTTTTAAATCACCGCTGTGCCCACTATAAGAATCAGAATGGTATTTGGAACATATTTGGAGGTCGTCTAAACTGGGATGATCGGGCCGTTGTTTCTGATGATCCACATTTTCAGGTTTGTTTGTGATGGTTTTGGATACTTTGTTTTTCTCACCTTACACAGTTTTAGTAATCATCCTGACTTAGAATTAAAAGTTCTACTTTTTCTATTCTATCAGTTATGGGGCTAGTTTATTTTCTGTTCAGCAACTCCTTGTTTTTGTCTACAATTAGCTGAATTAATTTTATTTTCTCAAATTGAGTATTGACGAAATTAATGCTCATAACACTCTTTCAAGAAAGAAGATATATTATGTTCTCATTTTATTATTCCCGGAGAAGTTGCCTGCATTTGGAAAATACTTAGTGAAGCGTAATCCTTTTCCAAGTACCTCTTAAGTCTAATATTTCAGTCAAAATGAAGGCATGTTGCATCAATATGGATAATGTTTTCATACTCCTTTCAAATTAATTGTAATCGTATCCCGTAATTTATCTTTGTACAATGAATTGAATAAAATTAAAGGAATTTGTTTCCTTATGTCTAGTTGACCATTAGCAATTGTCGGACATGTTAGGTGGACTTTTCTTTTTGGTTTTGCATTTTACGTTAGTTAAAATTGTTGGAGAGATGCAAAACTAGTGAAAATTTGCAAGAGTAGACATAATGTGTTATCTGTTCATGTTTACATAATTGAGTGTTATCATTTTCATGACATTTTCAACTAAACGATGATATGAACATGTGGGTCTGGGCCCGTATGTGTGGTTGGAAAACTCAAGGTTCATATAAGCCTCATTTTAAAATCTCTTATTTTCAATATCGGGAAGAACTCAAAGTTCAATCCTTGGCATTGGGTCATTAAGCAAAGAACCCAGTTGGGGACTAGTTAAATGTTTATAAATAGCTACTGGTTTTGCTGGTGCTATTTGCAAGCTTAACCTCCTTTCCCAGGGCAATTTCCCACACTATAAGAGACCAGGAAATGCTTGCTGATGTTTTATGTAAATAAGTAATCCAAAGATTTGAAAGAAGTGATTAATTATACTATTTCAACATCATTCTAAATAAGTGAGCTAAGTATATATTTTTATAATCAGCATCTTCTATGATTATTGGTTTCTTTGTACTAGATTTGCAATGTTTAGTAAATAAAATTTGTTATTTTTGGCCAATAAATGAAATAAAATGCATTTAATGACTTGTCTCTGTGAAGCAAAGAATCATACTACATTTTTTAGCAAATTTCCAAGAATACTGCATTTATGAGCAAATTGACTTCATTGTAAACTATACTACACAAAATTGAGACAATTATAAGTACTATAAGTATCTTTTTCATTTCAGAACTAGATATGATATGCTTGATCAGTTCTATTAACTGCAATGCTTTTGTTGTTAATGTGGTACTTCAACACTTTTATCTTTCTGGGTACATCTGGGATACATGATGGATGCCCTATTTTCTGTACAGGGAAGGGGCAACAAGAGTAGTGGAGACAGTTTCCATGCTGCTCCAAACATTGATCATTCACAGGAATTTGTGAGAACGGATCTAAAAGAATGGTTATGCTGGTTGAGGTTGATATTTCATATACTAATTTTCAATATCTTGCTAAATGCTTTGGGATTCTCATTCCTGTCTATTAGGACAAATTGTTATTAGAGGAAATGTACCCAATTAGTTGCTAAGTAGATTATAGCATATTTTAGTACAGTTATCTAATATCCAGTATTATCAGGTTAAACTCAAGCATTGTGTGACTTGATTGGGACTAGCTTTTCTAATGTGATTTGTTCCATCATGGCTGGAGGGTTCTACTATCAATGTATCTGAACATGTACATATATGCTACTGATTTTCTGCTATTCCGATTCAAACAATCTATCCATCTTAACTATTTTTATTGTCTATTCCAACAAGATTGATTGGTGTTACATATGCATCTTTTAAGGATGCTGAGCTGAATATCACTATAGATATGGATGCGCTCGAAGCAGGCCATTTTTTATGCATACCAAATCATGCTCAACCTCTTTTTTTCGTCCTGCCTATTGAACTGCTGATCTTTTGCTCATATTCTAATAATTTATCCTTTCCAATGTTTACTTTGTACGTTTATATGAATCTTAGAATAAGAAAAAAAAATCCTTTATAGTGGAGCACTTTGATTTAACTTTTTCCTATTACTGTGGGATTGTTAGGGAAGAAATAGGGTATGATGGATGGAGGCTTGACTTTGTCAGGGGTTTTTGGGGTGGTTATGTAAAGGACTACCTGGATGCAAGTGAACCTTACTTTGCTGTGGGAGAGTATTGGGATTCCCTCAGTTATACATATGGGGAAATGGATCATAATCAAGATGCACACAGGCAGAGGATCGTCGACTGGATCAATGCTACCAAGGGTACTGCCGGTGCCTTTGATGTTACAACAAAAGGGATTCTTCATGCTGTAAGCTCTTATTCTGACAGTTTTTTGACATGCTAGGTCTCTCTTCTTCTGGAATTTGTTGGCAACTTTTTGAATAGACATTATAATCTGTTTCTAGAATTGTTGAATTACTTTGAATATATCTTTTGAAAGAATCCCATACTCATCAGTGATAGGGCGCTTGTGAAAGTTGTTTGGACAAGAGAGAACTATATTGCTAGTTATATATATTCCATTGAATATAAATAATTACACATTTCATGAGGCTCTCTTGTTTGATATTTTCCCGTGTCATAGATATCTTCTTAAAATTGCAGAAATATTTGCTACTGTACTGATGTAAACAACCTTAGCCTCATATTTTCCAATCGAAATGCGTGGAACCTTTTCTGTGGCTTCATAAACTTTATTTAACTGTGTTGCTTTTTCCCTGTTGCCATTTTTTATCGAAAAATCTGACAATATCTATCATATATTCTAATTGTAGGCATTGGAAAGATGTGAATATTGGCGATTATCAGATCAGAAGGGAAAACCCCCTGGGGTTGTCGGATGGTGGCCCTCTCGTGCTGTTACCTTTATAGAAAATCATGACACTGGTTCTACCCAGGTTTAAACTTTTTCTATTTAAAAATCCTCATGCGAAGACATTTTCTATTGGTGAAAGATATAAAGAATTCATCTGACTCCTAGTGGGAAGGAAGAATTTCAATTTTGAAGCCTTCTTTTATCTTTTTCTATCTGTCTCTTCTTTAATGCTGCTTCACCTATAATACCACCAGTACCGTCAGAAATTTTCAAATTGTCTTCTTTTTATGAAGATGTATATATCTTCATGTAAATTTGTAGTTATGTAAGAATGCAATTATATGTTTTTAAACTAAATATCGGTCTATCCTTTCACTCCTTTTGCAGGGATAACCATTTTGTAATATTGTTTTCACATGGTAAAAGTATCAACAACTATTATCTTGCTAACTTTTTCTCTCATATTGTCTTGAAGGGTCATTGGAGATTTCCGAGTGGAAAAGAAATGCAAGGATATGCTTACATTCTTACTCACCCAGGCACCCCAACGGTGTTCTTTGATCACATTTTCTCTCACTATCATAGTGAAATAGCAGAACTTATATTCATCAGGAAACGAAACAGTATCCACTGTAGGAGTACAGTAAGTATCAGAATATTGCCTTGAATACTTAACACTAGCTTGTAAGTGCGGGCATTCTCTGATATGCATGATCAAGAAACCTTTGTTTAGCATGTCAAACCAGTTCAAATTTTAGATTTTCAACTTAGGAGAACTGAGTGAAAGTAATTACTTAAATAAAAGATAATTCATAGATGTTGATGATGATGTAATTGGACGACTAAATGGTATCCTTATGATGCCTCATGTTTTGGCTGTAGCTTTCTTTAGTGATGGGAGTCAAAACATGTCTTCTTGTTTTTTTTTTCTTGTGGCTTATATTTTCTCAAATAAACTTAGAATATGTAATTGAGATGGAAATTCAACTGCAAATTGACATAGTTGCATAGTTTTTTTTTTTTTTTTTAATTTTACATAGGAGGTGATCATTCTCCATTAATCAGAAATACAACATGCACTCATGTTTCCAACACCAGATAATATTGAAACGCTAATGTTTTTCCTTTAATGCAAGGTTCAAATTTGTAAGGCAGAAAGGGATGTGTATGCAGCCATCATTGACGACAAAATTGCTATGAAGATTGGACCTGGCCATTTTGACCCACCTAATGGCTCTCAAAGATGGTCCTCAGCCCTTGATGGAAGAGACTTCAAGATTTGGGAAGCTTCATAAGAACTGGCCAAATCACATCAAATGTATCTTATGAGAGATTCTTTAAGTAAATTTAATGTACAAAATTATTCTTAGATCAAGTCAAAGCATGTCAAAGGTGGACTTTTTGACATGTCAGCATTTTTTACCTATTGTAACATTGTCTCAACAGAGAAAAAGTTAAACACTGAAGCAGTTGAGTGAATCATGCCATACTATTGCAGAGAATGTGAAGGCTTGGACCATTGAAGAAGCAATTATGGAGCAGCTTGCAGAGGATGGTAGCATTTAAGCCAAAAGCAGACTCATATCAATGAAATGAGTTGTATCATATATACTGTACTTTATATTTCATAATTCATCTGAACATGATTGAATTGTATTATTGGCATGAATAATAACTTCATGTTTATTGTAAGAGAACGCGAAGTATAGGTGTATAAAATTACTGTGAGAATTCTGGTTCTATTGACTTTTCACCTGTTTATATATTTTTCTTGCATGCGGGATGACGTGCTGGCTGGAGCATTAGTTAGGTGGGTCAAATTTCTTTTTCTATTATTATTAAATTCAGAAAAAATAGAATTTTTAATTTACTTTTAAATCACTTTGACTTGATGATTTATACGAACTTGACTTGAGTCTTATTAGTTCTTTCCCAGATTTGGATAGCAAGTTTCTTTCCCTCTTTTCTTGGCAAACCCAAATCCAACAGTACTCATTTCCTTGAAAAATATGTGACATAAAAAGGAAATGCATTTTTCCTATAAATAGAATGAGACCAGTCAAATTAATTTCAAGCTAATGAACTATTCTTAATTATAATAAATAAATAAATAATAAAGATGCCTAGATAGTTTACCCAATAACTTGCCATTACCCGTTCTTTTAGCCTTATGGTTTTCAAACTTCGTTCAAAAATTGGATATTTACTAATGATTCTAATTCTATCATACTCAAAAAAACCTCCTTTTAAATACAAACATTTCATTCTTTGATCTGAATTTGACTTCAAGAATTGGTAGAGACAACTATTCTAAATCCAAAACCAGGCTCAGCCGAAAGGGTTGGAACAAGGATATGGACGAAGGAAACAAGAACAAGATTTTATTTTCTTTGATTTTATGATTGTACGTGTTGGGTAGTTATTATTCCTACACTGCATTCAAATGTGTTAGACAATGATACTTACTGGGAAGTACGTGCCGCTGAGTTTGATCAATATGGGCATGAAAGAGCAAACCAAGCTGAAAAGGCCAACGTTCAAGCTTATGATGCTAAACCTTTTGAAGTTGTAAACATCAGCCTTACTACATAAAGAAGGGGTTAAAGGATATTTTTGCTCTTAAACTATTTTGCAAGTAATATTGGATATTCTAAATTATTTATTGAAATGATGTCACTATTCAACTATTCTTTTTAGGGAAAGGAAAAATGATTATATCAAAACATACAAAGTTACATTACATAAGCATTAGAAGAGAAATGAAATGAGCAATCTAATTTTATTAAAGGTCTAGTTATCAACTATGATGCTTCAAAATAAAGTCTTTTCACCGTCCGTAAGTTTAACTAGTAAAGGGATGAGATATACAACTATTTAGAGCGTGATTGATCTCTGAGCAGTACTATTTTATTGTAATTCTAGTCATGGTACTTGGAAAGGTATCCTAACTTCTGGGTATCTAGATTTATATTTGAGGGTAATAAACGGCTTGTCCTGCCTGATATTGAGATCACTTGAGAGGAAGGGAGACTTCACCATGCCTTTTGCATGTAGGTGAACTTAACTCTTTTCTAAAAAAAAATTATCAAAAAAAATGTCTTTCCAATGCAATCATGTTTTTGCTCACACATGAAATGCACAATGTTTGAGGTTTTCGACAAAAAAAAAATTTAAAAATATTATCTAACACAGCAAGTTAAAATCGTTATAGATATTACTTTTTGACTGACAAAAATTGACATTAATTGTTAATTTTAAATCTATAACTTTAAGTTAAAAAATATTTTTGCCCCTAAAACATATGAATAATTGACACCCTAAGATTCAATAATATAAAATAACCTGCATTACTAGTTTTTAAATTAAAACATACAACACTAAGGGCCACGTTGCTTACCAACTAGGTATTCATTAGTTTAAAAAAAAGGGTCCTATAACTAATAACAGATTTTTTTTTTCTTGACTAATGAGTGTCTAGTAAGGAATGATAGACATAAAACTTGTGGTAAAATTGTTAATTGATCATTTAATCTTGATTAATAGACTCTTTAACTAATATATACCTACTTAGTAAAATATGTCACACCTTAAACACAATGTTGTGTGTTTCAAAGAAGAAAAAAAGTGTCTGCTCCATATTATTAAACACATTAACTGTTTACATCTTTAACCTAAAGTGAATTTTATGGGAAAAAACGTTCTTTGACCTAAAGTGAATTTAAAAATAACTGTCTGCGTCTATTAGTAAAAAGGTAATATTGTAATCATTTTAATATTTGTAAGAGGCAATATTACTAAAATAAATAATTTAAAATATCCAGTATTTCTTGTAAAATTGTTTAGGGACAAAAATGCTCTTGTAAGAAAAACGGAAGAATTTGGGCATTTGGTTTCTATTTTAGAAGTAATAAAATTTTCATCATGTATTAATATTATAGGATAAAAGAATATATCAAAAAGACATTTATCCTATAACTTTTTTTTCCCTATTACAAATCCTATAATTTTTTTTTGGATACATAAAAGGTGATTTGGCATGTTTCCTTGGTAAGATACAGCCACAAAGTTCAAAAAATTTATAAAATATTAATAAGATATTTATTAAAAATTTTTTTATAATAATAAAAATTAAATTTATATCACGATAAAGTAGAAACAAGAAACTCATTATTTAATATATGTACTATTTTTTATATTCAAAAATTTTATACAAGTGTGTTTGAATAAATTTTTTAAAAAAATTATATAAAAAAAGAATTTTTAAATAGTTTATAAATTTTTTTTAGAGAAGAGTTTATAAAAAAAATAATTATGAATAAATAAGTATTTAGATATTTATTTTTAAAATAATTTTTTATATTAATAAATTATTAAAAATGATATGATTTGATTAAAAGTAGGAGAGATGAGAGAGAGTAAAAAAAGAGAAAAGAGAATAGAGAGGAGAGAGGAGAGAGGAGAGAGGAGAGAAGAAAGAAGAGAGAAGAGAGGAGAGAGAAGAGAGGAGAGAGGAGAGAGGAGAGAAGAGAGAAGAGAGAGATATAAGAAAAAGTAAAAGTAAGATAATAATTAAATAGTTTATAAATTTTTTTACTATTTTAAAAATTAGTTTTAATAGTTTATTTAAAATTATAATTTTAAACCATACTTTAACTTAAAATATTTATAAATAAATTTTAAAATAAATATAATTATTTATTTTATTTTTTTTAAATTAAAATTTATGTGAGAAATACTTTTAAAATTATAGTTTTATATAAAATTAAACACGCCCTTAATTACACTGCAAAACACAATCTCCCATAGTAAGAAGGAGCGAGTCGGTTATTGCTTCGTCGACAAACGAGCATTCCACATTTCGGTCGAGCTCGCCGTCGGACGCCTTCCACCGTTGTCAGCCCTGCGAGGTTGTTCTCCGGTAAGTATTGAAGAAGGTTCCAGCCCTAGGGATTTGTCTACTACTACTGCCAGAATCCGGTGAGATTGAGTTGTTCAATCCGCCTTTGAATTTGTTCCCCGCGTGGTTGTGAAACCTGTGTTGGACAACGTCGCTCCGTTTCTTGTTTTGTTTTAAATTTTCCATTTTAATTTGGCTCTGAATCTGGTCGTGTAATCGTTTGAATATTGACGCTTTTGAATGAAGACTGAGTTTGTTTATTTTTTTTTTTAAAATAAACTTTGATTACTAGTTTTTGCTCTAATGGTGTGTAATCGGCTATTATACTTCTTCCCTCTGTATTTTGATTACTAGCGGCTTAATGTTTGGATTGTTTTGTTGTGCAATGTGGATTTGTTGTGTAATGGCGTTCTGTTTATTAATCTCTTTATATTATCATCAATTTAGAAATTTCTCAAGGTATTTGCCTGCGTGGTCCAGTAAATGACCTGGCTCGAGTTGTATCTAGTACTTTAGAAGCTTGAGTTGAAATTGCCATTCTTCAGTGGCTTGGAGGAGTTGCCTGAATCAATTGGCTTGCCAAGGCATCTTCGTCAAAGTATCTGAACAAAATTAAAGGGCATGATATCGATTATGCGTATTTCAAAGATTTCAGAGGAAGAACTGGGTGTAATATAGGTCCACGTATGGGTTTGAGAAATTAGCTGATTTCGATCTTGCTTCATTCTCTAATCATTCATAATCAGATGAGGGTATTGTTAGTTGTGAAGAATTTTAATTTAGCTATTAATGCTTCCAACGCACAAGACCATAGAAGCAACTCTCGACCTACATATCTCAAAACATGGTTTTGTTTGGTTAAACTTGGTTCTGGAATTTTAAACTGCGGATTAGAGGCTCAAATGCTTTTACAAACAAGGCCTTCAGAGACTAGCTCTGGGTTTTACTTCGTCCTTTTCATGCAATGAGTGGATTAAATAGTGTGTCTTCTAACTTGTTTAGAAAACTAGTAGAATATTGTTTGCCGTTTGGTGCTAGGAAGCTTGCTGGTATCTGCCTTTAAATGTTATAGGAAGTGTGAAGCTAGAATATTAATACGGCTCATCCTGTCATTCAATCTCACTCATCAGGGTCATTCCCTCAATACGTATGCCAAATCTCAACATCGTCTAGCAATGACTACGATTCAGGCAGATAATCGTGGAGAGCCTCAAAGAACTGATCTGAATTGCAAAGAAACTGCTAAGGCTCAGAATTCAGCATCTTCATTTAAAAGATGGGGTAGAAAATATCCATTTGTCAGATATGGGCTTCCAATGATATCTCTTACTGTTCTTGGGGCTATTGGACTCGGTCATCTCTTGCAAGGCAGGTTAGTAAAATGCTCTCCCCATGTTATAAGTGATAAGTATCTATTACTCTGCTAAACTGAAATCAGATTTTTTCCAACAATCTTTTTTATGTTTAGCTTAAGATTCTCCCTACAATTCCCTCCTGTTCCAAAGTCCAAACAACTAAAATCACTTTTTTTTTTAATTTTCAATAAACTGGCCCTTAATTATGCTATATCAACTTACGTTTGTTAGTTTAAAGCTCATCTTGTTTTACTCATCCTCCTTTTAAAATGCAATGGGATTGCATCTTTTCAGCAAGGACATTGCAAAGGTGAAAGATGATCAAGAATGGGAAATAATTGAAACAAGGAAAGCATTGTCTAGAACTGGGCCAGTAGATGCGTATAACCCAAAAAAGATTTCATTGGAGGAGGAGTTACAGGTAGCGCCCCCCCCCCCTCCCCACCCAACAAAAAAAAAAACAATCATTAGTAAATCCATGCATTATGAAAAACTAACTTATATTCTCTCTATCATAGGCCTTACAAAAGAAGGTGGACATCAATAAGTACGAGTACAAGAAAATTCCCAAACCAAATGAAGGCAATCTAAAGTAGAATCTAGCTATTTATCTAAAATAACTCCTGTTGGAATTTTGCATGCCACAGTGAGCTGTTTATCTTTAACCGTGTAGGAGAGGAAGTTGAGATAAATAATGAATGATTTTGAGAGTTTATTTCCAATTTACTATATGCATATTACATATAACAAACTTAGGCTAATCAAACTAAGTTCAAAATTGTGCATTTTTATATTATGCATGTCTGCGGGGAAAAAAAATCAACGCTTTAATTACTGAGCGAAACTTAGCGAATTGATTTTTAATTTTGGCTTGTCTAATTGAATGAGATTATTATATGGATGACGAAGATATATGTTCAGTTGTTCACTTTGAGGTTTGAGCAATCACATATAAATACTAGCAGTTGCTGAATACATATTTATTCTTCTGGACAATGTTAATGTCAAGTAGGTTCTCTGAGTTTTAACTTTGAAGAGGTTCTGATTAACGATTAGCGTATTACGCTCATGGGGTCTCATGTTCAATTGGAGAATGTGGCATTTGCTTGTGGGGAATTATTACGTACGATGATGTTAAGCAGATGCAGCGGAAATAGTTGCAGTGATGGGGGAAAAAGAGAGACTATTATTGTAGTTGTGAAAAGTGTTTATTTTTTTATTGCATATAAAAAAAGGTGTATATTTTTAGATGGGTGTAATATAAGAGAAAATGATCAAATCTATAATGGTTAAGTTGAAAATCTACCTATAAAAGTATTACTCCATGTGCATCAAAAAGTATACATGAATGTATCAAAAAAAAAGTATACATGAATGTTTTTAGGGCTAGCAACTGATTAATGTAGTATACAAGAATGTAAGCTCATAATAGGGGGAATTTTATTATTTCTAAATAATTATCGTGGTTGCATGTCTAAAGTCCACACACGATACCACTATTTAAGTAGGAATAACTCATAGCTAGTTAGTTGATCCTGCTCAATGGTTATATAAAAAAAAGGTTAATTTGATTGTCAACAAAAATATTTTGGGTAAAATATTGTCAAAATAATTTGAGGGGTCCCAAAATGTGGAGAAACAAGTTGTTTTTTTTTTCTCTCATTACGAGAGGCATAGTAAGTTCTTCACTAAAATTGGCATAGCAATACTTCTTTCCCTGAGAAAGAACAATTACAGGGAGTCAGGGATTTAGATTGTATTATTATTTTTCTTTTGTAAGTAAAAGATATAAAATAATATTCATTTTCCAGCAAATAATGATTTAAATTAAAAAAAATAAAGAAGAATATAATACAAGTCGCATAAGAAAAGAAAAAAGAGATTAGATGGTAAAATTAAGGAAAGAAATAACTCCAAACTTTCATATACACTTTCGTTCATTTATGGCATTCTTTTAATTACAAAATATATCATCGCAAAACATAGAGAGACATAAAATTGAAGAATGTCTTGACCGTAATAGTATAAACCAAGCGATCATTCTTTGAACTTGCTTGTGAGTGACTTAAATGCAATTTTTCTATTTTTGAGAAAAATTATATTTAAGTTATTTGTAAAGAATTTAATTGTAAAAAAAATCTCAGAAAATCATAATTATTATTGTGAAGTTCTATGAGACCTATAATTAATTTTTTTAAATTATAAAATAGATAGAATTACTCCTGTGAAAAAAATAAATAAATCAAGTAATATGAATGACAATTCTATAGGAAACAAATGACAACTCAAGTAAAAAAGAAAAAAAATAACAAATCAAACAATAAGAATAACAATTCCCAGAGGAAAGAATAACAATTAGAAAGCGCAAAAAGAAAAATAATAGAGATATTTTTTTAAAGGTAATTTCGTCATTCTATAATTTAAAAAAATTAATCCCAAATTTTATAAAACTTTACAGAAATGTGATGATTTCCTAAATTTTTTTTGTAATTAGATTTCTTGTATAGGACTAAAATGCTATTTTTCCATTTTATAAAAGTAAATTTCAAATTCTGATATATTTTATTTGTAAGTTTTTAAAGTTTAATGGTAAATATGATATAAGCGAATTGTCATTCTCAAAAGACCCATTATAAATGAATCTTTCATCCCAATAAAGCCATACTTGTAAATTTCAAAATGTCACTTATAAATATGGAGTTGAGAATTTCAAAAGATCACTTGTAAATAAGCGTACATTTTAATATGGTATTAAGAATTTGCAACTCGCTTATAAAATATTCTAAATTAATTTTTTAAAATTTACAACTATATTATATATCATAAATGATTTGGATATCACACATACAAAAGATCAAGAGTATTGTTTGGTTCAATGGATGAATATTCTGGCAATGCTCATAGTTTTCAGTTCAAACCCAAAGCTAGACATTCTTAACATGCCATATGAGGTTCCAACCTTCCTAAAAAATATTGGTTAATACAAATTTTTGGTCAATCTTCATTTTAGTTTTAGTTACTCAAATTTTAAATTATAAATTTTAGTCTTTTTAATTTTTTTTGTCTAAAATATTAGTCTCTATAATTTAATAAAAGTATGGTCTACTATTTTGCACATTGAAATACTAAAACCCATGAATTGATACTTAATGAACTAAAACCTAAATGTAGATAAATTTAAAGAACTAAAAATTGTACTAATATAAAAAATATCAAATAAAAAATATATAGTAAACTATCTAAAGTAATTAAAGTAAATTGCATGGTTCATTTCTCAAATTCAACACAACATATAAAAAATGTTTTTAGTTAAAAGGAAAAAAATACATGTTCGTGTTCAAATCAAAATGTCAAATAATTAAGAAACAATTTAATGAGTTAAATGAGTTTAAAGAAATATAGTCTAGTCGTATGAAAATTTTTTTATAAGTGAAAAGTCACAC
This sequence comes from Leucaena leucocephala, assembly GCA_037074615.1. Classification (NCBI taxonomy): domain Eukaryota; kingdom Viridiplantae; phylum Streptophyta; class Magnoliopsida; order Fabales; family Fabaceae; genus Leucaena; species Leucaena leucocephala. The sequence goes on along the minus strand of CM073567.1, from coordinate 18,324,128 downwards.
ATTTGATATAATTAATAAATAAATTAAATTATAATACAATTTTTAATAAGAGTGTCACGTATTTTAAAAACAAAAAAAAAATTCTCCTACAGTTTTGGTAAAGCTTCAAATAAAAGTTATAATTAACTTTAAATTAATGGTTTATAAGGACTTGTGGGTGTTTCTATCCCCCGGTTGATTAAATAAAGAGTATATAGGCTCCTTGACCCAGCTTTTACCAAAAATAATGATAATAATAATGGTTTATACGAACTTGAATCGCCTCCTCATCAGGAGCGGTAATTGGGTTAGCAAGTTTGCCTATTTTTTAGGCAAACCAAAACCAACACAACAATACCCCATTTACCTCAAGATTATATATGACATACAAAGATGATGAATCATTGCTATAAATAGAATGAGATAAGTCAGAGAGGCTGCAAGTCAAGGAAATGACTTAATAAAAAAGCTTAACATAAAACTGTTCGCTGCCTGCTCTCAGCCTTGTGTTTCTCCAGCTTTATCCAAAAATTAGATACTGACTGTTTATTCTAATGTCATGCTCAAAAACCTGCACCTATAAATATGAAGCATCCCATTGTTTGATAGAATAAGCTAACTTGGGAATCAGTTCATTAAAAGCCAAAAAGAGGGTTCCATAGTAATTTGGCTTTGGCTGGAGTTGGCTTCAGGGACTCATGTAGAGAATTGTTGATAAACCTGAGGCCACTCTCAGCCTTTTGCAGGTCAAAAGGTTGGAAAATAAAAATAAGGGAAAAATAAACAGAAATAGTCCTTTATTTTCTTTCTTTTTCTTGATCTGTTGGGTAGCCATTCCTACCCTCCATGCGAATGTGTTAGAGAGTGAAACTTTTTGGGAAGGGCATGTCAAAGAATTTGATAAGTATTGGCAAGCAAGAGCCAAAGAAGCTGAAAAGATCAACAAGAAACAATATCAATCCAACCCCTTTGAAGTCGTAGGCAACCTCACCGCTAGTGTTGATAGGTAAGGCTTATGGTATCAGCCAATTATCATGATTTGAATAAAACTCACAAGGAAGATGTTTAATCACACATCTCAGTGATCAATTACGAGTCAAGCAAAATGAACGTCCATGAAACTTTTGAATGATAAGCTGAATTCTGATGTTGTTCACAGAGTTCTGCTTGGCACAGAGCATGAAGGAAGGTACTTGAGACAAAGCCCTGGCGCAATTCCTGAAGGTCCATGCGTCGCCATTAACCCAATTGATAGGTGCTAGAGATGCGATCCCAACTGGGAGAAAAACCGCCAGAAGTTGGCTGATTGTGCACTAGGATTTGGGAAAGGCACAACTGGTGGAAAGGGTGGTCCATACTATGTGGTGACAGGTCCCTCAAATGATGACATGGTTAACCTCAAAGGTACCCTTAGGCATGCAGTTACAAGGATAGGTCCCTTGTGGATTTTCTTTAAACACAGCATGGTGATTAAGCTGCAACAGGAGCTAATTATGGCTGGGGATATGACCATTGATGGCAGAGGAGCTTATGTTGTAATCACAGGAGGGGCCTGCATTACCATCCAGTATATCAAGAATGTGATCATTCATAACATTAAGATCTTCAACATAGGGTCTACCAGTGGGGGAATGATTAGAAATAGTGAAGACCATTATGGTTTGAGGACAGTAAGCGATAGTGATGGGATTTCAATCTTTGGCTCCAGCAAAGTCTGGATTGATCATGTCTCCATGAGCTATTGCGCAGATGGACTCATAGATGCCATCATGGCATCCACTGCCATCACCATCTCCATCTCCAACTGCCATTTCACAAAGCACAATGAGGTACATCAAATTGGGATATCTTTTCCCTAACTGGGTTTGGAAATGAAACGCTATTTCCACAACATTTTTTTTTTGGCGGCCGTATGATGCAGGTGATGTTGTTTGGCGCCACAGACAGCTATGAAGGACACGTCAATATGCAAATCACAGTGGCATTCAATCACTTTGGACGGGGATTAATCCAAAGGATGCCAAGGTGCAGGTGGGGTTTCGTTCATGTTGTTAACAATGACTACACTAATTGGGAAATGTAAGCCATTGGCGGAAGCAAGCATCCTACCATCATCAGTGAGGGTAACAGATTCATAGCCCCGAATAACATATTTGCCAAAGAGGTATATACCCATATACATTCATCTATTTCTTAAGACCCGTTGATCAGTCTATTCTGCAGCATGTTAACTACTTTTAAACTACGCTATGAACTCAGCAATTTTCTTTTGGGAAATTCATCAAACATCTATCATGCAAATGTTTACGTAGTTAGCATAGGTCCCTAACATTGCTATACTGTGATTGGTGTTGGTGAAGGTGTGTAAGAGAGAGTACTCACCAGAGAGCTAGTGGAAGAACGGGCAATGGAGATCAATCAACGACCTACTCATGAACGGAGCTAATTTCACGCAATCTGGGATGCAGCTGCCAGTGTCGACGCGTGACATGCTCAAGGGCAAGCCTGGATCATACGCCTCAAGTCTCACACGCTTTTCCGGAATCATCAAATGCTATGTGGGTCAGCCCTGCTAATTAGCCAGGTGCTTCTGCAGTGAGTAGCTTTGGCAAATGAGACCAAGACGAAACGAAGAAGACGAAGAAGAAGACGACAGAACCGGCAAGGCGGAGCTCGCCGAACTGCGATCGATCCTTTCTATACAGTTCCTAATTTTGTTACCCTTCACAAATAATCTTTCACATCCCACCGTTTGTTCATGCCCCACCAATCACCAACATTCTACCATGTATTACTGTCTCTACTTACTGTGAACACCTATGATTTTATAGCATACGTGCCGTGTGATGAGACGAACATAGATGATAATTTCTTTTTTTGGGGACCTCTTTTCTTCCCTCTCTTTCTTCCAATTTTGTCTTCTTCTTGTAGAGACAAAATCGTGACAATAGAATGCACCTAAGCTGTTTCTGCAAATCGCAATCTGCTGAGGGAGGGAATCGAAACGAGAGTGAAAATGACCTGAAGCTGCCTTACTTAACATGTATATACATATAGCCTTACCAACATATAAATTTTTATTCGATTCTTAAAAAAAATATTTATATTAAAAAGATATAACTATAAATATTAAAATTATATATTTATTTTATAATAAAATTAAAAATCCACAACTCGAAATTTTAACAAATGTTTACTTTTGATGTTCTCGAGGAAGCACATGCAAATCAAAAGTAATTTTTTATATTTAACTTATTAATATTTATTTAAATTTATTTACACTAAATATGTTCATACAAGTTGAGATAAAAATTAGATTAAAGTTTTAAATTGTCAATACAAACAAGACAAGAGTTATGTGATATACACTCAAATGAATGGATGGATAATTAAGGGGGTGTTTGGTTTCATTTAAAATAATCATTTTTATGTTTTATGGGACAAAAATCTCTTATGTAATACTATAATAAACCAACATCTTAGCTTAGTTAATAATGATGTAAACAACTGTCCAACAACAGAATAATATTTTTTTTTAATAAAATAGTAATGGGGTTTGTCTTGATCTTGATCTTGTTTGTTCACATGAATAAGCTATATAGTATTTCAAATATTAAAACGTTTGAAATGTAACAATTATTTCATACCAAAAAGGCATTCTTCCATAGGAATTACAGTTCTGCTGAGAGCTCATACTCTGTCTTTTGCTATATAAGTTGTAGGAGAGCAAGTTGGAATTCAACACTAGGTGACAAGCATACAACAAAACACTCTTTTTTTGGACGAAGAATTCAAGGCATTTTTATTCAAAGAATTTCCTATTTCACACGCTATGTTGGAGCATTTAGATTTTCTTGAAGATCTTCTATTGTGTCTAAAGGCAAAAATAAATAAATAAATAGATTATTTAGATTTAATATAAATAATATATATATTAAGATTTATCAACATGCCTTGGTTCAAATGAAAAGAATCTTTAATCATTTAAACATGAAATTTTGAGTTCAAGTTCTTCTGAATATAAAAAAAAAATGTTACCTTGCCCCAATTAGCCCCAAAAATATAATATTAAGCAATGTAGACAGACTCCTTTGGACGGTCCTGAATAAGTCGTTTTATTTATTTTTTAAATGTTTTTTTAATAATGGAAATAACAGAGGATATATGGTTAAATATAGCTTCGTACTTTGGTAGAAAAAACTAACTTCTTTCATGTACTGTAAAGAATTGTGCATTTATAAGTTGGACTTGAATTGCACAATTTATACGTTTATCCATATTTACCGATTTTCAACCTTTACTTCGTCAAAATTAATATTTTTTCCTTAAATAAAAAGAGGTTTCTAACGGGTCGGGCCTTACGTATTAGGGACATTCTTTACATTTGGGTTTATTCGGGCCCACTTGAAAGCCCCACCTGAATTTTTGCCTCTTCCTAAAAAGCCATTCCATGATAGTTTAATAAAACTAAAAAAAAAATAAAAACAACCAACAAAACATGCCACTGTTGATAAATAGTTAAATCCTTTAAATATGATGTTATGGATCTAAATTAGGCTTTGAATATAAAAAAGTCTTTATTAAAAGAGATAAAACTCACTTGATGATTTGTATATCCCTAAAACAATTGTTTCTAGCTATTAACTAGGGAATACTACTTAGATTTTACAAAAAATAATAAAAACATCATATTTATGTTTTTGTTTAACATTGCCTTAACGTATCAAGCCAAATAATATTCTTTGCTCATTCTTTTTAGCTTAATTTATACTCCTTCAGTTTTTAATATAAGATTTATTTGAGTATTTTGAAAAGATTATAAAAGCCAAATAAATTAGTTATTATGAATAAATCTAACTCCTCATAAAAAATTCATATAATATACTACTCAAATTAGTTAATTAACTCTTATATTAATTATAATTAACTAATTTATTTAACTTAATTAATCTATTCAAAAAAAGTCAACTTACTCTTATATTAAGTACTAATATCATTTACATTATGGTGTAGAACCTAGGCAATATTCATGACAGTCCTGCAATGGCTGCAAGAGGGCAGATAACTACAAATAATATTTGTACAACTTACCCATCATTCATAGGTTGGCGAATATGTGAGATATGTAACTATTTAGAGCTTGTTTGATTCTTATAGAATACTACTTTGTTGTGGTTAACTTGAGGATAATTGACAACTCGTCATGCTTAACATGGGTACCACTTAGGAAAAAAGAAAACTTCGCCCTATATTTAGATCGTGAGTGAGCCCAACTCCTTTCTAAAAATTTTTGTAAAAATAAATAAATATATTTTTTACGACTTTGATATCATCATCAAATGCATAGATAGGGATAATTCTCTGTACAACAATCTCTTATATGTTGAGCCGAATGATTTTGTTTATACCTAAACGACAAGCTTTGAGCTGTGGAGTGTGGAACCTTAATTGGCTTTCTGGAATGAGGACACAGTTTTCAACTTTGTCTCTTAGTAATGTTATCATCGCCAATCTTTGTCTTTGTTCCAACAGAACAGACATGCCAACAAAAGTACAACCAATTCAACAGGAAACAAACGTTGTAGCATGTAGGTATTATAAATATGGAACACATAACATGAAGTTATATCATCCCATTCAAAACAAAACAAACCTCCATACTTGTCTTGAAGCTTCAGTAAGTGGGGAAAATGGAGGTAGCCTCTGTGAAATGTGAACTGAGCCCAACAGGCCATAGGTCTTACATGATGGGTGGTGGTGACAGTGATGTTAGTAAGTGTGGCAAAAGGAGGCGAAGAGATTCTTCTTTGGCCATCTTAGAAGCCAATGGACAGCCACAAGAACAGCAGCCACAGGGCAACCGATCAACCACCACCACCGTAAAGAGAAGCTCGAGGTTTCGGGGAGTTAGCAGGTCAGTTATATCTTTTTATTCCAATTTCAACTCAAAAGGTCCAGCTTTAATGTTTACTATAGGCATGTTTGGACAAGAGTTTATAAAAAAAAATAACAATTTTTAGAAAATGGTTTATAAAAAAAAGTGGTTATGAAAAAAATGAGTGTTTGGATAATTATTACTAGAAGTACTTTTGTAATTAAAAAAATATCATAAAATGTATGATTTTATTAAAAGTAGGAGAAAGAAAAAATAGTGGAGAAGAGATATGAGAGAAGGTGGAAAAAAATGGTAGAAGAGAGAGGAGAGCGTGGGAAAAAGATAGGAGAAAGGAGAGATGATATAAGAAGAAGTAAAGGTAAAATAGTAATTGAGTTGTCTATAAGCTATTTTACTGTTCCAAAAATTAGTCTTAGTAATCATAGTTTGGTCCAAAAAGGCTTTTGGCCTAAATTTCAGTTTAGAAAAATTTTAAAACAAACAGATATACTTCAGTTTAGAAAACTTCAGTTTAGACAAATATATCTGTTTATTTTAAAATTTTTCTAAACTGAAGTTTAGGCCAAAAGTCTTTTTAAAATTAAGGTTTGCAAACTTTCTAAATAAGCACATTATCTCTAGTACTTCATAGACATAATTTCTTAATTATAAAGATTAATCATTTAATTTCTATAGTTTTAACTTAATTGAAACTCAGTTCCTGAATTTGAATTCTTTGTAACTTTTTCCCTACAGTCTTAACTTAATTGAAATTCACTTCCTAAACTTTAACTCAGTACAACTCTGTTCCAATAGTCTTAATTAAAACTCAATTTTTAAATTTTGACTCGATATAACTCTGTCCTTATAGTTTTAATTTGGTTGAAACTCAATTTTTAAGCTTTGCCTCAGGGCAACTTGGTATTTATAGTACTTCATGTGAATGGTTGTTTATTGGTTTGAAGCTAATAATAATATGTCGGTATGAAGCAGACATAGGTGGACAGGAAGGTATGAGGCTCATCTATGGGATAAAGGAACATGGAATCCAACTCAGAAGAAGAAAGGGAAGCAAGGTACGTAGATGTTGATGAGCACGACTTGATGTAGTTAATGTTCATTGGTTTTTATGATTGCTCACTTCTTGTTTCATTGTTTTGTGTTGTTGGAAAATGTGGATTTATTTGCTGGTATGGAGCAGTTTATCTCGGTAGGTACTCATTCCAAACAGTTTCGTCTTGAAAACTGAAGAGAGTAGAAACTAATATAACTAACCTCTTGGGATTTTTACTGATTCAGGGGCTTATACTGATGAAGAAGCGGCTGCTAGAGCTTATGATTTAGCTGCACTAAAGTACTGGGGAACTTCAACTTTCACAAATTTCCCTGTATGTTGCATGAACAGTGCAAGAGATTTACATTCATATAATCACCATTTGACGCCCATTTCTCAAGCAAGCACTGATTATTTTTGCAGGTGTCTGAGTATGAGAACGAGATTGGCATCATGAAAACTGTAACTAAAGAAGAATACCTTGCTTCATTAAGAAGGTAAACTTGTTTTGACAGCATGACTGCAGAGAATTCAATTAAAGTTCCTTAAGCAAAACTTTCGACACCGACTTTTTATTTGTCACTGAGTTTTATGTTCTTTATTACCATTTTGTAGGAGAAGCAGTGGTTTTTCTAGAGGTGTATCAAAGTACAGAGGAGTAGCAAGGTAAGATAGTTTTGAACTCAAGCCAAAAGACTGAACCTTTTCTTTTGTTTCCAATAAATAAGTATTAAGTACTGAAGGTTATCAGAAAATTGACTGCAGGCACCATCACAATGGCAGATGGGAAGCAAGGATAGGGAGAGTATTTGGCAACAAGTACCTCTACCTTGGGACTTATAGTGAGTTTTTCCCTTTTAGGCTTTGTTTGGATTCACGTAGTGTCACCTCAAAAGTAGCATTTCTCTCTCCAAAAGTCAGTTTCAGCCATTTAAGTCATGTTTGGAATGGCTTTTAAACAATAGAACTTTTACCAAAAAGTTACTTTGAATGTAAAAACATTTGTTGATACTTTTAGGCTGTGGTGCATCACGGTGTGTGAACAATACATGCATGGGGAAGTGAAAAAGCATAACCGCTCTCACTTGATAGAGTTATAAAAGCTAAAATTACTCTAAAATACCCCATTATAAAATTATTCTAAAAGGCCCAACTGACTTTTTTTTAAAAAAAAACTGTCCAAACATCAATTATATTATACTACCTAACTTTTACTCCAACTTCAGTTTGCAAAAGTTTGTTGACATAAAAGTCACTTCTACCAATGTTCATTCAAACAAGTCCTTGTTTGGGTATCTTTTTGCGTAACTTTATCTTCAAATTCATGACTGTGGAGGGTTCAACTTTATACTAATCTAAGCTTTTGGGGTGATACTAAAATGATAACATAAGAGACTCCAATAATAACAATCTCTCAGCCTAAATGTATTCATTCATCTGCAGGTACACAAGAAGAGGCTGCTCGCGCATACGACATCGCAGCAATTGAGTACAGAGGCATAAATGCAGTGACAAATTTTGACTTGAGCACATACATCGGATGGCTAAGACCTGAAGCACCTTCTTCTTCTTTACTAGTGGGAAATCCAAGCAAAGATCTTCAGAACATGACAACCTCAAACCTTGTTCAAACACAAGGAACCACTGAGGTATCCAACTTCATCCCCAGTCCATTCCCTACTGGTGCTTCTGATAGTGCAAAGAAGCAAGAAAATTCAAAATGCATGAGCTCTCTAAGTGCTTGCATTAATAACAAGTCATCTTCCCCAACAGCACTAGGGATTCTCATGAAATCCTCAGTATTTAGTGAGCTGATGCAGAAGAATCTGAATTCTGCTAATGAAGAATCAGAAGAGAGTGAATTGAAAATCCCACAAGAAGGCAGTGAAGGGTTTGGAGTGGCTTTTGATCATGAAATTTCAAGTAACTCTTTCTTATGCCCTTCCAATAATAATAGCAGATTTTTCGTGGAGTCACCAGAAGAAAGCACGTGGCCATGGTATCATAGAACCGCGCAATCCCCATGGAGTGGTGCTTTAAACTGACCGTATTTTTGAGCTTTTTTTTCCTGTTTACAATCACAGTTGAGAGTAAAATCTCCTTTCTGCTAAGACTTTTTCTGTTCATAAATGGGATTGCTCAATTATATGGAAGAACTTCAGATCTATACTTAGAAAGTTAGTCCCAAAAATTTAAAAGTGTAAAGAGCAAACAAACTGTAATTTTTTGTGCAGATCTTGAGAGAAGAGAACTTATTTTTCTCCTATAAGGCAATATATGATTGAAGTTGTTATGCCAGGAATCATTATGTTGGCTTTCTAAGAGACAGGACTAAGTATTACTAGGTAAGTCAATCTAAAAAGCCAAAATCAATAATAAATTAACACATTAACATATCATGAATAAATTTTTAATGAGAATTAAGACATTTATAAATTAAATTTATCTTCAGAGCCCCTGCCATTTTTCTTCAGATTACTGTGGAAGTCATAATGCCACATCCAAATGCCTTATAGACATTGGCTCTTGGCAACCTACAAACTTGGGGTTTATAACAACAGAGGAAGAAAAAGAAAGAAACTACATGCTCTGTTATGTACAATACTCATAGAATCACTATTTACTGGATCAAGTATAAGATAAGGAGCCATGCAGGCTTCATTTATCTAATGGTGGGAAACAGCAAGAGAATCACAACAATGAGGGGCCTGTTGGGAAAAAATGGATCTGTAAAGTTCCTAGCCAAGAAAAGCAGATGAGAGGTAATTCAAAATGCTGGGTCACTATCTGCTGAAACCTTGTCATCAACACCTGATTGAAGTAGCCTGCAAAATGAAGGGAAGGCCAAGCGTCAGAATGACGGATACGTATGCAGCACTACCTATTAGAATTTTGAGATATAGGTATATATTAGGTTATCTTTTTATGAAAATGACTAGAGTCATTTGATAGGACTTCCTTTAATATTATACTTTTAATCATTTTTCGAATTAATTAATGTGGGACTCAGGACTCTTCTAATAGCACCCACTACATTCTTCCATGAACAAAAGGGGTGGAGGGGGGAAGGGAGAAGGGAGAAGAGATTCAAAACACCAAAAATGAATTAATTCAAACCTCAACATTATTGGGGTGCGGTGCTGCTCTAGTTTATCCATACTGTTTTGCATGATTACATCTGAAGCGGACTGTTCTAGACCTGTAGATAAGGTGCCTGCAATGCCTTTAAGACCCTACAAGTTCGGACATAATCATCTGAGAAGAAAGTTCAGATGATGAAAGCATTAGAGTACCAATGCTGGTGGAGATAAATACAAGTTAACTTCAAATGACTTCTTTGTTAGGCAAGAGAACTAAAATGGCATGTATGGAACAAAGCCGCTTTCAAACAATTTCAAATCAGATTTGGTTGTCAATGTTAGGATATGTAGATAATAAGTAAATAACGAGTAAAGGGTAGGAAGAAACCTTCAGACTGGGACTTCCACCATACGTGAGCACACTAGGGAACTTTCCAGGAAGTTTCAGCTGCTTCTGCTGAATATTTACAAATATTATATCAAATTAATTTGCGTAATCCTGCAACCATGCTATTGTATCAGAAATTTCCTTCAAGTGCAATGAATTTTAAAGAAACAATGATAGATATAAGTTGTTAAATTGAATAGGACAAGAGAAAGTTCTATCTGCTTCCAACTCAATGATGACAATCTTGCCTTCTGGAAGGCATAATTATCCACGGTAAGAATGGACCGGAAAGATAGAGGGATAGGGAAAGATAGAGGTGACATATAAATATTTATCAATTGTTTGGATAAAAAATATAAATATACATGATGTCTAGATGTTTCTTTATCTATGGCCTAGGGTTGACATCTAAAACAAGGATTGAGACTGAGCAAACTTGGAGACATACTTTTTATTTTGAAACTTAAGAAGTTCCTGCTTGTTAGACTTAGGAAGGAGAAAAAGGGAAACACAGGCCTTTATCTCTCCTCACTTGCTTTTCAGTTTCGGTAGTGGCAGTGGCAGTTGTAACAGCCCAAGTAGTGCTGCCATGAGACGAAGGTAACTGTCTGATATTGCTAGAAAAGGAACTAACTGCTGCTGGTAACTACTGTTTTTATTTTCCTTAAAACTGACAGGATTTTCTGCTCCATGTGGCACTGCAAAATGGTGACCTGGTCAATTGTAATGCTGACTCTGTAATTTAGCCTCAAATTCAAGAGCCACTCTTGCAGCCTTGTAGACCGTGCGAGGCTTATGTATTTTAACATCTGACTGCAATTCCTCCCTCAATCCATTGATGAACACTCCAAGCAAGCAGTGTTGAGGCCATCCATGCGCCCTTGAACAACGCCTAGCGAACTCTTGCCTGTATTCATGCACGGTGCCTGTTTGCTTGATGCTGCACAAGTAAACATCTGGTTTCTGGAACTCAGCAGGGCAGAAATTCTCTTTTAAAATTTGAGTAAGTTCCTCCCAGAACCGAATGGTGCTTCTAGAAGAGACCCAAATAAAAATATCTAGAGCATCACCCTCTAAGTTATTTGCTGCCACATCAACTTTTAGTTCTTCGGGAGTTTGATAGTAACGGAAATATTTTTCAGCCTCCATTATCCAGCCATGTGGATCTCCTCCTTCGAACCTTGGAAAGAGGACGCTTTGAAGGATTTTCACTCCACCAAGGACTGTCATGCTCACTATCTTCGGTTCTGATGGGAACACATTCTGCTTCTTCAACTCGGATATATCAGCATCCAAGCGACTTAACTTTGCAACTATGTGAGACAACTGCTGGGTCAACTGATCAGTGGATGGAGGTGGAACCAATTCATTAGGCCCGGATGGAACTCGAGAAGGTTCATGATTGGGGTTGGGTAAGATGGGTTCAGTGTTCACCATTGGCTCTCAAGGGTAAAGGCTAGGGAAAAGAAGGGATCTCCAGAACCAGGATCTGAATTCTAGAGAGGAGAGAGATAAATTTTCTGAATAAAATACTTCTCATTCATAACTTTGACAGCGAACAAGTCTGATATTAATTGTCTAATACACTAACTGTAAATAACTGCTCTGTACTAAGCATATAAACTGGAATTAACTGGCATTATCTTAACTAACATAAGACACTTGTAATCACTGCTTCTGGAAATAAATGGAAAAACAAGAAGAGAACTTTGTGGCAACTTGATTTCTCATTCAAATGAAAATTGAGAATTATGCCTGAACTTCGAATTGTTTCTCTTTCATTATTCTACACAAGCAAGACCATTCCGACTAATTAATCATGTCATGAAATAAACATACCAATGTTCCCACTTCTTGTTGCAAGGTAAACAAGTCCTCGTGGAAATCAGTAATAGTATTTCTAACTCCAGTAACCTGCTTAAGTATGAAAATTTTATAGGGGTTTTAGTTTTCTGATGACGTTTAGTTAAATTTTATAGCCAACCCTGACCTCTGTGATTCATTAGAAGTTCTGATGCATGTATTCCTTTGTAAGTAAGTAGTAAATTCATCAATGTAACCGTGTGTATGAGTAACATGTATGCCAAGAAATGTGCGGGACTGCTATGCATCTTACAAGAATACGAGTGTAAAGATAAAACCTCATCCTTAATTGACCGTGCCAACTCATTCTGTTTAAGCATTTTGTCATCCAAATGTCGAATTCTCTGCTTCAAATGCTTCTTGGCATCCTGCAAACAAAAGAATCCGAGGAAATTAAAAGATGCACCAATATGGAAACAACAAACCTTATCCCCACTAGGTGAAGTCGGCTGCATCTATCGCGCAGTATCATAGTGTTCAATCAAATGTTAAACAAAAGGTATCGCTCTATAACTTTATTGAGTGTTATCTTTTGGTGGTACATGCAATAGTCTTCTTGCTAAATTCCCATGTCTTTTGCACCAATATTTAACGATGATTAGATAATTAAATATCATCAAATTAAGACCCTACATTCATCATCATAGGACGCTCGGGTCCATATATATCATCAAACCTCTTACTGATGACTTAATGATGCCTCTTTATTTCAATGAAACGAATATAATCTTTTTTCATGAAACCTTTCAAGAACATGGGGTAGATGGTGCACTCGCTTGTTCAAAACGTACTATCTCACTCATGCAGGAGCCAAAACTAATATATGAATTCCATTGCGATAAATAAAGAAACACGTACAGCGATGACATCTGAGGCATGCAGCAACTTTTTGGTCAAATTTGAAACTGTCTTTTCCATGCTACGTTTTGTCACGTACATAAGACTTGAGAATGAAAGGCCCTAACATTTAAAATATCAGTATATAAAAGCTGCTATAAGGGAGAAAAATGCCACATTCCAATCAAATGAAATAACGAACTCTTAAGTATCTTAGTAGTTCAGAAGCTTCCACCAAATGTAGCCATATCCCAGAGCACTCAAGGCGGCCGCTGGCGCTACAGGGGATAATATATTTCCGGCAAAAAGGGACAGGGACGTAGTATTTCACAATACATCAATGATCGATAATGTGCAGTAGCTATGTTCTAAAATAACATCTTAAGAGAGTAGATGGTATAATATACCAGTTTGTCCAGAACTCCCAATCAGTGTCGGCCTATTATTCAAGGCAGATTGTTGAATTTCATAGGCTAGACGACCCACCTATGGAATAAGTTCAAGCACTTCTTTTTTGTGACAAAAACTTACAGAAAGAGATAAGACGTATTATATTAAACTGGTTCAAGAATATTTTGTTTTTATTATTCCTGAGACGCAATAGCATCTGAGCTCTCACATTCACCATCAGATTGATCTCCACGTTTTTCCAATCTCTTCAGCAGAATCTATGAACAGAAAATATAAAAACCCGTTAGGAGAAATGAATCGTAATATCCAAAAATTGTGATTGAGCATCTGAATCCTTCCTATTGTCTGCATGAAGTGTTGCAGTTACATGCAGAAGTAAGCTAATACGTCATCAGGACAGGAGAAAATGTACGTTGAACAATGATCAGATTAGAAGTTACAAAGTACTTGTCTAAAACAAATATCTCCTCAATTCCAAACAGGCCACACAAAATCCACCAGCGGGGAAAAAATCCAAACTTACCCAATAAGTTTTAGGCTACATGGAACAAAAAAAGAAACTGCAATTTTTGCTGTGCTAACGTGAATGCTATTAAGCTTGATCAAGAGACTAAACAAGCATTATAGGTAGCATGAATTATTACATGGAGCTCGGCAAGCAAGTCTGATAATTTGCCGTTCTTCAAAAGGATAGTGCCAATGAATCCTGAAAACAGTAAAAGCAAAATCCGCATCCCTGTTTAAACTTCAGGTACGATTGAAAGTGTGTTTGAATGAGAGAGGAAAAGAAGTACCAGCTCCAGCTAAGATAAGGATCGTCGAAACTCCAATTCCAGTCTGCATAGCCATGGCTGATTATAATAACGCGGAATCAGAAACCACGATGGTTGAGAGATAGAAGAAGAAGGCGCGTTATATCGGATTTTCGGCACCTTGCTAGTACTCGCAAGGTTAGAGATAGTTCGTCACAGAATGCTAACATGCAACTTATTCGAACGTGCAACTGATGCAACCCTCAATTGGAAGGACGATGCTTTGATTAACTTAGATCCGAGTATCTTTTTTTATCAATTAACATTGCTGTGATTGATAAAAACAGATTATTTTGTTAAAAAAAGGAATCAGTGTGTTCTTTTCTTTTCTTTTTTTAATTTAGAAACTATTTTAAATGTAAGACAATATTTAGCCAAAACAAATAAGATAATGAGTTTACAATATATTATATAAGTGTGATTCTAGATGTATGATCATGAAGATTAAAAAAAAAGATTTGTTTAATCAAATATGACTTTTTTTGGTAAAAAATCAAATATGAGTGTTGATCAAAATCAATGATATATAATATTAAATCTATAATAATTTAGTATTAAATGTTATAATTAATATGATTATTTTCTCAAACTTTATATAGCATATAAAACTTCCATTTAGTTTAATAAATTCAGTAAAATATATCTATATATTATGTTTGTTGTTTTTATTTGGTACCATATATTTGTTGTATTTTACGTTGAAAAATGCTAATTTGCGCATAAATCACATTCAAATTATTTTTAAGGGTCTGCTCATCGCATGGAATCAGAAATTCTTAGACTCCTGAAGCAAACGACGTTTAGATTCTTTCGTATTAAAAAAAATAATGAATGAGAGAGAATGACTAAATGAATAAGGCCAAATCAAGCTGCGGAAAACGACATAAAAAAAAGAGACCAATTTGAGAATTTACTTTAAGTTAAAACATCATAATTTAAAATTATACAAAAAATGATGATGAAAATTGATATATATAATAAAAAATATAATTATATCTTATAAAAATATAAATTCGATTTACTTTAATATTGTAAGCGTTCTTTTAATAGACAATTTTATAAATTTTTTATAAATATTCTTTGAACCCCATTGCTGTGCCCTAATCTTAATGAATGATAGATGCTGAATTCACATAAACTTCTCTTTATAAAAAAAATTAAACAGAAAGTATCTCAATATTTTAATTAATTATTACAAATACATGCTATTCATCTTGAGCATGTGGAGTAATACTAATAGCTCTTGTAGTAGGACATGTCCTGACATTGTGGCCATTCTTGTGGCACAAACGACACTTGTATGGTCTTGGAGAAGCTGTCGTTTTGGAGGCAGCAACTAGTTGAGGGCACGTCCTGAGATTATGGCCATATTGACGACAATTTTTACAGCGATAAATTTTCACAGGTCTGCCGTTCCGATGGCTTATCCTTAACTTGCTGCATGTTCTTCCTTTATGGCCTTTTTCCCCACATAGCCGGCACGTGAATTGCCGATCCACCGAACTATCCTTCAGTTCTGGACAGTAGTGTCTCCTATGCCCTTCCCGTCTACAGTTTTGGCAGGAAGAAATTCACTCCTGCTCCACACAAATTAAGACCACTTACCAAAATATGTATTATATACTACTTTTTTTATCATTAATATAAAACATATTTAACTAATTTAATTAAATTAAGAAAACTAATTAAGTTAATTAATATGGTATATTTTTTTTCAAATACTTGAGCCATCTTTCTCAATTCTCTCCCCCTCTATTACTTTTTTATTGTTAAAAAAATATCAATACAACAATTTAGGAAAACATAGATAAATATAAAAAATATATCTTATATTTATGATAAAAAATAATACCCTAAGGACCGAAGAAGTACAACTACAACAACAACATAAACCTTGTCCTATTATGTGGTATTGGCCATTAAGAGATTCGGCAGATTTTTATGTTGGCTGTGAAGGGTCCAACACAACCCTCTTTATTTATTTAGGCTTAAAGACCAACTATGAAATATAGTCGGAGTTAACTATGTAATGTGTGTGTGTGTGTGTGTTAAGTCGTGTAGTTCAAAAATAGTGAAACACTCCTTGAGTAACGCGCATTCATCTAGTTCATAGTTTGCAAAATCAGATTGACTTGGAGCACATTCCAAACATGGTTTGCTCAAACTTGACACTCGAAAAATGTAGTCTGGGGTGATGTCAAATGTTAACCCTGACATCAATAGCCTTGTAACTCGTAAGCATGTAAGCTCTCATACTGTTAGTGTCTGCCCTTCAATTAAAAAAAAAAAACAATGTCACCCCAAACATGCTATTCAATGTTTCCAATCTGGTTGACCTTGTGATCCATAAATATTCAGTCTAAAAGGCCAAAGTCATAAAAAACCGATCAATTTGGAGCTAAACTTGATCAAAAATCAGTTTTTGATTTTCTTTTCTTCCTCCTCTACGTTGGAGTTATATTGGGTCAACATGTTTTATCATGCTGCTGTGTATATATATATTGTGTCAGTGTGATGCTTCTCAGCTGCTAACGCCTAACGCAATGGCAAAAACTATTAGGTGGGGCTATCAAACTGACCTTTCATGACAATGCTCCTTTTGTGGCGATTTTCTAGATTACTAAAGAAAGCTTTCATAGTTTCAGAGGTTTGCTTTCTAGCTGCATCAGTTCCCTTGGATTTCTGCACTCGTCACAGAGTAATGCATTATCATTTACCAATAGCAATGCAAATTATAAAATTTATGACAGGTCACCATTTTCATAGATAATGAACAGTGGAATGCAAATGCATTCTTTAGACTCCATGTAATGTACGAGAGACCCACATCTAATAATCCAGAAACTTCAAATATGCCAAAGTTCTAATGCTTCCTCAAGAAGAGAGTGTGAATGTACCCAATTCCAACAAAATTCATAGGAGGTTCAAGTAATTTACACAAAGTCTTTTAATTATGATAAGAGAAATGAATGTATCTGATTCAAACCTTAATTGCCGCCACTCTCTGAGCATGAAGCATGGGATCACGATGGATAATCTTCATTCTCTTGCTGAACAGACCGGTTTTTGCGTTGAGATCCTGTGATCATCCAACTAAACGAAGATAATTAAATTTTTGTCCTAACCAATCTCTATCACCTGTGTGAACGTGCATGCGTGTGTGTGCATCCCAACTCATGGCATGTCTAAGTGCACTAATTACAAGGATGGTGGATCAAAACAAAATATATGCATGTCGGCATGCAGATAAAGATAACCAAAATAAGGTTAAGCAGTCAACTAACTTTCAATGAGCGACTAATCTTTAATCCAACTTCAGGAGATGGTGACGGGTAAACGCGCTTCGATTTTTTCTTCACATCCAGTTTTATGTCCAAATTATCAACTTCATCATCTTCCTTCACTTTGAGTGGGGAACTGGGAGGAGGACAAACCACTTTAACAACCATCCCACATTGCAAGTCATAATTTTAAATATTGAAGCAAATGAACAACATATTTGAACTTTTTTTCAAGTATGTTGACTAAATGTAACAATCATCATTCTCATCAAAAGGACTAAAAACTAGGAGTTATTGTTTTCACCTGAAATAATAGCCTTCTAAAAGAAAGAGCCAAGACATTCTACCAAAAAGTAGAGCATATAACTGAACAATGAACTAGCATGAACTATACCCATATCTTAAGCAAGATAAGTGGTTTAGAGAAAGAAATAGCTAAAGCCATAATTGCAGATCAGTGTTTACAAGAGGCTTAGTACAATAACCAAAAATATAATAGCAGCAAAACAGGAATAGATAGTTGTTCTTATGTTACATGGAACGTGCTCTTTCCCATGGTCTTTCATCAATTGATTCTTCCCAAGTAACACGAGCTCCTGAACACTGGTGGCAAGTAACAATACCCTGTACACATGAAAGTCAAAGAAAAGTGTGAAATATATAATTTGGTTCGAATCATTTATGACTTAATTCTAAGTATCTAGAACAGATATGTCTGAATAAAATGTTGATATGAATCGTATAATCTCACATTTACACAAACAATTTATGTATCCCTAACAAATATCACCATGATCTTATAATTTTCATGACCTCCTAAAGCAATGTTTGCATATTGTACCTCTGTTTATATAAAGACAAATGTGTAATCATATACCTTGCCACCACACTTTGGACAGTCTGATCTTGATCTTTCTATTCCACACTCTGTACAAGGAGTATAACCCCTTCCCCGGCAGCTTGGACAAGGTAACTCTCTGTGTACTGTCCATTTGGACCAAACCACGACCTTGGCTCCGATGTTTGAGAGCTGCCATTGCTGAAATGAATACGTGAAGGATATATAAGTTATTATAACAACAAGAACAAGCCTTATCCCACTAAATGGTTCGGCTACATGGATCTATCAAAAACATATATAGGTTCTTATGTCTTCCCAATAACACCGCCACTTCATGAAATATAAAAATGGAAGAAACCATACCACCAACTTCCCAATTTTATAATGTATATTGAGCAACTGAAACAAAATTGGCATTATTGTATGAATTGTCTTTTTCTTAATTTGACCAGCAAATTAAGTATGTTGGTTTAACTTAAAGGGAATCAAAGGGCACTCAAGGTCAAAGATCAAGCACAGAAAGTTTACTATCATTTCGAAACTAGTCATTTGAAACCACTAATCCATCCAATTTCACACGTAACCTTTTTCCCCTTCTCGAAAGATTTCATAGAGTAGCGGGAAGGGAATGAGAAGAGAGGGAACACAGTAGAAGAGCAAGAATGAGAACTTCGCTACATGCGTATATATAGACATAATAGATACAGTGACTCATAATATAAGTAAAGTCGTTATACTTCACTAAACTAACACTTGTTATTTTAAAGAAACAGCAAAAAAAAATGTTCTAACCTCGGCTTGGGCTCCACATCGAGACCGAACAATTCCTCAGGAGGACCATAATCCAACTGCTATAAAAACACTACATCACGAAAAACCGCCGCAACACAACATTCACGAGAGAGAGAGAGAGGCCACCTGTTTTGGGGCTGGCAACGAAAAGGAATCATCGGTACAAGCGATGCATGGATAGAAGGTCATGTTGGTGTTGGAAGGGAGAAAAATCAAGAACCTCGTGTTCGTTCGCCTCCATGTAGAGAACCTCGGAAGGTGAAATGGAGCAAGGAAGGAGTGAATTTCATAGGAAATCATGAGGAAAAGAGCGTTTGATGCTGGTGAGAACAATTTGTGAATCGCGAAGGATATTTGCGTATCAGTGTGTCGTTGTGTTGGGGGACGTGCGGCTAGAAGGGGGAGAAAAGGGCGAGTCTTTTTCATCTGAATCTGATGGCGATAAGACCACGTGTGTCTGAGGTGGGGTTACATGTGGATTATTCAACCCTCAAAACCGCCACTGTTACAAAATAAACATCTCAAAGGTATTACAATCAATTCAGATTGTATCATACTCAAACATAAACACATATGAGATACAGCGGAAGACTTAAAGTTATCTCTTGCTATTAACCTGATTGATCTGAGAAGAACTGGAATCAAATGAGATACCTGTCAAAAGAGAACACTGTCAGATAAACAACAGGTTCTTCCAACTGGTGATTAGGCACAGTGATAGCAACTTGTTCTTAGCCGTCACCAGTGGGGAACCTTCAAAGGCGAGCTAAAAATAGGGTTTCGCTCTGGACTCAGAGAAGAGATCTTATACTCAATGAATTGTTAATTTCCACCATCAGAAAATTAACCTTAAATAAACTGAGTCAATAACCCTCCTTAGACTGGGCTCAATGACTACGGGCCACACTCAGAAATATTTATTAATTATCCTAATTAATATCTAAATACGTTATAATAATAATAAATATCCAACATTCTCCCACTTGGCCCGTATACTCAATGCCATCACCCTGTCTAGGTAAACTGATGTCGCGCTACAAGAATCAAGGTGATAAGTTCCCTTTTATCAGGTATTACCTTCCATGTATTACATGTAGCACCATCACATAATGGGTTTCACAATATACATAAACTTAATGTTCATAGGTTCCTGTCTCAATGTTTATCAATTCAATAACACGAAATGTATACAATCACAAATTGAAATGATAAACCACAAAATATAATTTCATTGCTCATACCTCCACTAATCAAAAGTAGGACGAAGTCCCATATGAGGTACATGTGTGACAAAGATGTTCGGCTTCAACCCTTTCGTCAAAGGATCAGCCAACATGTCCAATGTACTGATTCGCTCAACTGAAACTTGGCTATCCTGAACCCTCTCTCTCAAGCAAAGGAACTTAAGTTCAACAAACTTGCTGTGACTTTTATTCCTTTTATTGTTCGCTATGGCCACCGCAGCTGTGTTATCACAGTACATTCTGATTGGCTTGGAGACTGAATCCACAATCTTAAGCCCAGCAATAAAATTCCTTATCCAAATAGCTTGTGAACTTGCTTCAAAACACGCAATATACTCAGCATCACCGGTAGAAGGAGCTGTTTGAGTTTGCTTAGCACTCCTCCACGATATAGCTCCTTCTGCCAATAGGAAGATGTAACCAGATGTAGACTTGTTCGAGTCTACGCATCCTCCAAGATCTGAATCTGAGTATCCAATCACGTCCAAACTGTCTGTTCTCCTGTATGTGAGCATGTAGTGTTTAGTACCTTGTAGGTACCTAAACACTTTCTTTGCAGCTGTCCAATATACTTCCCCAGGATTGCTTTGGTATCTTCCCAATATACCCACAGCAAAAGCGATGTCAGGTCTTGTACAAACCTGCGCATACATCAAGCTTCCTACCGCTGAGGCATATGGGACCCTTTCCATCTGTTTCCTATCAAGCTCGATTTCAGGACATTGACTTAGACTAAACTTGTCTCATTTTTCAATAGGAGCCACGTTAGATGAACAGTTCTACATCCTAAATCGTTCAAGAATTTTGACAACGTAAGCCTCTTGAGATAAACCTACAAGACATTGGGTTCTATCTCTATGGATCTTTATGCCAATGACATAAGAAGCCTCACCCATGTCTTTCATGTCAAAACTCTTGAACATAAACTGTTTCACCTCACGTAATAGTCCCAGATCATTGGTAGCAAGTAGTATGTCATCCACATACAAAATCAAGAATATGATTTTACTCCCACTAGCATTATGGTATATACAATCATCCATGATGTTCTCAACGAAACCAAATAATGTGATCACTTCATGGAACTTCAAGTACCACTGCCGTGAAGCCTGTTTCAAACCATATATTGATTTATTCAGCTTGCACACCAATTGATCTTTACCTTTTGCAACAAGACCCTCAGGCTGCTTCATGTAGACTTCTTCCTCCAGTTCACCATTGAGGAAAGCAGTCTTAACATCCATCTGGCACTGCCATGAAGCCTGTTTCAAACCATATATTGATTTATTCAGCTTGCACACTAATTAATCTTTACCTTCTGCAACAAAACCCTCAGGCTGCTTCATGTAGACTTCTTCCTCCAGTTCACCATTGAGGAAAGCAGTCTTAACATCCATCTGGTGCAACTCCAGATCAAAATGGGTAACCAACGCCATGATGATACGGAATGAATCTTTCTTAGATACAGGTGAAAACGTTTCACTGTAATCGATTCCTTTCACTTGAGTGAATCCCTTTGCAACTAACCTAGCCTTGCATCTATCGATGTTGCCTTGTGAGTCTCTCTTGGTTTTGTAAACCCATTTGCAGCTAATGGCCTTAGACCCACTAGGCAACTCTACAAGTTCCCAAACATGGTTGTTTGCCATGGAATTCATTTCATCAATCATAGCATCATGCCACAACTTGGAGTTTGCACTCCTCACAGCCTGAGTAAACGACAAAGGATTATTCTCAACACTTATATCACAGTCAATCTCAGCAGAATACACTACATAGTCATCAGGTAATGCCGGTCTTCTCTCTCTAGTTGACCTCCTCAATTCAACCTCTTGGGTTAAATCAAGTTGCTGAACAATGACATCCTCTATCACATCTTGTGGTGGTTCCACTTGTGTGATAGGTTAACCATCAAATATGTGTCTGTCTTGTTCAGCACCGTCAACTTGAGCCATAGGGTCTACATCACGTTCAATGTCAATCCCAACAGTGGGATAAACATTGACTATTGATATCCCCTCATGAATAATATTAGTGGTTCGCTCTATGTGATCATCTGATGGACAATCACTCCCACTAATCACATCATTCTCAAGAAACTTGGCATTCCTAGACTCTATAAACCTTGTAGAAAGTGGAGGACAATAAAACTTATAACCCTTAGACCTCTCCGCATAGCCTACAAAGTAAGCTCTGATGGTCTTAGGATCTAACTTCTTCTCCTGTGGATTATACACTCTTACTTCAGCAGGACAAACCCATACCTTGAAATGATTTAAACTGGGTTTCCATCCTTTCCAGATTTCAAAGGGTGTCTTGGACACTGCCTTTGTTGGAACCCTGTTCAATATGTATGTGGCTGTCTTGAGTGCTTCCTTCCACAGAGAAGACGGTAGTTTGGAGCTACTCACCATGCTCCTAACCATGTCCAGCAAAGTCCTATTTCTTCTCTCAGCTACACCATTCATGTCAGGTGATACAGGCATAGTGTATTGAGCCACTATACCTTGCTCTCGAAGAAATTCAGCAAATGGACCTGCTGCTTGTCCTTCACTAGTGTATCGCCATAATACTCACCACCACGGTCTGATCTCACAATCTTGATTGGTTTCCCAATCTGTTTTTCTACTTCTACTTTATAATCCTTGAAAGCATCTAATGCTTCACTTTTATTATAAAGCATGTAGACATACATATATCGTGAGTGATCATCAATAAAGGTGATAAAGTACTTTTGACCATGTGCAGTCAAATCAGGGCAACAAATATCCGTGTGTACAATTTCTAGCAACTTAGAACTTCTTCTAGCCCCCTTATGTGACTTATTGGTCTGCTTTCCCCTTATGCAGTCCACACAAGAATCAAACTCCGAATGGTTTAAAGATGGAAGAATTCCTTCTTTATTTAACCTTTTGATTCTATCAACGGAGATATGACCCAATCTCCTATGCCACAGGCTATAAGAATTCTCATCGATGACACTTCTCTTAGTACCATGCGTAACAGAAAGAGATTGAGCCGAATTAGAAACAATTTTAAACAAGCCATCAATCATAACCAAATTCGCAATCAAAACTGAATTCTTTGTCAAAGTCATACGTTTCTTAGAAAGAACTAGATGATAATCAAATGGAATGAGCTTTGACATAGAAATCAAATTTCTCTTGTAAGAGGGAACATAGAAAACATCATAGAGTTCCAAAATATTTTGATTTGAAAGATGAATGCGAAAGGTTCCAACGGCTTTCACAGGATCTCCTCTCCCACTGCCTGAAAGGACAGTTTCCTCATTGGGATGTAAAGACCTGCTTGACATAAAGCCCTGCATGGTAGTCGAAATATGAATCATCGAACCAGTGTCAATCCACCAAGTGTCATCATTAACGCTAGAAAAGTTAGACTAAAAAATAACACACGATGAAAGCATACATTTCATTTCCATAATATGTCGCCTCACACTGCCAATACCTGTAAGCCTCACAGCACATAGTTCAGACGTGATGGCACCACCCATCTGCTCGCCTGTTAGCTTGAATTGCTTGTCTAAGGCTTCCAGGTATCCCTTAGATGTGTCGCATTTAGGGACTGCTGACCTAATGCTCCTAGAGATCCTTTGTCTTATAAGCAGAAGAGATGAGCGGTTACTCCGCTCCCACATATTATACCTTTCCTTTGCCTCTCTGTCATCAGAGGCATCATCAGGTCTCGGAGGTTTATCAAACCTCAAGGCATAATCCAAGTCCAAGAAACCAAACTGCAGCAAAATATTATCTCTCCAGTCAGCATAGTTAATGCTACCATCTAAGATTGTTTTGTTGCTTACATTAGCCATAATCCGGGGAGCAGCAATTGGATCTGCAAAATGAGAACAGACAAACACACAAAGAAAAGCTCACATTAATAATTTGAAGCAATCACAAGTCACTGTGCCATATATGCATGCTTAGCTCAAATGTAGCATGCAAGCAGTATAAATACGTATCACTAATGTCTACCTGTGGGCAAAGACATTAGCATAACCAGGTATTTATCTCAAATGGTAGATTAGAACGCATTCGTAATTTCCCAATGCCTGTGGGCTAATTAGAAAATAACGAGACCATTCTATCCCACCCTAATTAAATGTACAATTATGAGATATCTACCTGTGGGCAAAGATAAATCATAGCTATACATTTAATTACAAATGATATTTTCAATCCAGATGTGATTAATAAATGCATGCAACAGATTCAATAAACAAGGATGATGTGGCTACTCCTCAAGAAACTGCACGCTAACCACAAATATCATTCACGTGCATTGAAAATCCAAATATGCACAATTTAATTGAGAAATTAATTCTCCCCTAATTAAATGTACAATCATGATATATCTACCTGTGGGTAAAGATAAATCATAACTATATATTTAATTATTATTGATATTTTAAATCCATATGTGATTAATTAATGCATGCAACACAAACAAATGAGGATGCTGTGGCTACTCCTCACAAAACTGCATACTTATCACAAATATCAATAACGTGCATATAAATCCAAATATGCACAACAAAATGGAGCATTTAATAAATTAATATTAAAATTCTTCCACTATTTCATGCACCCAAAAATGTCTAACAAATTAATTTCAACTCAAAATATTTTTACAAAAATTAAACAGTTAATTAATTGCCAAGGGAGAAATTAAAAACAAAATAGACAATTAAATAACATAAAAATTAAAATTTGTAAATTCCTTTCTCCCAAAAATAAAATGATAAAGAAATTAATTTAAACATTTACCGTGCATGAAATAGTAATTTTGATTTTCTGGAAAATCAAGTTAAATTGCCCAAAATAATTTTCTGGAAATAAAACTA
Organism: Leucaena leucocephala; assembly: GCA_037074615.1. Taxonomy (NCBI): domain Eukaryota; kingdom Viridiplantae; phylum Streptophyta; class Magnoliopsida; order Fabales; family Fabaceae; genus Leucaena; species Leucaena leucocephala. The sequence goes on along the minus strand of CM073567.1, from coordinate 18,298,807 downwards.
AGTGGCCCATATACAAAAGTTCAAAAATAGGGCCCAAAATAATTTCTAGAAACCAAAACCCAAAATCAGGCCCAAAATACAAGGCCCAATCTGTTTCTAAAAAAAATATTAAACAGTGGCGGCCCAGTTAGAAAAAACTTCAGCCCAGAAAAGAAAGAAAGAAAACCTTTACTGGAGGCCCAGATGCATTGCACAAAAAAAAAATATTGATTCTGGCAGCCCAGATCTCGGCCCAGCAGGAGAAAAGAGAAAAAAAATTAAAATAAAACTCCTGCAGCCCAAACTGCGCTTTGGCCCAGAGACCTTTTTTTTTTAATAACAAAATGGCCCAGATCTCGTTGGCCCAGCAGGAAAGAAAAGAAAGAAGAAAAAAATATTCCTGCAGCCCAAACCTGCGCAGCCCGTCAACAGCAAACCCTTTTTTTTATATGAGCGGTAGGGTCGAGTATCCACTGTCGCTGAGTCAGTTTAACCTACCCAACTCAGCGACCCGTTTCTCCTCCATTCTGCAGGAACAGCCAGCCGCGACTCTCACCCAGGAAAGCGACGCCGGCGACTCCCGACAGCAGCAGCGACACCTGAGGGGCTCACGGTGGCCGCAACATATCTCCTCCTGCAGACGGCGCCAGCAACGTTTCATGGCAATTTCCTGGCGACTGATCTCCAGAACAGTGATGTCGGTGACTCTGTTCTGGTGACTTCTGGCTCCTTCTCTGGCGGACAGTTTCAACAGGGGCATCGCGCATGGACGGACACAGCGACTCAGACTTTCTCGTCGAACACTCTCACCGTTACGGTGGATCCACGGAGCCTCTCTTGCCAGTTTCACAGTATCTCCGTCGTAGAAGAGAAGAACACGGTTAAAAATAATAATGAAAATAAAAACAAATTGTAATCTTTATTCATCCCATATGTATCTCATGAACACAAATGATCAATAAGTAAAGCAGATGTAATCTCAAACAAGGCTCTGATACCACATGTTAGAAAATAAACATCTCAAAGGTATTACAATCAATCCAGATTGTATCATACTCAAACATAAACACATATGAGATGCAGCGGAAGACTTAAAGTTACCTCTTGCCATTAACCTGATTGATCTGAGAAGAACTGGAATCAAATGAGATACCTATCAAAAGAGAACACTGTCAGATAAACAACAGGTTATTCCAACTGGTGATTAGGTACAGTGATGGCAACTTATTCTTAGCTGTCACCAGTGGGGAACCTTCAAAGGCGAGCTGAAAATAGGGTTTCGCTTTGGACTCAGAAAAGAGATCTCACACTCAATGAATTGTTAATTTCCACTATCAGAAAATTAACCTTAAATAAACTGAGTCAATAACCCTCCTTGGACTGGACTCAATGACTACGGGTCACACTCAGAAATATTTATTAATTATCCTAATTAATATCTAAATACGTTATAATAATAATAAATATACAGCCACATCATAAACCAGCCTCTGTTCAAACACTCTTCGTCTCCCCCGTTTGAGCGCCGAATGAATGACTTCTCCTTCGGTCGTCGTCTTCGTTGTTGCAGTTGCAGATGAGAAAACAGAGTTGCATCTGTCCCATATCAAAGTTGAAGACGAGAAAACAAAGTTAGGGTCCATTACTGTTCCTCTTTCAAAAGAAAACTGTGGCTTTGATTGCAGACTTTAGCCTTCTCGGTTCTCACTGAACTCAAATCAGGTGGGTATCGAAGAACGACCATCATCCAAGTGTTACCATTTGAGCTGCAGATATTTGTTTCTCGTCCCTCCGTGTTGGTAAGGAACAAGCATGCCTCTTGAGATAGACTTGAACTTTGATTGCGTTGAAGCATCAATCCTTAACTCTCCTTTCGGAAGAATAATCGCAACGTTTTGCCAGTAAATAACGAAAGAAATCACTCTCCGAGTATACCACTAACTCTGCTCTAGAAATAGGAGTGAACATTTCAACTTGTCTACTTTTGCCTACTTCTCTTACAGGATATTTTACTCCTTACATGATGACTATTTATCATGACAACTAACAGCTTGGTAGTTGATTTTCTTAAATTCTAATTGTTTTTATACAAAACTATTTATGTTTGTAAACAATAGCACAGTTTAGAGAAAATATTATAACTTTAGAAAAGAGCATTTATATCTGAAATTAAAGTAAATCCTTTAATTTTTACATTTAGAATGAATTATTAATTATTAATGCAAATCCTTTTAGTTTTTATACGTAGGAGGACGAGAGGGGAGTACTTATGAACAAAATTACATCACACTCCACTTTTTATAAAAAGAAATTGGGGAGCAGTTAGAAACCTTAATTAAAAAAAAACAAATACTTTCCAATTAAGAGAGGAAAGTAATATAATATTTTAAATTTGAATGGTGTTATGGGCATGTTTGGTGTCCAATAAAATATAATTTTAAAAAAAAATTGGATAAAATTTAAATTTTAAAAAATTTTAAAATAAATAGTCATATTTATTCAAATAAATTTTTAGACTAAATTATAGTTTAAAATTAAAGTTTCAGATAAACTGGTTAGATAGCTTATGAAACAGTAAAAGAACATATGAACTAACTAATTACTATATTACTTTTATTTTTTTTTACACACTCTCTCCTACTTTTTCTTATATCATCTCTCATCTCTCCTATTTTTTCTTACACATTCTCTCTTTTCTTTTCTTACACACTCTCTCATCTCTCCTCTTATATCTTATCTCTCCTCATTTAATATTTATACTATTTTTATAATTTACTAATAATAAAAATACTTTTAAAAATAAATATTCAAGAATTTATTTATTTAAAATTATATTTTTTTATAAATTTTTTTTTAAAAAATTATTTTCTATAACCTGCTTAAATTTTTTTTTATAAATCCGTTTTTAAAATATTATTCAAACATACACTATATGTGCATACATAACGATTGGCCTATAAAAAGACAAAAGGTCGGGAGCAGTCTCTCTGTGTTTTTTTCTTGAGTGAACTATTTTTTTTTTTAAATACTGTGGGATTATGATAAGGCAAAGTTTATTAGAAAAACAGGGTAATAATCTGCGGGGGTGGGTTGAGTATTTTAGTAAGTAATTGAGACGAAATCAAACAGAACCTCAGCGGGGAAAGCCAAGGGAAGAAGAAAGGACTCAGCGGCAATAATCCCAAAGATGTTGCAGCTTCACTATCTATCTTCTTCTTCCTCCCTCACGACGACGCAGTATCCCATTCAACTCTGCCCTCCATATATTTTCTACCCAAAAAAGTCCCTTTCCTTTTGCCCTTCTTCAACTTCCCGTGCCTCAAACTTCTCCCTGACCCTTTCATCCTCCCGCAGAAACCCATTTTCTATCAAATGCCGCCAATCCGAGTACTTCGAACAACAAAGCTTCACCAGACCCATCAGAAATGCAAACGGAAGCGATTCAGGTATATAATTCTTATCCTTAATTCACTTCACCTTCTTACCCATCCGTTCGGTTTCCGGAGGAAAGAATAGACTTGCAGGGCAACACTCTGTTTGGTTGTTCAGAAAATAAACCTAACATTTTGTCTAGTGGAACTGAGATTTAACAGGGTTTTTCAGCATTCAATACCTTTAATGTTCCCATCTCAGAATTTTCTACGGAGGAAAACAAGTTGATGCTAATAGGCTATACACCCTGCTAACAACTACAACAGAATGGTGGGGCAGTTAGAATTTTAGATTATTAGTACTGTAATGCACTCATTTGTTTCCTGGTTTCATCTGTTTGCTTATTTAGTTGGAGCTCTGCCGCCTAGGGTTTATGTGGGTCACTCGGTTTACAAAGGGAAGGCTGCGCTTACGGTGACTCCCAGGCCTCCAGAGTTTGCTTTATTGGAGGTATGTTTCTTTTGGCATTTGGTTCTGTAAAGTGTAAATTCATGGAACAATATCTTCTACTTTTCTATGTCCCAATGTTTCTGGACTAGTTATATTGCATTGTGATAGACTGTTCAATTTTCTATGTGCAGTCAGGGGCATTCAAAGTATCTCGGGAAGGTTATGTGCTGCTTCAGTTCGCTCCTGCAGTTGGTATGCGCCAGTATGACTGGAACAGAAAGCAGGTGACATATACTTCCTTTGTATTTTGGGGAAATATATGGTACAAGACCAATTTCTGATTTTGCTATTTAATGAAAAATATAGTTTTGTATGTTGTAAGATATATGGTGCTGGAAAGGCTCATGGTAAATGTTTTGCAATTGTGAGACGTGTTGTGGCGCAATTTAGCTTGGGCAATAATTGAATCCTGACAAAGGGACATGAAATGGTTCTAATTAGTTCTTAAATAAGAATCTTAGTGCTTGACTGTAGAGCATTGAGGACAAAGACTAGGCCTAGCTTAGTAACTTGACATTTCTATAAGATTATGCACTTATATGTATGTATGTTTAAGATCAATGAAAAGAAGAAATTTGTTCCAGGCCAAAAAAATGGAGAAACTTGTTAGAGTAGTCCTTGAATCAGCCTCAGCTTAGCCTAAGCCAATATAATGTTAAATATTTTGCATAAATAAATAATTTTATTCCTCTTATGTCTCTCAAGTGACAACACATACCACTGTCCACTAATACTCTCCTTCAGAAGGCTTTCTTAGTCTCATTTCCATGTTTAATGACATGATTTCTTTGAGATATATGATTGTGTGAAACTTTCGAAAAGTAAGGTAATGAATCCAGTTAGCTTGAATGTAGGTATTCTCTCTATCAGTGAGTGAAATGGGAAATGTAATTAGCCTTGGTGCAAGGGATTCGTGTGAATTTTTTCATGATCCTTTTAAGGGGAAGAGGTAATTTTTATCCATGCCTTTCAAAGTTCTAATTATCATTATCATCAAATCAATCAGTATCAGTATTCATATAAAATCTACCGGCAGTCATACTATTCATAAATCCTGAATGGTGACTCGTTTATTAAACGTCATACTTGTCCCTTTGCAACATTTTTTACATGTCTTGTTTTGCAGTGATGAAGGTAAAATCAGAAAAGTTTTGAAGGTGGAGCCACTTCCAGATGGTTCTGGTCACTTTTTTAACCTAAGTAATCCCTCTTTTCATAAACTTCTGTTGCTATTATGTCATTTTATTCCTTTTCTCTTCCATCATGCGGTTATATAAAGGTGATCAGTTTTCATGTACTGGTCTAAAAGAATAACGTATCTGACCTTTTTTATGCCAATGCCACTGATATGCATCTTATGAAGGTGTTCAAAACAAGATTGAGAACGTGGATGAAAGCATCTATATCCCTATTACAAAAGCAGAGCTATCAGTTTTCAACTCAATTTTCAATGTATGATCTCCACCCCACCTCTCTCTCTATACACGAGCTTTCTTTATGAATTTATCTGTCTTATTCTGAATGTAAATTTACTGCCTTTTGTATGCAGTTTATCATGCCATACCTTCTCGGCTGGCATGCATTTGCAAATTCTATAAAACCAGAGGATCAAGGAAGATTGAATAACGCCAATCCAAGGTATGGAGGAGACTTTGAATGGAGCAGATAGTTAATACACTGCTGAAGGGTGTGTAGGGGTTTCTCAACTTTGTTTTGTAATATGTTTATCCTGTTATTAGGTAAGAAATTTTGAGATGGTATTGTGCGTTTATCTATCACTTGTTATTTTGTTGACTAAGAATCCGTTGCAGTTTGCACTTTTAGCATGTATTCATTTACTCTCCTCCTTATTTGTTATTTCCTCAAATTTCTAAAGTTTTACAATCTAGTTATGGTGATAGTTACTTTCTTTGATGGTGGGAAATGATTAGAAACAAAACAGATAAGGTAACAATCGCACACGAAGCCAAGAGGCAAAGGGATGTGAAATGGAACGATCCTTGTGCTTTGTGTGAAGCAATATCCAATGCCACCATTTTTTTGCTTAGCAAAGGCATTATCAAGTCCTTCATTCCAACTTCTTTATGCATGCCAAACATGTACTTCTAAAATGCCACCGATATAAGAAAGAATACGATCATATCATTGAACAAATTATTTTTGCATGTAATAACATTAAGTGCCTGTGACTGTTTGGATAGAAAGTAAATTGAGGTTTTAAAATGACAATTGATTTAAAAAAATTATAATTATAATTTTAGTTAAATCATTAAAAATAACTTTTAAAATAGTTAGAGTTAATATATTACCTAATTATTATTTTATTTGTTAGTCTTTTTATTATCTCTCTTTTTCTCTCTTTGTTTTGTCACTTCTTGTTGCTGTCGTTACTATTTTTAAGTGGTCGTTGCTCACTGTAGACTATGCTGAACAATAAAATGAAGAAGAATGATACAAAATCTCAATCGGGAAGCAACGCAAATTAAAATCTGATTAATATCCGTCCCCCATATGGCACCCAGACTTTCCCAAAATCAAAATCTCAATCAGAGAATTTATCAAAAAAAAAAGATCTCAATCAAAGAATAAACAGGCAATAATCACAAAGCAAAACAACTAGGAATAGGGATTAAGCAATCGCAAATCACAGTCCTAAATGCCTAAATCAATCACCTATTAATGATGAAACAATCAAAGTGACCACAAAATGCGTCCCCCATATGGATTCCAGTTAAACAAGCAAAAATCACAAAAGGGAAATGATAATTGAGAATTAAAAGATTTATTAACAATATTGCTTGAGGTGATAAGCAATTTTGTTCTTGTAAGAATGAGAAGGGAAACACACTTTATTAAGAGAGGTAAATACCTTGTGTGCTCTAATCTTATATTTGGATGAGAAGAAAATTAGAGATAAAAGAATATTAAGAAGGAAAACTCCCAAAAATAGTAAATTTTTTACCATTTTAAAAAGAATTTTAATACTCCCTCCCCTATGTTTCTCTCCATTCAAACATACCATTTCTCTTCCTCCCCTCCAATTGAGAAGGGTAAGAGATAGGAGTGCCAAATAAAGAAAAAGTGGCAAAATCCCTCCCCTCTATTTCCCTTTACAAGGAAAAGGGAGTGAGGGATTTTGCATATTTTCCTTTGTTAGGCTTATAAAAACTTGTAGGAGAAAGAAATTATTTTAAAATTTATCCTAAGAAAGATTAATATTTTAGCATGATATGATTATTATATTTATAAAAAATTTTAATTATGTATTATTATTATATTTAATTAATTTTGATGATGGTAAAATTGTCTAAATAAAAATATTTTTTCTCTCTTTTTCTCTTGAACTAAATAAAGTAATATTAAAATTATTGCCCTATAATCAATCTAAACGTAATAATATTAAAATCTCTCATCTCCTTTCTCTTTCTTCCATTAAAATTTTTACCCTTCTCTCATACCTATTGAGCCAAACACATCCCTAAGGAACTTGGCAAGATCCCCCAATATTGGTTTGATCTTCCTTCAATGTCAAAGTCAATGGCATCGAGAATAGCATGAGAAGAAGATTGTTCTCCTGAGAAGTTATTCCAAGGTAGGTGGCTAACTGGCTACATGTTGTGCCTCTTGGGTGGATACAAGTGAGTAGTTACCAGTACCTTCTCCTAGAGACAGCAACAACTTGATGCCTTTGGTTTGACAGGATTTAATGTCAGAGCTCAAGCTAGTGCAGCCATTGCTATAGGGGTCACTATGAATAGTTAGGTTTATCATTAGGGTTTAGTCATTCTAAAAAGTCTAAAATCAAATACTTATAGTTGCCAATGGCACAAGCCTCAGCCAATGTGCACTTATTACCATTTTGACCCCAATAGAATGCTATGCTTCCTGGCATTGCACCCATTTGCTAGGGCCAACATAAGGAAGCAGAAGACTGAGATTGAGATTGACAACATTTTGGATGCCATTGACAAGTAATAAGCAATATCCAATGAATTCCTATGCCCACCACCATGGTAGAGGAAGCCTGTTATAGCAGAAATTTGTCTCTGGTGATTATTCATGTAAGAACGTAGCTTGGCAGTCACTTTGTGTGTAGACAAAAGGCTAGCAGCGTACAATTTTCCTATATTGACATCTTCTGTGTCGTTTTCTCTATTAACATCTTTGTCTGTTATTATCTCTATTACGCTGCTTCCGCAAATTTCTTTTCCGTTATTCCAACCAAAGCTGTTTAAAACAGAGGTCAATAAGAGTTTATCGACTTGAATGTTCAAGAATTGTCATCGCTGATACTCTGTTTCTTAAAGTTAACCATCACTCATTTATTAAGCCATATCATATTCTCCAATATTTTACAATAATACTTTCAGTAAAACAAATTAATATATTTCTGTAATATAGATAACTTTTAAAAAATTTTATTTATTAGAAACTTTTTCAGTTATTATTTTTTATATTTTTTTTAACCTCTGTTTGCGGGCAGGCCTAGTTTACTTCTTCAAGGGGGCGAGAGCAGTTAGAAGTAAACAGTTAACAAGTGGTTGTGTTAGCCTTTGACACGTGTCCTATACACATACGTGGCACTGCTAGAAAAGCCCAAAATTAACTCAAAAACCAGAAATAACGAACGACATTCGAAACCAGAAAAACCACAACAAAGGGAATACAATTTTGAATCCTGAATCCACTTGCAGTGTCAGATTGAAAAAGGTACATCAAGATTAATTCATATTCAATCTTTTACTTAACCCTTTTGTTTCTGCATTGGAGCCATTAATGCTGGAATTTGAACCACTTTATTCCATTTATTTCTTCATTATTATGGATGCTTATGTTTTCTTAAGATTAAGCAACGTAAATTTCCTCCTCAAATATCAACCACATATGAATAAGAGCAGATCAAGCGTAGCATTGAATCATAATAGCATCTAGAGGATGAATATTTTTCATGACATTGAATGGCAATCACAAATCTGATAATAGGCCTAACATAGGAGAATAATTTCCAAATGATGTTATCTAGGGCGGAAATTATATCACAATGTTGAAACTTTATGTAAACAAATCCTGATGGAGGCTAGGTATTATTTATTAAAAACTGCAGTTAATTACCTAATTTTGCCTCAGATTCACTTATGGCGCAAGAACAGGAGATCAGAGTCAGTGAAAGCGCCAAACATTCAAGTTATGACACCTACTTTGAAACCATCCAATCCCGGAAGAAATTAGCACCGGCATTGCAGGAGACCTTGACCGACGCATTTACTAAGATTCCTGTTTCTTCTTTCCCTGGAGTTCCTGGAGGAAAAGGTAGGAAAATATGCATTCCATCATCGCCATGATTAGCTTGTATGGTTAACGTGAGTCAGTAACCTGTAGTGTTATTGATTTGATAGTGGTTGAAATACCAGCAGACACATTGGTTGGTGATGCAGTCAGGATTCTATCTGATTGCAACATATTATCAGCACCAGTACGAGATTCAGAAACAGAAAGTAGTTCAGATTGGAGAGACAGGTACCTTGGCATAATAGATTATTCAGCTATTATTCTGTGGGTGATGGAGAGTGCAGAAGTTGCAGCTGCCACTTTATCGGCTGGTACAGCGACGGTCGCCGGAGTTGGTGCCGGAGCTGTGGGTGCTCTGGGAGCAATGGCATTGGGAATGACGGGTCCTGCTGCAGTTGCTGGGTTAACTGTTGCTGCAGTAGGCGCTGCAGTTGCTGGTGGTGTCGCTGCTGACAATGCAGCGGGTAAAGATGGTCCTGAAGCTGCGGATAATCTGGGCCAGGACTTCTACAAAGTAATACTGCGAGAAGAACCCTTCAAGTCAACAACGGTAAGCTTGGGCGGTGCTGGACACAGTTGCAAGTTTGTATGTTTTAATTTGATAGTTATCCTTTTGATTTTTGGCATAAATATACTTCTTTTTTTATTGGCAAAGAGACAATTGAAGTTAGGATGCCTACTTAAACAGAAAAAGCCAAGGTCCAGTTGTTCCAATACGAACTATAAAATAGAACAGATTGATATTTGATTACTCAGCAGCGTCGAGTTATTGACATTTGTAAAAGATTCCTTCACATATCATGGTACTATCAAGGAACCTATTTGCAAACTCTGAAATCATATCCTTTGTTTTTGACTTTATTTGCTGGATATCTCTATCATTTTAAGTTCTTCTCCTAGCTCCACTTAGTCAAAAATAAAAACATATACTTTGTTTTGATTTCTGGTTTCAGGTGCGATCCATACTCAAAACATACCGGTGCGGTCCTTTTGTTCCAGTTTCAAGAGATAGCAGTATGTTGACTGTCTTGCTTCTTCTCTCAAAATATAGGCTGAGGAATGTACCTGTGATAGAACCAGGCAAGCCTGACCTTGTTAACTACGTTACTCAGTCCGCGGTTGTTCAAGGTCTTGAGGGATGCCAAGGAAGAGATTGGTTTGACTGCATTGCTGCTAGGCCTCTATCTGACCTGGGACTTCCTTTCATGTCCTCCGATGAGGTAAGGATCGAAGTTTATATATAATTCTGACTTGCCAAAATTTGAAGGTCTAAGAAGCTTCTTGTCTCTTCTTCCTAACCAGGTTATCAGCATCCAGAGGGATGAGTTGATTCTTGAAGCTTTCAAGAAAATGAAGGATCATAAAATCGGAGGTCTTCCTGTAGTAGAGGGACCGGATAAGAAAATTGTCGGGAATGTAAGCATAAGGGACATAAAACACTTGCTGCTGAAGCCTGGGCTTTTCTCCAATTTTAGGTAACACGGAAGACAAATTATATATCAGCAATGTAGAGGACTGGAAAATATGGTAAAGTTTATTCAATTTTTTTGTGCAGGAAGCTTACTGTGATGGATTTCACGAACACAGTATCCCCAGCAAGTGGAAGAATCAACAAGCCCATAACATGCAATCTTGATGCTTCACTGGGAGATGTGATCCACACTCTTGCTTCTCAGCGTGTGCACAGGATCTACGCAGTAGGCAGTGAGGGTGAAGTAACTGGAGTCGTTACACTGAGAGACGTGATATCTTGCTTCATCTCAGAACCTGCTTACTATTTTGACGATTACTTTGGATTTGCTGTGAAAGAGCTGTTGAATCGTCAGTGACTTCTATGAAAGTCCTAATACATGAAGATTCAGTGATCGAAATGTAGTGATTAGTAAACTCTGTTTCGGTATCGGAGGAAAATATTGCAGTCATATTTTTGCTTTAATATGTAATTTTCATGCCACTTCCTGTCCAGCTAAAACCACAAAAGTCATCTAAATATGTTATCACTGATCATCCTCCTTTTCCTTTCCCAGCTCAGCATGTATAATCTTGAATATGATCACAAAATGAATGCTTCATCCAACTGAGTTTAACCATTAAAATGAGTCTGCAATTCAAATGGGTTGAACAGCTAGAGAACTTCTCCACCATACTCATTCTGCTATTGAAGGTGGGTCTGGTTTGGGCATATCGTCGAACAGTATGAGGGCGTGGTGAAGAAGGAGAAAACACGAGGCCCTGTGAGAGAGGAAAGTACCATGCCAGTTTCATACACTACCCATTGTTCACTCGCAAATGTGGTAATAAAGTTATAACAAACTAATTATATGAAAGTAAACTATAAAAAGAAAGAAAAAGAAATTAGCAATTCATGTTTTTATTTATAAGAATGAGGAAGTGAGTGCTGGAATATATGTCTCAAATCCAAAGTTCAATGAGCATTTTTCTTCCTGACCAGTGAGATTAAATAAAAGCAGATTCCCGAAAAAAACAAAATATATATATATATATATATATATATATATATATATATATATATAGTATGGAAGATCAATATATTCTGATGTAATCTGAAACTAAAGATCAAGAAAAGAGAACGAACATATCCATTGACACGCTTGGATGTTTCTCAAGATCTTTCACAGCTGTCCCAATGTATGCCACAATCTGCGGGGAACTAGTTTTATGCATATTTTATTTTTCTATAATATCCTGGTCAAACATATATATATATATATATATATATATATATAAAATACAAAATTGCCAAGCCCACTGACAAAATACAAGTTTCCATGTTCTTATCATATATGCAGACTCCAGTTATACATTTAATTTGGGTAGCTTATTTTACTTCTCAATTTTTATGTTTTGTTAAAATGCTTATTATTTTTTTTAAAAAAACCCTCCAAATCCACACACACAACCCAATTTTTGCCGCTTTCCAATATAGAATCCACAACCTCTTCTTTAGAAGGAGGCGTAGGGTGCTATATAAGTCAGAAGCTTGTGGCGTTAGTTGTTATTGTTGAAGGGTAGTTACACGATGAAACCAAGAGCATTTGTATGAAAATTAATTTAGTTATATCGAACATTTTCAATTTTATAAAATTGTATGACTAATTTAAAGTTGGAAAATAATTCATTATTTTTTTAAAAAAAACAAAGAAAAATGATTATACATACTCTGTGAGAGTTTTTGTTAATAAAATTAACAGAAAATAGTTTGATATAAGATATTAGTCCTTCATAATATAATAAATTAATATTTAAATTTTTGTTAAAAAAAATTTATATTTAGTGATCCACAATAACTCAAATATAATTATGATCTATAAAAATATACACGATTTTACAAAAAATATATTTATAATTTTGATAATAATAAATACAATAGTTCTTAATATAGTATCTATTTGGGTTTACATGAAACCTTAATTTTAAAAAAAAAATTAACTTAAATTTTAATTTAATTTTTTTAAATAAATAGTTATATTTATTTAAAAAAAGTTATGAATAAAATTATAATTTAATATTATAATTTTATATAAACTATTAAAAATAATTTTTAAAACTATAAATAAATTTATAAATTAATCAATTATTATTTTATTTTTATTTTTTTCACACTCTACTCTCTCATCTCTATTACGTTCTAGGGCTGTACATAATGCCCATGGCCCGTTATGCCCTACCCAGCCCGCAAGAAAAATGTCCTGCCCAGCCCGATTTTTACCGGACAGGGCCGAGCATCAGGCTGCAAAATATAACCCATGCATTTTTCGGGCTGGGCACCAGGCATAGGGGCTGCCCTGCCCTGCCCTGCCCATGAGCACCTCTTCTTTTATTTTTTTTTTTATTTTTTCTCTATCTTAAAAGGAAGAATATGATAACTACTGGTGACTATAAGGTAATTTTAGAAATATAAGTAGGTAAGTTGTATCTTTTAATATTTATAACTATATTAATTTTTTCTTTTTTTTAACTTTATTAATTATCATATGATTACATTACAAATTATAATTATTTATTTTATTTTTTTAGATGCTTTATCTTTGTCAATATTAGGGAGATTAATACAAAGTTATAATTATAAACTACTTAGATTTCAACGTTTATTTTTTATATACAATGGATCTCAAAATTTTAATTATTATCTTTGTTCTTTTATTCTTAGTGAATTATAGATATTATTTAACTCTTAAATACACATGAATATGATATTATTTTATAAATTCATAATTACAAATTTTTTTTACAACATGAGCATGACATCACGACTTGAGCATGCCTAACCCGCTCATGCCCTGCCCAAAATTATTAGGGCTTTTACCAGGCAGGGCCGGGCATCGAACTGTAAAATACAACCCATGTATTTTTTGGGCAGGGCACCGGGCAGGGGTCTGCCCTGTCCAACCCTTCCCATACACACCGCTGTTACGTTCTACATCACCATTGTTCACATTTAATATCCTCCTCTTTTGTTGTCGTCCGTCTATTTATATGGCTTCCGTTGTCATTGAAGCTTGTCAAAGCTTCCTTTGCTTGCTCTATCAATCTGTCAGTTTCAATGACACCATCCTCCCTCTATTGAGCACCCTCTTTCCCTCGCCCAACACAAAACACAAACATTAATCCATTGAGAAGGAAACTAGAGCGAGTGAAATAGAGTTAGAACAAACTGTGAAGCGAAGGTGATAATGGAGAAAGAGCTAAGTCACTAGATTTGAGATCATTGAAAGAAAAAGATAAAAAGATAAATAGTGATACACTAGTGAGTGAGAGGACTGACACTAATTTTTTTTAATCTCTTACACTTTCTAATAATTAATTAATTATAAAAATTATTATAATAACTATTTAAATATTATTTATTTATAAGATTTTATTTTTATAAATATTTTTCTAAAAACTATTTTTTAAAAGTTATTCAAATAATTTTTTTTATAAATTATTTTCTAAAAATTCATTTAACATGCCAATATATACTTTTGAGTTGTAAATGGCTGGTGGTCGTATGGAAGTAGTTTGAAGTTGGAACCAATACAATAATACGTATGAAGGTGCGGGGAAACCATCAAAATCAAATCGACGTGAAATGAGAAATGTGGATGCCTAATAGCTGTAAGGCTTAGCCAGTTGCAAGGGCAAGTTGCCAGGAAAAGCCAAACCAAAGTTAGCAAAGGAGGGAGAGAGAGAAAGAGAGAGAGGGGATAGAGGAGAGAGAGTGTGGTTGTGGGTGAGCATTTGGGATTCGGACCTCTTGCCCCAAAGAAAGATATAATATAACAACTTCAGAATCTCTCTCTGATGAGCCGGTAGCCATGGAAGCATTCTTCTGATAATCAACAAATTCCCCCATTCTAAGCTCATCTTCTTTTGGGCTCTGCACGAACTATTCGAAGCTTCCATCTTTCTTACTCTTTTAGCGTTGCTCATCCTCTGCTGGCTCTGAAACTTGCCGCCTTCACTCACTACTGGTTAGGATTCTTGGCTTTCTTCCCCTTCGTAAATTAGCTTTTAGTCGTTTTTTCCTTGCGGGGAATTTTTCTTTTATCCAATTGATTCATACCCAATTACTTTGGAGTTTGATTTGAAGAAGCCCTAAATAGAATTGGTCGCCGGATGAATAGGATGGTCTTGCGTTTTGCTAATCTTGTGTTGTAATGTTATGGGACGAATGTAATTGTTGATCTACACCGTTTTCTGAGTTCTGGGCTGGTTTCTCTTTTTTATTCTTTTAGAAAAAGAAATACAAAATGTAAATGCGTTTTTGGCGACCCTTGGTCTTTCTGTTGGGGCTCTAGAGGCTTCAAAATAGCTTAACCCACCGTTATTGTTGGATTTTATAGTGAAATAGATCCAGCATCAAAGTTACTGATGCATAGGTGGAGAACCTTCTACCAGTTGTATGTACTTTGCTTGTAGGAAATGGCTTTTATTTGTTAATAGTTATGAAAGATTTGAAGATAACTAATGATTTACTTGATTCTTGTTACGCTTTGCCCAATATCAGTTTAACTAAGCGTTGTTCTCAATTGAAATATAGGTGGTGAGAATGTCGACTCCTGCCAGGAAGAGATTGATGAGAGATTTTAAAAGGCTTCAGCAAGACCCTCCTGCGGGCATCAGTGGTGCTCCCCAGGACAATAATATTATGCTCTGGAATGCAGTTATATTTGGGTATGATACTAAATGGAAAGATGTAAAATTTACCTTCTCTATTCTTAAGTGCATGTGGCTTCTTTCTGTGGTTTTAGATGAGTAGATATATGTCAACATCCTAACTATGCTTTTTCCTAGTGGTTTTCCAGGCCAGATGACACCCCATGGGATGGAGGTACACTTACATCTTAACCTTATTTCATTGATAGGATTTCTTGTCTCGTTTTAAGGTTCATGTGAAAATTTCTCCACGTAAGTGGTGCAATACAATTAACAAGTAGTTACCCTCAGCACTCATGGCTCGTGATTTGAAAAGATTTGGCGTTTTCCCCTTGGGGCCTAATTTCAGTCAAATTAACCATGTAAATTTATGAGGAAGGGATGCGGGTGTTAGGCCCCCTCACAATTTGCATTCTTTTTTCATTTTTTATTATAAATATGATTATTTTGAGTTAATTCATATATAACTGACTCATACACTTATAGTTGTATTCACATGTAATCCCTGGACTTTAAAGGTTACGATAAAAATGTTAAACTGTATATTTGAACATGTTTAAACATCTCATCAAATATATCCTTTTTGTTTGTCAATAACTTCATAATGTTTTTGCTTTTAGGTAATGCATAGACACATAAATAGGACAATACCGACATGTTGACTGAATATTACTTTCCGGTATACTTGCACGACGACGGTAAAATCTGAGATAAAAATGAAATAACACACAAGTTAGAGCAAATTACTTCCAGCTTCCTGGACGGTTTTTAATATTATACTCAGACGGTTGATGATCAAAGGTTTATTTACACACACAAGTAATTGATAAAGTTGAAAATAGTTTTATGCCCAATTATCTATAATTAATACGTTCCATTGCTATATTATCATATGAATGTATTTTCTTACCATATGCATGTCTGAGTGATAGAAATCTTTAGGAAAGTCAAGGATCCTAAAGTGTGTTGATCTTGTGTCTGAACCTGTCTTTACAACAGTTCAAGGTGTGTCAGTGTAGGTGTGTTGCACTAATGTCGGTATCTGATGTGTTAGAAGCACATGACAGGACACTTGATTTGCATGTTAGTTTTTCAAAGGCCAAGGCCTGGGGTAGATGTTCAGTTGAAATTTTATGTTTACTGTTCTTGTCACAAAAGGGGGATGCGTGTTTTATGTTTACTAATTTTGCACGTGTTAAATTTTTCATGTTATTATGACCTTTAAATTCTATTTTCTTATCCAACTTATGTCTGATCTGATTTCTGTCTTTCAGGCACGTTTAAATTGACGCTTCAGTTCTCAGAAGATTATCCCAATAAACCACCTATAGTACGCTTTGTTTCTCGCATGTTCCATCCAAACAGTAAGTTGAAAACTAGAGCTTGCTTTCATTTTATACTTTCTGAGCCGAAATTCTGAGTACCAAATTCTGTTGGGGACTTGTTTAAGTTCTGTCAGTTAGTATCAAATTCAGCAATTTCCAGTTCTAAGTCCCCTTTCCCTGTTTTAGTTTACGCGGATGGGAGCATATGTTTGGATATTTTACAGAACCAGTGGAGCCCAATTTATGATGTAGCTGCAATACTTACTTCAATCCAGGTAAATTTATTTCACTCAACAAGAGTTGCTTCAAGAGAGCAAATACTGAAAATCTTATGATGTTGCTTGATTACATACCTATTTGGCAACTCTCGAAACCATAGTTTTAAAAGGGCTTTTGGCCCAACCTATGGTTTTGAGAAAAATCAAAACAAACTGTCATATTTGTCCAAAAAGCCTTACGGAACAAACTACGGTTTCAACCTATAGTTTTGGATAAGTCATTGGGAATAGTTTCTATAATAGGAAAAAGGGCTTCTAGTCCCCAAGAGACCATTTTATCCCTATTTTTTGACACTCTCTCTCCTCTTTCTATGCATTCTTGTCATCCAATGCTGCACTTCCTTTGAGATCTGGTGGTCCATCGTCGTGCGGCCCCCGTCTTCCGTGGCTGGTCTGTTGCTATAGATTTGGTGGTCCATCACCGAGAATGAAAAGGAAGAAGAGGTTCGTTGGTGCTTCCCGTCTTCGCTGGTTCGTCTTCTGCACTTCTCGTCATGGTTGGTGAGCTGTTGTGTGAACGACGGTGAGGATCTATGCTTGTCAATGGTGAATAGTTGTGAGGGGAGGCGACGGTGTGGATAAGACGATGAACATCAGGATTTCTTTTCTTTTTTTTAATCTCATACCATTTATGGTAATTTACCAATCACAAAAGTCTTTCTGGTAATAACCATCCAAAAACTCATTTATTCATAACCACTTTTTTCCATAAACTTATCTCCAGAAGCCTTTTTTCAAAAGTTGTCTAACATCCCGTTTTTTTTATAAGTATGTTTCCAAAAGCCTATCTAAATGGGCCCTATAAAGTTGTCAATCTTATTCTCATTTCCCTCTCGTTTTTTTTTGTTAATATCAACTCGATCCTATTATTAGGTATCCTAGTTTGCAGCTAACTCTCCTAACATAAGTGTCTCCTCTAGGAATCGAATCCGAGACCTAGAGGGATCTAATAGGACCTTATACCGCTAGAGCAACTCTATGTTGGTCTCATTTATTTCCTTCTTTTATGTGTAGTTTAAATGTTGAGAATGAGATGCTCAATTAGAAGGAAAAAATAAGAAGAAAATAATCATATAAATGATTCTTTTACGTCATAACATATTGTATGACATGTAGTTCACGTTTCCAAGTAAAGGATACCTATTTCTTAACAAATAAAAATAAAATTGAGCATGATAGAGGTCAAAAGCCCATATCCCTGTGTTTTACAAGATATGTACAACACTTAAATTTGACTTTTTCAATATTATTATCCCTTAATATCTTATAACTTAGTGTCCAAGTTTTAGGGAAAGTTATTTGTTCACATCCCGAAAACCACCTTAAAATATAAGTGGTGAGATCTTCTATAACTTTAGCTTTTCCTTCACTTGTATTGGCTTGAATTTTGAAATTAACATTGACCATCTCATTCAATAGTTGTCATTAATTAGTAGATTCCCATGCTAGCTTCATGTTCAAGTTCTTGCCTGCTCCAACCATGCTTCATCTCCTTATACAACGTAAGAAGACATTATTGTTGTTGCCGAAGCCTGAAGTTGTCAAGCATCTAGACTGACTTTTGGGGCAAGTGCTTTAAAGGTTGATATGGAATTAATGGAACCACTTGTAGAAAAGTATTGTTATGGATGGCTTCTAGAAAACTAATCTTGCCCTATTAAACTTTCCATTTTCTGCTATAAAGCTTTGGTAGAGCCTATAGTTCATATAGGTTAGAATCCCATACTCGCCATGTGCGTCATAACATACATCTCTCCCTCTTAATGTTCAAGAATTCTGATGCATCTTAATGGAATGTAATTTGTTGTTTTGTCTGTGCTCTGTGTTTTTCTTGTTTGTCTCATATAATGGCGTTGTTGCAGTCGTTGCTATGTGACCCAAACCCAAACTCACCGGCGAATTCAGAGGCTGCTCGGATGTTTAGCGAAAACAAGCGTGATTACAACAGAAAAGTTCGTGAGATTGTTGAGCAGAGTTGGACTGCTGATTGAATGATCCCGACTCCAAGGCTTGTATGGCAGTCTATATGGTTGTCAGAGGATCTGAAAGATCTCTCATTAAATAACAGAGACTTAAAAAGAACTATCGTGTTTTGTAATCCTTGGCTTCTGATCATCCTATATGTGTTTGCCCAAAACTTAACATGAATTGATGTTCCACTCATAATCTCAGTATCTTTGCATTGCGTCTCTCTTGACTGTTCGTATGTTTCATTACAGCACTTATTACAAATGATAAGATTGCTAGTACAATTCCCAGACAGAAATCACAATTACCAGATGATAAAATATGAATCATGTTTCCTTAAACAATAAAAATTTGACAGGTACTTTACTGTAATATTGAAGAATGCATCTTGAATGACGTTGCAGAAGGTGTTATATATATATATATATATATATATATATATTGTTACAAGAAGGTGTTATATTTTTTTTTTTGGTACAAGGTGTTATATATTTACGCATGAATCAATCCTTTATGATTAATGAGCTATGTGAACAACCTTGAGCAGCATATACTTTGAATTGGCGTCCTAAAATCTAGTACCGAGTCCAAGATTTCCACTGCTGGTCCAGTTCTCTTGGACCTGAATTGAGTACTGCAAATTCCAAAGAACATCTTCCATTGAAGGGCGTATATTAGGAACTTTACTGAGGCAACTTATGGTAATCTGAACAGTGGTTCTCATTGATTCATACGCATAACTTCCCCTGATTGAGGGATCAGTCACTCCTCTAAGTATTGATGCTGCTTCTGGTAAACTTCTCTCTAGCTGAAAATGTTAATATTTCAGATAAGCAAATCTTCAAATTTAGTCAAAACTTGGATTCAGATGTATCTGATAAGAGATTTTTGAACTAAATAAATAAATCAATTTTATGAAGATTTATATGTTACTGATATCAATTCTAACTTGTTCATGTATCTTTTAGGTTAATTTACTGTTAGGCCCCGCTAGTTTCTAATCATGATTTTTTATTCGAATAGTTTCATAATTCATTTAGTGTAAGTTTAATGATGTTAACTTTTAATTAACACTGTTAAGTGTATAAACCAAAATTAAAATTTATTAAAAGTACAGGGACTAAAAATTTTAATTTTAGTCTATATATTTTTAATGAGTTTTTATTTTAATTTATATAATTAATGTTAATTTAGACTAAATTTTTATAAAATTATAAGAACTAAAAATTATAGTTTAAAATTAGAGGGAAACCCAAGTTTAATCAAACTGTGATGAATATAATTATGTACCTCATATTTCAGCTCCTCTACTTCATTGACAGAAGAAATTGATTTGCCAGTGATAACTTCAAGTAGAATAATACCAAAATGATATATATCTTCCTTTTCTGCGGTGTTGTCAGTGCTGCGAGCGAACATAACCCCAAATTACACTTTGGATTGTTAGGTGGGGAAGGAACAGAAAGTGGGAAATGGGATAAGAAGAAAAGACCATAATAATAAGCAGAAATCTACCCGTCAACATGATTGCATAACAATGGAATGTTATATCCACTGACTTTTGCATTGAGACTATCATCCAAAAGGATTTTCTCAATCTTTATCTTATTCCCAAATATACCCGGAACAACCCCTGTATGTAAGAACTGGATTCCCCTAGCAATTCCTATGGAGATCGCCATTCTTTGAGGCCATTTCAGAACTTCCTTCTTTCGCCAATCTGCAGTTGAATGAAAATTCATTTCAGCAAATGTTGGAAAAATGCACTTTAATTGTTTTTTATACAAAAGAAAAAAAATTAATCTTTTAATCCTTATATTTTAGTCTCTTATATTTCAGTCCTTAAAATTTTACTTATTGCATTTTGTCCTTATAATTTTAACTCAATTGTAACTTAATCTCTAAATTTTAACTTAATACAACTCAATTTCTATAATTTTAACTATTTAAAATTTTAGTCTCTAAACTTCATGAATTATAAATTTTATTTTCTATGTAGGAACTAATATTTTAAATGTTTAAAATATAAATATTGAGTTTATATGAATTAAAGTTTAAGAATTAAATTATAACTGAATTAAAACTATAGAGATCAAGTTGTACTAAATTAAAATTTAAAAATTAAGTTATAAAAATTAAGTTACACCAAGTTAAAATTTAAAAATTAAGTTATAAGAGTTAAAATTATAGAAACTAAAAGATTAACTTTCTTAAAAAAAACAATGGATGGTTCATCACTTTTGTGTGATTTCTTACCTGTTAAATGACCCATTAATGACCCATTTGAGAATTGTTCATAAACAATAAAGAGTGTGCTTGTGTTCTGATGATGGTCCTGAGAGTCAATTATGCAGTGTCCAATAACACTTACCAAATGCCTATGCCTCAAATTGGACAACACGTCAATTTGGTTGTGTGTCACAGTCTTGGTCATTAGCTTTACACAGTTAATCAGGACCGCAGACCCATCTCTGATCCAACCTTTATATTGCTGCATAATAAATGCACAAAAAGTAAATACCATTACAAATTTGGCTGGTGGTGGGTCCCAACTTATATTTAACACTTAATCTGATTCTTCTTTACCTGCCCCTCTGTTCCTTCTCCTATCAGATTTGATGGGTCAAAATTGTTTGTTGCCTCCTCTATTTCTTCCAATGTGAAAATTCTGTATGGTTGAAGTACAATCGCTTCCAGCCTCGCAGTCTGAGGAACTCGTCCTATAGACCCATTAAAAAAATAAAACCATATTAATGCAGTCATGACGTGCATGTTTGATTTCACATTAAAATTACCATCATGAGTAAATCAGATTATAGAAGAAAACAGACAAGATCCATGAAAGTGGTCTTACTTGTATCAGTATTTGGTCTTGGGGATGCATGAACAGGGGATTTATCTGCAACAGATCTGTCTATGCAATTATCAGCTCTGTCTGGTTTGGTCTTCCTCAAGATGAGAAGAATGATCAGAGTGAAAAGCATTGAAATTCCTACACACCCTCCAATTATACCAAGTATCAACCGTAATCTCATATCTGACTTTTTCTGGCTTCCTTCAAGAGGCTTAGCAGCTAAAGCTTGCTCTTTCTTGCAATATGAAGTTGGTTGTTGATCTTTTGAGCCTCTTATGGACAAACAATTCCCAGAATACAAAACCGTTCGATTTGAGGACTTTGAGGTTGATTCAATACAGGACGGCAATTTTCCCAACAAAACATTGTTTGAGATATCCACAAATGTCAG
This sequence comes from Leucaena leucocephala, assembly GCA_037074615.1. Classification (NCBI taxonomy): domain Eukaryota; kingdom Viridiplantae; phylum Streptophyta; class Magnoliopsida; order Fabales; family Fabaceae; genus Leucaena; species Leucaena leucocephala. The sequence continues at coordinate 18,276,682 of CM073567.1, read as the reverse complement.
AGAAGAACCACATCTTATGTTCATTGAAAGGGAACCGCTTAGCTTGTTGTCTGCAAAGTTCAAATACTGAATGGAAGGCAGAGAGAGCAGAGAAGATGGGATGTTTCCAGAAACTTGATTGGAAGAAAGATCAAGTTTTTGAAGCCTGATAAACTGATTATTAAACTTGGAAGGAAATTTAGACCTCAGAGAATTGTTTCTCAATACTAAACAGACAAGATTATTGCCTAATGAAGGGAATTCAGGACCTAGTTTATTATTTCCCAGATTGAGTTCTTCAAGAGAAGTTAATCTTTTAAGATCTGGGACTGTGCCATTGAACAAGTTACCAGACAAAACCAGACTCCTGAGACTTTTCATGGAAGAGATTGATAGTGGGATCTGGCCATGAATGGAATTTGAGCTCAAGTTCAGAACTTGAAGAGACCTGAACCTGTTGATCTTGCCTGGCAAAGGACCCCACAAACCCAAGGAAACTAATGAAAGTACCTTCAAATTTGAAAGCTTTGTCAAGACAGTGAAGAAAGAATAAATGGAAAATGTTTCAGAAAGAGAGGTTTTTTTGTTTCCAATTATTGTTAACTCTGTTACATGAATGTTAGAGCAGACAATCTGAAGAGAAGGTGAACAAGGAAGATAACAGAAATTTGTCCAGTTGTTCCATCCTTGAAGAACCTGAGGATATTCAAGAATTTTCTGAACTTGGAATAGAATTCTACTCTCACTTGGTGTTAGCTGTGCAGTTGAAATGTGAGCAAGAAGAAGAACAAGAAAAATTGCAGAAACCCAGAAAATTTTCATATTCTCAGACCAAAAATGGAGAGAGGACCCAGAAGAGAATATGTGATATCTGAGAAGAATTAGATTTGTTCAAGGAAGAATGTAGGGAATGAAGCATGAAGGAAGAGGTGGGTAGCGGAGACACAGTTCAGACGCTACAGAAACTACCATATTAAATAGACACCAGCTTTTCTTGTCAAAATCTCACGTCCATGATGAATATGTATAGGGGTGGTTTAGATAGATTTTTGAAACATACCTTATAAAAAAAAGAGAGCTTCAGGTACGGTTGTGTAAGAAGCTTAGAGCTCTTATCTAAGTTCACATATCTAAGTTCACATAAAATATATTCTGCCTAATATGATAAAAAGTGACCCAATATAAAATGGATAATTTCGAGTAGGGCTAATATTCGGGCCGAGTATCGGGCAGGGGTTATTGCTCTGTCCAGTTAATTATTTTTTTATATTTTAAAATTTATAAATTATAGTATTTCACATAGGACAAATATGATAAATACTGATAATTAAAAGGGTAATTTTATAAATATGAATAGTCAAGTAAATAATTGTATCATTTAAAATTTATAACTAAATTGATTTCTTTCTTTATTTTTCTTAAACTGTGATAAATGTCATATATTTTTTTCATATGCTTCATCTTTGTCTATTTAGGGGAGATTGATGTAAAGTTATAATTGCAAACTACTTAAACTTCAGTACTTTTTTTATATGCCATGGATTTTAAAACTTTAATTACTATCTTTTTGTTGTATTATTCTTAGTAAATTATGTATATTATGTAATTCTTGAAGACATATGAATATAATATTATTTTATAAGTTTATAATTGCATATTTTTTCACAATATGAGTAGGGCATCACGACTTGGGCATGCTTAGCCCAAAATAGTTAGGGTTTTTTTCTGGTAGGGCCGGGCATCGGTCTATAAAATGTAATCCATGTATTTTTCGAGCAGGGTACCGGGCAGAGGGCTGCCCTGCCCAACCCTACCCATGTACACCCCTAGCTTCAGGATACTTTTTAGTAAAAGTTTTATGAAGAAAAACTTATAGAAAAAAATAATTCTGAATAAATAAGTATTTTTATAATTATTTTCATAATGACTTTTGTGAATAGTAAATTATTAGAAAGGGTATGAGATAAAAAAATAAATTAATCATATGCAATAATTGTTCATCATCTCTACGAAGACCACACCTAACTGGCGACAAGCAGCTCCTGCTAGCCAGCAAGACAGCGACTCCTGGCGGCGAGTAAGACGGTAGATCTAGATGGCGATTGTGGAGGCAAGCAAAATAGTGACTCTTGGCTCTGAACAAGACTGCTACATAAAGTAGAGGAGAAAGCGAAGAGAAAAAGAAATAGGAGAAAGAAGATGAGATAGTAGAAAAAAATATAGACAAAATAGTAACTAGATAATTTATAAACTATTTCCTGTTATTGAAGTTATTCCTAACAGTTTATCTAAAATTATAATTTAGTTCATAAGTACTTTTGAACAAATATGACTATTTGTTTTAAAATTTACCTAAGCTAAAATTTGGGTTAAAAGCTCTCATAAAAACATGATTTTACACTTATCCAAACAGGCATTATATATATTTATTTCTATTATGATGCTATCGTACTTTTAAAAAAATATTATTATTAAGTATTTAAATAATTGATTAATTTGGCCCACTAACAAAGTTCCACTTAGAGAGGAAAGAATTAGAAGATTTCTCGATATCCAAACTCAATACTAACACATATAAGTTTAATTAGTGAATGGGTGAGATATACGATTATTTAGAACGTATTTGATCCTTGGGGAGTATTATTTTATTGTAGTTCCAGTCGCGGCGCTTGATGAGGCATCCTAACTTTTGGGTGCTTAGGTTTACGTTTAAAAGTAATTGTCGACTCGTCCTGCCCAATATATCAATTTACCCTTAGATCGTGGGTGAATTCAAACCCTTTTAAAAAAATTTATACAAAAAAAAACTCAATACTAACTAGTTAAGGTGTTAAAGTACTTGTTAGATAAGGCTAATCTTTGTCAGTTTCTAAAAATAATGATGTTTATAAAAAAAATAATAGAAAATATAGTTATAAGGATGATAGACTAAATAGTATAAAATTTCTTAGGATAAATAGAGAAATATTAAAGATAATATATTTAATAATTAAATTATTAGATGAACTTTTTAATTAATAATTTAGTTAAAAATTAGTATAAAATTTATATAATCAATTATATTTAATAAGATAAAGTTTATTATTTTGATAGAATGAGCATCATCATTGTATAAATTCAAATTTCAAATGTATTGTGAATGGAGAAGATCTAAAATAATAATCTGATGTACATTCATTGACTTCAATAAGAATTTTGGAGGTTATGAATTTTTTAAACTGACACACTGTCCGAGAAACCGAAGAAGTGCCAGTTTGTCCAAAGTCAGCATAGCTCTGAAATCGAAGTTGCAATTGGCTGCTGGCTGCAAACCAAATTTCTGTTTTTTTTTAATTATTTTTGCCAGCAAATAAAGCGTTGACCCTGGGGATCAATGTCGTTTTATATCACCTATCATTCATTGATATAATGGTACCCTATTTTGCTAACTTGGTTGTTGGTATATAATTTTTTTTTTGGGTATATAATAAGTTATTATTTGAGTAATCTTGGTAATTTTAGTATTGTGATTTATATTTTTGGTTGCAGACAAGAACAGAAATAATTAAAAAAAGTCTTCTTACTTAAAATACTAATAAAACTATTATTTTTCATATCATCAACATTAATATAAAATATAAATGATAGTAGAAGTTGCATAACATTCTTTTTAAATAATTATCTGATTAAATTAGATTGTTAAGTATAATTAAATAAAACTCTTTTATTTTTTTTATATTTACATAAATTTAAACTCAAAATTTTATATTTAATTGTCTATTATCTATTAATAATTCAAATATCATGATAGACTCGTGTTGGTTATCTTAATAACTATTTTTAATACTAAATTATTGCATCATTATTGAGTAATTATTATGTCTATTAATTTGATTATTAAAATTTAATTGTTATCAATTTAAAAAAAATTAAATTGAGTGTCCTTTTTCTGGTTCTTCCTAAATATATTAAATGTTTAAATAGAGTATTTAGGCTACTAGAAGTTTATGACCCCCGCGTTTTGGCCCTTTCGGAAGAAACCGGACGCTGCTTACAACAACCAGTTGGCAGTTACAATCAATAATCGAGAGTAAACGACAACATTTCCGTCCACGATTTTCTGGGAGATTGATCCCTAGATTGACAGATTTTAGCATGTCGTTTTGCTGCAAATGGGGTTAACGTAATTTCCTTCACAAAATAAAATAATTAGGCTTACTTCTTTTGATATAATGGTGATGGGAGTTTCTGATGCTGATGGATTTTCAGTTTATTGATTAGGGGAGATAATGATTTGGATTTGTTGAAGCTTAGTGTTCATGCATGAACATTTTCAGGCCAGGGCACATAATTACATCTAACATATTATTAATAAATATCTTTTTTTTTGGAATTTTTCCTTAATACTTATATTTATGGTTGATTTTTATCTGTTTTAAGTAATACAGTGAATTACATTATTTCAAATTTAAAATAATTCATAGAATATCTCTATCTACTGTGATCATGCATTTTAGGTTTTTTAATTAATCATCAATGATTCTAATCTGAGTATTGTGTTGTTTTAAAAATGTTCAACCATATAGTCACTTGTGTATCAAATTCAAATATTATTTACCCTTGTAATTTCTGTGAGTCCCAAGTCTAAAGGTATTAAAAGAATTATAATTAACATTGGCAATAAAAATTATAAATTGTGGACAATTTTAATTTAATTATTGATAAATCCAAGCCGCTAAGTATATACCCCTAATATTTAGTATTTTATTGACAATGATCACATACTTTAATAATATGAAAATTTTAAAAGGTTGCGAATTCAATCATATTTTATTAAATAATTTTTATGATATTTGTAATTTATTTTTGCACCATATAATTTTTTTCTACAATTTTTTTTAAAAGATATTATGCTCACTTACGATTTAAGAGTATGGCAAAATATCCCTTCTTCTTAGGAGATACTAATATCGGGTAAGATGAATTGTCTATTATCCTCAAATGTAAATTTAGACACTTAAGAGTTAGGATGTTTATTCAAAAGTTGTGACTGGAACCACGATAAAATAGTATTACTTAGGGATTAAATACACTTTAAATAATTATATGTCTTATTTTTTTATTAATTAAACTTATAAACTATAGGTTGCACCATATACCTTGAAATGGGGAAAGAGAGAAAATGGATAAAATCACAAAATGCGCCTTAAATTTAGGAAAAGCGGTCATCATGGATAAAGTGGGAAGCTCTTCAGCTAAGTTGCCTATGAAATATAAATAGACAAAAGCACTCTCACTCAACACAATTAAAGTAAAAACAAGAGCATTAGTTAGACATTTTGGAAGAATATGTGGGCTTAGAAATTGCATCAAACTATGGTATTTTTTTTGTATGCACCACTGCATTTTTTAATCATGATTGGCCGTGCGGATGTTTACATGATGGTATACGTTGCCCGTTGAGTCGTTTTCATTGAATTTCGTCTCCATGTTGATCTTTGATGATGGCAACTAATGTGAAATCGCTCAATTTCACAAACCTAGTCTATTAAGAAATTTCCTTTAACTTGTATACCAAAACATGAGTCTAAGGAGAGTCCAAAAGGCAAGTCCAATTTCAAAAGACTAACATGTTTAATAGGAAAAGTCTTTAAGTTTATAAATGGCACTTGTTAGGTTCTTCGATAAGAAACCTATGTCAGAGCTTAGGTAAACAAATTTTATTTTGTTTCCTAATCACATATCGTAACAGGCTCCTTCACGAAAAAACTGTTATTACCAGAATTCTAATTTTAAAGTTTGTTGTAGTTACTATTTACAGTATAGATATTTTTTTTTATAAATCGAATCTAAAATTTAGAGAAATTTAACAGAGTTTTATAGTATTAGATTAATTCTATGTTGCTAAATACGGTAAGACTTTGAATCTCCAGTAAGTCTCCAACTATGAAGATCCTAATACAAATGATCTTTCTTGTTTCTGTCACTCTTGCTCACTACATTTTGTATACTTGTTCCTCTGTGACCTGTAGCGTTTGATTGTCCTACAATTTGTGGGGAAAACTTGGTGTAGCAGTAAAAGATCTACGAGGAGAAAGCACGGACATGAGGAGAAGGGTCTGAAGTCAAGTGAAGCTCGACTAAAAAATGGCGGCTTTAAGCCAAATGATTTATGATCTAATGGCCTGAAAGTTTTCAGTTGAATGGATTGTGAATAGATTAGGGATTTGAATTTACTGTTAATTTGGATAAAATTTTAGAAACGATTTTATGAAAGAAAACGGATTTATAGAAAAGGGGTTTTGGAGAACAGATTATATAAAAAAAAATAGTTTTAAATAAATGAGGGTTTGGATAGTTATTTTCAGAAGTACTTTTATTATGGATAAATTATGAAAAAAGGTATGAGTATTAAATGGGGAGATATAAGAGATAAGAGGAGAGAGGAGGGAGGAGGGAGGAGGGAGAGTGTAAGAAAGAAAATAGAGATAGTGTAAGAAAAAATAGGAGAGGGGAGAGAGGGTGTAAGAAAAAATAGAAGAGATTGTGTAAGAAAAAATAGGGGTAATATAGTAATTGGTTAGTTCATAAGCTCTTTTACTGTTCCATAAGCTACTCTAACTAGATTATTTAAAACTTTAATTTTAAACTATGATTTAATCCAAAAGCTCGTTTAAATAAATATGACTGTTTGGCTTAAAATTTTTCTAAACATAGATTTGACAATTTGCCAAACAATCCCTTACTTATAATTTGAGGCTATTAAAATCTTAGTGCTACCCTTTAAATTAAAAAGAAAAAAGAAAAGAAAATAAATTGCATCATACGTGAAGCATTTGTTAAATCCATCACATTGAAATATCAAACTCTTCAAAACAAGTATGTGGTTGTCAATTTGTCATTAAGGAAAGATTTACTTATTGAAAAAATTACAGATAAGTAAATAAAATCATTCATGATGTATTGTTTATGAGGGTAAATAATGTATTTCAAAACTGGGGATTAGGAAACCTGAGGGAAAAATATTTTTCTTCCATTGCAGATCTACACTTCTGCAGAGGTATACATAAGATAATTCAATGCATTTAATCCATTGTTTTGTAATTGTCAATCTCAAAAATATAAAATAAATCGTTTCAAGTCTACCAAATATATTAATGTTATAACTTACCCATAAGAATAATGACGGCAACGACAGTTGCAGAGCATTCTTACAAAGTAATTATTATAGATTCTTACATAAATCAAATGTGATTATTCAGTGCCATGATCGAACTTGTAGGTTTCCTTTTTGCCTCGATTAATTGGAGGAATTTAGAGAGAGAAAAAAAAGAAGGCAAAGAGGAAGAAAGAGGGGATGATTGTTACAATTATTATTATTATTATTATTTAGACAGGATGGAGGTTGGTGGATGTAGTTAGGGCTAAACAATGGGTAGGATAAGCTAGCATGATGTTCAACCTGTGTCTCATCTATTTATTTTTTTCTGGGCATAGGTTAACCCATACTCGTACCCCAACCTATTTAATCCTGTATTAAACGAGTTGAGCTGAATCCGTTTAGGCTCCAACGGGCATGGGTAGCCCATTTATCAAAGATAAAAATATTTTTTTATTTAAACCCATTTGAAGTTTTAATAATAATGAGAATAAACAATAATAGTGTATACATGATATGATTGTTCATCATAAAATTAGAAAATAAAATACCATAATAATCGCTATAAATTTATAATCACAATTCACACAGTCCACAATGCTCACATAATATAATAATTTATAATCTTAATTATTTAATTAGATTATGATTATACATCATCTACATTATATTTATTTGTGATGGTTGTAAATGGAATTGCCGCTACCTCTACAAAACAAATTTAAAAAAGTATATTAGTATGTAATAAAAATAAATTTAAATAAATATAATGTAATAAATTAATAAAAAAATATATGGGCGGGCTATGGGCTGCCAATGGTCACCCCATAGCCCGCCCATATATTTCACTGTTTGAGCCCATTTAAGTTTGCCCATTACGAGCCTATTTTGGACAGGTTTAAACGGATAAAATGATAATGGGTTACAGGTGAGTACATGTGTTCCGGGCACCTTACTCACCGCTAGATGCAGTATAGTTTTTTTGTTTATTAATATATGCATATTTATATAAGAGTTTTAAAAATATTTATAAAAAAAGGAGTTTTAACATCTTTTAAAAAATAACTTATAAAAAAAAAGTAGTTTTAAATAAATGAGTATTTAGATAGTTATTACTAAAAAGATTTATGTAGTTATAAAATTATTAAAAAAAATATGAGAGATGAGATAATAGAGAGGATAAATGGTAGAGATGAGAGATGTGAGAGAATATAAGAAAAAATAAAGGTAAGACAGTAAGAAAGTAATTTATAAACTCTGTTACTATTTCATAAATTAATCTTAGTAATTTATCTAAAATTTTAGTTTTAAATTATAATTTGATCTAAAAATTTTTTTAGATAAATATAATTATTTATTTTAATTTTTTAAAACTAAAATTAAAATTAAAATTTAGACTATTTTTTTTTTAAATTTTAGTTTAAGGGTTTATAGTACAAGTAACAATAAAGCTCTGAAAACTAAATATTGGGTTTGAATTTTAATAAGCTTGTTTGTTTGTTTGTGACAAGGGGCAACTAATTTTCATCTTCTTAAACAAATTCGCTTTGACAATACAAATGTCTCCCTTACAAAAATTCTCTTCAAGTGAATAAATTCAATACTTCCTCTGATCATAAATATATATAATCTATTTAAATATTTTTATTTAATTTTAAATACAATATTAATATTAATTAAGTGTCCTAGTAGTAACATTATTGATCTCATTTTGATTGTGATTTTACGATTTTGATGGGCAATTAAATATTTTTTAACTCTATCTTCAACATACAACTGCAAGAATTAATAGTGTTGATATAGAAATTAAGAAAATAAAGATAATTATATCATTCATTGAATTTTTTAAATTCTTTTGACAAAACCTTTGACCAAGTTAAATTGGAAGGGAGAGAAATATTAATACATCGATTATCGATTAATCTGTTCATAAAAGAGGGAGGGTCAATCCAATTTCTTCAAGGGGCCAACCTCGTGCAAGGTATCTATTTATTGCGCTAATTCAGGTTACTTACTGTTGCCTACCGTCTTCTCCGCCACTGTCACTGCTGCGAGTAAAAAGCACAACTTTCCTCGAAGCTCAAACTCTGCTCGCAGCTGCATCGCCACAAGCGAGGTGAATTTATCAAATTTCTTTTAAATCTTTTTTTCGTCTCGTTCTTGATATTTTTCTTCACTCCAACATTTCATTACGTGATTCGCAATCTTTTTATTGATTTGTTGCTTGTTCTTCAGTAATGGAAGCTTAGGGTTCCGCTGCTGCAGTTTGAGGCTGTGCTTTGATCTAGGTTCTCCTTTCATGAGTTGTTTTATAACCCAGCTTGCCTTAAGGTGGTTTGAAAAACTCAGGTTTTCTTTTTTACCCTTTTTAGTTGGGTTTTGTTTATATCTCTGTTTGGTTGCAGAAAAATATAAATTTTATTGGTACTGTGTGGAAATAGTTGTCTTCCTAGGGCTTGCATATCAGCTCTTTTGACTTAGTTCTTTGTCGGTATTAAAAAATAGATAGTGGAATCTGAATTTGGATTTTTCAGTTTATTCTGTACATTACAGCTACTGAGCTGGAAGTTTATGGTCCTGCACTCCTATTCACGTTATTTTTGTTTTAAATTGAAGATAGTGATACGTCGGCTGTTTATCATTTCTCCTATTTGTTTGTTCTTTTCTATGTTCGGTTGTTCAAGTGCAACCTTCGTTGACGAAAATGTACGTGAGTTTTAGTTGTTTAAAGTTCTTTCAGATCTTGGTACCTGATTTCTGTCTGAAGCCCTGATCTCCGCCGTGATGGGAAAGACTCCTGGAAAATGGATCAAGGCCTTACTTTCGGGGAAGAAATCAAAGTCTCATTCATCAAAAAAGAAGGATTCCTTTGTAAGTTCTTTTTCTGTTCTTTGGCTTCTGGTAATTGACAGTCCCTAATTTTGTTGATTATTTGATTCATTTTGTAATTGATAAACTTACTTCCCTATGTCGATTATGCCTATCATCTGCACATGCTTTTCAAAAGAAGTAATTAGATATGTGTGCTTTGACAATAATACATTTCATGTTGTTAGAGACTGCCTTATTGTCAATTTGTCACTGTTACTTACTCCTCCGTCTGAAATATAAGACTTATTTTGTAGTGTAAATTGCTCTACAAACCTGGTCTCATATTTAGGACTGGAGGAGTAATTCAGCAAGTAGTAGATATAAATACTGGGGAAAAGCTCGTGATAAGGTGACTTATATAGTAAAAACTTCTCTACAAAGATTTAATTTTATGACTCTGCTGGCTACAGGCTGTGGACATTTCAGATTTTGCAATATGCAAGTTCTAATTTTGGTTTCAATTTTTGTTGCAAGAAGCCTTTAAGTACCAAGGACTTGCTGGCAGTGTCCTCCGAAATGCATGTGTCTGATCCAATTGCGGTTCCTACACTGATATCCCAACCCATTTCTGGAGCTACTGCAACTAAGGAATCAGTTTCTGAAAAGGTCATAGTCAGTGAATTGTCAAACGACAGGGTTGTTATCTCGGCTAGAGATGAAGAGACCAGTGCACAAGCTGTTGCTGGTTTTGGTTCACAGGATGATCCTGAGAAAATCAGGCTTAACGAAGCTGCTATAAAAGCTCAAGCTGCTTTTAGGGGCTATCAGGTAGGTAATTACCTCTTATTTACATGTTTTTGTTAGAAACTAAACATGATTAAACCTCATAAATATTTGATTTTGTTAATTTCTTTTTCTTGTTTTATCTTTTAAGGGGTAACCTTTTACCTAGTAATGTAATCACTTTCTTCTCTCTGGATTGTTGTTCTGCCCTTCAGTCTAAAGCTCTGTTAATGTGTTATTCTTTGGAATCCGCTATATCTATTGGATTTTCAATCTTTAATCAATTATTGCAGCAAATATTCTAAGCATTTATAAATATTAGTTCTACTTATGAATGATTAAAGTGATCTCTATACTCATGTGAAGGCTCGGCAGGAATTTCAAACCCTCAAAGGTATCATACACCTGCAAGCCCTTATTCGAGGCAACTTGGTCAGGAAAGAAGCAGTTGCTACTTTATACTGTGTGAATGGAATAATTAAGTTTCAAGCATTGGTTCGTGGTTACAAGGTTAGGCGTTCTGAAATTGGTCTTGCAGTGCATAAAATTTGCAAGGTAAAGATTCCTGGACTTATTAATGCAATGATCTGTGTCATATTACCGTATCATGGATGAAAAGATTAAAGCCATCCATTACCTATCTTCTATTACTATACTGAATGCTCCTCACTATATTTTTTTGGTCAGGGTACTAAGTCTTTAATTGCTGTTGGAGAATCAACATCGACACAGACAGAAAATCGGTCCAAAAGTGTCTTTGTTAACAAGGTGGGATTTGCTTGTGTAATTTTTTTTACTCTGAGAATAATCACTACTTGTTTCTTTTCATTTTCATCTAACATGGGGCTAATTTTCGAGAACTTTTTCTATATTTCCTTAGGTGATAAGAAATAGTTTTTCTAAATTATTCAAAGTGATGATAATGAGGCTCTCTAAATTATTCTTGTGTGAAACGTCCTATGCGATTGATATCTAGAGGTTTTATTTGTTTTGTGATATTGATAGATTTGCAATGATGCTCCATCAGCTTGTTTAAGACTATTTGTATTTACTTAAATGCTCGTCTTTTATGTGTGTCATGTAGAAACACAATTTGCAGCAATGGTTATTGAAATTTGAAATCATGTGACCACAGTTTTTCAGTCACTAAACCAGTGAATCATGTGTTATAAGAGGAAAATACACAAGTTAATTATGCATTTTATAGGCCAATTTCACATACTTGAGACGCCCTTTTATGATATGATTATGCATATTTATGGATATATAATCTTTCACTGTTCTCATTTTCCCAATGGTGAAGCAAAGTTTGTCTCATAACATGTATTGTCTCTCAGCTTCTGGCTTCATCATCCTTTGTCTCTCCTCGATGTATCAACTATGATCCTGAACAACGTAATTTGGCTTCAGACTGGCTTGATCGTTGGACAAGTTCTCTCTTCTGGGCACCTATTCTGGGCCTGGAATCAAAAACAACACATGACTCAGTGTCTAACGAGAAAAATTGCAACAGTCAAACAGTTGAAAAGAATGGCGGCCAAGTTAAAAGAAATGCCCGGAAAAGTTCTGGCATAAAAGTTAATGATGGTTCAGCCTCAGATTCAAACAAAAATAAGCGCCGTCCAAAAAGGGTTTCAGCTCACCCATGGCATTCAGGCCAAGAAAATACACAGAAGGAAGTTGAGAAAAGTAGTTTAGGAAAACCACTCAAGCAGAATGTTTCTGATAGATCTGAGATTGTTAATGGGAAAGGAAAAGGCATACCAAGAAAAGTATCTGGTCATAGTGCCACTGATGTTTCAGAGAATGAACCAAATGTTTCTGCAGAAAAAATGAAAGATTCAGCCATGGTAAAATCCAAACATTCTGATCATGAGCGAAGCCCCATACAACAAGCAGAAGATGAACATAATTGTCCCATAGCTAACTTGCCGTCTGGATTGAAGAACAGTAAAGACAATGGTATTCAAGGAGTCAATGAGGACTTGAACTGCATTGACAGTGTGAGCCCTAAGAATTGCCCGAGAAGAGCTTCACTGCCTGCAAAGTTTGACAGTCAAGACGATGGTGTGCAAAAAACTCCGAGACTGCCCAGCTACATGGCCCCTACTGAATCTGCAAAAGCTAGGGTAAGAGGACAAGGCTCCCCTAGGCTTGTTAGTGACTTGATAGAAAACAATGGTCCAACCCGGCGGCATTCACTTTCATCTTCAGTCAATGGCAAGTTAGGTTCATTTTCTCCACGAGCAGAAAGACTGGGAGCTTTGAGCAGCAAGGGAGTAATAAGAACTGATAAATCTCTGTCATCTTCAAGGGATGGGAGTGGTAAGAATTTCAGGGTTTTATACTTTTGCTTATATACCTTTGAAGAACATTCACATAAAAATGCGGACGTACACATAAGAAATTCATAGTTATAAAATAAAATTTCTCAGTCCAAATCTTGTGTTTTGTGGTTTATAAAATGAAACATTTGTATCTTGATTTCTTGTTTACAGACTTAATCTGCTCAACTTGATTCTTAGCTAGGTTTATTGGTAAATTGCTTTCTCCATTCCTGAAGCTGACTGCTCATTCAATGTTATTTAATTTCAGAGAAGTTGATCCAACCTCAGTGGAGAAGGTGATGTGTTGCATAATACTTGAGAACGAGGATAGACTGAAGTGTTGAAACTTGAAAGCTGATGAAAAATCGGACGAGTTATGTTACAGACTTTCTATAACCATCATTCTTATCTGTGGACATAGATACAGGAGGATTTGTCATGTAAGCAGGTTCTGGTATAAATCAGATTTCTTCTACTTCTGATTCTGGCACAAACAGCATTTTGGTGATGTATACTTGATTTCAGCTTATGAACGCTTTTTTTTTTTTTTTTCTGGGTTTTGAATTTTGTATTTCTCTGGCAATTATTCTATCAGATATCCCTATTTAAAGATTTGGGGCAAAATATTCCGATCTGATTTTATACTGATCTTTCTTTTCTTTCCTTTCTTATTGTTTTATCCTTTTCGTTTATTAATTATTCTTAATAACGATGTCAAACATTAGTAATTGTTTTTATGTTTTGCATTGTAAAGATTATGTGATTGGTACCAAATCTTAATGTATGCATTTAGAAATAGGGAAAATCCTGAAAGAGTCTACAAATAAATCTGTAAATCCTAAATTAAAACTTTAAATATTATAAATGCAAAATGTCGTAATCTAAATTGGGATTTTGGAAATTTAGAGTCAAATAATTAAAATTAAAATATTCCTTATTTTATTTATAAAATAAGTCAACTATATTTAATATGTAAGAGCATTTTAGTTGTTTGCCTTAAATTTCAAAATCCAAAGTTACTCCTAACATTTTTATAGTATCTGCAATATGGTTGATATGATCCCATGAGGTTGCTGTATTTTGGCAGTTCTTTTTGGTTTTTTGTTTTTTTTTTTTTTTAAAAAAAGAAGCCCCCGCCACATCCAAAGTCTAGATTATGAAACCTCTCCACAAAACTCAACAAATAAAATAAAAAGGAACTGAACTCATTTTATTAGGCGTTGACTATTAGCATTTTCGGTAATAAAAAAATTTATCTTCTGACAGAGATAAGTTAAAAAAAAAAAACACGTCACTCTATTTATATATATATATATATATATTTTAAAAAATTATATATTTGGAGGTTCAAAGTAAGGTGAAGAAATGTATATATGTCTGGTGTTTCCTAGTGTTTCGGTGATCCCTTCATTGTAATATGTTAGATGGTAGGGTCTCTGAATTAACACTCTTGTCTTGTTTTTACCAAAAAAAAAAAACACTCTTGTCTTGTTATAAGTCTATTTTTGAAAAAAAAATACCTTAAATATAAATCTATTTAGATATTATTAATAGTTATTTTCTTATTTTAGCTTTATTTAATTCTTGCTAGAAAGAGAGAGAGGGGTGAGAATGGGATGTAAATATAGAAAGATAATAAAGTTAAATTTAAAAAATATTATCAATGCGTATTTAATGACTTCTCTATCATTCCTTAATAAATATTTTAAATAGAATTATAATATTTCTTCTAGTCTATTTTATAAGTAATATTATCTCTTAGAAAAATAATCTTATATATAAGTAACAAATTGTCATTGTCTAAAAATTTAATATATTTTTTTATATTTACCCTCAATTAATTACGAGCCTCTCATCTACTTTTTCACTCATTCTCTCTTATATTTTTTGTAACTTATTTTCTCTCACACCCATTATTCTTATAAATAAAGGTATGTTTAGAAAAAAATTATTTTTTAATATATTTATTATTTTTAATTAATTTTAACTAATACATTGATTTATATGATTTGAGTGTTTATTGTTTATAAAAAAGAAGGTAGGGATTAACCACCAGTATGTCTACCAACTTATGAAGTTTGTCTTAATTGACCAGCAACCTCTATAATTAATTTGCCTTAACTTCTTCTTCTGGATCTTTCTTCCACTCAAACCCCTAAATCCTACTTTTCTTCTCTCCCTTTTCTTTTTAGGCTTTGAGGACTTGTTCAGAATATAATTATGTTTATGTGGAAGATTGTTTGGTTAGAAGAATGAATAAAAATGACTTCTTGTAATATCTTTTTTTTATCATAAATATATGACTTATATCGTATTTATTTGCTTTATTTACTTTTTTCCCTTCAAATTACCCTAATTAGTTACATAGTCTTTCTCACTTTTATTGTATTCCACTTTTATTTCATTAAAAACGTTGTTTATTGTGGTGTTATGACGTTCAAAATTAATTTTTTATTTTTTATATTACTCTTTAAATCTTATCAACTTTTTCCTATTACTCTTATTAATACTCATTTAATAATAGTCAAATAAAAAAGAATAAAAAGAGTTAAAGAAGATAATCAAAGTATTTTAAAAAATATCATATTAACTAAGTTATTTAATATAATTAAATTAGTTAAATAAGATATATTAAATATTAAAGAGGTATTATATATGAATATAATTGTTTTTTTGATATATCAATTTTTAGAAAGGGTTGGGCTTACCCTTGTAACAAATATCTCTCCTCCTAAGTTATATTAATATTGGGTAATATAAGCTGTCAATTACCCTTAGGTATAAACCTAAGTACTCAGGAGTTATGATAGCTCATCAAGTATTACGACTGTAACTATAATAAAGTGATACTCTATAAAGATCGAATACACTCTAAATAATAATATATCTCATATCTCTATCAGTTGAATCTAGAGACAATTAAGTGCTAAACTAAAAATCAAGGCTTGGGTTTGAGGTGAGTTGGGCTTTTAAAACATGGAAGATGAATAATGATAAGTGTGGTAACAATCAAGGGTGATGTTATAACACCAATAAAATTTAGTATAAATATAAATCTTTTGAATAATATTATGTGTGTGAATTAGACTGTGTACACAAAAAAAAATGTTAAAAGTGTCAAAACACAATTCACTAATTTCTATATCTTAAAAAAAGATTAATTTTTAAACTATTAATTAAAAAATATATAAGTGTTTTGTACAAAAAGAAGGACATGTTACAACTTACAAAGAGGAAACATCCAAATCATTCGACTCTTATTTCAATGTTCAGATCTCTCAGCTCCTCCGGAGTTCCCAAACAAATTTTTACATCGTCGAAATCGATAGCGTGGGGCTCACTTATAATCATCGTTTAACTATTTGTCTCGCTATCGAACAAACAAACTTCCAACACATTTCATGCTAACTCATATGGTACTAGTAACATTCAGTACGCAATATAAATAAATTTTATGAATTTAAATTTTCATTTTTGAATTAAAAAACAGTTGCTATTAAATAATAATATAGAAATATAGTACATGTTTATGTTTTAAGTTATTTATAATTAAGATATTTATAAGATAGGTCAGAATGGGACACTTCTATCCTATTCTGATAATAGGGGTGGGATGCGTTTTGATTCCCATATCTCATCTCATCCTAACTCTATCTAAATTTTGACTGGGACTGGAAAGGGACGGAAATTCTGAAATTTTTTTTTAAAAAAATAGATAATACAACCTCCTTTTCTCTATTTTAAGGTTCTCCATTTACCTTCAAATACAAACCCTCCGTTCCATACCCACCACCCAAATCTATTGCCTTACCCAATCATCCCATCATCAAAGCTCAATCTCAACTTGGATCATCGATTACCCAGAACAATAAATATATCTCCTCTGCTTCAAAACAGCATCACCCCACAGACGAGAATATTTGCAAGGAGGCTCACCGCATCAATGTTGACCACCACCATCGGTTTTCCACCAAGTATGCCCCTTTTAACATAGACCCTTCATCTACCAAACCCTACTCTCTTGACGAGATTTGTGTATTGAAGAAATATGGAAGAGATGAAGGAATACAACGGTAAGTATTGGCGTAACCTTTTTGACTCATGGATGGGTAAGAACACGTGGTCTTATGGTTCCGCCATTTGGAGCAAGAAGGAACGGGTTTTACCTGAGATATGGGTGTGACTAGGAGGTTAAAAAATCTGGGCATGACTGCGAGTATTTTTGAGCCTTGTTTATCACTTGCTCCATCATCTTCTCCGAGATCCCATGATTCGTGAGCTTCCACAATACTCACACATTGTTAACCTTGAACAGAAAAAGATCGCGTGACTAGAAGATGGATTGGAAGTTTAACATGAAAAAGCCCCATTCAAAGCGGGCCTTGTCGAGTAGTGACAGGGAAGGAAGCGAGGATGTTTGTCAATTTTAGAGGCGTGAAACTTGGGAGGTTCTGATGATGAAATGTGATGTGTAGCAGCTAAGTTATGGAGATAAGTTTAGTAAAATTAAAATTAAAAAAATAATAACTTTTAAGATGAGACGGGACCCGAAGATTGTGCTAAGACCGTTCCCGTCTCGGTATATATATTATCACATCCTGATATTTTTTTCATCCTGATTCTTCTTGTGATGGGATAGATTTGTTTCAAAATCTTTGCGAATGAAATGGGTCACCCAGAATGAGAATAAAATGACCAACTCTATTTGCAATAGAAAATACTATTTTTAACCAATCACTCGGGGGAGAGGTGCCTTCTACATCCACATCCACTTACCCCATGTATATATATACATGTGTGTGGTGGATATATATATATATATATATATATATATATATATATTTATAGAGGACTTAACTTACCTCCCGCCCATATATATATATATATCTTAATCTTCTCCTTTATTAATAGTAGTATTGTAATATCCTACTTTCTATTTTTATATTTAAATAAAATTAAAAATATTATTTATAAATAACTTAAAAATATTATCTAATTAAATTATTATAGTTTAATATTTTTAATAAAATATGATATCTAGATTTTTTTAAATTAGAATTTTATGATTTAGTTGTTATTATTAGTTAAAAAATTATTAGGATTTGAATTCAGATTTAGACATAGATTTAAATTTAAATTATTACTACGGCTTTATAAATAGAGATAAGGTCCTAAATTATTTCTCAGATTTGATTATTGAGGCAACTCTTCTCTTTTTAGTCATTTCTCTTATTCCCTTTCCTATGCCCAAAGAAGGTAACCATATTCTATTTATTATATGTATTAATATGATGTTTGTGAGTGATTTGCTCTCTATATATAAATTTATTGATATTATATAATTATATCGAGAAAACTTGTATGATCATTTTTAATGAAAATAATCTTGTGAGATTTAAAAATTAATTTAAAAAGTTTGAATTGATATTATAAACTTGTTATATATTGATATTAGAATTTGAAAAAAGTTATCTTGAGAAAAATCCTTTTTTTGACATTTATCAAGTTATTGAGATTTTAATTAATATGATTTTGAGGATTATTTTGTCTCACCAGTTTATCAAGGGATGTATTCCACCTGTTTATCGAGAGGTTGCAACACTCTCATCTATTTATCGAGGGGAAATGAATCCATGGTTCAACCATGTGCTATTTGAATTTTGGTATATCCATATCATTTGAGCAGTTAACTTTTAAGTGGTCAGTTATCACTAACCCATGGATTCAGTCGACAGGAATAAAATGGTTCGGTTGGATTGATTAGAGGAACTTAGGTGGGTTATTTATTTGATTTTATTATAATAATATGTAATTTTGTATATATTATACTTTGTGAGGTCCCACTTGACACCTCATAACATATGTTAGTATGCATAATAAGTAGGATTAATGGTTACTGAGATGTTTATCACATCCTATCTTTATTAATATTTTTTAAGGTATATTCTCATCTTAAAACTCCAAATTTTTTTTTTGAGGATTGATTAAATCTATATTACTTGTATAGTCTTCCACTTTAAAGGTATGTGTAGAATATTTGTATATTGCTACAATAGATTTTATTTTGCATATTCATATATCCTATTACCTTAGTTATATTTTAAGAAAAAAAATTTTATATCCATGATAGAGTTCATTTAAATTTCAGTTAAAATCTTTTCTATCATGGTCAGCTCTCTTAAAATAAATTAAATTAATTTATAATATTATTTTTTAAATTATTTTGGGTACAAAATATATCTAAATAATTAATAATAGTTATATTTTATGAGAATTTTACAAGTATCATTTTACCTTTTCCTTAAAAAAAGACATTTCTATTTTTTTCACTAATTAACTCTATTTAAAAATAATTTTTTTTTAACTTTGGTTATTTAAATTTATGCTTTAACCAAAAGAATGTGCAACATTAAAAGGGTATTAGGGTAATATTAAAAATAATAATAAATACTCTCTCCTTTCCCGTTTATAAAAAATTAACTAAATAACATTGTTTAAAAAATTAATTAAAATTAGTTAAAAATAATAAATATATAAAAAATATAATTTAGGTGAAAGAGCAAGAATGTGTGATAGAGAGAGAATATGAAAATTAAATACAACAACATGAATAATATGAGTAATTAAATAAGAGTAAAATGAGAAACTAACAAAAAAATTTGAAACAAAAAATAAGAGTAAGAATGTATATCTCTTATAAAAGGGAATACGTTATACCCAAAAAGTGTCTCTTTGTAAAATGAAAAAAGAAACATAGGAAATATTTTGAGTAATCTCAAATTGTTAGCGCTTGTTTATTTAAATAAAAATAAAGCTTATATACATTTTTTATCATACTATTTATATTTTTTATTATATACTATGTCATTTTAAAAAAAATAACATTTAGCAATTTACATATAATTTTAAGTAGTTTATATTTTTTATTTAAACATAGTCAAATAAATATTTTAAATAATTTTTTAAGTATTTTATATTTTTTAAATATTTTAAAAAAATACTTTAAATTACATGTCAAAAATCAAATGTTATTTAAATATTTTATATTTAAATATTTAAAAAAATTAAAATTATATCTCGAGTGCTAAATGCTATTTTTTAAATAGAGTGATATATAATAAATAAAAATAAAAATTATTATATTATAAAAACTATTAATTTTAACAGCAATTTAAATAGCAACATTTTGATAACCAAAATATAAAACATTGAAGTATTTAATTTAAAATTTTAAATATTAAGGATATTATGTATAAATTTAGGAGAGGTTTTGTGTATTTTAACTTAAAAATAACTAAACAATATCTTATAATGAGAACTAAGTACCCTTCCTAAATTTCTAAAAGAGACAAGAGCGAGAACATTTGTTTTGATCTATCAGCTCTAATCATTTGGCTATGTTTTCAATTCAAGTATATTTATCTGAATAGCCAGAATTTGGATGTTGACTATAATAGTTTAGTCATTTGTCTACAAGAGAATCAAGACTAATCTATTTTGCTTCCCATATTGTATGGTGTATAAGCTGGAAAAGATTAAACTTGGCCGGCCGATGGGAAGACCCACCTATAATTACCTAGGAATCACCATACATTTTCAATAGTATCTGTAGAGATTGGCCCAATCCTTTTCTGATCACATCCTTCGTCACTTCGGTAAATGCTGACAAAAAAGAGTCCCTTGTAAATATCCCACAACCTTCTCCGAATAATCACATCTCTCTTCCATTCTTATCTCCCTCCCTCCCCTCCAT
This sequence comes from Leucaena leucocephala, assembly GCA_037074615.1. NCBI lineage: Eukaryota > Viridiplantae > Streptophyta > Magnoliopsida > Fabales > Fabaceae > Leucaena > Leucaena leucocephala. The sequence goes on along the minus strand of CM073567.1, from coordinate 18,255,891 downwards.
CTCCAATATACTTCTCTCATCATCTTCATCAACAGAAGAAATTTCAACTGAGTCGATTAATTGATCACCACATGGTGAATATCATGGAAATAGATGATGATATTAATGAAGACCGAATCAGCCAGCTCCCAGATTCTGTGTTGGCTCTCATTCTGTCATTTATGTCAACCAGAGAAGCCGTGAGAACCAGTGCGCTTTCAGCAAGATGGAGAAGCCTGTTCAAATTCCCCACAATTCTCGTGCTTGACGCACACAACATGCTTGACAGTGACAAGTATTCTGAGATGAATGTGTCTCAAATGCTGTGCTTGGAATGGGGCATTGTGAAGATGAAAAGAACCGTGGAATTCATGAACGTTGTGTGTTATTACTTGCACTGTGTAAGAGATGTTCAGAAGATTGAGAAACTCAAGATTGACTTCACATTTGGGAACAGATATGCGTGCTTACTCAATCGGTGGATTGGTTTTGCTCTTAAGAGACGAGTTGAAGAGATTGATCTGTGCTTGCTGGAAGATAATTACTTCAGTGCTGTAAGTGAAAGCCCTTATATCTTCCCTTGTGGTCTTCTGGTTGGGATTTGGTCTCTGAAACGCCTGCGTTTAGCTCATTGCGTGTTGGCCCCACCAGAGCCTCAATGGTCCATTTCCTATGGTTTCAGCACACTGACGACTCTGGAACTCATGAAGGTTGATTTGGTTTCTGACGATCATGTTCAGAATCTGCTATGGAATTGCCATAATATTGAGTCCTTGAGTTTGTGCGTGTGTTGGAATCTGCATTATTTGAGAATAGAGCACCCTTTATGTCAGAAGCTCATGTACCTGAACGCGCATGATTGTCCCCATCTAAAGACTATTGAGCTGACAGGCCTTAATGTTGAGATTTTGGAATACAAAGGCAGGTTCATACGCTTCCAGTTCCATAATACTCCAAGGCTAAGAACTGTTTTCACTGGTGTGAATGATTGGAGGATCAGTTACAGCGATATTTTGCCACTTTATATGCTTCCTGTTGATCTTCCTCAGCTTCAAACTCTCTTCCTTGAAAGCACCTGTCACATGGTAAGATGATTAATGGTGTCAGAACAACTTTAAAACATTTCTGCAAACGTTGGATTATCTGATGTTTGATGTTCTGTCTGTGCTTCAGGCAGCGGCTATGTCCATCCCCAGATTTCATAACCTTCAACATTTGATAATTCTAAAACTACCCAAGCACGAACACGACCTTTCTTGGATATCCTCAATTTTGAAGGCGTTCACAAGACTCCAAAAACTAGAACTACATGTAAGTTCCTTCATCTATCCCATGCACTTCATTAGAATCTTAATCAGAAAAACTTTTTCCAGTTTTTTCCCTCCATCTATCTGTAGATTTTATATGAACTAAACGTAAATTTTACATTTACCAGTGTACATATATGTTTGTACACTGCTTGGAAAACAGGAAATGTTTTGCATATCTGCATAAATATGCTGAAATTGTGAGACTCAAGTTGCTAGACAAGTCTAAATAAGTCCTTTACTGTTTTCTGATTGGATTATGTTATTTCAAAAGTTCTTTGTTAAAATGCAGGAAAGAATAGCACAAAAATCAAACTGAATATTGTGTAAAGTTGTAGGGTATTAGAAAATATAGTTAAAGTGTCCAAGGAAAAAGAAACTGAACCAACAAGGACTCGGTTTTCTTCAAGGAAGGTCCAAGATTTGAGCCTTATGACTCATTAGAAGAGCGAGGTATCGTTGAAACTAGCTAGGAATGCTCGAATCTCACTCACTAATGCTGAATATATATTATAGTTGTAATAAAAATAAAGAAATTGAAAACGCCAAGTTTGATAACTTTTACAGCTAGGAACGAACTCTAATGTTGGAGAAGAAGTGAAGGACAGAAACAGGCCTCCAAGATGCCTACATGAGCAGCTGAAAGAGGTAGTGATAAGTGGCACGACGAGAGGCCACAGGAGCGAGATGGAGATTGCAATTTATCTACTGAAGAATGCAACTTCACTTGAAAAGATGGAAATTGACCCTCGTCCTAGAGTCTACAAGGGAAATGGAAAATGGAACCAGCTAGAACCACATGAGATTTGGAGCAGGACTGAAAAGCACGCGGTGGAACACCATCTAAGTCAACATGCTGGGGCAGGAGTTCAACTCTCAATCTTGTAAGAGACGAGAGGCAGAATATATAACAGCTTAAGCTTTTGAGTTGGGATGATAGTCCAAAGAAATAACTCTGGTTAGATTATGCTAGCTAGCTAGCTAGAGAGAATAACTTTTGTGTGCAATTTTCAAGATAGTGCAAAATAATGAGTGGAAAAAATAATCCATGGAGTAGTTAAGGTGTGAAAATACCGGAGCTTCCCCAAACACTTCAAATATGATGTTTTTGTGTATGTGCATGATGAGCATGTTGGGAATAAAATGAGTTTGCTTCATTTGATTCAGTTGCTATATAATGTTAGTTGAACCGGGGACTTCCCCTAAACACTTAATTGAAGACAGTGTGTGTGGATCTGAAGCGTTCAGAGGAACCAAGAGACACCCAACAACAAAGTTTGTTATGATAGGAAATGGCGAGCAAGCGAAATGTATTTATAATGCAGAAGCTAAGAACAGAATAAAAGCAAAAGAAATGAAATTGAGAATGAAGTTAGGAATCACTGAACCTGGCCGAGAAGGAGGACCAGGAGAGACCCGAATTGAGCAGTGAGATGCAGAGTTGAACCATCAAAAGGCAAAAAAGTAACGGAAGATGCGTAATAATTCTACGAGCATAAGAGAAGAAAAGAAGGGGAAATTGGGACAAGCGACTTAATCGGTAAATTAATTGGGAAAACAAATCCTAAATTGAGAAATAAGAAAGAAAAAGTGGTGAGTAGGAAAGGTCATTGTACGAAATCGGCTGTCGCTGACTGACAATATTATTCTCAGATGTCGATTATTCTTCTTCCCAAGAGACCGAAAATGCGTCCAGGTTCAAGGGCTCAGATCCCATGGAGAGGCACAGAGCTCATGAACGCATCTCGAAGGGCTCCTTCCAAACGGAGGAGGAAAATGAGGATATTTATAAATTACTGACACGTCAGAAGTCATGACCTAATTAATAAAAAATATTTACATGATTAATAAAACTTATCAGTTTCGCGGTGTAAAACTCTTCTATTTTTTTTTTAAAATTTTAAGTTTAATTTTTAAAAAAATTAAGAATGGAGATCATAAATCCTGAAATTAAATTCTTGATATATAAATAAATTGAAATACTCTTTAACCGAAGATTAAGGAAAAAAATTAATATTCTTTTAATCCTTAATACAAAATTTACTCAATATATAAGGTTGAGTATGAATTAACAATCTTAACTTTTTTTAAAGAAATGATAATACTGTTTCTTCAAAACTAGTTTAGGAGCTTACGTTAGTATTAATGTAATGTAATACTGAATATTAATGTAATTTAGGAGCTTCCATTAGTATTAACAATCTTAATTTTTTTTAAAGAAATGATAATACGGAGTATTCATGTAATGTAACACGTTTCTTTCTCTCCTAGTTATTAAATCAAGTTAATTCATAAAAAAAACTAATTGATCCTTCTAAATTGCCTTAACCCACGCCTAATGATCCGTCTGTTTTGTTATTACCTTGCTCTCAACTTTTAACAAAGTGCCCTCATTAGAATTAAAATTAGAAGCTTCTGTCAGTTGATTATATTGTTTGGCAGAAGTTATTCTTAGTTGTTCCGAAATACCAATGAAGATGCTTCAAATGAGCTTTAGAAACTAAAAGAAGGAATGGGTTGATTATTTAGTCATCATATATATATATATATATATATATATATAGTTGTTATTCTCTAGCAAATTAAATAACATTTCTTTTACCTGTTCACATCAAGCTTCGAACTGACAAGTGAAAAGGGCCTTGCCTCCATTTTGGATCCCTGCTGGACTGGACTAGATATTGGGATCTTCAAGTTTAAAACTGCAGAAGTTTTTTGGGCCTGATCACTGATAAACTAAGATTACGAATAGTCCTTCTACCAACTCCATAAGTAACAGAAATGTCAAGCACTACTCCTCTTGTCCATTTATATTCTAGAGAGAGAATGAATTTACTAATCTTATTTATAAATCACATCATTTAATCTTTTATATAAATAATATATATTAAATATGGATGAAATTAAAAAATTATTAAAATTTTTTAAAAAATAATAAAGTTTAATATTTTCTTTGATATGTTGGAAATATGTTAGAAATGAGTTATAAATAAGATTGAATGATTACTTACTATTACAACAAAATTTAAATTCAAGGTATATTTTACATTTTCATTCATCATAGTACACAAACTAAACCGCTCTTGCTGCTTTCGTTTTCAAGCTAACTTCGATATCACTATATGTCTCTCTGTTTACGACCATCCGTCTCGTGGTTCCTTGAAGTCATCCTTTTCATCTGCAGACTTCTCTTCAAGTACAACAGATCTAGACTGATCAACAATCAAAAAGAAAAGCATAGATTTTGTGCCAAATAGAAACACATAGAGTATAATTAACAATGCATAAAGACTCAATGTAAGGAGAAAATAAGTTCAAATCTTAGGAAACGCAATTGTTATAATTGTTATGAGGGGCAAAAACCCTTTGCGCTATAAGCTTTGAAAGTTTAAGAATACATTGGCTATATAAAAAAAACATCGTATAAAGAAGTAATATTATGTTGAGGGACAAGATGATACAGTGAATTTGAATAAAGCACAGTAGTAAATATAACAATGTTGAAGATACACACACACACAAACTCACAGAACCTTAAAGCATGTTAATGTTGAATCGGAGTTGTAGAGTAATAGGGTGTCAGATGGCAACCAGAGTTCCCCCAAACACTTCAGTGAGATATGCAAAGTATCATACTCAGTGAAGTGTTCCGGGTAACTCTAGGGGACACCGGACTTAATCATCATCATCATCATCTGTGTTGTCTGCTGTTTATGTTGTTGTTGTATTGGAGGTGATGAAGAAATCAGAAGCAGAACACCATATTTATATACCCATAACTAGTTGGGTTGGAGCAGAAGTTGAAGAGGCTGGATCAAGAACCGAAGTCCACACGTGTAGTTGAATGTGGTTGTGATTGAGGGAAAGAGGATGGCAACAGAATATAATATCCAAAGTGGAAGCGTAGCCTTAAGCTCTCCTTTGCTTTTTCTTCGCTTCTCATATCAATCCTTTTCCTTCTTATCATCACCATACTCCATCTCTACTTTTGTTGCTTTTCATATCAGAATCAAATCTCCAATCTCAACTTTCACAGCTGAGCTCTCGTTTGCTTTTTCTACAATCAAGTTAGTTAGTCTAACTGATTTAAGTGACCTAATTATTATTATCAGTCTTCAACAATTTGCAACGAATATAACAAACAGGTCCTCTCTTGGTGACCACAGTTTGACAGAATCTGGAAATCAAAAGAATTTCTCAATACTAGTGTTGTTGATAATTACTCAAGCCAGGAAAATAGCAGAAAATGAAAAGGTGGGAAATGGACAGATCCAAAGAAAAGCAAACAAGTTGGTGGCATAGGTGGCATATTCAGCATAACTCATATAGTCTATATATCCGCCTAGGTTCACTTGCGCTACACTTTAATTTCTGCTTTGTGGGGTTGCTTTTCTTCGGTGCTGTCAAGCATTCCATCATATAAACAAAACTCATGTATCTCAGAACTATAAATACGACATTTTGGTTTATGTTTTCCTCACCAACAAATCTTCGAAAACCCTAAGAAATGATCATCAGGTGAACCCTAGAGTTCCCCACGAACACTTCACTGTGGCCTCTCATTACCTCACTGAAGTGTTTGGGGGAACTCTTGATGCCACTTGATACTTCAAATACAGATTGTTATATATATATATATATACCATTACCCCTTCCAAAAATAATTTACCCCCAGTTTCTCTTACTCGATCGTTTTGGCAAGTGCTTTGTAATTCATGGATTTGAGCATACATATATACATATATATATATATATATTCAAATTCTTGGTTCTGTTTATTTAATGTGTTTAGCTACGCTATCCTCAACGTAAAATGGCTTAGGATGTAGGTGCTCGTATGGTCTGAGTGGAAATTGATTACAATGATGGAACACAGCCTAAAAGGAAGTTTCTCAATGTAACTAGAAGCCTCCTTGAGAGGGACTGGTCTGCTTCTGTAGAGGTTTCCTCTGTTGACAGCATCCGCCACACACGATAGAATGTGGTGACACTCCTCAGGTTTAAGCGAATCACATTCTCACAGGAGGGGAAGTCGTTAGATTTCAACGGCGTTAGCCCTTTGTCGTGGATTGTGAGACTTCTTTGACCCACACAAAGACTACAACATGCTTATGGGAGAAGAATGGGGTAGCTGATCTCGTCTGCACAGGAAGCTCTTGCAGCAGCCGCTTGAATGGCCTTTGTTTAGTTCTGTTACACAATTTCTTAGCTCAATTTTCCGTAGAGACACGCAAGCTTATGCTTAGTGTCCTGTAGTTCCTTTTTCCTTTCTCCATTCGTCAAAGAAACAAATTAGGATCAAGAACAATTATGCAACTCGTCATGATACTCACCTTTTAGATAATCTCTAAATCTTCAATTTTGCTTTAGTTCACAAACATTGAGTTTATCACCGTATAACTAGTTTGATTCATATATATTCCTTCTCTTATATATCGAGTTAGCTGTTTGGTAGCGTTTTTTATAGAGCATTTCATGTCAAATATCTATAGATGTGGGCAATAGCTTTTTAACCCAACAATATTTGTCAAGTCAATTCCAATTTTTCTACCAACAAGAAGCGTATGTTTTATATATAGTGGAAGGGGGTTATGGCCATTTAAATATAAATTGAATACAGAAAATATCTTTAAAGAATTACTCTTAATTGAACCCCAACAATACTTGAATATGATTTAAAAGTAGTAACAAATATCATATATCTATGTCAAAAGAAAATCAATTTTCTTGCTGAAAAATTTGATAATAGTTAATGTAAAAGTGTATTTTGTTCAAATAACTTTCCTTCATTTTCTTCTCTCCTATTTCTTTAGAGAGATTGATTCACACGCCCATATAAACTCACAGTTAGAGAAAATACTTGATATTATATATAAGATATATTTAATTAATTTAATTTAATTAAAAATTTATTTAATATATCATGTTTTATCTAAAATGCTATAACTATATTTATTAATACGTCAACTTCTTCTCTTATTTGATTATTTTAAAAGAATATTAATAGAGATAATTTAAAAAATAGATAAATATAAAAAATAAATATTATATTTAAATTCTTATATTAATAAGAAGAAGAGTAGTAGCTAAGACAATGAGTTGATCATAAAACAAAATACTTTCAAATTATGAACATAAAAGGCTATTTACTTTTTTTTCTATAATATTTAGTTGACTCAATTATCATTTATTCAGTTTAAGGTTGATGGCTATCATATATAAGTATCGATCACTATTGAATAAATATTTGCTCAATTTTGACAAGTGAATCAAAATAATTTCTTACTTGTTATACGGAGATATATCTGTGGAGTGCATTTATATCTGCTTGACAATCAAAAATAGGATTTTGTTTTCATTGTTACTTTAAGTGGAATTGCAACTATTCACATTTTAGAGGAAAAAACACAACTCATTGATGACTGTCCTTGCACGCACACACACACACATACCAGAAGATATAACGAATTGAAGTTAATTAATAAGGACTAGGCTCCTACTGTTCACAAATAATATTGCTTCAGTGCTCTTGGCCATAAACTACAAGACATTATTCTTTAATGTGCACAATTCTAACTATCCCAATCTTCCTTTTGGTGGCGTTTCTTTTGTAATGGGAGATTTTTCTGAAAGGCTCAAGCGTTAAAATTGCGTATATTTTCTTCAATCGATATATAGAGTTACTATATATGAAATTATGCTAACGTAATTACTAGATATAGTTCGATATAAAAATAGGTGATCTTATTGTAAAGGGGATATTGAAATTCATATTGATCTTCGTATTACAGAGTTTTCGTATATAGTTTAGAACTTTAACAAATCTCAGTTCCATTAAATTCCAACCATATGGATGCCACAAGGCCTATAAACAAGTTCCAGTAAGTCAAATTTGTATTCTGAATGAACACAAGGCCTATAAACAACGCTTGCAAGAAAACACTCAAATTCTTATTCAGCTAAATAAATTCCAAGAAGTTATACATACAAGAAGATTTTAAATAGACAAAGCAAGAAAAAAAAAACCTAGAAGAATCCCTTTCATTTAAATGAGAGGGATCATAGAATCTATAACAAGGAGTTAAGGACACAGTAAAAAGTAAAAAATAAGAAACTTTTTTAATATTATAAAGTCTTCAAGACACTTATATCTTATGGGTGCCATTTAGGACTTCGTTGGTAATTAACTTGGATGATTTTTTTAAGAACAAGACTATATATATAGGGAAGAAGATAAATATACTTAATGAAACTTGAGCATATTCTTTTCATGTCAGAATCAAATCTTCACCCCTCAAATCATTTCAAAGCTGAGCTCTCCTTTGCTTTTTCTGCTATCAAATTAGTCTAATTAATGCTTAATTAAGTGACCTAATTATTAATAGTATTCAACAATTTGAAAAGAATATAATAGTTCCTCTCTTGGTGACCACAGTTTGACATATATATAGCAGAATCTGGAAATCAAAGGAATTTCTTAATACTACTGTTGACACTTACTGAAGCCAAGAATATAGCAGAAAACGAAAAGGTGGGAAAATGGACAGATCGAAAGGAAAGAATATCTGACACTAATATTCTCAAGTATATATATTCAACATAATTCATGTAGTCTATACATCCGTCCAGGTTCACTTGAGCCTCACTTTCTGCTTTGTGGAGTTGCTTTTCCTTCGGTGCCCTCAAGCATTCCAACATATAAACAAAACATATGTATATCTCCTCAGAACTGTAAACATGACATGTTGGTGTATGTCTTGAAAAACCCTAAGAAATCAGGTGAACCCTATGAGTTCCCCACGCACACTTCACTGTGGCCCCTCATTGCCTCACTGAAGTGTTTGGGGGAGCTCTTGATCCCACTTGATACTTGAATTACAGATTGTTATATATATATAACCCATCACCCCTTCCAAGAATAGTTTACCCTCAATTTCTCTTACTCGTTTGGTAAGTACTTAGTAATTCATGGATTTGAGCATATATATATATAATATATATATATTCAAATTCTTGGTTATATATATATGTTAATTTAATGGTTTTAGCTACGCTATCCCAAACTTAAGATGACTAAGGATCTAGGTGCTCGTATCGTATGACTGAAATGATGGAATGTAACACGGCCTGAAAGAAGTTGCTCAATGGAAAGGAAGCCTTCTTCGAGTCATACCTAAGGACACTAATAAGGAAGCTCTTGCAGCAGCTGCTTCAATGGCTTTTTTTTTTTAAAAGTTCTGTTTCACTATTTCCTAGCCCAATTTTCCATAGATAGAGACATGTTCTGTCGTTTCTTTTGTCCTTTCTTCATTATCAAAGAAACAAATGTAGAGTAAAGAACAATGCAACTCATCCTGAGACTCAAGCCTTTCTTAGATACTTCCTAAATCTTCAATCTTGAAAGGAGTTTGTGCTGCTTAAGCACAAGGTTTTAAATTTGAGTCTATATAATTTCAATAAATACCCTTTTGAACAACTACTACTGATGAAAGACAACATAATTGGATATCAATAACTATATAAAAAAAATCAATTTAATTTCTTGCTAAAAAATTTGATAATAATGTGAAATCAAATGAAATTTATGAATTTTGGGTTAGAACTTTCTTTGATTGGCTTACTCCATATATATTCTTCTGTCCTATAATATGACAATATGAGTTGATATATCATAGAACAAACTATAACAAATTAGGTGCTTTAAAATTATGAACATAAAAGGCTACTTACTTTCGATTACTATTGAACAACTATTTGCTCATTATCAAATGTTAAACTCAATTTTGACAAATGAATCAAAATAATTTCTTATTTGTTATTTCGGTGGTGCAGGTATATCTGTGAAATACATTACTCTATATCGATCTTCGTATTACAGGGCTTCCAAGTGAATCTTCCCGAAGCTGCAATTGCCTCTTCTACTTTTCATACATTGGTTCTAAATTTTTATAAACCATCATATATTAAAGATGATGCAATATTAACACCAACTCTTAACTTTTTGAGTTATTTTTGGAACATTTCAGAGAAAACAAATCAATAATAATTTTTTTTAAATATATTACTTGTATGGTGAAATATATGATATATGCATGTACATGTTAAATATATATTTTATCATATTATTTCATATATATTTTACACAATTTATCATATTTAATAGGTATTATTGTAGTAATTTTGCTCATTTTATACTTTTATTGATTATATGAATATTATTTTCTTATATTTTTATTTATTTTATTATTTTTTTAATTAAATTAATTTCCATAAAAGTATTTTACTTTTATGTATTTCATTATCATATACACAAATACCTAAAAACTGAGAAGAAGTCGATTAAGATAACTAGAACTTGAAAAAATTTCAGTTCGTCCTTAGAAGCCAAATCATGGATCTCACAAGAGGTGATGAATATAAATAGAACTCAAATTCTTATTCAACTAAATAACTTCAAAATGTGATCCATACGAGGAGATTTTTAATAGAAAAAACAAATGAACACCTAGAAGAATCCGTCTCATTAATCTCATCCATAGAAGGATCTTGTTTGACTATTTTCCTAATTAATTGATGGATAAATTAAGTAAGTCTTTAACTTCAAAAAACAATGATTAAAAATTGGAAATTAAACTAAAGCTTTTGTCAATTGACCATAAAAATAGGAAACTGTCAAAATAAGAAAAGCAAGGAATTAAGGGCACAATAAAGACTACAAACTAAGGACTATTTTCAGCATTCTAAAGTCTTCAAACATGCTACTTTATCTATTCTTCTTGAGCCTCTTCTTCGTACTAATAATCTTGATCTTGAGCTTCCTACCTTGTAATAAATTTAGTGCATGTTTGACCTTATTCTTTTGGATGACTAGGTCGTCGCCTTGATGATCTTAGATGTCATTTAGGACTATTGATTAGCTGCCTACTTGGATACCCTACGAGTTTATAGAGAGAGAGAGAGAGAGAGAGTAATGTTTTTACTGATTTTCCAGCATAAGTAATAGGCAGTTGTAGAGAGATTTACATAAGCCTAAAATTCAAATTTAATCTGTAATTTACATTTCGAATCATTACAAAAATGAAGCTGCATTTTCTGCTTTTTCGTTTTTGAATTCCCTTCACCATATCCGAGTTCGTTGAAGTGATATCCTTTTCATCTGCAGACTGTTCCTCAGGTCCATCTATCAAAGAAAAGTGACAGACAAATAAAAAATCATTGATTATATATATACGAGCAAAATACACACAAAGAAGTACAGAGTATGACATTTTGCTGATGATAATGACTGAACATGGTTTGGCACTTTGAATCTGAGTTTATAAAGCAGCACAGTTATTTTAAGAACAAGACTATATATATAGTGAAGAATGAGGATATATACACACAACACACTTAACTGAAACTTCATATTAATTAATGTTGGAGTTGTAGAGTAAGATGTCAAATGGCAATAGAACACATTCCCTTTAATCCTTTTCCTTAATATATATGTATCTACAGTACACCCTACTTTTGTTTTCATTTCATATCAGAATCAAATCTTCTCCCTCCACTGTTTCAATGATCTCTCCTTTGATTTTTCTTGTCATAAATTGTAGTTAGTTAATTAACTGACTTCTGCTTAACGAATTAATCTCATACAATTTGCAGAGAATATATAGGTACTGTCTTGGTGACCACAGTTTGACATGCCCAGAATCTGGAAATCAAAAGATATTTTATGTTTATAAGTGTTGAAAAATGAATTGATTTACCTTTGATATATTAGGCTCAAACGCAATAGAAATTAAGGTTTTTATGAGAATAATAGAGAGACTAGAGTGTATATACGTAATATACCCTTTTATGAGGTAAATGGGAGTTATACCATTAATTAGTTTTAAGGGAGGAAAAGGTGGGAGGAGTGGACAATGAATACAGATCCCACTCCCCCTTCTCATACAGAATACATGTACAAAAGAGAGACTGATTTTGGGTTAGTGGTCCTCCCTCTGCCTTCTGCCTGTTCTCTCTGCATTTTGGTGAAAGAAAAATTCACCGGGAGCATCCCTTCTCTTCTCTCTCCTTCGGTGTTAATTACTTTAAAACGTAATCGAAGGTGGATGCTTCAGTTTTATGTGGGTATTCAATAAGCCAGAGTCAGATTTCAGGTACACCTAAAACCTTACAATAAGTGAGGCCAAGGAATAGAAGAAAATAAAAAGGTACGAAAATGGACAGATCGAAAGAAAAGCAAACTAATTATCTAAGATTCTTATGTTGGAGGCATCCTCATATAGTCTATAACTCTGTCCAGGTTCACTTGTGCTTTATGGTGATGATGATGCTTTTCGTCGGTGCTTTTCTTCGGTGATCCTATAATTAATTAAACATCACACGTACGTACGATTATCAGAAGTATATATAAATACCATGAGAGTTGGTGTGTGTGTGTTTGCTTACCAAGAAGACTTGAAAACCCTAAGAGATGATCAGGTGAACCCTAGAGTTCCCCACAAACACTTCACTGCGGGCTCTTCTTTGAGTCAATCAGTTTAACCTCTCACTGAAGTGTTTGGGGGAACTCTTGATGTCACTTGATATATGAAGTACAGATTACTTGCTCATATCACCTGCTCTTACATTGTTTGATATACTTGCCTTCTTATGGATTTAATGCTCTTAATTTCCAACGCTTTTGGTTATGCATGCAAAATGAGATATTCATTTCATTGTATAGTGAACCGGTGAATCAGTGCAATCTGATAAAGAGTTTTAACACGGCAATCAGGTTAGATTTTATATTTTTCTATCTCTTACTATGCTCAAAACAATATCTTCGTCTTTAAATTTAAATAGCACTTAAAAACATATTTATAGATCGTCTATAAAAATAAAATTCTTATATTAATAATAAAATTTAAATTCATAACTTTATAGAATGTGAGTAAATTACTTTATCTATCCTAAAGGAATTAATTAGACGTTTTATGCTATGAGACTATTGTTTCTACGTTGTCACTGTATAGTTATTTCGAGAGGGGCAAAAGATGATAAATATTGTATTGTATACATTAATTAACTTCCATCAATCAAATTATGATCATGTTCGTACGTAAATGACAACGGAAGGCCTAAAATAGTTCTTTAATATTGTCTCCTTTTCTTTTTTGTTAGGATAAATATTGTATTCCGTTAATAGATTAATTTCTTTTGACTTACTGAAGGTAATTAAAAGATGGACCCTTTTTGAGTAAAGACCCTTCGTAATTTAATTAGATTTGTTATACACATAGCAGCTCCAACCTTTGAATTTATTATACATTATTTATTTAGTCTTAATTTTATTGGTATTTTCCGTTTATTATACATTAATTATTTATTAAGTCTTATTCGATCCGTCCCATATCAACTCTACCACTCAACTTGCACATCCCAACAACTAAACTTTTTCAAACAGTGTTAAGACAAAATTTGCACAAATAAAATGAATGGGGATTATTATATTAAAATAATAAAACTAATTATCACAAAGTTAAGAGACAATAAAGGAATTTTTTCCTCTGTGTGTGTGTGTGTTGTCCATATTTATTCCAACGTCAAACAACTTGCTTAATGTTTACTTAGGAATCTCGATCGGGAATCTTTTACGGCGGAGAATATGGCTGTGACGTTGTATAAAAAAATTACAAAGGATGATACCAAAAACTAATATAACATTAGTTAAGCAGCGTAAGGCATCATTTAGATCTCTTTAGATATTGAGTTCAATTCAGAAGAGATATCTCTATTGAGAGAAGTAGTCACGAATTCTGAAATTATGATACTTAATAATATGATCTAGTTAATATCATAAAAAAATAAAGATAATACAAAAAAACATATTACCAAAGAAGATTAAAAATAAAACAAAAAGTGTCGGCCACAATAGAGGATCTCTACTCCTTTTAAAATGTGAACCATTTTGATATTCCATAATATAATCCGTAGAGTCTGTTTGAGTCTGGAGACGTTTTTCAAAAAATGATTAACACAATACATAATTAAAAGGGAATTACAGTGAAGTTTTAAATAAAAGATTTAATTATACAAAAGTCCTATTGATAATTAAAAAGTTAATAATAATAAATTTTAATGTAAAAATTAATAATAAATTTATGTTGCTTAAGTTTTTTTATAATACAATTTTTTTTCTTAAAATTTTATTGGAATTCTACTTATAAGCAAGTGGTAACCTCTGTTGCCACACAAGGCAACGGCTTCAATGCCTCGACAACCTTTTAAAAAAAAAAAAAAGCCCACAAAATCCATTCAACACACCTCGATTTCTCAGTAGCTTCTTTCTCTTTTACATATATAATAATGGAGGAATTATTATGAGCTGCCATGGGGATCTAGGCTATTTTTTCATAGCCAGAGGTGTGAAGGAAAAATATAGTAAAGAATACTATAAAAGAACTTTTTATTAAAATAATAAAAAGAGAGAGAAAGATAAAAAAAACCATTTAAATTTTAAAAAGATAAATTTGGCTTCTAAATATTAAAAAAGACAGATTGGGCAGGAGGCCCAATCTGTCATTTATAAATTTGTGTGCAAAGACCAAATTACCCTTCATTTTTATAATGTTTTGAGAATACGATTTACAAGTTTGCTAATGATATTTATAACTCTGATAATGATATTTGCAACTCCTATAATAATATTTATAATTTTGACAATAGTATTTACAATTTTGACAATGGTGTTTGCAACTTTGACAATGATATTTGTAACTCCCATAGTCGTATTTGCAATTTTAACAATGATATTTGTAACTCCTGTAATGGTATTTGTAACTCCCACAATAGAGAAGAAGCAACTTTGACAATACGATTTACAACTTTGCCAATAGTATTTATAACTCTGATAATGATATTTGTAACTGAGAGAAATCCAATTTTGGCAAGTGGGAGAAATACTGTAGCTTCTTTGATAATACGATTTACAACTTTGCCAATAGTATTTATAACTCTGACAATAGTATTTACAATTGGGAAAAATCTAATTTTAGCAATTGAGAGAAATACTGTAACTTCTTTGACAATACGATTTACAACTTTGTCAATGGTATTTATAACTCTAACAATGGTATTTGCAACTGGGAGAAATCCAATTTTGACAATTTTGAGAAACACTGTAACTTCTTTGACAATACGATTTATAACTTTTTCAATGGTATTTACAACTCTGGTAATGGTATTTACAATTGGGAGAAATCCAATTTTGGCAATTGAGAAAAACACTGTAGCTGACACTGTAGTTTCGATTAAGTGGAGTTGTAAATCCCATTATAAGAAGTTGTAAATCTTGTAGGTGAAGTTATAAACCCATTTGATGAAGTTGCAAATCCCCTAGGAAAAGTTGCAAATCCCATTGATAAAGTTGCAAATCTCATTGGAAAAGTTGTAAATCGTATTGTCAAATAAGCTACAGTGTCAGTTATAGTGTTTCTCCCAATTGCCAAAATTGGATTTCTCCTAGTTGTAAATACCATTGTCAGAGTTGTAAATACTATTGGTAAAGTTATAAATCGTATTGTCATAGAAACTACAGTATTTCTTCCAATTGTCAAAATTGGATTTCTCCCAGTTGCAAATATCATTGTCAGAGTTGTAAATACCATTGGTAAAGTTGTAAATCGTATTATCAAAGTTGATTCTTCTCTATTGTGGGAATTACAAATATCATTGTTAAAATTGCAAATACTACTATGGAAGGTACAAATACCATTGACAAAGTTACAAACATCATTGTCAAAATTATAAATACTATTATCAAAGTTATAAATATCATTATATGAGTTACAAATATTATTGTTAGAGATGTAAATATTATTAGTAAACTTATAAATCGTATTGTCAAAATATTGGGAAAGTAAAGGGTAATTTGGTATTTACACACAAATTTATAAATGACAGATTGAGGCTCCTGCCCAATCTGTCCTTTTCAATATTCAGAGGTCTAATTTATCCTTTTGAAATTTAAATAGATTTTTTTTATCTTTTTCCCTAAAAAAATATACTATTTTAATTTTTTTTTTCTTATATTCTTTTCTCTTTAATTTTTTTCTCATCGAGACATAGAATTAATGACCAAAAATTTTAAGTTATCTATTTAAAACCTCATAATAATTAAATCTCTCTGACCCTATGTAAAAATTATATAACTAATTTATATAGATTAATAACATTAATTAAGTCAATTATTTGTAAAAAATATAGATTTTTCTAAAATATCTATTTAATTATTTGTATTGAATATTACTCTTTTGCTAAAAAAAAGCTTATTAAGAGGTGCAATTAATAGTAAAAATTTAAAAAAGAATCATAAATTTAAAAAATAAAATATATTAAGATATTATATTTAAAATAAAAGTAAGCCTTTTTACTTATATTAGTTGTTACACTAAGAATCTACTATGGTCTATAGAGGGTGATTAAGAGTCTTGTGATCATAATCTTAATTCATTGCGCCAATGATACGGGCGAGATTAGAATGTGAAGTGGCGACCTGCGACCATCCAATTAATTATGTCACTTGGTTTATATCGCTGAAAAAATTTCCATTTTTTTTTTGTATTCACATCACATCAGTACAAGAGACCCCCACAAACAGTTTTCTCTTAGTCCACTTCACCATACCAGCTACAACTAAGCAACTAAATTTTTTTTTTTTCCCAGGCTCTGGATTGTCAAGTTGAAACTTGAAATAACCCCCTTTGGATCTGTTTTTGGTCGGTGGAGCTTAGTCTCAAAAGTAATAATCATGGGAATTTGTCTGAGCATGAATTCTCTGCATCATCCAAACCAACCTGACAATAACATAGTTCTTCATTCTCCTAATAATGGTATTTCTGCATTTTATTATTTTCATCATGTTCAAGTTCATCCTCTGCTTTCTTCACAAATGCTGTTATTTAAATGGTTTGTGTCCTTTTCGGGTGCAGGAACACATGCCCACGTGGGAAGACCATGGATTCTCAATGAACAGAAGAATCTGTTTGTTGTTTCAAACAATCACAGAGGTACAGAACATAATGTTAAACCAGAAGTTAACCAAGTTGTAAATCATTCAAACGAGTTTTTGTGTGTCAGGAAGGAGGAAGAAGGATGATAAAAAGAAGAAATATATAGGTGATCCGAGGGATTTGCATGCTTTGAAAGTAGACAAGGGAATAAGATTTCAAACTCGTAAGCTGAAGAAGTTCTCATATAAGGTCTTGGAAGATGCCACACGCAGGTTCAGCACTAAGAACTTGATTGGGCAGGGAGGTTTTGCTGATGTTTATAAGGGATATATCTCCCACTACATCATGAATGCTGCAAAACCACATGAAGGATTCCCCATTGCTGTTAAGAGAATCAGAAGACTTGGATCACGAGGACACGAAGAATGGCTGGTCTTCTTTTGCCTATATATATCATAAACCAATGCTTTTTTTCTTTCACATGATTCATGGGGATGTCTAGAAAGTTGATATTCTATTGTATCTTAAATATAAGTGTAGATAATTAGTTTATAGATATCAATAAAATCAATTAAATTAATTATTTATAATAATAGTATTGATTTCTTTAAAAAAATCACCTTAATCATGATCCCTATTGATGTCCACCTGAATTTAAAAAATAAAGTGGATTAATATTTTATATTTAGTATTAAAATAAATTATAATTAGTTTTTATATTTAGAACTGGAAAATAGTTAATTGTATTTTTAGGAAAAATGTGAACTTGTCTGTATCTGAACACTTTTTGTGACTGCAGAATGAAGTGATATATTTGAGCAAAATTAGCCATCCGAACGTGGTGAATCTCATAGGGTATTGCCGTGAGGGTCAGCATAGAATGCTTGTGATTGAGTACATGATGGAAGGAAGCTTGGAGGACCATCTCTCCAAAGGTAACGATTTTGAAACTTATACTCCCTTCTTCCAATTAATATAAGAATTAATTAATTTTTTTAAATAAATAAAAAAAACTAACTAAATCAATTAGTTATAACTAAATCTAACATTTAAGATAAATCATATTATATATTCTTTAATCTATCTGAATTTATCAATTAACTCTTATATTTATTATAATTAATTTATTTATTTAACTTATTTAATCTACTAAAAAAATCAATTAATTTTTATATTAAAGATAGAATGAGTAATTAAGAGACATAATAAAGTTCCTTAATCCTTATACTATGTTGTGTGTTTTGGCATGAACTGAAGTCACAGGAAAGCTGAACTGGAACAGAAGAATTAACATAGCACTTGGGGCTGCAAGGGGTTTAGAGTATCTTCACATATTCGAAACACCAGTAATTCATCGTGATGTTAAATCTTCAAATATCCTGCTAGATGCTGTGAGCCGCTAAAATTGATGCTTACTCTACTACCTCTTCTTCAGATAGCAACATTTCAGTTATTTAGTATTGCAGCTTCCATTATAATGATGCATAAAATGATGATGAGTTCATTTTCATATTATATCGATTGGGTAAGACTCATAATATTGCAGAACTTCAATGCAAAGCTCTCTGACTTCGGACTGGCTAGAGATGGACCTGAAGATGACCAGTCCCATGTATCCACAAGAATCCTTGGCACTAGAGGCTACTTTCCCCCTGAGTACATAGGCACAGGTACCTTAAACATCCTTCATCATATTGCAGAAACTCTGGATATATTTGAATTAATTTTTAGAAAATAGTTTCTGGAAAAAAAAAGTAAAAAATAGCTTTCGAAAAAGCACAAATTTTAGATTTCTAAAAAACTATAATTTTCAATATAAAAGTACTTTTACAAAAAAAAAATATTAGTTGTTTGTCATCCTTTTTTAAAATTATAGTTTTGAAGGCTAAAAGTATTTTTTATATATATCTACCCAAACACACTCTTCACTAGAAACTAACGCATACTCAATTTATAAGCATTTAAAATAGGGAGAATCATTATACGTTCTAAATAAAAATATAATCACTAAAATGTCTAAATGGCAAATAAACAGCATGAATATGTTATCCATCTTATATCAGAACTTATTATTATATACATCTCATTTATTGTAGAATTTTTTAATATTTATATTACTTTTTTTTAAGACTTTACAGTGATTTTTCCTAAAAAATATAGAAGCTTGCTTCTTTATTAAAGTATGGTTTAATTATTTTACAGGGCATTTAACTCTGAAAGCTGATGTTTATAGCTTTGGAGTGGTTCTACTAGAGATATTATCAGGCTCTGGTGCAGTTAGGAAACATTCAGACGGGGTAGTGGGGAATCTTGCCCAGTGGGCTGAACCATTTCTTAGTAACAAATTGCAACTTCACCGAGTTATAGATAAGAGACTAGGGCAAAGTTTTCCCATGGAAGGAGCCTATGATTTGGCTCAACTAATACTAAATTGCCTCAGCTTAAACCCCAAGCATCGCCCAACAATGGTTGAAGTTGTGGCTGCCTTGGAACAGATAGAACTAAACTTAGACTTTCTTTATAAGAGAATGTATAGTAGAAGAACCAGAACTCATTCTTATTCTCACTCTTAAAACCCCACAAGTTCTGCATACCATTTCAGTTCAAGGATTTAGTAAGAATACAAAGGCAAAAGCGAAAGCTTCTTCCAACTTTTTGTTTTTTAGTACACTTCTTCTCACTAGCTGCAAATATGAACAAGAAATAGGAAAAAGAAGGTACCAATATTCTCTTAACTATAGATCAAAATTTGCTAAGTACCTATCTCACCAAATCCTATAGAAAACACATTCTGATAATAACAGGATAAGGAATTTACACAAGATGTTTTGTAGATCAGTGTACACGAGCAGTTTGCCGGTGAGATGGCAATGGGGATGCAGTTGGAGTCAAATGTAGTGGGGACCTGGTTCGTGCAGGAGAGCCTCTTATTGGAGGAACATGGGATCTCTGTGGCTCTGAGTGGGAGTGTCGGCCTGTGTTCTTGGGGGCTTCGATCTGTTCAAGTGTTGCTAAGACCTCAGTCATCGGAGGCCTTGCCTTGGCTTCACTATTCAGGCATTGTAGAGCAAGAGTTGCAGCCATGTAGGCTCCTTTTTGAGGGTATTGGCCCTCCAACTTGGTGTCCATAATCCGAAAAAGTCTTCTTTTGTCACCCAAATATGGTTTCGCCCAATCTACCAGATTTAACTCCACTCCAGCTTTCGATCTATCAACCGCACGCCGTCCAGATAGAAGTTCAAGCAACACAACTCCAAAACTATAGACATCGCTCTTGGCTGTCAGCCGACCTGCCAATCAATTAGGCCTTTAGTGTATGATGTTTAACAACAGAGCAAACGTGATGAACATAAAATTAGTGACACATGTTCCTGTTTCAATGAAATCATTAACCCCATAGAGCGTAAGTATTTTCCCAAAATGTAAGTCTTCAGATATATCCCGCCTAGAAGGAACTAAGACAATAATTAGATTCATACCAGACTTTCAAAGGATTGATTTGTCCAATGACATATTAAAATGGCCATTAAATGATTGAGGACCACCAACAATTCAAAGCACCAGTAAAGTTTTGCGTGAAGTTACACCAGACCTGTAGCAACATATTCAGGAGCTGCATATCCATGAGTACCCATAACTTGAGTAGACACATGAGTTTTATCGCCCGTAGGACCCGCCTTAGCTAGGCCAAAATCAGAGAGTTTAGCATTGAAGTCCTGCAATCTCGTTGCATGACAAGTGATTAGTTCAAACAATCTAATAAAAAAAAAAAGTTATAATTCTATCTTCATTCATTGAGAACATACAGCATCTAGTAGGATGTTGGAAGCTTTGAAATCACGGTATATGACTTGTGATTTGGCATTATGGAGAAAAGAGAGCCCTCTAGCAGCCCCAATGGCCACTTTCATCCTCACTGACCAAGAGAGTGGTTGAGGCCCTCCTGTAAAACATAATGAACTTATAAGTCCAAATACGCCAAGTTTCTACAATTGCAAGTGCAAAGAGAAAATAATAATCGATTTTTAACCTACTTGCTATCAATGAACTGACAGACAAACGTCAGCATATAATAGTTAAGAACATAAAAAAAAAAATCATTTTTCGAACAAGTAATATTGCTAGCATCTTTCTCATTTTTCCTGAGTCTATCTGGTGAAAAATGATGAATATATAACTGAAGAGACACATATCATAAAATAACAGTGTAATGGCTTCTATAACTTACTTCTAAAGAGATGATTTTCTAAGCTCCCTTTGGGCATAAACTCATAGACCAATAACCGGTTCTCTCCCTCCAAGCAGTACCCAATTAATTTAACCAGATTTACATGATGGAGTTGCCCAAGGTAGTTAACTTCAGTCTGAAAATTCACAAATTTTCAGTAACCAGACCATTCATGACTGAAAACAAACAAAAATATATAGTACTCTTCTATAAGGCAAGAAAGGGTGGGGGATAAGTAACAGTTTGAAAGCAGAGACATACCAACCACTCCTTGTGACCTTGAAAGCTACCCTCAGGTTTTAGCCTTTTCACAGCAACAACCATCCCTGATCCAGGTCTTGCAGCCTGGAAAGTGTTTTCATCAATCCATCCCTTGTAAACATAGCCAAATCCCCCTTCTCCAAGAAGACTGTCGGGACGAAAATTTCTGGTGGCATTCTTTAGGTCATTGAATGTAAAGGCCTTTAGATTCGGAGAAGACAAGATTTCACCCTCAGACCTTGGTGTGGGAAGACTTGAAGCATTGCTTTTTTCACTGTATGAAGGAATTGATAATGTGGAAGGTGCAGATGAAGGGCTAGTTTTTGAAATTCCAGATCCTGACAGAAGAAAAACAAAAATAGTTAGTATATGTATAATGCCAATACACCAACCAAGCAGGCGTTTCAGAAGACCTTTCAAAGTCAACTAACCACAATACTATAACCCATGTAGGTAAGTACGACAATATGCATCATACTTTATGCATTAGAAGATTGTGCCAATAAGCAAGTACCAAAATTGCATCATACTTTAAGCAGTAGAGTTAAATTTAAAGAGGAAGAATTAACACATCAATCAACTTGCTCAGAAAACAAAACGCATCAATATCAAACCTTGTTACCAGCTTTATTACTGAAAACAACCCTGTCAAAAAAAAAAAAAACCAGAAATTTATGATAAATTATTGAAATAAGATTTGTTTACAATCCATGGAGGGATGACAAGACCCATGATCATCAAAGCTGGAGAAGATAATAGTTTTGAAGGATTACAACAAGTGAAATCTGAGAAAAAATGAGCTCGAAGATTCAATCCCAGAGACTCAAACCAGGAAATTCACATAACATCAACCCATTGAAAATCCGAATCCCAGGAATCCACGCAAATCAATACTGATAAAGCCAAAATGAGCAGAACCACAAGTCACGGAAAAATTGAAAGAGGGTAATCCAGGGGAAGTGATGAAGAAAGAATTGGATTAGTTACCAGAAGTTCGGGAACTTTGAGCTGTATCTACTTTGGCAGAAGAATCTAGGCAGTTACCCATTAATCTCTGCCAGAATTCTCCCTCCCTCTCTCTTTCTCTCAGCGGATTGAGCTTCTGCTATTGATGCTGCAGAGGAAATACAAGAGAAAGTAGAAAACTTGAACTTGGTTTCGTATAAGAAGTCTCAGAGAAAACAAGTGGGAAAAAGCGGGTTCTTGACAGGAAAGAAATGAAATTTACTTACGCACCGAAGAAGAATCGTGCCTTCGTGGAGAGGGAACAAGAGGAGAAAACGCAGAGAAAGAAGCAGTCCTTTTTGGCTTCGTCTATGCGGACACAACAACCGCGTAGGGGCTTTGTTCCCTTCAATCCGGGTCCGTCGTCGTTGGCTCATGCGCTTTGATTTTACAATAATACCCCTCAAATCAATTTTGGTATCATTTTATTTTAATTGTATTACAACCAGAATTTTATTAAAAAATAGTTGAACTGGTGTTGACTTGCATAAATGAATAGTGATCAATCTTTTCCTTTTCATGTCAACTCTTTGGATCATTACCAGATGATCATGTCGATGGTAAAATCCTGAATTATCTGGTAAAAATTAGTTAATGATAGGGTATAGACGTCAATTTGAATTGTTTAAGATAAGAAAAAAAATACTAACTGTAATTAGAATAAGAAAATCGTCTTAAAAGAAAAATACTATATGTTATTGGTTTCACATTTTAAAACGAGACGGGGCTTGGAATGGTTGCTTGGATCCTACGCTGACAATGAAGTGGGGAATGAAATTTTATCCCCCCAAAAAATGTGTGGAATTATTTATTTAAAAAAGTCAAAGGAAACAACTAAGGGATGCACGCACGAAAATATGATTAAGATATTATTAAATAATAATTAACAGGAGGGTGCTCAACTGTCACTTCTAATTAAAATGTTATTAAATCTAAATTAAACAAAACTCCCTTAAAATTTAAAAATGTACAAATGCATTAAACTATCAATTATATACTTTATTAAACTTTATTTTTTGTGTACATATAGTTTCTAAAACTTTGATTAATTAGTAGATAATCCCACTCAATATTAAGCTATATGTAGATAAATAATATATAAAATTAATCACACGCCAGTTATCTGCATACACACACACACACACAAATTTAGGAGTTTTGTTGGAATTTCAAAAATTATTACTATATAAATTGATGCATAATTAATATTATAAGAGGTATTTTAAGAAATTATGCTATATTTATTATAATTAACTAATTTATCTCATATTAAATTTATTAAATAGTTTTTATATTAAAAATAAAAATATCAAAGATGATTATATCTAACTAAAAATACTAATTCTTTATAACATAGTAAATTAAGGTTTAAATTTATTAAAAATGTATTTATATTTAATATTTAATAATATTTTAAATAAGATAAGATACATGTATCTATAAAAAAACATGAGTAAATATTAACAAGAGAGATTATATTTTGTTTAAATACAACAACTCAAATTTTAATATGTGCAAATGTAAAATATAATAATATCTTTATAAAGGGCATAATGGATGTATGAATTATGAAAAAAACTATGAGGAAAATGGGAAGAGTGGCAGAGTGCTAAAGTTAGCAATAAGATACGTTTAGTATAATAGAATAATTTTTTATAGAAATTTTAAAAATATAAATGAAAATAAAATTATACTAAAAATTTATTTATTATAATAGAAATAAATATAGAATATATATATTTTATAACTTTAAATAAAAATTATCTAAAATAATTTTTTATAATTTAAAAATAATTAAAATTATTTAAAAAATTTATAATTTAAGATAAAATAGTATAAAATATTTTACTTTTACTTCTATCATTTTTTATAAAATTAAAATAACTCAAAATATTAAAAATAAAAATAACTTATATTATATTAAATAATAAAAATATAATTATCACTTATACTCCTATTTTTTTTACTTTTATTTTTATTATACTAAATATATCGTAATAGTTATCGTCATGCCTATCTGAGCAAGAACGTCAATACCGGCCCCAACGTTGTACGATAAAAAAAAAAGCTTAATAATATTATTTACTATTTAGGTGAGGTGATTTTAATTTATTTATTTTCTAAGAACGCATTATGATGGCCCCGTTGGAATAAGTGTATCATTATCTTATTCCTAATAACACAGAAATGAAGCTAAATGACTTCTTCTGTTCGACCACGGCTCTAATTCTTATTTTTATCTTTATTTCTCTTAACGTCTTCTTTTCAATTATTAGTTAATAGTAACTTTGAAATATTATTTATAAAAACATTATTAACTCGGGATATTTCTTTTTTATTTTATAATAATATTTATAATTTCTAAATTTAAAAAAGCATAATAATAA
Source organism: Leucaena leucocephala (assembly GCA_037074615.1). Lineage (NCBI taxonomy): Eukaryota > Viridiplantae > Streptophyta > Magnoliopsida > Fabales > Fabaceae > Leucaena > Leucaena leucocephala. The sequence goes on along the minus strand of CM073567.1, from coordinate 18,230,738 downwards.
AAGGGATATTTTGAATCGTCGAATGAAAATGGCATTTTAAAATTCCCAATATGAAAAGTATCCCAAGCCCCGATTCTAGAATTCCACGTGAGGGTCCACACTGCGTCCAATCACCTTTTTCACCTGTCAGTTCTCTATTTAATTATTTTATTTACCATCCTTCTTTATACGAGAAAAAAAAAATCAGATTATTTAGACTGAATCAACTTAAATTTATTAGGAATGATCTTGAAGGATTTCAATTACAGACAAAACATTAAATTGTATGAAATCAGATTATAGCTTATGATTAAAGCTAAGGAGCTTTATTTCATTAACTTTCCAAAATAATTTTTTAAAAAGTTTTTTTACCTAAAATTATATCTTAATCTTAGTATACATTTTTTTATTACTTAACTATGAAATTTTGAATTTAAATTTATATAAATATAAAATATTTTTTTAAAAAAATATTTTCATTAAAGTTAAATATAATTTAGTTAGATAATTATATTAAAAAATTGCAGCTTATAATTTTTGGAATATATAATCTGTGGCTTGAGATGGATGCACCTTACTAAAGGTCCAAGAAAGGTACCGTTTGACTGACTTCAACTTCGCTTTCATCGTTCACACAAAGACATCATTCATGACGAAATATTAATATTAATTAATTATAAAAATTAACCGTTTTTAGTTAGAAATTCAGATTAATACATCATATAAAAGAAGTTGTAATAAAATAGAAGGTCATATGACAAAATATACATATAATAATTTTATCTTTTAAAGTTAACAAAGATTGTTGCTAAAAAAAAAGTTGAAAATATTGGTTTCTATGTTAAAAATCAGTCAGCCATTAGTGCTTCTTTTGGTAACTCATGGAAATAGTGATTCTGCAACTTACTAATTTTTGAAACAAAAATTACTCATCCTTATATTAAATATTAGAATAAAAAAATTTATTTATTTTAATCTTAAATATAATATTACAATTCACTTAGTATTAATTTTAAAAAAAATATTAAGAACCTATTTAGATAAAATGTTAGAAATGATCTTATAAAAAAAGAGTTTTTGGAAAGCTTTTATAAAAGGGCTTTTGGAGAATAGTTTATGAAAAAAAAATTAAATAAATAATTATTTTCAGAAGTACTTTACTATTGGTAAATTACGAAAAATAATATGAGTATTAAATGAGGAGAGATAATATATGAGATATGAGATATGGTGTAAGAAAATAAATGAGAGAGTATGTAAGAAAAAGTATAAGAACTGAGAGAGAGTATAAGAAAAAGTATGGGTAATATAGTAATTAATTAGTCCATAAACTGTTTTACTGTTCTATAAGCTACTCTGACCAATTTATCTAAAACTTTAGTTTTAAACTATAATTTAGTCATAAAATCAATTTGAATAAATATAACTGTTTGTTTTAAAAAAAATTAAAATTAAGATTTTATAAAAACTTAGATGTTGTGTGTTTCTAAATACATATTGAATCCATATATTAAAGGAGTTTGAAAGTACTAATTTTTAATACAGAATTGGATATTTTAAGACATTTAATATATATATTTATAAGTAATTAATTTAATTAATTTTTAATATTTATAAATTAATTATTTAATTTTTTTATTAGAGTTAATTATTTAATTTTTATATTTAGATCAAAAGTATTTTTATATTACTTCGATCAAAATCACGTTTAGACCCATGCAGCGGATTTTCAGACTTGCTAACATAAGCTAGTCTTAAAAAACTGCAACAATATGCATAAATAAATGGAATCTACACTCTAAAGTTATGGATACGCTGTGATAATATTAAAACGTGTAATTGTTTAACGTTGACTTTTCAAACTTCGTGCCTTTTATTTTCTGTCGTAAAAGAATCCCTTTGCAGGAGCCAAAATATAATTATAAATTTTTTTAAGCAAAAATATAATTAATATTGTAAATCTAATCCAATTAAGACGCTGGTTTGACTTGTCATTAGCGTTTTGCCACATGGGCATGGGTGGGACGCATCAGATTGTGGGTTCTATTGAGGATAACATGACTTGCGGAATAAGCTTCATGCCTCCCCGATATTTTCCCTCCACACCTAGAGGGTTGACAAAAAACGGTCAATATAATTCCTCAAATTAACTTCTAGCCCCTAAAACTTTAAATTATAGGTTTTTGGTTTCTAAATTTTTTTATTTAAAATATCAATCATAATAATTTAATAAAAATATGAATTAATTTCTTTTAAGAAACTAAAACTAATGTCTAATAGTTAAAAATTAAAATTAGTATAAAATTAAGGGATTAAAAATTATATTAAAAAATATTTATGTTTTAATATTCATTTATTAGTACTTATAATTATAATTATTATAATCTTAAGTTGTTATTTGTTTATACTTATTCCTCTGAATTGTCATTCTTATATCTAAATATAAGTCCTGTTACAAATTTCAATTCGTGATTATTATTTATTTTTAGTCATATGAACAAAATAAATAAGAGTAGTTAGGCATCGTAGTATCGTACAGACTCCGCTAGAAAGTAGAAACAACTCGGTGGTCAAGAACGATGTCTAAATTGGTAAATCGCCTGTAAGTCGTCCGTACAGGATGCATGTGAGAGTAATTGCGGAGAAGTGTGGGCCCCATGAAACTACACAGGTTAATCACATGGAACACAGAGGGAGGTGGAAGAGGCGACGTCGTTTTCATGGGAAACAGACAAAAACATAATCTCAGATTAGTTATTTTTTAATCAATTAAAAAAATAAAATTAATTAATTAATTATAATCAAATATAATTTCTTAAAATAAATTTATATTATATATATTTTTAAACTACTCAGATTAATTATAAGACTATTTCTATATATATTGGATAGAATTTTTAATTAAATATTTAATAAATCTAACAAAGTATTAATTGTGGTAGGATGACTGGTTTTTTTTTTTGGTTACAGGTAGGATAACTGATTTATTTAATGTGAAATAAAAAAAACACAAGGGTCACGGCTCAAGTGTGAGCGCGTAATCAATCCCCGCACGTCAAAGCTAGTTTACATTATAGGCCCAACCCAACCTCCCACTCAAAACCAGAAACCTTCATTTCTTTTCTCCCTGATTTTGCAAGTCAACCATTTAATTTTCATGTGATCTCCCCCACTTTCAAATATTGTCCACTAATCTTATATACTCCCTCAACTTTAAATTCTTTTTTAAATCACTCCCTCAGCTTCCTTGCTATTAGTATATGTATAGTCCCTAAACTTGTATTCAATTACGAATGAGTCCCTATCATGGACCCATGACAGCATGACACCTCCAATAATTGCTGTGGCTTACAAGAACTAACTAACCAAAAACATGAACATAGTAATTGATGTGAATGTAAAATTTTCATTTAATTTATCTCTTATATTTATAATTTTTTTAAATTTATTTATTTAATTTATAAACTGATAAATAATATAATATATAAATATTTTTTAAAAAAATTGAGTCTCATATATTATAATTATTTTTTTTTATTTTTAATATAAGATATAGTTGACTTATATTTATATACCTAATGATATTAATCGATTATCATCAACACAAACTATAATGCCTTCTACACGCAAAGCTGATAATTACAATAATTTGTTTCACCCTTAATTTAGCTTAATTATAGTATCTAGTAAAATAATTGATAGTTGACCGAGTCCCATTAAAACGGGGATTGTTCAGAATTGGAAAATGTCAAGTGGGGCAAGATTCACAACATCAAATGCCCAAAAAAGCCGACATGGCACATGCAATTGCCTATTCCTATTTGCCTCAGTCACTATCTACAGTTGCCTCGCATCTGTACCACTTGACAACTCCAGAGTCCCCTTCTTTCATTTTGGTCTTTTCATGTTACCATTGTGGCAGTACTATGTAATTACATGGAAGGTGGAATCTTATCTTACTACTATTAATTGGCTATTAATAGAGAGATTAGATTGTTGATTACACAACTATTCATGTACTTACAAAAGACCTTAAAACATATCATTTTTTTATACTATTTTATATATCATATTATTAGATATATAATTTTAGATTTATAATTATTTCTCCTAATATAGTTCTCTTCTCACTTTAAAACATATATATTTTATTTAATAAGTATTTAATTTTATCCCTATTAAATATAGTACATACTTTGTCCCTATTTTGAAAACATACACCAACATTTAATAGAATAATAAATGGAAAAATTTGAAAGAAAAAAAATCAATGGCATTCCCAAAAAAATCGTTTTCTCTTCCTTATTAATATGATTAAATGAGTATACAAAATACTTTACATATATTTTTTTATATAGCTGGCTTTTATATATTCGAATATTTTCATATTTAATTAAGGGTTGATTTTTTAAAATAATTTTTATATTCACATAAACTTAAACTTGCGACTATGTGATTAAGTGACCAGACCTCATTTTACTAAGACTAAGTGTGTGTTTGGGATCACTTTTGAAAATGGATTATGGACCCAAACCATGGTTTTACAAAATATGGGCCAAACAAGATTTTTTTTTTTAAAAATCAATTTTAGAACTCAAACCATGGTTTGGAGTCCAAAACCATGGTTTGAGAATAATTGGTCACAAAGTAGCTTTTTGGTGCCCCTTGCCATGGTGAGTTTTTTATTAATTAATAATTTAAATTTTATTAATTAAAAAAAAGTTAAAATAAATAAAATCTAATTTAATTTCTTATTTAAAAATTTTAGGAAAAAGATAAATTTACCAATAAAAGTTACAATCTTCCATATTTTTTTATGGTCATCTATATTGGTTCTCTAATAAAGTTTTTAGTAGAAAAAAAATTAAAATTTAGATAAATATTATAAATTTTTACTTTATTCAAATACATATGTATATATATTATTTTATAATCATTTAAATAAAAAATTTAAAATTAAATTAAATTTATTATCTATGGAAAAGTGATTCTGCTATTAATCATCCAAACATCTCCAATTTTTAAAATCACTTTTTCTCAAAATCTATTCTTCCCAAAATCTATTCTCCAGAATCTATTCTTCCCAAAATCTATTCTCCAAAAGCTAATCCAAACACACCCTAACATGTATATTTTTTAAATATATATATATTTTTATTAAAGATAATTTTATCCAAGTCACTATTAAATATTAAATATAAATATTTTTTATAATAATTATTTAAATATTAATTTATCTTATCATAAGAGATTGGTCTATCTATTATATCTATTGATAGAACTATCACCTATTTATAAGAGCTTACATGGTTAGAGATAGAAAGTTGGCCCAATTAAAAAAAAAGAGTTTGGAGGCTAGAGATGGAATTGAACTTGGCCCCATGAAAAAGGTCTAGAGATGGAGAACTGAAGCGGGGGAATGTGGTTGGGAAGTTGATACGCGGAAGAGGGGAGATTTGATTTAAAAATTAATTAAAATAATTTATTCAAATTATATGATTAAGTAATTAACACGTAAGCTTACAGCTAGGATAAAAGTGGAGTGAGCTGTTGTGTTCTGATTGGAGAGATTACAAATGATCTCGTATCGTGGTTCTATTGGAGAACGGCGTGGCCCATCCAATCATATGTCTCCACGTGGAATTTCGGCGTCACTTAGCTCTCTTTTCTTTATGGACGTCGTCTCACTTAAACACGGTCGTTTTTCTCTTTCTTCTCTTCTCTGTTCCCTTCGCCAGAAAGCGATCTTGCAGAAGAAACCGGCGGGAACATTGTTGGGCCTTGATGGAGGATCACGGCGCTGGAATCCGCCGTGTGTTACTCTTGGTTTTTTGTATTTCCGGGATTTGGTCTGCCTATATCTACCAGGGTTTTCTACAGGAAACTCTGTTAGTACAGATTATTCTTTTCCTAATTTCCCGTATCTGAAATCCATATGAGCGTTTCCGCGGCATGCTTTCTAATCCACAGATATTCTGATGTATCTCGTCCTTTGTCTCATAGGTCGACCAAGCGATTTGGTCCTGATGGCCAGAGGTTCGAGCACCTCGCATTTCTAAACTTGGCACAGAATGTAGTATGTTTATTCTGGTCATATATCAGTGAGTTTCTGTCCTAATAACTGCTCTTTATGTTTATAATTTGTGTACAATTGTATTTAAATTTTTCTTTCATGACCCGGCTTGTTTATTACATTAGTGATAAAGATATGGTCCGATGAAAGTTCTGGTGGTGCCCCTTGGTGGTCTTACTGGAGTGCAGGCATTACCAATACAATTGGCCCAGCTATGGGAATTGAAGCGTTGAAATATATTAGTTACCCGGCGCAGGTATGGCCCTTTAAAAATTTCTTTTATAGCCTCTTTGGTTATTTTTTTTTTCTTTTAATTTTGATTATCAAAGTCATAATATTGTTTTTACTACTTGCAGGTCCTTGCTAAGTCCTCTAAAATGATTCCAGGTCGCTAGTTTAATTAAAAATTTCTGTATTATGTGTAAAATACTCAAATTAAAATGTTATCATTTCATTTAACATATTATTTATATTTATTCTACCTCAAATAATGCAGTCATGATGATGGGTACATTAGTCTATGGTATAAGATACACTGTTCCGGAATACCTTTGTTCATTCCTTGTTGCTGGAGGTGTATCAATATTTGCACTTCTGAAGGTTAGGAACCTCTTAGAGGATTCGATCGTGATTTTAGATTTTTTTTCCAAGGACAGGTTGGAACTATGAATGTAGCTCCACCTTTCAGTTTCTTATGTTTGATTTTCTTATTTGCAGACAAGCTCCAAGACTATCAGCAAGCTTGCACACCCAAACGCTCCCCTCGGATATGGGCTATGTTTACTGAACCTTGCTTTTGATGGATTTACAAATGCTACTCAGGATTCCTTAAAAGCAAGGTAACCTTTTCCATATACTGATTTTGCATACGGCAATTCAAATCCGACTGAGAGCCAGTACATAATTAAACTAGCACTGCTGCATTCACTTGCATCCTCTTTTCTGATTTCTTCCTTTCTCTCTGTTCTGCTTCTCACCTTCCCGTTTGTGTCATGGATATGGAACTGTGTGTTTTTAGTGGCTGTTCTGTGTTAGTATTGATTAACTTGTTTACTTTAAGGAGTTGTCATTGGTATTTAAATGTACATAAATGGCGATAATATTCTCAATAATTATTGGCCCATGATTTGCAGAGTCTAAGATGGGCGCACTTCTAAATTTTATACTGTATGTGGATACAAAGATGTGATAAGACCTGTGTTTTGCAAACCTTTGGGAGCCGTTATTTGATATCAGCCTTGTTTTTTCTGTCAAAAAGAATGTTTCTCTGTTGCGTGACCTCACAGCTAATAAACAAATTGTATTTGATGGACAAATAGAAAAGGACTAATAAAGAATTTTTTGAAAGAAATTTCTGGCAAAAAAAAAAAGGTTATGAAATGATATTAGTATTTATTCTTCATTACTTTCGATCTGGTTTACTTGGCAAGGGGAAATCCAATACAGTATGGAAAAAGGCATCCAAAATGACTGCAATAGATTTTGAGGTTTAGTAACTTGTTGGCTGGCCTAGCTTATGAAGTTGAAAATGCATACCTATAGCTTTTCTTCTGGCTTTCTCTTCTATCTCCTCCTCTTGTATGTGATATCTGGTTGCAAGTTGGCGATATCGTCCCTAGTATCATCTCTGGTTATAGAGCAAACTTCAGCTGGATATGTTTGATATGTGTCATTTCTTTTGATTGATATATGTAACGTTTCTGATGTTTGTTGTGGGAAATACTAAATTGTCTGTTGCATTTACAAGGTTAAATATTTGAGCTTCTGTTTGATGTGCTCATGTTGAATTATTAAAGTAATTACTGTTTAAAGTGTTGGTTTGTGTTGCCCAGGTACCCAAAAACAAGTGCTTGGGGTATAATGTTGGGCATGAATTTGTGGGGTACCATATACAATATGATATACATGTTTGTCTTGCCTTATGGGATTGGATCTGAGGCAATTCGATTCTGCGTCCAGCATCCAGAGGCAGCATGGGATATTCTTCTATACTGTTGCTGTGGTGCAGTGGGCCAGAACTTCATCTTTTTGACTATAAGCCGATTTGGATCTTTGGCAAACACCACTATCACCACCACTCGCAAGTTTGTTAGCATTGTGGTGTCGTCTCTAATGAGCGGGAACCCATTATCGTCCAAGCAATGGGGATGCGTTTTTATGGTATTCTCTGGTTTGTCTTACCAGATCTACCTCAAGTGGCAGAAGTTGCGGAGATCTCAGAGCAAGAGAAAGACGACATGAAAAGTAACCTTTTTAAGCAATTTTGAATTTATACATTAGTGCCTTTTCAGCTCATATGCCCGTTGTCAACCCCCTTGTATCTTATTCTAGAGCTGTACTGGCTGTAAGCATGATTTATAGATTTAATCTTCAAGTTCATGGCCTATTTCGTCAGAGTCAGACTCTTATTGAGTGGATTATCCCAACGTTATATTGTGTAAAGTAATAACATTTTAATCACTCCATCACTACGTTTATTGGTGTTTTGAATCCCCAATGAGTTTTCAATTGTGATTCTACAGTTTGAGATAAGAATGTGAAATGAGTTTTATCTCGACTTACGTGAATTGCTTATCATAAGCAGATCTAAACAAGCACTACTCACATATGGAAGCTTGTTTAAGGGAGTGTTTGGATACTTCAGAAGCATTTTTTTAATCACTTTTATATTTTAGGAAACAAAAGTTAAAACTTCCCCTACATATACATCTTATACAGCATAAAATCAATTCTTCATGCTAATCCAAACGCCCCCTAACCAACTGCAAGGGTAGTTTGTATGGCACCACATCTTGAGATCTTACCCTTCAACTCCTTTAAACAATGATTGGTACAGGGAGGGAACAAAAGAAGAATTGAGCATTCATGATTAAATGGGAATTTACTTTAATGGTATGAATGATTGCTTTCTTTCTTGCATCATTGACTGACAAATGATGACTCTATTTGAATTGTGGGGACTTTAAAGTTTAGACTCATGTTAAACGTACATAAATTATGGGTAATTAGTACTACTAACTAATAAATACAATTTCTCACATATTATCTATGAATTATGTTATCATAGATTTTGATGTGTGTGTGTGTTTTTACCAAAGATTGTATATGATATATTGGTTATTGATTATTATTATTATTTTGAGAAAATATGTATGTGAAATGAAATTAAGTGAATGGAAAGTGTGGGAAGGCGGTGCACCTTCCGTTGAAAAAGTGAAGGGACAAATGAAAGTACTTTATTTTGAGGAGAGTTCCCTCGCTTCATTCCTTTTAACGAATTACTTTTTGCTTTCCTCATTATTATATGCCTTCTGTCTTCCACCACTATTAACCTCTTACAACTTCCTGCTCCTTACTTAATAACAACCAGCTTCCCCCAGAATTCTTCACAGCACTCCATGGCGAACAGAGAGAGAGAGAGAGAGAAGTCTGCATGCCTCTTCTGCCAGGTCATATAGTACGAGTTTTCCTCTGTGTATATATATATATATATATATATCAGTAAGTACACTTCATTTTGTTCTTCATTTCTTGTAAAGTCTCTTTTGCTTTTTGTGGCTGAAAATCTGTCTTTTGCAGAAGGGTGTGAAAGAGAGAAGAACGCCAATAAATTGGTTGAAATATAGACTTTCCTATGGTTCTATGGTTTTCTTGCGTTTTTCTGTTTAGTTTTCTCATCTTTTATGGGGAAACAGGGGCAGTTTTCCCGTTTGCACTTTATGTTATGTTGCTTCATTAGAGATTAAATCCAGAAAAGTAAAGAGAGAGCAGAAACAGTAGGTGCACACCAAAAGCCAAAATGCATTTCCACTCCAACTGTTGTGAAGTTTCGGTACATCAAAAATCCAAATATATATTATTGTATAATTTATGCACACCCAAAACAACAAATAGGAATCCAATTTCCCATTTGTTAATTTTCTTCTCTCTTCTATTTCTGTTTCTGTTCATATATTTAGTAGGCGATGAGCCGATGTATACACACACTCAGCATGACTGCTGCTTACATAGCAGACTCTGTACAAGGAAAAAAACAAATCATGACCAAGAGCTGGATTGAACCAAAACAAACCCAGAATGGTATCAAGAGAAAAAAACAAGCCAAATAATGACACACTAATCAAACTAATTTTTAGTGCAACCATAAAAAAAACGACCGACTGGTGGGTATGTAGGAGTGACATTGTTAGATATGTCTAATTATCACAAGAATGCACCTGAGCATTCTTGGGGAGAGGAAGAGGACAACGCCTCGAAATTTTAGGATCATTAAGACAATGAGGTTGTAATGTCCGGAATCTCATCTCGAAACCAAGCGAAGAAGGACTGAATCCAAGTTTGCCAAGGGTAGAGAGATAAAGGGTTCTTCTAGAAGGGGAGAGGGAGGTGGATTTTCCATTGCCAACTTAATAGAGGGATTCGATTATAGACTTTGTAGTAGGGCTCTTTTGCAGGGTGGTGGTTGTGAAGGGTTGGAACTTGGGTTCTTGGATGGGGACTCCAATCCAAGCGTTTTCATTAGGAAGTGCCTTTCCTGCAGAAGAAAGATGTCAAAGAAAGAAGAAACAAGTGGTTAGTCTTGCAACAAACTTTGATATGTACACACACGTGTGTGTATTTATAATTTTGGTTTTCATTGGGATTTAAACTTAGATCCCTCAACTTTAGAGACATTTCTAATACCCTGTAGTCAAAGCTTATTGATAATAGTATAATTTTAGTTTAATAATATAAGATCCATTTGAGAGTTTAGTTTGCTCCTAAAAATAAGTTCAAATTCCCTCTTATATTAGTTGTTTCTTCCCAATAATACCTCTATTTATTCGGGTGTTTTTATCTCAACACGTTAAATTCTAATCATTAAATGGCTGGATTATTTATAGAAAAATCTTACAAATTCTTTATATATTAATTACAAACGACTATCCTAGTTACTTTTTTTTATTCTACAAATCAGTTAAAATGACTTTATATTTAGGACTAAAGAGAGTATATGTGTGTAGAAGTTAGAGGGAAAAGAAGCAATTCAGGTGTGGGATGTGAAACTCTATTACTTCCTCAGTTATAATATCTTTGACCGTTCAGCAGTACATTATCATGCAATCCACATAGTTCAGCAGAATGGACAAAGTTATATAAACCAAACAGCTTACACTCTTTCAATCTTCTGAGATGATATAAGAAGATGATGTGGTTAATACTGAACAGCTTACACTCTTGTTACTTAATACGATGTCTTGTTTGCTTCTTCTCTGTTTTTATCTCTTTCTTTGCTTTTTTAGTGAGTACTTTGTCAATCAGAGGTTTACATCATTGTGAGCAAAATTATCTTTCATGCCCCTTTGTCCTAATTGTTCTTTATTTGGGACTAGAAGCAGTGAGTTGTAACTGTAATTTATTCATCTGAAATATTTCCTTATTTATGTATAATAATACTGTTTTATGTCCAAAAAAAAGCTTGTTTGTTGTTCCAAAAATAAAAAGGAGCTGTTAATAAAACTTTTGTACTAGTAAGATAGATAAAACAGTTTCCTCAGTGAGATCTGTTAAGCTACAGATTCAAAAAGCAAAGCTTTGAGTGTCACCAGAAAATTTACCTCCCTTTCAACTACGCCTTTAAAATTCATCTGAACTAAAAGAACTAAAAACCTAATGCATGGTCAGAACAAACTGCATGTTATTCTGGCAAGGCAGAAACTTTTCCAGTCAGTCTTATTTAACATGATTTCTTTATAAGCACGTTATCTCAATTCCACTAAGGTAGCGGCATTACTTGATAGCGAGTATTGATAGCTTTCACAGATAAATTCTATCTGCTACCATCTCTATAGCTACTGCCAAAAATGACTCTTCCAGTCAGTCTTATTTAGAATTATTTCTTTATAAGCACGTTATCTCCATTCCACTAAGGTAGCGGCATTACTTGTTAGTGAGTATTGATAGCTTTCACAGATAAATTCCATCTGCTACCATCTCTATAGCTACTGCCAAAAATGACTCTTATGTTAATAAAGAAATCCAATAACCAAACAGCATTTTGGAAGTCTTACTGTCAACTAATGTTGAAACTATATAAGAACTATAAGAATTACTATAGCTGATAAAAATGGTTCATTTTGTCTCCCAAATTCCCAAAGTTTTACAATGATTGTTATAATCTTCACTACTAATATTACCATAATTTAGCTGTTGGACCTTAAGATTGTTAAACATTTTCATAGTGCATAGGTAACTTACACTTTCTGAAAACTGTGGGCTGGGAATTCCTGCAGCCAAAGATCTGAACATAGGGGTAACTTGAAGAGGGGAATTGAACTCTGTGCTTGATGAGGTAGAAACAATGCCTTCATTGCTTATCTGTTCCTCACAAGATGGAAAGATATCTGCTACTGAAAGAAATATATTATTTGCCAATTATGATTTATGACAATATTAGCGTACCACAAATAAGAAAACAATATTTGTTGCCCTTATAATGGTCCAGGGTTATCTTACCTTGACCAATAGTTGCAGAAGAGAAATCCTCTTTCCCACATTCACTAACTCCTTTTTTATCTCCAAGTTGGATAGGCTTTAGATCAGTTCCAATATCCGGAAGCAGAGAGTGTTCCAGGTTATCACTTGCTGAATGGGGCAGAAGAGTTGATCCTGTACTGTATTCAGAACTGCTTGGAGAGTCTTCATATAGTTCTGGTTGCCTTTAACATATTTAAGAACTATTATATTTTATTTTTTTTGCAAAAAACTACAGGTTGAGCCTGCAGTAAATTAAATTTTCAATGAACTTAAAGTACCTCCAACATTGCTGGCTTCCCTCATTACTACTCTTCAACTCCTCCATCATGTATTTAAGATCTATGAGCTGTAAATCCGAAATCTTATATTTGAGAATATCTGATTCTTTGGTTTGGCTCAGAAACTCTTGAAGCACCTAGCATCATCAGTTTAAAGCATCAAAAGATGTTTGAAGAATATGATCAATTACGTTCTTCTTTATATGCACATGAACTAAGCTTTATGGACCGTAGCTTGTGATACATATTTAACTTAAGAACTTATCATTATTAAGCATTTAATACTGACTGTATGCTACCAAGCTGATCAATGAAGTAATTTCTGAATTTTCAAAGATAACATCAGCAATATGACTGTACTTGTTATTAGGCAAAAGTGGGAACATGTAATGCCTGATATTGCAATTTGCTTCTGATTGACTGGGTGAGCATCATAACTATCAGCTCGTGCATAGCAATGAATGCATTAAGGTCTTGCAGAATAGAATTAGTATCTAAAATTATATCCCAGCACCCAGCAAGCGGAATAGTGAGGTTATTTGAGTTTTCAAAGTCAATGCAAATTATGTTGAATGACTCTCATGATTTTCCTATGAACAGGTTTGACTCCTGACTAGTTACTTTTCTTTCTTGATATAAACCAACTGAGAAGATCATTCTTGGAGAAGCACATGTTATTGTATTCAATACTCAAAGTAAACAGTGGTCAGAAACTCAGCCCAACCCCTCACCTTCCATGCATCTTCAAGACTCTGGTCCACATCATCTGTATTAACTTTTAGAGTTAGTGAACTTAATAACTCTTGTTGTTGCATCAACAGACTTATCTTTGGATCATCCTCTTTAAGAAATGTTCCTTGAGTCTTGCAATTATTGGCTGCACAGTCATGACAAACTAAGAGTCATATTGGCATAAAATGATTTCCAAAACCTTTAGTAACTTAGCTCCAAAAGTCACACACTAATCATTTATGTTCTTCCATTCCAGGTATCACAATAGCGAGAATAAGTTCCACAACTAATTTAAACACATTACCATTACTGCTGATCTTGTCATTGGAGGCTTCATGCTGATCTGGCAAGTTCTGAGCCAAAATAGAAAATGGCGCTCTTGGCTGCTGTTTCATTGTTGCTTCATATTGCTTATGGGATCTGTCTCCGTAGTTGATCCTTTCTGCAGCATCAGGGATATGGGCTCTCCTATATTGAAATAAAAATAGAATGAAATTTATCAATGTTCTTTATAGAACGCTCATTTCACTAATTTGAGACCAATAAGTGTAATGCAGACCTCATCTTCTTAGCAGGTGGTGCTGCAGCCTCTGATGTTGACTCTCTGCTGTCACCCTGTTGGAAAATAGTTCTTTTGTTGTTTGAATTAGTGAACGAAGTGTTATTCTCTTTTGCCAAGGCTTCAAATTTTGCTCTCTTCTTGCACAGGGTGGAGAAACGGTTTTTCACAGCATTATCCGTTCTGGATAGAAAGCATTGCATTGAGCTTAACTGTCAACAACAGAAAATATTGTATATTTGATACTTCCATGAATCAAAGACTGGACTTTTGTTTACCTGCCTGAAACAACCTTTGCTATTTCGGTCCATCTGTTACCAAATATTTTCTGAGCCTATACAGCGCAGCACAATATTAGATGATAAAAGGGAAACAAAAACGTTTTTGGTGAAATTGTAATTTTTATCATCTGCTAAACTACTCACATAGAAGACTTTGATGAGTAATGAATCATTTTTTGCCATAATGTAATATCCCTCAAATCAATGTAGGAGTTGGGGGAAAACATAAAAAGAAAAGAAAGAAAGTGAGAAATTAAAATGTGAAGTATCATCAAGTCATCAGTTTACCTCACATAAGAGCAAGTCTTCCTCCGGTGACCATCCTCCTTTCTTGAAATCAGAGTTCAAGTAAGTGTACCATCTGATATGTTAACAACTAATTATTACTTTGGCATCATCGGGTTGAAACAATAATGAATCATAAAAAATAAGTTTTCATTTGAGGATTGTGAAAGGATGATGAAACAGAGGATTACATGAAACCACACTGTCAAAAAAACCTCACCTTCTTCTGCACTGTCTTGTCGTTTTGTCTTTGAAGTTAGATGCAATAATTGCCCAACTGCAAACAGTTAATGCAATTCAAAATCCCTAAGTTTCAAATAACCAAGAAGAAAATGGGAATCAATCAGGAGTAGTAAACCCAAAATAACAGTGAAAAGGAAATCAATCAGTACTTCTCAGTTCCATGGATGCTTATCTGGTTCCTCAAGATATCATCTTCCTGCAACTCACACACACAAACAACATGTGAGATATTGAAGCGGATGATTGACAACAAACAATAAATAGATTGAGAATGGAATATAATATTGAAATACCTCTTGTGTCCACGTCACAATATGACGCTCCTTCTTCTGAGATTCTTCTTCTTTACCCAGCTGCTGCTGCTTCAGCTTCCTCATATCTCTCTCTGTGCTTTAAGGATTTATTGTAATGGACGCTCCTTCCTTTGACTGGAGCCAAGTTGCATGCTAAACCCGACGCTCCCTGCTTTTATAAAATATGAAAACTTTTTTAATAAATTTATTAAAAAAGGAAAGGCGAAAAAAAAAATCCATCTTTCTTCAACTTCCTTCTCTTTCATTCACCTTTACGCCTATTCTAACAAGTAATTAAAACTGTGTGTATTGGGGTTTTCAAAAACGGAACCGTAACAAGCATAAATTCCATTCTCAAAAGTTACCTTACCAAAAGCTATCTATAACCCTCCAAAGAAATGGCCTCGGATCCTATCTTTCCCTCTGTAAAAGAAAAGCACAAGCCAATGCTCAAATTAGGCGAAAGTGAAACGGTACAGATTAGAAAATGGGCGATGGAGAATACTACATAAAGGGGAGAATAGGGTTAAATCAAAATCGTATTTTTTTGGGTATGTAATCAATTACCCAGAAAAGTTCGTAGATCGAAAAGAAAGAAAAATGAGTAGCTTAGGGAATACCAGAAAGGAAAAAGAGGTCGAAGCTGAAGCATGTGACTGTCAGCAGTAGACAAATACCTGGGCAATGAATGAATCAATGAAAATGAATGAATATAGTGAGAGTGATTTAGGATTTGGAAGATGGATGAGTAGAGATTTTGATTGATTGCAAGCTTTTAGATTAGAGCAGAGAGGAGTGATGTGGAGGTGTGTCTGGTTTCATTTGGTGTCTTGTTTCCTCTGCGTTCATTCATTTTCTCTCTCTCTCCCTTGAGAGCTTTTTTCAAAACGGGCATGGCGTCGTATTATTATTCTTCTCTGATGGTATCTCTTACAAGAAATCTAGAAAAGAGGAATGGTGGTCATTAAAAAAAGGGATTAAAACATAATAAAATAAACGGATTAATTGTGGGGAGAGTGCGCGGGCATGAGAGGAAGTTTGAATATAACGCTGAAATTCATGAGTAAAGTAGGGAAAGCTTCGTGCATTGTACAGTACATTAATACGAAATGAATTAGAGAGAATTGCAATGAGTTCCGTGAAATGGGAGATAATTAATTATAAAAAAAATAAATAATTAAATAATCTCAATAGAGTTAAAGTAATATATTCATATTGTAAAAAAGATACAATTATCCCTAATATAATAATATATTCTTTAGATATGTGAGAAGATTTGTGTTTTAGGGTAGTAGGGGTAATTATATTTTTTTACCATTCAAAATACATTATCTCAAATTTTTTAGAACTATTAATTGTTTGGTAATTTTAAAAAAATTTATAATTAATTTTCTCTCAAAACATCACTGCAATTCTCCCATGTACCTATCCCTCCATTCTTCTTTGCCCATAAATACATTTATTACTTGTTACTGTTATAATATTTCCTATTTATTTGTCTTTATTTGAATCCTCATTTTTTTAAATATATTTTTTTAATTAAAACAATTATATTCCATGTATTAGCAAATTTTAAATATAAATATTTCTTCTAATAAGAAGTTAAATATTATTTTACCACCTTACAAGAATAAATCATTTATATTATAATTAACTCTTGTTAGATTTTTAATCCTCGTTTTGTCTTTAAATACTTCCTCTGATTTCCACCTCTTGAAAGAAATTAACTAGTATAGTATATGAGGAAGCCATCCGGTGGCTTATTAATTAAATTTTTTAAAATATTATTTTTATTACAATTTATTTAGAAGAGGTTTTAAGTTTAATGTACTACATTCATTTTAAAATATAAGTCATTTTTAACTATTTTATAATAATTTATTATGATTAAAGAAGAGCAATTAACTCATTAAATATATTTTAAATTAAGAAGAAATTTAACTTTAATTTATCTTGATTAAAAAATGTGCATTATCTCTTATCTCTAATCGCTCTATAATTAAAACATATAAAATAGATAAATAGATATGAATTATTCTATAAGTTATTTATATTCTTGATGAAATAATTATTATGGAAGGCGACTTATATTCTAGAGGGGAGGGAATAGTGTTTTTCTATGCTACTAAACATAGAGAAAACTGAAAAAAATAGAGAGGTTAATGAGTCAACTACCACTTTTTGATTATGATGAGATGATTAGGGGTGATTTTCTCTCCGAGGCTCTACTCTCTAATTCCTTACAAGGCACTTTTAATATTATTATCTGAATCAATAAATGATTTATAAACAATTTTTCCTTTTTACAAGAATTACTATAAAATGAGAGGAAATATTGGATCATCCAAAAGTCAAAAGTTTAATAGTAATTTATAAACATATACTAACAAATTTCAATATAAAAAATAAAAATAAATTTATATTATTCACTTGTCATTAAAAATTTTGTATAATTAAATAATTTTCTTAGAATATTATAGTAATTATTCCCCTTCTAGTTTTGTTTAAAATTCTTAATTAAATCATTTGTTCTTATTTTAAAAATTATGTTTATTCAATATTTATTTTGGTTAAGAATATGTTCAGGCTTTCATAGAATATTTTAATCAAAAGAATTTAAATTGAACTGAGCAATTTTTCATTTCATAATATGTATGTGTATTTTTCTTCCTTTTTTTAGCAGATAAATATTCATATATTTCTAACCAAATTTATTCATGCCAAATAAGCAGTATTTATTGTATATCCTTTTTACATATATAATTTACATGTGAGTTTTTTGTTTATATCTTACACTTCAAGTAAATTACATTTTTTAACATTGGGTAAGAATCAATAAGTACATTCTTGGAACTACTTTTAAACTATAATTTTAACGAGGATTCTAAAAAATCATTTAATTATTAACTAAAAAATTACTTTAATGCACAAAAATGCTTATAAAAATTAGTTTATATTATTTACAAAAAAAAGAGTTAAAGAGGCGTGATATAAATTTAAATTAAGATATAATGGAAAAAAGGGGTTCATTTAACATATGTACTCAAAAGGTGAGCATTGACTCAATAGTTTCAATTATTGATAATTTTTAATATTGTGTTTAGTTCATCCCCAGATTTAATATATATCCAGTCAACCGCAATAAAGTGATATGAGATTCTTGTTTGATGGGACAAATTTTTTGTGACAATTAATAATTTAAGTGATTTATTAAAATGCCGTTATTATTATTTTTTTAAATAAAAATCCTTATTACATTAATATTATATCAAGAATAAAACATATCAAATATCTATATATGCTTCTACACACACAAAAGTGGACATGCTTTTCAAATTGATAAATGAATAAGAGAGTTTTTCAATTGTAAATAATATAATTTAAGATAAAGTAATATTTAACATATTTTCTTAGTACATCTAAATTAAGTATTTTTTATATTATCTTTTATCTATATTTAATATTAAATTATTATTTATAGTTTATAATGATGCTAGATATACTATAAATTAAATTATAGTACTGAATATAATTAAAAAATAATATTATAGTATTAAATGTTATTTTATTATATAATTTATTTTAAATTGTATTATATGTATTTAATATATTGAAAATTGATCATATTTATAAACTTGATAATTGTGCATGTGTGTGTAACTATAAGCGTGTTGCCAGCTAAGCGTCACAACCATCTCTGAAACTTCCGTTGAAATTAAATAATGTTAATGTCACGTGCTTTCATCCCATCTTTAGGGAAATAAAGCTCATATTCATGTGAAGAAGTTCTTCATTTTAAAAAATCTTATACTAATCAATTAAAATTAATATAAATAATAAATAGTTCAATATTATTTAAATAAAATTTTAAATTTAAATTTTAATATATATAAAATAATTTTATTAAAAAACTTATCTATCATAATTAAATAAATTAAATTTAACTATAATCAGAATAAAATTTTAATAAATTACATAAATAATAAAAAAATCTTGTAATAATAATAATAAATTGAAAAGTTTACATCCCTCCACACATTTCTAATGGGCCACAGAGACTCACTCATTAGGGGTAAGATGGGTTTTATGACTCAAATTAACATTTACATAATTATTTATATAATATTCACTAATTTAATATTTACATTAATTCTTTATTAATTGAGCAAACTTTTATTAGCGGATTAAAATTTTAATCATGATATGTGTTGGCATATTTGAAGAAAATCCTTATGAAAAAGCATATTTAAATAAATTGATTGTTTTGTTTTGTTTTTTCTTTGCCAACTATTTTTTGTCATTGTTTAACTTATCATATTTTATTGCTATTTTTTTATGGATAATTTTAGTACTAAGAGTTTGTTATGATAAAGACAAATATAACAATTTATAATAACTCTGTAGATTAATTAGAAAAAAAAAGAATTTAATCAGTGATATTAACTAGACATGTTTATCTGTATAAAGTTTGAGTAATCAGTGGGGTTATTTATTTTATGATTTGTTTTTATCTTATATATTTTATATTATTTTGTCAACTTTTAAAATTAAAATTAAAAATATTAAACGTAAATAAATGATTAAAAATTAACCCTTGAACAAGTTAATTAGGATTGATCAATGATTAAAAATTTGAAATTCAACCATCCTAAAGAAAGTCAAACTTGTTGCTCATCACTCTTCATATTGTTGCAATATACAAAGAATTCACACCCCACAGCAAAATAAAGTAAATGATTTTCCAAATAAGAAAAGTAACGTTATAAATTTTGAAAATTGCAAAAAAAAAAAAAACATTGGTGACGGAAAAACAAAGTACTGTAATGCAATGAGAGCCCACACATTGAAGGGACCCTAACCTAACAATTTGTTTTTATTTATGATAATTTTAAATTTTATAATTTATTCGTCAATTTCTGAAATGACGTGGGCCTCAAAATAGCTGACCCGTAATAAATTAATCAATTTAAGCATGCTAAACAATTTGCTTTTTTTAATTTAAAAAAAAAAGTAGGCAATGAATATTCAATAGAGATCACTAATATAATCCACTGACATAGGAAAACACCTTGCTGTTTAAAATAGAATTAGCAGCTAATAACCCTTCTATGTGATTGTACCAAACCTCTGATTTTTTTAATTATTAATTAATAATAAATCATTGGTAACCGAAGAAAAAAGGCGATACCTACCAAGTTCAACTGTGACACGTGGACAAGACGCCAGTGAGACACGTGAAGAGTTGAGAAAAGGATGAGCGTGCATGAGCGAGTAATCCTGGCGAATTTAATGAAGCTGCTCTCTCTGTTTTTTTTTTTTAATGTTGAAAAAATAGTGATTAGCCGAAAAAATTAAAATAAAATAAAAAAGAAAAAAGGGGAAGTAAGTGGTGGGGGGTGGAGCCCAAAATGGGAAAACTACAAAAACGGACACCTCATTGGTTCCTGTCTTGACACCCAAATCTCCCGCCAAAAGTGGCCTCTTGATTTAAAGTACCCAATGTCACTCCTCATCCTCTAGTCATGGGCCCAGCAAATCCATATCCTTTTTATATATGTATTTATAAATAAATGATGGGGGGAAATTAAGTCTTTTCAATCTCATAATCTATGAATGAAATAAAGAAAAGAAAAAAAATTCAACACATCAAATGAAAGTGAAACCGTGACGTATAAAAGGGATTGTAAATAAATGTTGACATCTTATCATAATTTAGAAGTATATGTTTAATAGAATATTTTTTAGTTATATACAGTATCTTAATTTTATTTTTTTATATAATAAATTCAATATCTTAATATTTTTCTAACTATTCCAGGCTTCAACTCCTAATTTTATTTATAATATATTTATAAATAAGATTATGATGTTATCTGAAAAATAATATTATGAGCATTAGATACAGAAGTAATATTGTATGCTAAAATAATATTAGAATATTAAATAATTTTTTATTTTTTTTAATATTTAGTCATATTGAAATATGTGAATTAATACTAAGGAATACAAATAAAATTACATAGAATCATATAAAATGCGTGGAGAGCCTGTTTTAAAAATAGAAAGATCTTATATTTATGATTTATGAATAATATTTTTTGAAGTATCAATATTTTATATCATAGTCTTTTTATAATGATGTAAAATAATTATAAAAAAGTACAACCATGATGACGAGGTTTAATTTATTTATTTTATTTGGCTAGATTGCAGGCCATGTATTTCACAAGTAGCCTAATATTATATATTTTATAGGGTTCAAGGAAACTCTATTCCTAAAATATTGAACGAAATTGTCATATTGAAGCAATTTTTTAGAGCAAAATTCTCCCCAACATTTTAAAAATGTTACAATGTCACCCAAAAATAATAGAAGTGCTAGTAGACGGTGTTAAACACGTCAGATGGGTCCCACACAAGAATGCCACCTATGCTGTAGTGTTTCTTACCGTTACTCATGAGCTGGAGAGGAGGCTAGATTATGAAAAGGCCTCCATTTTTTCATTTCATAAAAATCAAAATTATTAAAATTAAAGTACCCAAAATGCCACTTTCACACAACATAAGCCAGGCGGTTATTGTCCAGCAGAGCAGATCAATCATGGTCATCATGTAATTTAGTGACCATGAACTTGGGTCCTTTCCCCTATTTAGGTTTCATTGCCAAGTCTTTGAAAAAGTAAGGGGAGAAGTATGTTAGGCCAAAATATTCTTTATCATAATAATTAATTGCATCTCACTGATGACTCTGTTGTGGACTCAGTAAGTATTTTTATATATTAAAATATTAAGTGCTACTAAAAAATATTTTAAGATATTGAATGAATTATAAATTAATTTAAGATATTAAATATTACTTAAAAAATATGTGAGTTATTGATATATTTAAGCACATATTAATTGAATGATAATTAAGGAGTAAGTGAAAAATGCGAAACACACTGGCATGTTTGTTTTTGGCATGTGAATGAAGACCCATTACATATAAAAGAGAGAACTTTTGAGAAAGAGGGGAATACGTAGGGGAAACCCCCCAACAAGATAGAAAAGGAAGAAGAGGATGGCTCAGAAAAGAGCTCATTGATGAGCAATATGGTAGGAATAAACCCTAGCTACGTCCACTAAAATGTCAGAGTCGGTGCTGTTTTGTCCCACAAGCAGCCATCAAAGAAAGTAAATATCACCACCCACATCAAAAACAAAGAACAAATACCCACCCCCTCCCTCCCTCTATAAACCCTAATCCCATAAAGCTTCCCTCTCTCTCTCTCTCTCTCTAGATCTCTCTCAAAGTTTTTTCAAAAACACAACACAACGGGAACACACACACAGAGGCACACATGATTATATTATATATCCGTATGAAAGCAAACATTGTTTCATTTTCAAAAAGGTGAAAACTTTGCACCACCTTCTCTCCTTCCATTATGCCATGAATTTGTCAATTTTCGGCTACTGATTGATGATGGTCCATGTTCATGGGATGGGCACTTCGTCTTTGTTCCTTTCTTACTTGTCCATTCTACCTACCTACAAAACCCTAGCTAGCTAGTTATCGCCTCCTCTTCTTCTTTTTTGATTTTCAAATAATCAAACATATTGGTCATTATGTATTCATTATCCTTGCGTACGTGTCACTAACCGAGCTAGTCATTAAAGAGCAAAACCCCGTAAAAGTTTATGTTGATGAAACGCGTTAACCCTGATCTTAATCTTTGACAAATCTCACGCCTGCAATTAGTAGGACCCATTATTATCACATTAGTGCAAGAAACTGTGAATAATAAGAATTAAACACACACACACAAACACAAACTACAAGTCGTCCCGTGTGCATGTGTACAATGGAATAATTTCAAAAACGTTCAATCATATGGGGCCTAAAAACGGCGTCACGGTAGGGTTTTTGAATATAAATGGTCCTAGCTATTCTAGATTTTGTTGATATGATATATGGCACATTCGAAGGGAGAGGAAAATGTTGCGTCCTTGTGGATTGGCATTAGTGCGACCAGGAAGGCTCCTACCTAAATTTATTGGTTTTTTTTAGGTTTCATCGTAATTATAGTGATGGCCACAGCTATGAACAGTAGGCAAAGTTAAGGGAAATTAATTAAATTGCCTTATTCAAGTTCAATTCAAAGGGGGCCCTTTGAAAAATAGACTACTGGTTACTACGAACACCTTTAAATGCTACATGTGGCCAGTTTTGTGTGGACTTTTTCCTAGCTAGCTAGCTCCCTCT
The DNA here is from genome assembly GCA_037074615.1 of Leucaena leucocephala. Classification (NCBI taxonomy): domain Eukaryota; kingdom Viridiplantae; phylum Streptophyta; class Magnoliopsida; order Fabales; family Fabaceae; genus Leucaena; species Leucaena leucocephala. Next base: position 18,207,254 of record CM073567.1, on the reverse strand, counting down.
ATATTGAATTGTTAAAGAAAAGAAATGGGCATAATTTCAATGGCTTTTTCCTTGCTAATTGATATTCATGATGTTACTTTGATACATGTTTACATTAATCCCTTTATTGTTTCTCAATGCTTATCCATAGAATTAATGAAACCCCTTTTTATAATGCATTAAACATTTCAATTCCAATTAATGGTTGAAAATTAAGTACTTGTTGATTAGGATGCTTAGAACTCATAATTAAACTAATATTATACCACCAATCTTAATCTTATTTATAAATTACTTTTAACATATTTTATCGAGATAAAAATCTTAAAAGGGTTAATACAATAAGTGAAAATGTGTAATGTATAATGAGTAGATGTGATATTACAAAATGTTGACAAATTTAATTATAGGGTTAGATCACCAAAATTTTGTCGTGAGTCCCCTTTCATTTAGTTACAGCGTGGATGTTTCTCTTTAATCAAACAAGAAAAGAAGAACATACATATACAAATTAATGCAGATACATGATGATAGAGTACGACGTACAATATACCAGAAAAGTAGGAGACACAAGCCACGGTCAAGCAAGCCTGGAGATTGATTAAGTTGGCAATATCCTCACAAGGTACACAGAGTTATACATATATAAGTGGTGTAGGTTGATGATGAGGGCGAAAAATTTAAAACCAGAAATAATTAAAATTGAAATAATGCAGATCAATTATAAGAGTATAAAAAGAATATTATTATTATTATTAATGAAGGATAATGGAGAGAAAGCTTGGTGGAGATAGAGGCCCAAGTTCCCAAAGAGATTGATGTTTGATAAGAAAGAGTGGGGCTTATGCCTTATGCATCTTCTTTTCATAACACTTTCATCATGTCAAGCCTGAAACTGCCACCCAATCATCTGCCCCACTTCTCTCTCTCTTTTGCGCAAAATTAGGGCAAAACAAAATTTTCTCGAGAAAAAGACACAACCTTACTACGGGGGGCTTCTTGTTTCTTCTCTCTCTCTCTCTAAACTCTACAATCTTAACAAATTAAAAAGAAAACAAAGTGTAACTAGAAATGATTAACCCCTAAATATTCAATGAGCTTATCATTTCTTGATTGCCACCACCCAACTTACTTGGTCTAATCTCGATTTGCCTATGTAACTTTGAAGGACTCTTTGTTCTTATGCACAGTCCAATCACTTTCTACTTTTATATCTGGAAATGTATTTTCTTAATCCAAAGTGAGATTTTCATTGTTTGTTTTTACAGGTCATTCTAAAGTTCGCTTCAATGTTATTGCTTGAGATTATATACATGAACTATGATGTTTGTGTTTAATTAGTACAGAAAATTGAATATGGAGTGAACTCTTTCAACTTGGCATTGATGTTATAATAAAGTCAATTTGCTTTTAATTACTTGATCTTGTGGCTTGTGTTCATTATGTCCAAATTCATGTACTCAATTCTTCTTTAGAACTTTTATCTATATACAACTGGAAAAAAGATATATTTTGATAATAATAAGATCTCTAAATTCTTCACACAAATGGGCAAGTAATCATTCTCTTTCTTTAATTTTCTGAGTATAAAACAAAACCATAAAGCATGTGGGAAAAAGGAGAAAAACATTTATAGAAATAAAGTTAGCAAAGCCAATGAGAGAAACCCACAAATTAAAATGTAAAGTTTAGTTTCAAAGCTACTTTATTTATTGATGATCTGGGGCTGCATGAATTAATATATATATATATATATATATATATATATATATATATATATATATATAAAATCAATCAAGGCACTTAAGTCTCAAAACATGTTCCCCCAATTTTTACTTATTATTCTTACAGAGGATAAATTAAGGAAAAAGCAATATGTATATTAATTGCAAGGACAGCAACTTTCTTTAGCTGGTGAACTACTTTTTAGTGTGGGAACTATGTTTAAATTTTAGTCAAAGTACAGATTAATTTCTCTTTATGTTTGTGCTTTGTCTTTTGACATTCAATTGATCATCAAATATAAGTTATTCAACCTACAACATAATAATCAATACTTTTTTCATTCTAAAGGGAGGCTATTAAGATTTGTTTAGGCCTCCTTTCATAATGCCCTTTTAGCTAAATCAATTTGGATTTACAAAAGAAAGTGGACAAGAAGCTCCAAAAAGAAGGCTTGGAAAAAGACAGCATTTTACCCTACATATAAAGTTGTATTTCATTACAAAATATTCTCAACAACCTTATCAAACAGTAGTACAAATCCACACACACACACAACTTGCTTCCTTTTTTTTTTCACAAGCAAATTTATAAGCACTTTCATCTCATTTAATGTTTCATAATTCTAAAATGTCTAATTTCACTAATAAAATGAGAAACATATCCATTTAATTCAGACAAGATAATTTTATGATACAAAAAAATTTAAGTAAATTGGGTCCTTGGGGCTTACTAAGGCCAGTAATAAGGTCCTTATAAGAAATTTATGGTACAACTTATCTTCAGGTTTAAATAACGCTTATAGAAATACTTACAGATTATTTACTAACAAAATCCCCATATCAACGTCGAGATTTGAACTTACAGTTTTATAAGTTATGAGTCAACTCCTTCCCAAATAAATTAATATTTGTTTGTATGGGTTGAATATGCAAAAAGCGAAAGAGGGTATGATCTTTGAAAGAGTTAGATAAGAATGAATGTGAAATCCACTAATCTAAAGAGTTTTCCAGCAGCACGACAAATTTAGCTGCTAATACAAACACAAAGCATGCCTCTGTCCCTACCCAAAACCCTCTTTTTCTTTGTATTTACAATTTTAAAATCAAAAATCAAAAGAAGAAAAAGAAAAAAAAATATTCTTTGGTTGATCCCATACGAAAGATAAACAGGAGAAACAAAGGCCCCACGTGTGGAGCAGAAATTGAAGAAACTCAAATGCTATTACACACACACACACACACATATACACACCTATTTTTAGCTTTATATGAATGTTGGGGTTCATCTACTTGGGATTCCTACATCTTTGTGGGAACCACAACCAATTCTTTTTGATACTAAAGAGTCACCTTTTCAAGGCTCTGTGGGTTTGTTTTTCACTTCACTCACTTTTCTACCACACCACGCTCACTCTAACAAAAGAAAAAGTTTTTTGGGAATCCTATGCCCTCCCCTCCCTCCTCCCTTATATTCCCCTAAGTTCAGCTCTTTTTTGCTGTGTCCCTTTTCAGATAACAAGATTCCCATCTCATTATTGCTCTCAAGAACTCTCTTGTGCTTCAAATTATATGTTGCCATTTTTATTATGTCACTGACAAATACAGAAGCTTCTCTGCAGAAAAACTAGTATTGCAATGATACATAGTTATTTTAACACTGCCTCTATACTTATTGTGATTCAGAAATATCAGAATGCATGCTTTTCCAAATTCAAATTCCAACAGTAGTTTCTTAGTAGTGGTCATGATACGGATAAATTTGAATTCAAATGCTACAATTATTAATTGACTGGCAGCCCATTAAGGACTCTGCCATAACATTAAGGAAATCCATTAACACTTGAGAGAACATGTTATGTCATATCCCTGTCAATTTCAGAGTCTGAAATATATAATTATCTAGGAAGTCACATGCAATAAATAAGTGGGGTCCCTTAATTTGAACTGTAGGAAACTTGAGAATTCCAATTTCTCTAAGAAAGTGACATAAATGATAAATCCGCTGCCTCTGATTCCAAACGGTACAAGTATCTTGATGGTCATGATGTAGCAAGCCACTACACATAGGAAATTGACATAAGCCTATTCTATTTAGGCACAACAAATATGCCTCATGTAGAATTTCACTCAATGTGTTTCAATTCATGGTTGTCATCCTTATTTACAGAGCGGGTGAGTGGGATATTTACAATATGAAGTATCTCATATCTTATCCACCTTTTGAATATCGGATAAGTGGTTAATATCAGGAATATGTTACAACCACTTATAATCTCTTTATTAAATAAGATATCTTGGATTTGGACAAAATCAATTCAAATACGATCTTTGTATTCAGTTATACTAATAATAACCAAACCGATTTTTACAGAACTAGATGATGGGATGAATTATAAGAACAAAATACCGTTTGATCAAATACTGAATGATGATGATTTAGTAGTGTATGGGATTGAATTTTGACAGCAACTTTAAAGATACATAGGTGCATGCCAAATATTAGGTAGGGAGTATAGGGGCCTCATGATAGACCTGCAAAGCAAAGTGGCAAAGAGGAACTAAGGATGAATGAATCACATACTGTCATAATCTAAATGGGTCTATCTATCTATCTTTATTCTCTTTCAATAAAGATGGAGGGCTTACAGCAGGTAATGCTCTCTGCTTCTACCATGACTAGACACCGCCTTTTTTTCTTCTTCTTTTATTTCTTTCTCATTGCCTCTGCAACCCAACCCACACTTCTGCTGCATATTCTTGCTTTTGTATCAGTATATATGTTTAATATTTAAGGGGGGAAAACTTGGAACAAAAGAGTTGTTTTGAAGATGGTCAAAAGTCTCTCAAATGAAGCAGAAGAAACCCCAGTTTTCAGGTGCTTTTGTCACTTGAGGTTGGTCCCTTTGTCTGGCTCCTTTTCTTTTGCACTGCCCGAGTGAAGTGTGTATCAGTATGATATGGATAACTAAATGTGGGACTTTGATTCTATTTTCTTTGTACAAAAAATTGTGCCATGAAGCTCCTACTTATCCCAACCACTTGATTGATATGTATATAAAATGTCATTTCTTGTAGCAGTCACCTGTTGACCATTATTGCTTTGAGGGTCCTATAAGCAACATCTGTTAAATTTTAAACAGTTTCTCTGAAAGTGACCAAGTCCAGCTTCAAATTGAAAGTTTTGAAATCTCAGAACTCTGCAATACCTTCCAGTTTAAGATTATGGTAAAATGACAAATGAATATGGATATTTCCAGGAAGGTGTATGAAGCAGAAAGGATCAAGTAAGTTTTATGTCTTTTTTTGTGAACCCCACCTAATTTTGCAGTACAAAGTGGTGATAATAGGGAATAAGAGAATTGAAGGAAAGTTACAGATGCTGCTGGCAATCTGAAGCAAGAGGAGAGAGACAAAGGGAAAGAGTATTAGCTGTACCTAATGATTGATCTCTTTTAAAAGAGCCCCTTTCACAAAATTATGTCAGGACTTGGCTGAAGTGAATATAGAGAGAGTGGTCATTGAAAGAATATTATGGAAATTTTGTAAGTGGGTTTGATTGATGTTTGTAAAGCTTTAATCTTTTTTATTTTTTGGGTTTTGCTTTTTTATATGAAGTCCATGTCCTTCTCCAAATAGGTGATTCCTAGTCTATAACCCCTATTGATAACCATAAAAAAAAAACACTTTGAGAGGACAGAATTTGAAGGCTGACATTGTCATACTTTTAACTTTTGCAGAGTAATTTTACTGATTGGAGTTGAATTGGGAAGTTTGGCTATAATTCTCAAATCTCATAATAAAACTAATTAGAATTAACTAGGTTGATGATTTTGAGGCAAGTTACATGAGTCTTAGAACGTTTTCCATTTTAAAAAATCTAGGTTAAAAATAGGTAATGGGCAACAGAAATATCTGACCAAAACATAATATACACAATGAGATTGACTTTTCAAAATAAATTTAATGTTGAGTAGGGATGTCTCAAAATTGATTCAATTGATAAGGAGTTAACTTATAAGTTATAAGGTTAAGTTCAAATCTTGTTATTAATATGAGAGAATTTTGTTAATAGGCAATATATAAATATCTCTGTAAATACTCTTTAAACCTGAAGACATATCTTGGCTCTGGTGAACTTCAATAACTCAATTCACCTGAATTTTTTTCTATATATATAAAAAAGAAGATTGCTGAGAGTATCTAAACCACATTTAACAAGGAACATGAAAACAGTAATTATCATGTCTTTGAACATTTATTTACCAGAAAATTAAGACCAATACTGAGGATGATATAAAAGAAAGTGGGATGGGGATGTGACAAAATTACAAAAATTTATTCTGAAAATGAAGGTTGGGGGGTGAAGTCAGTGTCATGGCTGAAATGGGGTTTCAGAAAAAAGAAAAACTTAATGCGAGTCCCTACACACTGAGAAAATGGGAACCAAACGTAGTAAATAATAGCAGCACCGACAATACTGATAAAGTCAAATCTCTAATCTTTAAAAATTTTCAAATGGCCATCACACATCACACTGTTTAGGAACTTTTTGTTTGTGTGACATTTTAGATATCCTCTCCCTTACGCAAGTTAAGCAAAATTAGAAAATATTAATGTTAACATTTGTGTCATCAACCATGTCGTGCCATCGTTACTTAAATACTATTAACATTATTAGTAATTTTATTTTATTTTTTTTGGACAGAAAGTCAGTTCTGATACGGTACCAAGAATTTGTAGAAATTTTTATGAAGGATTTTTTTTTAAATTGTATTTGAAGATATGTAATTATTTTTGGAGTGAAAATTGATGAGAAAATTCATACAAAATGTTGAATAAATTTCAGGGAAATTGAACCCAACCTGATGAAAGGCTGGGCTTGTTGTAAGAAAGGCCTAGGAGCCCAAGTGATATGTACAAGCCCAATTGATATAAAAATGGGTTTGCAAGAAATTGTGGAGCCCAAGAAGAGTCCACAAACACACATACAAATGAAATTATAAAGATAGTAAAGAATAAACTCATATCCTATAATAACATTAGTTTGATTCTCACTACTGTTATGAAAATTCATTTGGTAGATGATCTCATAAATCTCTTATAAGTGCCATCTGAGTCTTGGGACTGTACTCTGACTTTAGTGGGGGACCAGTGCCTAATCCACTTAAATATTTTTTAGAAAAAAAAAAACAAATGAAATTACACATGTAAAGGATGCCTTTTGCGACCAAGACTTTTACGGTTGAATAGTAAGATTAGCAAAATTTTCTTCAAAAATTCGAAATCTGCTTTGTTTAAATCATGAAGAAAACTACTTTTACGTTGAACTCACCACAAACTTTTAATTACCATTTCAAAATTAAAAAAAATCCAAAGGAATTGATCACCATGCACATTTATTTATTTTAATATCAAAGGCACGGAGTACAAGCGTTAGGGTTGAAGGTGAATATGAAAATAGAAAAGCACAAGATTTATTTATTGTATTCAGAGCAACATGCATTAACGGTATGAGAGACATGATGATAATCAAAATGGAGAAATTAAGGAAATTTTTGGCATCTTCAAGGTGAAGGATCAGGTGCAAGAGGAAGAGACACAAATGGACCAAACACGTACGGTAATGACAAGCTTCTCAAGCTAACGATGTCAAACTCGAATCCCCTTCCCGACCCACCACTCGATGCCTCAGGAATTCTGCAGCTCCTGAACGAAGGCCCGTCCACTTCGTACACATGATCCTCTCCAGCTACATACCATCATGAACAGTATGGTTCATTTCGGATTGGATGAATGAACAAGAAACACACACACTCACCGAGGAAGTCATCGCTGGTGAAGAACTTATTTGCAGGCCAAGCCTGGTAATGGACTCCAGGACGTACGCCATCCATTTTCGTCTCCGACAAAGTATACCTTTGCCATGGCAATGCTTGGGAACAATGTACTTCTTCATTTTTGTGCCTGACATCACTCTTCTGTGTGAATGAGGATCGATGCAAGGAGGTTCATGATGGTGGACGTATTTATAGCTAGTTATGTTGAATGACGTTTTGTCTTGTATATCTGTACACCACCATGTATGTAGATGGGTAAGATCAAGCATCCTCAGAAAACGAAAGCTGTATTCTCACCTTGCATTACAACTTCCATGCAACCAACTCCCTTAAGGTCCTAAAATTGCTGGGTGCTCTAGATTATATGAAAGATTGGATCGAGCTCTGGCTAATATACAATTTTTAAATGACCTTTCAGAGTGTGTATTGAAGGTACGTCCTAGAACTCAATTCTCTGATCATAATCCTATTATGTTACAATTTATAAATAATTCCAATAATGGTAGACATAGACCATTTAGGTTTGAAGCTATGTGGCTTAGGCATGATAACTTCAACGAATTTTTGTCTAATACTTGGATTAATTATGATGATTTTAATAAATCTCTAGAAGAGTTGAGTACCTCTCTTATAGACTGGAACAAAAATATTTTTGGATTTATAGAAAGAAGGAAAAAAAATCTTTTAGCCCGTTTGAGTGGCATTCAAAGTTCCCCTAATTATATTTATTCAAAATTCTTAAATTCTCTTGAAAAGAGTTTGCAAACTGAATTAGAGGACATTTTGAAATTGGAAGAAGTAAAATGGTTTCAAAAAGTTAGGACGGATTGGATTACTAAAGGCGATCGAAATACTCGTTATTATCATCTGAAGACTAAAATGCGAAGAAGGAGAAATAGAGTCTTGACTTTAAAGGATGATAGAGGGAACTGGATTGAGGAAGAATATATGCTGATGTCTATGGTAATAAATTATTTTAAAACTGTTTATGACTGTTATGATACTGCTTCTTGTATTTTACAAACAGAAACAAATTTTCCATCGGATGTTAAAAGGCGCCTTAGTAACTTAGGTTATTTACCAAATGATAGTGAAATAAAGGAAGCTCTGTTTTCTATGGGGTCTTATAAGGCCCCTGGTTGGGATGGATTCTCCCCAATTTTTTATCAAGCTAATTGGAGTGTTGTTGGGAATTCCTTATGTAAATTTGTCAAAAATGCTTTTGAAAAAGGGTCAATTCAGGATAGTGCAAATAAGACTCTGATTTCTCTTATACCAAAGAGGGATCATCCAGAGATTATTGGTCATTTTAGACCTATCTCCTTGTGTACAGTGCATTATAAATGTATCACTAAGATGATTGTTAGCAGGCTGAGGAGTGTCATGGATGATATTGTTTCCCCGTATCAATCTAGCTTTATTAAAGGAAGGCACATACAGGATAATATTATTGTAGGACAAGAAATAATGCATACAATGAAGAAAGCCAGAGGAAAAATTGGCTTAATGGCTATGAAGATTGATCTTGAGAAAGCCTATGATCGCATTAGGTGGGACTTTATACAACAGGTCCTTATTGATGTTGGTCTGGATCCTAGTCTTATTAACCTCATTATGGCTTGTGTGACATTTGTTTCTTATAATATTTTGTGGAATGGTTCTCAAACTGAATTTTTTTATCCTAAAAGAGGTCTCCGACAAGGAGACCCTATCTCACCTCTTTTGTTTGTGTTATGTTTAGACAGGTTGTCTCACCTCATATTAGATGCTGTGAATAATGGCCAATGGAAACCAATCGTAATCTCTAATGGTGGTCCAACTATTTCTCATCTTATGTTTGCAGACGACCTTCTTCTATTTGGAGTAACAAATGAAAGACAGGCTAATTGTATGATGGATTGTTTGGACAAATTTTGTCTTGCTTCAGGGGGAAAAATTAGTAAGAGTAAATCTTCTATATTTTTTTCTCCAAAGGTGCATATGAACACTCGAAGAAGAATAAGTGGTATTTTCAGAAATGGGTATATCAGCTGATATAGGGAAGTATTTGGGTTTTCCAATCATCAGAGGGAGGAAACCCAAGGATACCTTTCAGTATATCATTGATAGAGTTAAGTCTAAACTTGGAGTTTGGAAGGAAAATACTCTGTCAGTGGCTGGCCGGATCACATTGGCAAAGTCTGTTTTAAGTTCTGTTCCTGTTTATTCTATGCTGGTTTCTAAGATTCCTATCTCCATATGTCAGGAAGTGGAGAAGTTACAAAGGAATTTTATATGGGGCAATAATCAATCTTCACATGGTTTTCATCCTATTGGATGGGAACAAATCGTTAGGCCTAAATTAAATGGTGGTTTGGGATTTAAGAAACTTGCATCTTTTAACCATGCATGTGGAGCTAAATTAGCCTGGAATCTAATTAATGGAGGCAAAGGTTTGTGGGTTAATGTGCTTCTTTATAAATACATGCTAAGGAATGATGAGAATTTACTTGAGGCAAGAAAAGGAGATTCGGCGATGTGGAGATTCATTTCTCAACAGAAAGATATAGTTGATCTTGGAACAAGATGGCATATTAGAAATGGGGAATCAGTGAATTTCTTTACTGATAATTGGTTATTTCCTGATATTAAATTGAAAGCAATGTCTCTTAGGCCATTGACAGCTGAGGAAGAAAATAATAGAGTTGTAGACTGGATTGATTCAGGAACTTGGGATTTCCAAAGACTTGCTGAGATTCTCCCAAGTAATGCTTTCCAACGATTATTTAGTGTATTGCCACCTATGTCTGAAGTAGGGAATGATGTAATGGCTTGGAATGCTACAAATGATGGTACTTTTACTATTAAAAGTTCTTATTTCCTTATTGAGTCCCAGTCAGCGAATACATATAGCTCTATTTATAAAGACATTTGGAAATGGAAGGGAGTTGAGCGTATTCGGGTTTTCATGTGGATAACTATCAATAATCGATTACCCACTAATGCTTGGAGAAGTAAATGGGCATCAACTACTTCATTATGTCAATACTGCAACAATGATATTGAGGATATCTTACATATTCTCCAGGACTGTAGTTATGCTAGACAAATTTGGTCAAAATTGCTGAACTCCAAGTATTATTCTCCATTTTTTAGGACTCCCTTACGAGACTGGTTTGCTCTAAATCTCAAGAGGGAGTTGGGAGTAGAGGGTATTAGTAACTGGGGTTTAATTTGGGGAGTTGCAATTTGGAGATTATGGAATTGGAGAAATCATGCTAACTTTGATATGAATTTTTGTAAACCTGTGGATCCTTGCTCAATCATTTTGCAAACATGGAAAAGTTTCGTCCAGATTCAAGAAGATTGGGTTCTTAATGAGATCAATGTACACAATGCCCCTAGATGGCAACCTCCTTCTATGGGATGGTTTAAAATTAATGTTAATGGAGCTTGTACGGTAACTAATAATAAGGCAGGTTGCGATGGTATTATTAGAGATCATTTAGGCACCTGGGTGGCTGGTTTTACAAGTAAGTTAAGCTCTTGTAGTGTGATTGAAACAGAGCAGTGGGCTGTGTATAAAGGACTACAACTGGCTTGGGATCTACGTTTAAAGAAGATTATTGTAGAATCTGATTCAAAGAATGTTATGGCCATGTTGACGAACCTCAATACTGATACATGCAGTTTACTAGTAGCCCAGATAAAGAGACTTCTACAGTTATCATGGGACATCAAGCTATAGTATATTCCGAGAGTTCAAAACAAGATTGCGGATACTTTGGCCAAAAAGGGATTGAATTCTACGGCGATATTATATGTTTGTCCTCCGCAATTAGAGTATATGGTTCTTACTAAGTATTTGGGATATAATCCCCTTATGAGTTAGTTGTATTGTTTTTGAGCAGTTAGCCCTCATGTATACCAAAAAAAAACTCCCTTAATTGGTATAAATAAATTATTGCCCCAAGCAAGCGGCACCTTTTGCTCAATAATTTATCGAACGATCTAGTTTTTTTATAAAACACAATGACATTTGATTTTAATTAATGGGATAAGTGTCAACTGTACCAAGTTTTGTAGTTGATATTGTAGATTCAATTTATATGGCATATTGCAATTTATTATTTCAAAAATTTGAAAAAAAAAATTGTGACAGGGTTAACAGGTCAGCCCATTTTGAGTGTTGACCTCATAAGTATAAGCCCTCAAATGAAACAAGTCGACCAGACGACCATCAACCCCAAAAGCCGGTTTCAACCGCATTTCCATCCCCAAAAATGAGTTTTTTTTAATTAAAGGAAGATTAATTTACAAAATTTTATTTCTTTAAAAATTAAACTCATTAAAATCTTATCTGATTTTATTTTAATTTTTAAAATATATTATATTTAAAAATTAAAATCTAATAATAATTTCTCAATATTTAATTCTATAGTCATTACTTAAATTTGTTGAGTCAATATTTTTGGTTAATTAAGACTAAAAATTTTAAGATTATGATATTAAAATTGAACTTCAAAAATATGCTGTCAAAAAAGAACAAAACTTAAAAAATTAAGTAAAACTTGATACAAAGATAAATGATGAAATAGTATACTTTACGCTATATTAGACCATTGGGTCCTTATTTTATATTTAAATAATAATAATTTTTTAGTCTTTAAATTAGATATCAGTTTGTAATTAGGTCCTGAAAGCTTTCTTCCGTTTTTGCATTCATCATTGAATGGGCATGTTTAAATAGGATTTTAAAAATAAATTTATGAAAAAAGAAGGGTTTTTAGACAACTTTTAGAGAAGAACTTATAGAAAAAAATAATTTTTATTAAATAAATATTTAGATAATTATGATTAGAAGAATTTTTGTGATTGATAAATTATCAAAAAATGTATAAGATAAAAAAATATTAACTAAATAAGCATAAACACCTTTCATAAGTCATTGTGCACATCACTTACACTATTCACATGTACTATTCACATTATTCTCCCTCCATCAGTGGATGTTATAACCGGTCATCTTCTTATTTTCTTTACCAATGGCGACGATGAGTTTAACATCGACTTACATAAGGATGGTGATGGAAAAGAAAGAGTACGACGGTGGAGATAAGGAAGATCTACAGAGAGTCAGAGAGGAAGTAGAGAGAATAGGAGAGGGATAGAAAATGGATAAAGGAGAGAAAGTAGAGAAAATAAAGAGAAAATAGTAATTTGATAGTTTATAAATTTTTTTTACTATTTCAGAAACAAGTCTCACTAATTTATCTAAAATTTTAGTTTTAAACTATGATTTAGTCTAAAAATTTTTTTGAATAAATATAGCTATTTATTTTAAAATTTCTCTAAACTTAAATTTTACCTAAAAAGATTTATAAAACCACGGTCTAAAAACTTTGGAGTATATCGGACTGAATTTTCACGTTCATTCGTCTCTAAAGTGCTTTAAAATGATTATTTTCTTGTCCAAGACATGTTGTACACAATAAAATTATATCATACGTTTCCTTAAAGAAGCCGAAAATGAAATGGAATCACCACATTTATTTCAAAAACAAAGGAAATTAAAGGATAGTACATGCCCTATCCTCCAATATCTGAATCTGACATAATAAAACAGAAAAAAAACAGAGCAATAGTGATTTATTTAGAGAAGAAGCTCTCGACTAAACGTGACGTTATAGCAATGGCGACGCATGAATCTGAAGTGAAATCAAGGCCACCGGTTTGAAGGTGAAGGAGCAGGAGCAGGTGGCAGAGTAAAGGGAAGGGCTGTGAATACGTTTATGAAAAACTTCTGGCCCTCGTTGCAGTGATCGCCGATGTACCATTTCCGGCCAGGGCTCATCAACATAACGACGTCGTTTCCACTCGACAACCCGCCGGATCTCGGAATAGCGCAGCTCTGGAACGAAGCCCCGTCCACTTGATACACATGATCATTCCCAGCTTCGTACTTGAACACTACCGCGTACGGCACACAAACATTATCAACAATTTCAACACTCATTGTTAGGACAGGTGCTGGGCCCTGACTTAAAAAAAGAGTATATATATGCATACATACCAAGTATGTCACCGACGAAGAAGAACTTATTGGCAGCCCAAGTCTGGTAGTCAACTCCTGTACGCCATCCTTTGTAGTCGTCGCCGACGATGTAGACCTTTGCCATGGCAATGCTTGGGAAGAGGACGGTGCTCAAGAGCACGATCATGGCGACGCCTGAAACAATGCCCTTGTTCATTTTTTTAACTGTACGTAACTGACGAATCCTCTTCGACGATCACGGTGTGAGAGTGATTATTGGAGTGAGGAATATGGATGCAATGATCGGGGACTTATTTATAGTTAGTCATTTTGAAGAAGGTGGCCGGCATCCCCAGAAAATAATTCACAGCTGGGCTTAGTGTTCTCCGTTTATAACTTCAAGCAATTCTTCAATTTTCATGCGTCCTCAATAACTCCGAAAAGGGGTATATTTGACGAGAGAGATCGAGTTTGTTAACCATCGATCGCATATTTGCTTTATTATATTTTTGTCATTTTCTACCTTTTTTTTATACTATTTATTAAATTATATTACTATATATATAATTTTAGATTTTATAAATATCTTTTACAGTATAGATATATCCTATAAAAATTAAACTCGATACCTATAAAAATTTAATAAATTTTATACTATTAGATCAATTCTATATTAATTGTTATTATGCTTCTTCTTTATATGACTTCAAAAGTCTCCTTATTCATATCTAAAAGCTGATATAACTACTAGAAAAAAGGTTTATCGCAGCAATTAAAAGTGAAATTTTACGGTAATTTTAGGAACTTTATGAATTATACTACATTGTAAGTGTACATTTTAACGACTTTTCATGGCAATTTTCAAAAAACTGCCGTTAAATACTTGAATCTTTTTTTTCTTTAGCCTACACCTATTATCAACCACCTCAGTCATAATCATCAAAAGCATCTGAACAAATTTAGAGAGAAGGAGTCAAATATTTGGTGAAGAGACTAAATATCTATAAATTTCTTCCATTAAAACTCTTTGAGCTTCTTCCAACAAGATCCACCTATTGATATCTACTATTAGCCACTACGGTCAGTCTTACTAAAAAGTTAAAATCTTACAAAAAGTTAAAGATATGATAAAAAAGTTCTAGATCTAGCAAAAAGGTTGAAGATCTATAAAACTTTTGATATTAAAGCTCTTAAAGTTCTAGATGTATTACAATTTATAAATAATAAATAAAAAAAGATAATGGTCAGTTTTTATTATATAATATATTATAGTTTATAAACAATAAACAACTGAAAACATAAGAAAAATGAACACATTAATAAGTTAAATGGTGATTTACGACTTTTACGATGGAGAACGATGATGAAAATAACGAATAATGACATTAAAGACTGGGATGAGTAATAAAACTAAAGAAAAAATATTAAAAAATGATATTTGTCAAAGTCTGTGATAATAGAGAAGATAAACAAAACCACAAATGACTGTAAAAAATAAAACTGAAATCAAGTTTAAGATTTTAAAAATTTTATAGGATTTTTTTATAATGTTTTTTTTTATAAAATTGTGGTTAAATAACAATTGTCGTTAAAAGTTGTACCTTATAAATTTTAACCATGACTTTTATAAAAATCGCCTTTAAAAGTAATTAAAACTGAACCTATTCTGCTTTTTTTTTTAAGTAGATATTTTTTATAATTCATAAAGTAGGGCCATAATAAGTAATTTTTTTAATAGTGTACAATGTTTATATTCAGGTGTTAGGTGCTGTGGTAGTTTTAGCTTCAAACCCAACTGTGTTAAATATTTCATTAAGAGAGCTTGCCACATGAAAGGGTTTCACCTCGGGTGAATTATCCATATATATACTGAAAAAATATTGACGTATTCATGTTGACAATAATTCATTAAAAAAGTGTGATTATGTGTATTGATTACATATGGGTAACAATAGAAATCTTAAAAGAATAAATATAATCATAAAAAAATCTTATAAGTGAACAGCATATATATAATAATAAATTTTAATACAGAAAATAACAATAGGTCTATAACTATTTATTTTTTCTAAACTTTTTTATAATTATATTCATTTCTCAATATCTTGTAGTGATTTTTTTTTATCTACTCGGTTTATCGAAATTTTATCCCGACTATATCTGAATCTGACCCGTGTCGCACACCTAGCTATAGTGGATGGGTCTCTCAATGGAGATTTTTTATATATACCAAAGCTCGAATTTAAGATATTATTTAAGTGATATTGAGCTGTTTACTATTCAGATTAATTTCTATAGATATAGTGATTTCTTTTTTATTGCGTTGATGATTAAGCACGAGCCCAAGGCCCAATGATATGTTACCCTTTTGTATTCCGCAAACAAAGCCCAATTGTCCTCTGCCATGGTCCGTTATGTACCTATCCAAATTATATAAATCAGGGGCCAGAGAAGAGTGGCTGCCTGTATGTAATGGCCTTATCATGACGCTGATGATCTGATTTAAAATTGCACAGTCTTCTCCCAAGTAAATAATGTTTCCCATCTTGAACAGCAAACATAAAACAATATATAATACTCATACACACACACACACACATATATATATGCAGGTTTTGTTGATCCTGTAAGCTACATACCACTTTTTGTTCACATATTTGTATAATTAACTTAACCGTATCAATCTCTATTTTACTCCATCGATAATTAACTCTACTTTCTTCAAAACCTAGTAACAACAACCTTATCATCTCAAATCATTACTGATAATGATTTTTTTTATTATTTAAGTAGCCGTTGACAGAATCTACATTGACCCTACACATATATAGTCGTTTTTGACATTGCTATTATTAATTATTAAATAAAAAAGATACTTTGTACAAAATATATGTTAACGTTATAGTATCTGAAAAGTATTACATGTTAGTTGACATTTCAAGTGTCACTCACATGGTATCCAATACATGCTGGGAATGCTCTTATTCTTCTGCAACTCTTACAATAATCCTAACTACCCTATAATATAGGGTTTAATTAGGGTTCACTACTGTAGCCAGGAACCATCTTGCACGTGGCCACCAATTAATGCTTCTGTATATTCTGATTCCACGACATTTTTCTTTATTTATTATTCCTGAAATGCCAAAATTTTCAGACATCTCATCACCAACAAGTCTTTCTTTTAATTTCTCCTTGTCTTTTCGAATAAAAAACCATGTTCACATGATCCCATAACCACAGCAGCCCAGTTCTTTAAATATATAAATGGATATTTTGATGGCAATACAGATTTTCTCACATGCAATATGAATGGATTCTTTGGCGCATATATATGTGAGAAAGATGATAGATAAGGCTTCGGTGTTTTCTCATGTTTATTTGAATACGGTTCACTTACTTAGATCTGATATTTGGGATGTAAAAAAAACATCGTCAAACTTTTTTGTTTTGAATTATCTTAAGCAAAACGAAACCTAGTCATATCTGTCACATATTGAGTTAATGCTAATTAAGAAAAGTATATTAACATTTATATCGTAAGAAATTTGGGGCAATTAGACATTAAATTAAAATAACAAAAAGAACTCTTTACTGTTGCAAAGAGTTCAGGCGAAGCAATTTGCTTGCAAGAAAATTATATGTTTTTGGTTTGACCTCAGTGTTCAGGAATCTTCATGGATAAAAACAAATACTCCTATTCTTAATATCAATACAAAATATGTGAGATGCTACTGTACTTGATTAATCTCAATATTATATTCTCCTTCTTACATATACAGTAACAGTGCATGTTATAATTCACAGAAAATTAATATTAAACCGTCAGACCTCGATTTCTTCTATATTAACAGATTTTGAATTCCACTGATATAGTTACCGGTTTGATTAAATCCTGGTATCTTCTTATCAATAACATAAATCATGCATGATCGATGGTTATCATTCAAGATATTCAGACAGACTGTGCTCATTGGAGGAGTAGTTGACAATTTTCTTTAGACTCCCTACATAACCAATTGTGTATATATTTATTATAGTTTAGCCCCACTTTATAAATTAACCTACCCATTAGAATAAAACTCTTTTAATTTGTCTCTAATAATAAGATTCCCTTTCTCAAAACTAGTCCCAGATCTCAAGTGAGTGGTAAGTGAGGTAGGGAATAGTTCAGGTCCTATCCTAATAAAATGGTAAATTGGTGTATGAAGCTCTCACTAAGTAAGATCTAAGAAGGAATAATGTACACAATCTTAACCTCACTAGTAGAGACACTATTTTTAATATTTGAATCTATAACTTTAACATGACATAGCATTACCACTGCACAAAGCTCATCCTCTAGGTCCTATCCTAATATATGGGCAAAAGGATGAATCAAATTAAAGGTGATATACACACACACACACACACACATGTATTCATGTCATGCGCTTAATGTAGTGGAGAGAACTGTAGATATATCAATTCTTGTGACAGAAAAACTTTAGAAAAAGTATATAGTGAAGCGCGCTTGTGAGACTTATTGTGTCATGAGTCATGACATGATGGTCTACTTACTTTCCAAGCTCATCAGGGTAGGGTTAAGAAAAGCATAAAAAATGCGAATCTGAAATTAAAGTACCCTGAGGATGAAGCCTGTAAATAATGAACATAAGATTCAGTTCTGAAGAAACCCACCCTAACCAAAGCATTCATTGCTTTGCATGCACACCTACACACACACAAATTCAAGTGAAAGCTTTCTACTTTCTACTGTTACTTTGCAAGGATTCAGGTGAATCCATTAAGTTTTCACAAAGAAAATACTGGGTGTAAGTGTTTTCTGACATGTTATTCAAGAAATGACGTAAGAGAAGGGTGAAAACTGAAAAGAAAAAGGGATGGAAATTGAAAAGTGAGTTTGTTGGATAGTGAAGAGTGGGGGACATTGACATCACAAGAAGTACATTATTAAATCAAACGCTTACAAAGAGAGGGCCAGTGTATAGCAGTGTACTGAGAGAGAACTGTGCTATGTAAGGAGTGCCAAAAAGTGACTACAATCAAACGTGTTTTGATCAATTGATGAACATGTCCCATTCACGAGAACGACCATTTCCAACTCTCCTTGTTTTCTTCCACTCTTCTTTCTTCCTCTTGTCTTCTTTCTCTCTCGGAATGTGTGCTTGATTCTCTTCTCTTTCTCCCTGTTTTTTTTTAATATATAGAGATAAACTTCGTTAAGTTCGAGTAGATTTTGTTGCTCACCGTTTGCTATTCATCGATGAAATCAGCATAAATCATTGCAGGAGGGGGCTTTCTTTTCAAAGCGTACAATAACATCAGAAAGGTATGATTCCAGAGCAAAAGCTTCAGGAAAATTTGATTAAAGATGACAAATTAAAATGTTAGCTCTACAGAGAATCTCTTTTCTTATTTTAATGTTTCATGGGGAAGAAAAGTGTTTGGCCACGATAATCAACAAATAATAACTTAACCAGTGATGTTTAAATAATAATAAGCTAGATCTTAATTTATTCATCCATTTAAAAATTTCTCAAGCGCCCCAGAGCAGAAAAAAAATTCTACTTGATATATCCTATTCTATACATCAAGTAAACAAAAACATCAGCTTTAATTAATTTAACAACTCAAAATGACAAAAGTATGGTAATTTAAGTGATAAGAACCCCCCCCCTCTCTTGGTGCTTCTTCTTCAATTGAAATGTTGCTGCTCCAACCAAGGCCATAACCCAGTTTGATCATCAATCCCACAAAACATGTTGCTTAAGCTCTCTTCTTTCACCACCATATGATCAATATTCTTCAGATTATGGCAATGAAGTTCTGGTATTGAAGAGGTTTGAAAAAGCTGAGCGACCACTCCTGAAGAAGGTCTACCTGCAGAATTATTGGATGCTGATGATGGGAATAAGGTTCTGCTTGTAATCTGATGATGATGATGATGATTACATAAAGGACTGTCTATAGCAGGTGTTCTTGAGATATCCAACTTAATATCTGAACTATTCTCACTCCGATTGCTACAAGATCCCTCAGTTTCCTTATTCAGGTTTATAGATTCAGTTGGTACGTCTCTGCTTTTCAGTGCCAATATCTGCACATATCATCAGTTTCAGAATATATATATATATATATATATATATACATATATATATAATTATAGCCAATCATCAATCCAGAGGAGAGAGAGCAGCTTTGTAATGAAAGAAAAAGGTCAAAAAAGCATAAACATGTATGATTACCAAGCTTTATTATTCTGCAGAATCTAATTCACAAAACATCTTTCTTTCTCAGTTAACAAGATTTCTGATTACTGATTATTACCTCTGCTTGGAGTTGTTGGTTTTGAGCTTGAAGGGCATCATTATCCGCTTTGATAGCATCATATTGTCTTTTGAGAAGATCATAGTCTTTCTCTAGCTGCTTTGTCTTCCACCTTGCTCTTCTGTTCTGGAACCATATAGCAATCTGCCTTGGTTGCAGACCAAGAGCTCTAGCCAGCTGCATTTTTCTCCCAGGTTCAAGCTTGTTTCCAAGCTCAAAGCTCTTCTCAAGCGTTTTCACTTGTTCCATGTTCAGCCTTCTCTTCTTCTCCCCAGCTTGAGATCCATCATCAGACAAGTCTTCATCTCCATTGTTTCCCTCTTCACCTCCAAGTTCAAGCCCTGAAAATGTCATAGATCTCTTCCCTAGGAGTGACGATCCTCCTGCATCGATCAAACATTAATTTAAGACCCCACGGTTTTAGAGAGAGGGGAGAGAGAGAGTACCATGATAATCTTGAGGGAGAAGTGAGTTGAGAGAGGTTGGAGGTTGATGGTGGTGGTCTTCTTGGTGAGGGTTCTGTAATATGAAATTTGCTGGGAAGAAAGCCATTTCATCGGCGCTTGCTACGATCGGCCTGTCACAAATCTTCAAAAGTTGCATGATGATATTCTGATCATGATTGTGTGCTGATGAAAAAGAGGAGAAGATTATTGTTGATGATGATGATGACGCTCAAACCTTAAACAGTCACTTGATGATGGGTGTGCAAAAACAGATGATAACAAAGACTAAGTTCTATACTGCATAAGTTCGACCTCTGCTAAATTCAAGAGCAAATTATTGCTTATTCAAGGATGCATGGCTTATATACCTTATCGGTTTATGAGCAAGAGTTTCTTTTCTCTCTCTCCCCTTTTATGTGAATATTTGGAAAAGAAAAAGGAAGGTGCGAGAGGGAAGACAGAGAGAGAGAGAGAGAGGATGTTTGATCTAGAGTTCTAAATTCTGGCCCCTCGACTTCCCCATATATCACAGAAATTTATCTTATTATATGCATGTTACCAGTGGGCAAGGGAAAGGAAAAAATACCACATAATTTATTATATGGAAATAGGAATATAATCACAACTCCTCAAACAACATTTAAAAAAAAAAACAGAAAACGAAGCAAGTGTAAAAGGTAGCTTTATAATGTTCGTAAACTTGGGGTTTGCATGTGTTAGCGCATAACATGTAATTATTTTGGTAATGATAGACAAGTTTCTCCATTAGGAGACAAGTAATGGTAGCTATTCTTTCTTAAAAAGACAGTTGTCTTTAATTATAGTCATCCACATCGCAGCTGGACACTTGAATTCAGGCCGAGACATGGACATTAAACAGAGCCTAATCATACATACATACATACATATATATATATATATATATATTCAAAGCAAATCTATTGGGAAATCAAAGCATACATATATCAGTAAAAAGCCCTGAGATGAGGCAAGTGAAAGAAATCTGGCTACAAGGTGGGGGTGGGTCAATGTGTGGTGATGATATATATATATATATATTAGTTTTATATATGTGGAGAGGAAAGGAGAGAGATTACTTGAGACAGAAGAGAAATGAGTTGGTGAAAACATGAAGTCCAAAATGGATTGTGTTTTTTCAGGGATAGAGAGAGAAAGAGAGAGGGAGGGAGAAGGAATCTAGGGGATGGGTCCGAAGAGAGGAGGGGCAGGGTTTGCTACCTAACCCACCAACAAGCATCGTGCATTAGGAGGGACGAACCTCCTTTCCTATCAAACCCCTATCATCCTCATCATCTTATCTATCTCCCCAATTCTCTGCATCATCTTCCCCATCATCAGTTCCAGTTTAGCCTCTCTCTCTCTCTGTAAACGTATATGAGAGCTTCACTTGACACGTCACACCCCCTCTTCTTTGTCCTCTTCACCATCTACATCTCACCATACCCCACTTATTTCTATCCGCCCTTTGATAAACTTTAAAGACAATAATTATATGTGTTACTTGGGATATGTTAAATGTGAAAGCTCACATCGGATAAAATTAGGCTTAATAAGATAGATAGATAGATAGATATACACCTACGGTGTGAAGGCCGTTGATCATATTTGCATACAGTTAATCTCTCTTGGGACATAAACCAAACAGCTTGTGTGCATATTGTGGAGCTTAAGATCTAAACTATGCGCTGTAATGTATATATCAGTACCAGAGAGAAATAGAGAAATGAGGCCCCAGAAAATTATTCCATTCATATTTCTAAGTTGCTATAGAGAGAGAGGGCCAAATGAAAGTAGTAGGGTTTTGTGCATTTGTACGTGTGCACAGGTCTCCGGAGTCAGCAAATTGGTGAATTTAGGGTTTGTAATATTTCACATCAGCCAGTAAAGGAGGCCATGTACAATTTTTGCTACTGGGGATGCTGAATTTGCTATATACATGGATATGACAATTGTATCCTGTGTGAGACCCACAGATAGTGGCAATATGGGGGAAAAGTACATGTTCATTTATAAAAATTTCTCAGTTATCTTGTTTTTTTTTTTTTTGTTGGCTTTTGAGATGGAAAGGGACGCGAACAGGATTCTTGAATTTGAAGGTCTCTCCAAGACAATAATAATGGTCCCAAATGAAATTAAATGGCTAAATACAATGATGAAGCTTTCAATTCTTCTCACTTGACTTAACTGCTTGGAGACTTTCTTTCTGACAAGGCCGTCTCCGTTTGATTTAACATATGAGATCCATCAATTGGAAGCTTGATGTTGACACCTCACTAACTTTCCTTGTTTGGTTATTTTTCCTATTTTCATTTCATCCAAGCCCCCTTCAACAATCTCATTATTTATCCATATTTCAACTTCTAGATAAATGGATTAATTAATTAATTAGTCCATTAATCTGTGTCTGTTTGTTGTTATATTATATTAATGTTCTGATTTGCTTGATTTTCTGGGGTTTTGTGTTGAGTACAATGTTTATTTAATTTGGTAGAAGTGATAGAGGAAGGGCATGAAATGAATTTGCGAATTATGAAATAAGGGGGTTAGTTCAAGTGTGGCTTTTGATGAAGAGATATGATGAGCAGCCTTTTTTAACAAAGTGCCAATGAATCTGGTCTCTTGACAAATCAATTCTTGGAGGAAATTAGGACCCACCAAAGAAATTAGACTTTTTTTTTATATATTTTTAATTAAAATAATTACTATTTTTTAAATTTAATAACCTATTTTATTTTTAAAAAAATAGTTAAAATTACCTATTTTAAAATCCTATTATGAAAAGGATACCGTACAACTCATATTTGATATAATTTATTTATATATAATTAAAGATATATTATATATTATAGTTCAAGAAATATTATATAGACTAAGATGAGTTGCATCTACTCGACTTTAAATTTTTTTAGCCAATAAGACTTTTATGCTGTTACTTTTAATTATTTTTTTAAAAAAAGTTAACAAAATTTAAATTATTTGAATCTAATTCAAACTATCCTATATTTTTATAAATAATTCAAAATCTTCAAACAAAGAATAAACATGTTGCCCACATCCAGTTGAACCGGAGAGAGTACATTGATAATGATAGGGGAAGATTTGAATTTAGAATGCATGTATACATGATATTTTGTTCAATTTTAATGAAGAGAAATCTCATCCATCAATTTGATCTGATAATTATCTTTACGCCACGTCATTTGCCGTAACTTCTATTTCGCTTAGTGGATAAGATGACGGAAGGGGATGATCTAAATGAACAAACAAGATCTGTCGGATGGGATTGAACTGAGAACTCAGAAATTACAGTGAAAGCGATCACAACACAATACGAGAGATGAGAGCAAATGGGGAGAGAAGGGTCCCACATGGAAAGGCAACGGAGGCAAAGGCAATTAGCTCGCTCGGCTTCACATGACTTTATTAGTTGGAGCCTGAACGGATACCCCCTTCCCATGTTCCTTCCTCCTCTTTTCCCCTCCTTTCATTCTTCTTTAAATAATAATTTTTTAAAGAAAAATATATTTATAGATAACCTCCTTAATTTTTTTAATTTTTTATAATGAATCCCTATGAACTCATTTATTCATATTTTAGGCAAATAAATCTAAACATTGCAGCTATTTTTTACGATTTAAACCCATAATTTATACACATAACCTCACACAATTAATTTTATACACTACTTAATCCTCAAATATTTAAAACCTTGAGGAGCTATACATACGCAAAATTAAAGTTTAAGAGAGTATATTATTTGCAAATATTTAAAAACTCAGAGTTTGATTATTAAATTTTAAAAGTTAATAGAGTTATTTATACTAATATTATTATTCACATTTTAAAAGTTAGGAAATTAATTGATAATTGTGAAATCTTCTACTCCGCATGTCTTTACCATAGGTTTGATAGAATAAAATTTCTTTTTATAGAAATAAAAATAGAATTAAATTAAAAAAATAAAATTTTATTTGATGGGATAAAAATAAATATAAAATTGATACATATTTTTTTTATAATTTAGGATAAAATTATCTCAAGTATTTTTTATAATTTAAAAAAGGTTAAAATTATTCAAAAATTTTAAAACTAAAATAAAATAGTTCAAAAAAAATTATTTTGACTTATATCATCTCAATTCTTAATTTTTTTATAGAATTAAAATAATTTAAAATATTAAAAATAATAATAAAAATAATTTCTATCATACTAAATATCTTCTACTTTTATTTTCACTCCTACCAAATATACCCTTATGCTTATGGTTTGTTCTCCCTACTCAAATCCATTGTGCTACCTGGTATTGCTTCTTCCAACGCACTGTTTCTTTTTTCTTTTCTTTTTTTAGTTTTTTTATTGCTTTCCTTTATTTTTAAAATGTTTGATTTTTGGACCTTTTTCTTGATAAGGAGATATGCATTGATGTTGATCCTTCAACAACCGGTCCTCTTTTGTTTTTTCCTTTTTCTTATTGCTTTCTATAACCTGAAAAGTACATCACAAGTTTGCTAATTATTTAAATCTTATCTGTATTTTTAAAAAAAAAAACTTTTTTCAGGTAAAATTTATTTTCAGAAACTTATCCCTCTATGTTCAATATGAAGTAAGAAGTGGGCTGCTATGCATTTCACAAAATCTGAAAAATGGATTATATTATTTATGACTTATAAATAATATGAGTATTATCTTCTATAAATTTTATTCTTGATTTTTTAAAATAATACGAGTATTATTTTCCTAATGAAAATTGTGAAGTAGTGACAGAAATGGATTAATAAAAAAATAATTACATCTCCAAACATAAAACTAAGTAAGACAATACTATTATTAATTAATAATTGTAAAATTTTCAAAAAATTCTTACATACGTATTCGTGTTGGAAATTTCTGGGGATGTGATAAAGATAAATACAATTAGGTTTGTACAAGAATTTTCTCGTGGGGAAGAAAGTGAGAGCGATTAATAAAGGGAAAGACATACATCTAATTAATTTTCGTAATTAAATAAATTACTCGTTGTCATCATTAATTATGAAGAGCTATAAATTTATAATGCTAAAAAATAGTTTTGACAGAATTTGAATTCACGTAGAATTATTATATACAGAATGAGGATAGATAGATTATATATTGGAAATCACAGGAATTGAAAACATGGCTGCTTCATTTGAAAATATATCCAACAAGTTGTAAGAATGGGGGGCCACTGGGCAAATGTAAAGGAAACTAGGCCCTTCTGCTTTGTAGTTGAGTGAGAATTAAAAAAATGGAAAAGAAATGAATAAATGAATTGTTGGGAGAAAAAGAAAAGACATGGGGGAAAATGGAATAGACAAGGCAACCAATAGGCCGAAAAATCAGGTAAGACCCAAAGGCCGACCTTCTTTTTTATTTTTTATTTTTATTTCAATATGTTAAAAAATAGAGGGAAACAATCATGATTGATGGAGGTCTTGAATTGTTTGTCCACATAGGAGACCCACTTGTAGCCAATAGGTCTCACTTTTTGTAGTCCTCTGATTCAGCAAGGACTTGATCCTTCACTCGTGTAATGTAAGGCTCTTGGCCCTCTTACTATTTGAATTAGAAATATATATAAATATAAATACAAATTGAAATTAATATATAAAATTAAAATGAGCTTCATGTATTTGTAACAACAACTCAAGGTAAACACTGATGTAAAATAGCGCATTAGTAAGTTACAATTGAATGCAAAAAATAGCTCATTCCGAGGGCAACCTATCAAATCATGAATGCAACTTCAACTTAAAAGTGGGATTAGTTTGTACACAACTGATTTGTTGTATTAACTCTTATCCTCTTGATCCATATCCTGATGAAATCTTACATACACCAACTGACAACATTTATTGATACAACCCTATAACTATATCAACAAACCTATTCGGCAGCGCAGCAGTCGTATAAACAATAATATGGTTTGAATGACCCAACAGCGGCTCACTGCCTACTACCAGCACCAACGCGGCTAACCGGATCAGTTGATGAATCTGCGGCTCTACCCAGATCAGCCGCTGCATCTGCGGCTCGGGATAAAATACCTGACATCCACAAGGCTCCCTTGGAAAAATAGCTGCTATTTACCATGGTATTTGCTGCTGCTGCGACCGTTCTTCCCGTTGCTGATGCGGCTGACATTGCTGTTTCTGAGACATGATATCTCTGATCCACGGACCTAACAGCATTAACGCCAGCAGATATTTTCTCGGTGAGGCCAATTCTCTGGTTCAGCTCAGCAACCTTTGCTGAGGCAGTTGCTGAAACTTGGTGAGACTCATCGAAAGCTTTGGCATTGGCTAATGCGTCCTTACCAAGAACATATCCCTTTGCTAGCATGGTCTTGACAACATCTTGTGCCACGGTAACTGCTTCTCCGGCAGATGACACAAAATCATTGCTTTGAGGGTGCTGCAATAGACATGAGAACAAACAACGTTTGAATGAAAAGAGAAATCTATAATTAGCAGCAGCTTAGAAGTAAAGGAAATGCAGATGCTTACAGTTGAAGTAGTTTCCTCAGCATCCCTATAGGAAGGCCCGCTCCAAAAGTCATGTTCATCTGTATTCTGCCCCCAGCGTGTTATGCACACACGTTGATCTAAAATAGTAGCACCCTAACAGACCAGATAATAAATGTTTAAATAAAGATTATAGATCCTAATGTTTGGAGTGGCAAATACGGAAATGGTTGTTAAGGTGACTTAGCAAAGCATAACATTACAAAAAATATTATACCAAAAAAGAATTTGGCCAATACTCACACTGAGCAAGCAGGCTGTTTCTTGAGAATAAGCATCTCTGAATGTCACATAAGCAGTGCAGGCGTCATTGCCAGACCTATGTCCACAAATAAGTGAGTATCATATTAACTACAAAGCACCATGCAACAATCAATATTAATGTTAAAGAAATTATGTCCAGCATGCAAAACACCATGCAAAAATCAAATAAGGCGTCATTGCAGTCTATCAAATAATTTATGGTGAATTACAATATCAAAATTATAAGTCAGAAGTTTTTTTTTTTTTTTAAATCAACCAATTTACAGAGAGTCACCATAAGAAAAACCTCATACAATATTGTATAGCAAAGTTAGCTTTTACAGGTTCAACAGCTTCATGGAACTGAGGAGACTCTATATTCAAATGGGTGTTATACTCTTTCTCCATGTCCTCCATTGGAAGGTGGGTGAGAAACTCATTGTGGTTGTCGAAAGAAATGAGGATGCAAATTTCTTTAGCAAATTGATTTAGTTAAATTGTTTTGTTTTCATAATTTGATTCTAAATGAACTAGAGAGAACATTCTTTTTTATAGAAAGGCTATTTCACCTGTAGCTTTAAGAATCAGAAGTCAAAGATTGCATGGACTTTAGAGAAATTGTGGACTGAAAATATAGGACTTCAGCTTCACTTTTCAACAAGAAGCACACACAAACAAACTGAACTCTTTACATGATACTAAAGAGAACAACTAATCATCAAGAAGCATAACACACATAGTCCTTAAAATCCTACAAGAATTAAGTTTTAACAGTTAGAATTTACCTCACAATTTCCACGTGCTGAATTACGCCAGAGAAAGCAAAAAAATCATAGACATCTTTCTCTGTGGCTTTTGTGGATAGACTTGTAACTTCAACAACATATCCATCAGAATCCATCTTTCCAATATGTTTTCAAGCAGATTTCCCTTCAAAGCCATCATAATGAAAGGAAAAAAATTTAATCATGTCAGAAAAGAAGGAACGAACAAATCAAACGGACAAGTAGAAAGAACATTTCAAATGAAATAAATCATTTCAACATTTCAAGATAAGCTATCCATCCATTATGATCAAATCCAGGTTACTTTATCGCCATTTGCCAACATCACCAGCCGCTTACATTGTCCATTTACCTTGACCCTTTTACCTCAATTTCCCAACTAGAACTCCAACACCACCACTACTATCACTGCCCAACAAAGCCACTCCACCACTTCTCAAGGCAACCGACACCCTACACTGGACCCGACTTGAGCAACAACCAAGGATTTTCAGTTCTATTATTTTCATAATAGCTTTTCACACTTAATTTACTAAATTTTCAGCATTGAATTTCAGTGGTCGATTCCTAGTTCTATCCCCCTCTCGAAACATCAATACCGGCGATTAATTCTTAATAAAAACATCAATACGAAGGTACTAGCAAAAAGATTACAGACCACGTCAATAACAATTGTCACACAACTGAATTTCCACTATTCCAACTCTCAAAATAATCATAACAAAATTAGATCAAGCTAGAACCCACGAACTCATCATCCTACATCCCATATTAACAGCCTAACACTAACATTCGAGTAAAGAGCAATAAAAGCTAACAAAAGCGAAAGCTGAAGAAGATGCGAATTTCTACAAAAGCGAAGAGAACAAAATACCAAACTGAGAACGGAAAATTTGAAAACAAGAAATAGAAAAAAAAAAATAGCAGTGGATCGCAAATGCATGATTACCATAAACTAAGATCGAAGAGATTGAAGAAAGAAAACAGACCTCACAAAGCAGAGAGCCCGTATATGAGGGATTAGGAACCTAGAAGACGGGGCGAGAGACTCTCCTTTGACTTGCAGTTTTGCGATGTCGAAGTGGGATGTGTGCCACGTGGCAATAAAAACGTCTCATAGTTGGGCTTCCTGTCCAGCCCAATTGAAGTCAAGTGTAACTCCACTTCTCTACAAAATCCAATTAATCAGATATTGGACTCTTTTTTATAAACGATGGGCTAGCACAGGCCTGTAACATTTTTTATTCTTTTTTTTTAGTCTCAGGATTTTTCAAGTTTTAAAAACAAAAAACACATAAAAAGAAGAAGAAGATAGAAGCAGCTTTTGATACGTAGAAACACCTCGTCCATACCCAAAAAGATCATATTGAAAGAATTAGGCTTAATAAAATAACGCTAAATATGATTTGATAATGGCAAATATCAAATAATTGTGTAAAAAAATAATTTATCAAGAAAGATATAATAATTAAGAAACTGGAGTGGAATGTCGTTGTGTTGTGAAGCACAAGTAAGAGTAACCGTTGCGTAAGCAGGAGCGTTAATTATAAAGAAAATGAAATGATGGAGGGGTATAATGTGATAACAAACGATCGAGATCATCAGAGTGATGTAAAGTAGTGAATGAAATGTTAATTATTGTACCTTTTAGCGAATTTTGTATTGTTACACATCAGCTTGCATATATATATATATATATATATATGTCATATACATATAGCTAGTTCCATAGAGAGGCATATATATAGTAATTTGTTGAATAATGAATGAATGCATATGCACACACGTACGACGAGGAGTCATTCAATGATTTCCCATGCAATTAATGCAACGGGACATTAATCAACTTCTCCCTCATACGACATTATTATTGGCTCTTCCCACTTCCCTCTCTCGGTATTTTGGTTTTATATATGACTCTAGGTTAATTAATGTCGTAAAGATAATATGCTTATATATGATAATGAAGGCAATAACGTACAAACCCCATCTTCCTTTATTGATCATAAATTGAATTAATCCTCCATATAGATTTGTGTGTTTAGAATTACTGACACATGATTCTGTCGAGAAGAAGGTGGTGGCGATTCATGGCTCCACCCATAACTTCTCTGTTCCTCTCCTCATTATTATATTGATACCAACATTACTAACAATCACCTTAATTTTTATACATTTACTTGCACTGATGCGCTCCAATCTCTCTGTTTGTTTGTGTGTATATATACATACACACCTTCATATCCAACATCCAATAATAATACTCTTTAAGAATAATCCAGTAAAATAATGAGAGAGGGAGAGTTATGAAAGATAGTTTAGTATATTTTAAAAAAAATATCTATATTAAATAATTTAAATAATTTTTTTAAAAATTGATTATATTAATTGAATATATTTTATATTAAAAATATTAGAGTAATAGAGAGAAAAATAGCTCTTGCAGAAATACATACATAGCTAGCCAGCTACAAATAGGGATAAAGAGAGAGAAGAAACCGGATAATTAGTTGTACAAAAGTCTAGAAGCGTTTAAAGGAGGAGAGCACATTATTAAAATTACAGAAGTAAGCTCCTAAGAATGGCAGCTTCCGCACTCTCGGAGTCGGTAGTGGACAAAAGCTCAGATAATCGGTCACTCAGATCATCTACTTCTCTGTGCAACTTCTTTATGTAGTTGCATGTCTCCTTCAACACCTTCGCCGCCGATGCCTGCATCATATATATATATATATATGTATGTATATATGTATATATCAGCAAAAACGAGAGAGAGAGAGAGAACACGAATGAATGATACCTTGTGGGAGCGAGGGGATTGAAGCTCGGGAATAAGGCGTTGTAACTTGGAGACGAGGTCGTTGATCTGGGAATCACTGATCTCTATGGAACCAGATCTTCTGCTAGACATTCTCAAATCTCTGTCAGAAATAATGCCCGTTTGTTTCTTGCAGCTTGAAGCGGATCAGAGAAGGGAGTGATATGAATATATGATATCTGGGACAGGTCGCTAATTATATTAATTAATAGAAGTAGATCGAAGTGGGTCTAGACTTGACCAGAGAGAGAGAGAGAGAGACTTGCGAATATTAATAAGGATCAGTATATTGCAGAGAATCTGATACAAATGCCTGGGGCGAAGCGGGGGGCTACAGCTTCTTATATTAATAGGCTTCACTCTCAATGACTCACCACTCTTCTTAATATTCAAGAATATCTCTAAACATATCTTTTTTTTAAAATACTATAAATTGGTTTATAGAGTTTTTTGTTTGAATCCTAATACTATATATTCAAACAATTGATCAATCTATTCATATCTTTCTTAAAATTTGAATTCAAGATTTAAAAAAAATCTAGTAAGTCTTATAATTGTTAGATCAACTATGTGTTGGTGTCTTTAATCAGATTTAATTATATATAAATGAATCAAATTAAATTACGTTAAATGCTTAATATGAGAGAGAGAGAGAGAGAGAGTTTGTTGAGAAACTGGTTACTGATGAAGTGGTGGGACGATAAGGCCATGAGTGGCTCCTCTCTCTCTCTTCCCATACAAACCCATGTTGTGTGTTTGAAAAAAAAATTAAAAACATATAAATATTAATTTTAGTGCCAGAATTGCTTTTACATAAAATTATAGATTAGTTAATTATAAACTATAGTTAACAGCTAGCTAGTAACAAGCGTAAGACTATATATATATATATATATATAAAGGCATTTATATATAATTAATCAGATTGCGCTATGGACGTCAGAGTTTCATTTGAATTTGAATTTAACTATATGCTCAACTTAAACTAGCACATAATTCCATATATAATTAAAAATCACAGTCACACACACGTGAAAGCCTATAGAAGCTATAATTAGGCTATTAGAGTAATTAATTAAAAGAATAGGTAGCCATCGAAAACACACAATCGCACTTGCACTGCCATTTGAAGCCCGAATTGTTGACCATTAATATTAATTAATTAACTTATTAGTTAAGTAGCTAATGATGAATTAATTAATTAATCAATTTCTAGTAGTAGGGCTAGCTCTTCAGTCTATCTCTCCCACCCACACGTCACGTGTCGAGGTTTCCTTATCTATGTGCATTAATATTGGCATCAAAACCCATTATTTCTCTTTTTAGTTTATATTATAGTATTATTATACACTCCTCTATTGTTTAATATAATATTTAATTAAAATTTTAATTTTAATTATAAATATAATATTTATTATTTTTTTAAAATTATTTTCATTAATACTCTTTTATTAATAATTAAATAAAAGAGCGAAAGAAAAAGTTAAGAGAGTGATTATAGTATTTAAAAAATATATTATATTAATTAATTTTTAATATAATTAAATTAATTAAATATAATATATATACACACACTGCATGCTTATGTATATATTTATATATTTTGTAGAAACGACCCACCAACTTTATCACTCCCGTTTGATTATTCAATGAAAGTAGCTACTTGAGATCTCATCCATATAATGTGTTTTCTGATTTTCCATTCAACACAAGTTTTATTACATATTATATTAATTTTTCTAAATATTATTAAGCAGGAATTATATAAAACACACACAACATTATATAAACAATTCTAATATCTATATTTACAGTTGAGAATTCAGTTTTAAAACAAATAGAGTTACGAGTTTAAATATATTGTGGATTTAAAAATGGTAATCCATTGAGGAATCTATTTTTATTTAAGAGCACTTTCTCCAATTTCTATTTCTCAGAAAAGCTGGATCAGTGTAAACGTAAATGTGATATCTAAACATGTTATAATAAATCTGACAAAGCTTGAATCAGCTAAAACACAATTAATACAAAAGAGTTGCATAAGAAAGCATATGCATGTATGTGTGTAATATTTATCTAATATATATATATATATATATATATATATAGTTTATCTCTGAGCTTGCATGCATATGATCAGTTTGAGAAAAAACAAAACACATTTTCGGTGGTTCAGAGCATCTAGGAATCTAGGATCTAAAAACCACCCATGTTCCATGTGTTCTTCATGTCTCTTTGGAGCTGTGTTCTTGGTTCGAAATTTGAAAAATTTTCATGCTTCTTCAACGTCAATAACGTTGGCAATCGAGACCTTCATTTTTTTTGGTAATTTTTTAAGTTAAATTATCATTCATACATAAATACATAATACACGAAAAATAATCTTTCATTTCATTCTAAAAATTAGTAATTTTTCATAGTGTTTAGAACTAAAAATAATCTCATATTTTCTATTTACTTAAGGTATATCCCCGAGCCATTTTAGATTTGAGATTAGTCCCTTTGAAGATTTGAGCATAAAGAGTTTTAATTATTTTTATTTGTTTCACTAATATTTTACAAAAACACTAAATCTGCGGAGCCGAACATGCGCCTACCTGGCCATCTTAGAATTTTGACGATTTCAATGAACTGAGAATACATAAATGGTCTACATTCAATGAAAGATCGTCCTGTAAAGACTTTATAAATAGACATGAGTCAGCTCATTTATAAATCTATCATTTTAATTCATTACAATTAATTTAACATAATCAAAATTAGCTAAAATATATATTTATCATGTCAAATATTTTTGTAAAATATTTGAATTAATTTAGTATTTTTGTAAAATATTAGTTAAACAAATAAAATTTATTTATTTATTTTGAATTTAAACCATACTAACTAATCACAACATATATTTATCATGTGTGTCTCTGATGAGATTTCGTCTTTCCTATTTCTATTTTTATTTAGGTCTACATTGTCCAAAAAGAGTTTTGTCTTGACATAAAAATAAAAAAAAATCCTAAAACCAAAATATAAAATCAATTTAAAGATTTGTTGCTAAATATAAAGCCTGATTTATTATTTTTGTCTTTGATATTAAATTTCTTATTTCTCCTAATGCCCATATCCGTTAGAACAAATGGAAGCGAACCAAGTAAGGACAAAAGAGGGAATAGAATAGTGGGGGCTAATAAAAGAGACGAAATTCTGTTGGGGCTTTTTTTTTTTTTTATGGTTGGGGAAAGCACATGCAATGCAGTAATTGTCCAAGGTTTTATTTGATTCCATTGAGAAAAGGATAAGTTAGATTAATTTAAGAAAAAATAAAAAAATATAAAGAAAATTAATTAATAATATTTTTTGTTTGATTTAGGAGGGGAAGGGAGTAAAGTTAATTAGAAGTTGATAAATATATTCTTATCTCTTTATTTAAATTTATTTACTATTTATTTACAATATTCATATCAATTTTTTTTAATTTATAAATCTTAATTTTTTTTATCTAATTTATATATATATAATAAAATTAAAAAAATTTAAAAATATGATAAAATTTTAACATTATTTCTTATTAATTTTATAATTATTATATATTTTAATATAATATATAAATAATTTATTATATTTATTAAATTTTAGTAATTAAAAAAATTAGGTGTGAGAAAAATAAAAAAAAGTTTGAGGGTACAATTTTAATATTAAAAATATATAAAAGGCAATTTAGTCATAAAAGTGTAAAAAATTTCTCTCTCCTCCAAAAACCCCCACTTTTAGAGGGGAGGTGAGAGAGGGGAGGAGAGCACTAAATGATAAAAAATCTCCCATCCCCTCCTCTCCTCTCCAAAATCTTCAACCAAATAAAGCTTAAAACTAGAAACATTGATAATTTTATTAATTTTTTAAAATTGGAGAATTCATAAATAAAATTAGTCAATAGTCAAATACTCGAATCCACGTTATGTTATCGTCACGTGCCTTCATGTTCCTGCTTGTCTCACTGTCTTCCCCCCTCCAAAATTATCATGTTCACCACTCAACAATACTAATATTCACCCTCTCCCATTAAAATTAAATATAATAATAATAATAATTGAAAACTCTATATTGGAAAAGATAAATGAGAGAAGCCTACGTGTTTAGTATAATTTATCTTAAGTTACTATTAAATGCAAATAAATGAAACGAAACTTCTCTATTTGTTGCGTATTTAATATCATTGGGTGAATTGGATACTTCTCAAAATTATAGTTTTGAAGAAAAAACCATAGTTTTGAAAAAATAAAAATTTAAACTCCTAATAAAATTTAATACTTGATTGTCTATATTAAAACTATGTTTTTTCATTAAACCAATTTCTTCTTTTTAAAAAGTTATTCTCGCTAAAATATTTTCTTTTTTCAAAAGCTAATTCAATTTGTGTGCAAGCTCAGGGACACAAGAGGGACCCACCTCACTTGTTTCACATGTTGAAAAGTCAACTTTTATGTGGTTGGACACAGATGGCTCAGTCAACAATCAGTATCATGCTTCATGTGGAGGTTTGGTTAAGAATTTTAGGGAAGAATGGCTAGGATTTCAAATTAAATTGGGATTTGTCCCATCAGATTTGTTACAACCATATTTAGTTTCAATAAATTAAAGTCATTAAGTATACCAATTCTTTATAAATCTGACCCCCAGATGATAATGAAAGATGGAGGATCTCAACACTAGCTCGTTGTGGTCAAAAGATCAACCAAGTTCAAATTTTAATCTACTCAGAATTCACACATCAAAATCCAACATGTGGTAACAAAAAAATTAGGGGAATTAAATTTTGAATATTTACTAGATTCAGGACATACCTACACATTCAAATCAATTAAATTAAAGATAAAAGAAAATCCAATAGCTACTCATTCTTCAAAGGTTCACTACTTCTTTTAAAAGAAAAGGTATGAATATCGAGGAGTTAAAATATTTTTATGTTTTTAAAATAACTTGTGATAATTAAGCATAATCAAAGCAAACAACTTTTTGCCACATTAAAAGTAGGGTTTATTTTTAATATACTGCCCCGGTCCCAAAATATAATTAGGTCATTTTAACTGAATTATGTTATTAAAAAATAGTTAAAATTAATTAAAAATAATAAATATGAATGAGATATAAATATTTTTTAAATATATCCTGTGGTTCAACGAGAAAATAATAATGAAAAAAATGATGAGAAAAATAGATAAAATAGGTAAAAAAATATTTATTATTTAGATAAACTCAAAAGGGATATTATAAAATGGGACAATCTAATTACAAAAAAAGGATCTTATATTTTATATATTATATTTTGGAATGGAGGGAGTATTACAAACAATCATGAATTACAGAGTTAAACCATTTGAATTAATAAATTCCACCTTAAAGAAATTACAGAACAACGATAAGGTAGGTTTGACCCAAAAATAATTAGTTGGATTAGACTCGGATCTGATCTGTCACAAAATATGCGACCCACTTGCATTGTAGGATGAGCCCAATTATTATAGAATTTGGGCCTTTGGCTAGTTTATGGGCCTGAAAATTGAACTATTATTTTTAAGCGTTCGTCTTGTTTCTTGAGAATTTAAATGTGTTCAATTATTGGGGAGTATTATTTTATTATAATTTTAGTTGTGGTATTTGGAGAGGTATCATAGCTTTTAGGTATTTAGGTTTACGCATGAGGGTAATAGACGGCTCGTCCAGCTTGATATTAGTATCGCGTAAAAGGAATGGAGACTTCGCCCTACCATTAGATTGTGGGTGAGTCTAACCCATTTTAAATTTTTTTTTTTAAAAGAATTGTTCCACTTCCTCCACATATTATTAAACTCACTAATAATCTTACCTTAAACGCCTTTTGGATCCTAATCTTTTTTAATCATTTTTTGCAAATTAAGCCACCATTCCCTGTGTGCCTTTTTTTAGTTGAACACTTTCTACATGTTTCATTCATGTTTAATGTTTTTTGATAAATATATAATCTTTAATTTTTCATCATTCTTCAATCTCTCTCTGTCTCTCTCAATTATCTTTATATAATGTATGATTCTTTTGCCGTATTTTGGCAAGACATGTTTTCACTTTTTTCGTGATAATTGAGGTTTAATGCTTAATATTTGGCAACCTTGTACTCCTGAATGTGTGCCATATTTCCATTATAAGCCATGACATGATGGTGAAGGCAACATTTACCTATATTCCTTGCAATAAACATATGTCGTCATCTCCTAATTATATCCACATTTTTATTTAATTTGTCATTTTACATCATGTTTCACTACTTCTATGCAGTCACCATCCATCGTTCATGCTGAGGAACATACATAGAATTGGTTGGCGGTGTTGATTTTAAATTTGACAATATATATATATATATATATATATATATATATAACATTTTGCCCAACATTACCCTTAAATACAATATTAATTTAATTCAATATTTTTCAGCCCCTATTTGAGATAGTCATATTAACACATACTTGGATACAATCATTAATATTAATATTAGAATATTACAATTCCTAAAACTCACATTATTTTAATTCTAAATATAAGATATTAATATATATACATATGTGTAATTAATAGGAAGTTTTTGTCTCATATTTATTATTCCATCTAATTCTAAATATATAAGCTAATTAGTGTTTTATGTACTTTTCTCTTAAATATAATATTTCAATCCTTAGTCTATTTTATCTTTAAATTTTATAAGGATTATACTATTAAAGGTGCTTCCATCAAAGATAATTTTAATACAATGTATTAAGAAAATGATATACATTTTTTTATAAATAATTTAATTAATTAATTAATTTAATTTTTCTAAATTAATTAATTATTTTTTATATTAAGGAGTGAATTAAATATTTCTCCCCTCAAATTATCCCTATTGATTGCTCATACTATGTAATCAATAGAAGTAATTTAAAAAAAAAAGGAAACCATCATCATATATATTTTATAATTAATTAATTAACTTAACTAATTTTTTTAATATACGTGAATTAGTTATTTAATTTTTATATTTATTTTATTTATGACTGTGAGGGGATATTGGATGATTTACAGAATTTACAATGTGACCTTTATTTTCCTATCGAAGCAGTTTGACTTAAGTCAAGGGTCATAAAATCTCGATAGAATACGATTTATTGAATAATATGTTGTTGCGTTGCTTGGAACTTCTCGATGCAAGACCACAGGACATTTGAATTGAAATCAAAGTGGGACAACAAAAATTCTTTTTCTTTTTTCAAGTAGACATAGAATTTTTCTTTTCTCAAAAGATAGCATATGTTCCACATTATGATGATGGCTAGTTTCGTGACTCGCATTTTGGCCAACAATGCCACTAAATCCACCAACTAGTTGTCACTCGCGACATTATTCTATTCCTCACTCCAAACCTCAACATTGCTCTTTTTTTGTTTTGTTTTATTCTATATGCAAAATTTAAATTTAACTTCTTTCTACGATATTATCATATTTTATAGAATACTGCTGATTCTAGTTCGATCATTTTATTTAAGAGTAAGATGAGAAATTTAAAAGAAAATCATATTCCATCAACTTATACTTTTCACCAATTATAAATATGATAAATATATATATTTTTCTTTCTTAATTAATATTTAACTTTACTTTGTTAGTACTATTAATTTTTATACAGTAAACAACAATAAATAAGGCAAAGATATAAGAACTAATAGTGTTAACAAAATAAAATTGAAATATTTCATTTAAAAAATACACGCAGACACAAAATTAAAAATTGAAAAAAATATAGATACTTGTCGTACAATTTTTAATTAAGAAAGAAAAATACACGTGTACTAATAAGATTTGGTACAATTAGTAGAAGTAGATAACTAAGTCCTTAAAATATAATATTCTAAATTTGAATTAGGTTTATATATATAAAAAATATTCTATTAGGAGTCTTTTGAAGTTATTAGATTATTTTCCTCATTGGAGAATCTCCACCTTCTTTTGCTCCATTATGAAGAATAATTATGATAGAAATAGTCACATTTTCATGTTCCATTTGAATGAGACAAAATCCCCATTCATGTGATCTTTATATCTCAAGAGAATTAATTTCTAATTTTTGGTTGAAAGGTATCCCTTGGACTCTATTAAAAAATTGAGAAATTGTGAAGTTACCTGCAAAATAGTTTTCCCCAAAATTTAATTTAATCTATTTTCAAATTCAAATATTTTGATATTAGTAATAATTAATCAAATTGCCCATAAAATATGTTCATAGTGGCCTATCGTTCTGGCCCAAGCCATGAGGCCCATTCCCACGTTTTTTAAACAAAAGAAAAAACGTCGGTGGAAAGTGACTTTGTCTTTTAGTATGGGTTTTCAAGGGGCTAGTTTTCCAAGCTCCGTTCTTATAGTGTAATTAAAATTGAGCAGTATGAGGTGTATAAAAAATTTAAATTGATATGGGATTTACGATCTAAAAAAATTATTTTTAAATTTAATTTTAAAAATATTATTAATATGATGATAAATCTAAATATTAATAGATACAGTTTATTAGTTATACAGATACATAAATTATTACCGTTAGCATGATATGTTAAACTTTAATTTATCTCAAGAAGTCAAAATAAGTTTGAGAATGCCTTGGCCATAGAGTATTTGGTTTCTATAGATATATTATACTCATATTCTTTATATTTGGAGTTTATTGTTAATATTGAGTATTTAAAATCTAATTTTTTAAGTTAGTATTTTATTTATTTTTGGTGTTTTACTCTCATTTGTATAAAAAGATGGTATATCAATAGCTTAAAAAGACATTACATATAAAATTAAGTAGAGAAATAAATAAATAAATAAAATTATCGACAAAAGAAGAAAGGAAAGCGTGATAAAAATATATTTGAAAGGATAAATATAGATTATGATAACGGAATTAATTAATTAATCAGGGGGTCCTATATAATAATATAATTCAGATTTTAATAATTGGAAAGAAAAATCAAACTCTCTCTCTCTCTCTCTCTATAAATAATGTAATGCAGATTTTATTTCCTATGTGTTCTCTTTTTGTGTAGTACAA
This sequence comes from Leucaena leucocephala, assembly GCA_037074615.1. Classification (NCBI taxonomy): domain Eukaryota; kingdom Viridiplantae; phylum Streptophyta; class Magnoliopsida; order Fabales; family Fabaceae; genus Leucaena; species Leucaena leucocephala. The sequence continues at coordinate 18,167,425 of CM073567.1, read as the reverse complement.
AGTTAACGATAAGTTTTAACGTTGGCGTTGGTCAATTTGACTTTAAGATAGATAGGTTCGGACCTATTAAAACCAAACCCCCCACAAATTCAAAATAATAATAATAATAAAATGATGGTGCCACTTAAAATCTCAAAGTAGAAGTTAATTATGTGCCTTTGGAAAAATCGAAATCTTGGTTTTAAATAAAAGTTTAGCTTAAAACTTAGGTTTGGAGAAATTTTAAAACAAACAGTCATATTTGTTCAAACGGGCTTTTGGACTAAACTCTAATTTAAAACCAAGGTTTCAGAAAAACTGGTCAGAGTAGCTTTTGGAACAGTAAACCACGTTTGAACTAACTAATTACTATATTACCCTTACTTTTTCTTACACCCTCTCTCCTACTTTTTCTCTATTTTCTTTCTTACACCCTCTCTCCTCTCTCCCCTTATCTCTTATCTCTCCTCATTTAATACTCATACCCTTTTTCGTAATTTACCAATAATAAAATCCCTTCTATAAATAACTATCCAAACACTCATTTATTCAAAACCACTTTTTTTTCATAATCTCTTCTCCAAAAGCCCTTTTCTATCATCTGTTCAAAAGCCCTTTTTTTTCATAAGCCTATTTTTAAAATCCTATCCAAACAGGCCCTATAAGTGGTGAACAATTGCCGTTTCAAATATAAACGCGTTTTAACAAATACTTGATTGTGGTTTGCGATAGCCGACCAATTGTTCTAGAAGGCAGAAAACTTAGACAAAAATAAAGTTACAATTAAAAAATTATTAAATAGTTTTGAACCATTCTCATTTGAACACGGCCATAACGCTTTCCTTGATTACTTGGGAATTGAATATTTTAAATTGGTAAATTAATTATAAAGATACCTATAACTATTTCAAGGAGGATAACTTTTTAAAAGTATGACTCACATGTTCAAATCTTACATTTAATTTGGACGCCAATTCTTTCCTAACAAATCAGTTTTTTTTTTATTCAATTAACCTTTTTTTTTTAAAACGAATCAGACATGTATTTTCAAAACGATGACAAACAAAGAAACAAAATTATATAACTTTAATTATTTAAATATGAGATCTCGAAAATTATTCCTAACTTCAATTGAATTCAATAATATTTGGGCCATATCATTAAAGAAATGGGACTATATATAAAAATCATTGTTATTGCTTTTATCACTTACTAATTATTCTAAATGTAATTAATTAAAAGCTTATAACGAAAAAATTATCTAAATTAATTCTTCTGTTGATCTTTCATTGACCTAATGACTAGTTGTTGTGTGTTGTTTCTTTCACTGTTGTTGTCTGACACAGCCATAAGGCCATCTAAAACTATTAAGCAAACATAGATACACAGTGTCTGTGTATATATATATATATATATTCCAATATTCTTGTGGTTCTAATGGGGATGCTCGAAGATATATCCTAATTTTTAGGTATCTATATTTATATTTGAAAATAATTGACAGTTTATCTTGCCTGATATTGATATTGTCTAGGAGGAATAGAAATTTCAACCTGCTATTAGATCGTGAATAAACCCAATATCTTTCTAAAAAAAATTGTTAACAAAAAAAATTCCAATTGTGGCTAAAAGGAAACCAAAAAGAAAGAAAGAAAGAATGAAACTAGAAGAGCTTATGATTCACGTAATTAATGGAGGTAATGTGAACAAAAAGGAAAATAATATATTGTATCAATTAAAATCACTCGCACTTTCAAAAAGACACCAACGAACCTCTTCCCACCACACTGTTTAGGGTTATGGGCAAGTCTTATAATTCTTCCATTTGTTTTAGGGTTTATACACACACACACACACACACACACACAAAAGCAAGAAACTTAATAACGCTATCACAAAATTATGTTTGGCAAACATTGCTGATTTTGGTATCACTTGAAATGGTTACATGTCGGATAAAATTGTTGGTGATGTGTACAAATATGCAATAATCTCCAGAGTTGGACTTCTATTCTTTTTCATTTCACACAAGTATTCTCAATCATATTGAATGCAATCCAATTTAAGGAACAGTTGAACATACTTTTTAGATGGATTCAAATACTGGTTCATTATTCTATGAGAAAAATTAGCCAATTCCACTGAATCTAGCCCTCGTTTTTTAATACTTTGTTGGTGTATTTTCTAATCTTGTCTATTAATAATATTGATGATATTTGTCTTCTCATTTCCACTATTTTTGTCACAAAAACAGAATAAAGATGAAATTTTAAGATAATATATATAACATTTATTTGGGTATATAATATATAATTGTATGCTTGGTTGAGTGAAAGTAGTGGTGAGGAAGTGGAAGTGGAAGTGTATTCTTCCACTTCACTTGTTTGGTGTGATGGAAGACTTTCACTTACACTTATAACATTTTTAACTATTTTAATTCTATCAAAAAAAATAGAAATTGAGATTATGGAAGTAGAAGTAAAAGTTTTTGAATAATTTTACCCTAATTATAAAATTTTTAAATAATTTTAATTTTTTTTAAGTTATAAAAAAATATTTTAGACCATTATATCCTACGTTATATTCTATCCTATCAAAAGTATAGTAAGAGTGTCAAGTGATGAGGAATTTGAGGGAAGAAAGAAAGGAAAGAGATGAGGTTGAAGTAAATAGTATAAGGGAAATAAACCAAAAAAAAAAGTGCAAGGGAAATAAACAGTGATGGTGTGCCGACCTTTTGGAAATATTGTTATTACTGTATGCCTACCATTTCCAACCACCTTAATTTCTTCATTTCCTCTTTTTCTCTCTTTTTCTTTTAGAAATAATGATATATACGATTATTTAATATATATCAGCTGATATAATCGAATTAGATATGAACATTGTTATTGTTAGGTGTAATTAGAAATAACCCATACAATTGATATAATTTTTCTATACATATCATTCGAAGTTTAAACTTGTTTAAAGAGACTAAATCCCTTTTATCAAATCATCCAAATACCCACTTTCCCAATTTATTATTTTTCATCAATTCTTTCAATAATTATCTCAGCTCAAAATCCAAATAATACGTGGGTGTGTATTAATTTCTAGTCAATATTGCTTCATCCGGCAATCCCATTATTTACACTTTATATGTGTTCTTAAGTAATGAATGTTTTGGGTGAAATTTAACGAATTAATTTCATTTCTATCGATGATAATCTTTCTAAATATTTCTTAATAATTAAGATACATACACATATATATATTTGATATTTTCCCCTCACATATTAATTATTGTATATATATGTTAATTATCGACCAAATTAAATGATGTTCGCCCTAAGCCTAACTGATGACGACGTAGCAATATACAAAATTCAACAAGAAGAATATGTTTTACCAACGAGGTTGCTCCAAGTGATAAATAGTTTGGTATCGCTTAAGTGAGGTTTTGAGTTTAAGTTTTGACGTGTGTAGAAAATTTTCATTAGGAGACTTACTGACCATAGTCAGGTGCGCGACGCGGGTTAAATTCGGATATAGTCGAGGCAAAACTCTGATAAACCGGGTGGACAAAAAAAAAATAAGAAGAATATTTTTACTCTAAGTATATATCAAATAAAACTTACCTCCCAAGAATGAATCCTTATGCATGCATATATATTGAGTAAACCCAGTTATTCATGTCTATATATATATATATATATTACAAGTTATATATACTTATATATTACTCTTCTAATCTTTAATATATTACCTAATTATATAATTAATTTTAGTCATAAATATAAGATATTTTTTTAATAATAATTAAATAAAATAATTGAGAAATTAAGGAAGATGATTATAGTGTTTTAGAAAAAATAAGATATATTAACTAATTTTTTAATATATTTAAAATAATTAAATAACTATTTATCTTGATCGATGTACTGATACCTGCGAAAGTTACAAAGAACATATATGTAAACCCTAACATCATAATAGAGATCGAAATGGATATATTTTTTTTCCAGGTAACCTATGAATAAAATTGAATTCAACGCTCCTGGCTCTTTCATGCATTCTCCTCTTCAAGATTCTCCACTTACATAACAAAACAACACACCTACGTGGCTTCTTTAGAGCTTCTTCTTACATCATTTAGAATCAATCAATCACCACTTTTAATAAAACTTCTTTCAGAAAAAAAAATAAAGAAGAAGAGGAATAAAAAGAGGAATGTGTGCGTGTGTGAGTGTGTGGGTGTGTGGGTGTGTATATGTGAGTGTGTGGGTGTGTGGCGATTGTGAGGCCAAGTTTCCAAATAATTCAATTGCACAGAAACCAGGAAAAAATGGCATCTGATGTTATTGGTAATTAGGTTTGATGAGAAAGTGGAAAAAAATATTATTGAAGGGAATTTAGAATATTTTTTTGTTCTTTTTCATTCGAAAGCAACTTATAATGGAATGCAATTAAAATAAAGAGATGGGAAAAACGCTTTATTGATGAGATTTCAATTAACAAAAGTCATTGATACCATTCCCATTCGCCTTTTGTTAATCAGGGTTTTTTGTTGTTGTATAATATTCAAATTCACTGTTGGTTTTAAAAATATGAACATCATATTATTTTAATTAAATAATTTTTAATTGGTTTAATTTGATGTTATATAATTTAATTACAATTAATTTTTCATATGCCAACCTTTCTATTTATTTTGAAATATTTATAGATCAAATTTCTAAAATAAAATTCATATATATTTAATCAAAATCAGTATGAAACTTTAATGCAAAATAAAATAATCATAAAATATAAAAAAATTTAAACTTCATACACAATATTTGAGGTCAATATTTAATTTAAAGAATTCAAATACTGAATGCATAGCAAACTATTTTAATTCACATATCATTTGAAGGAAAGAAGAAGAAGCAAAAGTAAGTTTAAAATTAAATCAAACTAACGATGAAACAAAACTAATCATAGTACGTAGTTTGGAGATCATAGGGAAACAAATAAATTGAATTTAATTAATTGTATTAGGCGAAATTCACGGATATCTGGTTGAGAGGAGAAGGTTGTTAAATGTGAAGAGGACAGCCATCACAGCCCCGGAGCTACCACCTTATCTCACTCCTATTATTCTTTCTTTTTTTCAAAAGAAATTATTGATTAAAAAGATCATATGCGAATACTAATATTTTTGAACATGAAATCTTTAAAATATTAATATTTTCTATGCAAAAAAATATATCAGATTTTTTTTGTTAATAAGATTTTTCAAGTAAGGACTTTTGGTTGATTTTTTTTTATTTTGTGTTTGTATTTAATATATAGAAATTAAAAGGGAGGGTGAGAGAAACCCAGAAGAAACCTTGGGGAGGGGGGAACTTAAACAATGACGTTTCCCTAACTATATCCTTTCCTCTTTATTTTAATAATTTAGAAAAGGGGAAAATAAGAGAGAAGAAAAACAGGTATGAGGGAGATTCCTTGTGGAAATGAGAAAGAATAAAAATAGAGAGGAAGAGATAGATATGATGAAGGAAGTAAAAAGAAGTACGTCTCTTAACATTCCCTTTTTCTTTCACGCCTTGACTACTTCTTCTTCCTATCCTTTCTCTTTCGGTTAAACTCCTACTTACATCCACTACTCCATCATTTGGATCTCATCTACAAATAGTTCTGTCGCTACACAATCATCCTCATTAGAAAATCTCTATTCAGATTAGTTAGTTATTCAAATACCTAATAATAAAATATTAGATATTAGTAGTCCAAATAGTTATATATATATATATATATATATATATATATAAGATCAGTAAAAAAGTAATAGGAATATCTTCATCATCCACATGAATCCGAACCAAAATAATTATATGATTATACAAAACCTAACCCTCTCATTAGAACATTGATATCCTCCTTGCCTCTTCTATTGCTTCTTCTCCTTCTTCTTCTGTATTAGCGTTTGAAATATAATTAACAGAAATACAACTAGAAGAAGGAATTCAATAAATATAATATATATATATATAATCAATATATCAATATACAATTTTTTCAACAAGTTATTACACTGTTTATGACTTGTTAAGAACACGACTTTCTATATTTTATATATGTGATATGGTAAAAAAACTATTTCTATAACTCAAGGACAGTTTTTTATATATTGAAATTTTAAAATATATCAATTTAATTATATGATAACTTGACTGTTGTCAAATTAATATATATCTTAAACTAATATTTTCAATATCACTTTAATGACCGATACAATTGAAAACAAAATATCCTTAAATCTTGTATTAAATAATGTTATGCAATATGTTTATCCTAAATTGCCAACACAAAATAATTTATGATGCTGTATACATATGAAAAAAAATACAAAATAATCTAAGATGGTGGACGTATATGTAAAAATATTTCAGAATGCTAGAAGAGTCTTAACCATATATTTATTTATATTTTATTTTGCTAAGCATAAGTATCATCTTATTGGAAGCAATCGTGTTTGAGATACTGTCTACCACTAAATGTTGATATCTCTCCAAACAGATATTTGAACATTAGTTCACTATAGTGTGAGAGTTTAGATCCTTCTGTTAGACTTAATACTGTTGGTTTTATTTATAATTTACCAGTAAGGAAGGAAGGAAGGAATAATTGAGAGGGATGGTTTGGAGTAGTTGGTGTGAAACTAAAATGGAAAGTGGGTGAGAGGCAAAGAGAGGTAGATGCTCACAATGATAGCAAACAATAATTGAATTACAGTCCAACTTCTGATCAATTATGCTTTTGGGGGGTTTTCTCAGTAACATCACCTAAACTCTCCTTCAATAACCCTACCTAATCAAAACCTCTCCTATTTAATGTGTTAATTATGTTTATGTGGATGATGAAATAGCGATGAAGCCCGTTGATTATTATTTTTGAAGTAATTAATTAAGGATAAAAGGGAAGTTGGTAAGTAATTAATTAATTAAAAATATGATGATGAATTGTGGCTAATCTGCAAAACTGTGCCATGTAAACAACATACATGTCACGTGGTGTATTGCCCCTCCACTTCTCTTTCACTCCACCACCCACAACCACCTTCACTCCCTCTCAACTTTAATTTTCCTTTTATTCTCCATTTTTCTCACTCATCTTTTAAAGAAAAATACTTATTTACAACATAAATAAATAAAAAATTAAGTGAGTTAGATCTCAATAACTCACTAGATTTAAAAGATATCTTTAGACTCAAAGAGCGGTTACAAAAAGTATTTACAGATCTCTCATAAACAAAATTTTTATATTAATAACAGGATTTGAATTTATAATCTGATAGGTTATAAGTAAACTTTTTATCAACTGGTAAAATAAAACGCATATTTTATTAATTTTGATACGTTCAAGACATGTTTATGTTACATAAGGTTGATTCCAGAATCTCGTGGTTCCTCTCCATTTTGGAATCGGACCGGGCACTGGTTGGCAAGTTTTTCTTAATGAAATCAAGTCCGGTTTTTCTTGATAACGTGGTTTTACATAAGAATACAATCAAGGGGCTTATGGACAGAAAACTTTTGGTCATGTACCATAAAATCTTAAAGCACCCCGACACTAGCCACAACACACCCACCACATAAGTACGAAAGTTTCGTGGGGTTTGATTAGAAGGGTCTAAGGTCAATACGTACTCAATATAATCCAATATACTTAATTAATAGGTATTAATGTCCTTTCATTTATTTGGATTTACAAAACTTTATCTCCAAAATTTCAAAAATTAAAATAAAGAAAAAGACAAAGATTGGGTAATAGTTTTTGTCAAGTAGTATTGGCCCAACTAAAATAAATTAACCTGTCGTATATCCGTGTGTGTTTAATTAATTTAAAAGCCAAATTAAATTATTAATTAAAATTCTCACGCGCACACAGCACACCACCACAGTCCTCATCCTCTCTCTCTCCCTCCTTTCTGTGGTCGTCAACGTGTGTGTGCATGCGTGTGTACACACCCACGTAGACGCACATCACACGTCTCTTGCACCCACATCAAAAGTTGAAAAGTCGTACATACCCTGAATGCATATGTGTGTGTGTGTGTTTGATTTTTCAAGCTAACAAGAGGCTGATACGTCGGACACCATCCTAGAACGAGTCCAATGTTTTACTTTTTACTATTTATAATTAATTAATTAATTGTTATATGATTTTTTTTATAATTTTAAGGAGAAAAAAAAGGTTATGCGTCGTTTGGTGTGCGGTTTGATTGTGCAAAGGGTTGAATTAAGGCGTTTTCTCAACCTCCAATAATGCTTCACATGGCCACACGCCTTTACACATTAGATTGACACGTGGGAATCCCTCATTGGAGGAAAATGTAGCCTCGGGTTTATTGACCTTGGATTATTATTATAATTGCTTAGTGCACGCCAAGAATCTTTTTTACAGGTTGGGCACAGTGGAATTGCTTGGTTTTGAAGTTTGTTATATTTATTTCCTCACTCCCCCTTTGTTTTTTTTAAATATATTATTATTATTATTATCTTTAAATTATACATACGTCTATCTCTGCATAATTACTATATCAAAAGTGGCCCATGCACGTGCCCTTGTTCTATTATTTCCTTTGGTTTTTTAAACCCCTATTAAAAAATTTATTATCTGAATATATTTAAAACTATATATAAAATTAAAGATATTTACACATAATTAAAATTAAAATGTAACTATTAAAAATTACTTGCACATAGGTTTTTATACTTAGATACATATGAACACTTGTCTATATTTTTCAGGAATTTTTTCTTGCTTTTTAATAATTTGTTTGGTTTCTCCAATACAAATTCAATATCCAAAATTAATAATATTACTAGCTTTTATATTTTAGTGCATTATTGTAATTTTATTGGTAGACATGCATATCTTTTTATAATTAACACACTACACAATCACTTTGTATATATTTAATCACTTCTTTTTAATTCCAAGGGAAAAAGATAATGTGTGTGTATATATCATCATGCTTTTTTGTTTTGCTTGAGAAAATAAACCTATAATCGCATCATCTCTTATCCTTTTATCTTTCTCATTTTCTGTTATGCTTATGCTTCACAAAATCTGTCCTCTTATGTCTTCTTCAACCTATCAAATATATATATATATATATATATATATATATATATATGAACTTAGATTATGCTTAGATTGCATGTTCACTAAGTCTTGACTCCACTGGTTGTAATTAGTAAGGTAAACAAAAATATCTAAGAATCCAATAACATTAATTGTTGTTAAGAAAAGATTCCTCCTTCCCTTCAATTCTGTGTTGCTGAACATATAATTACGAAGGGGTAAAAAAACAGAGAGTTTAATCTTAAGTTCTAAACTATAATTATAATTCTTTTAATATAAAAAGATAAAATAATATAAAATTGTGGCTAATCTTAATTTCTAAACTATAATTATTAGCGAAATGAATCATGCTAAAAAAACAAAAAAAAGTGGGGAAATTAAGAACAAATGAGTACTTGACATGTATTATTATTAGGATAAAAATACATCAAGTACTTCAAATTAATTTTGGAGAAGAAATTAACACCATAGAGTATTGAAGGTTAGTAATTGAACTAATTTTAGAGGTACAACCAGCACCCTAAAATATATAAATTAGTATAATTTCCCCATTTCACTGATAGAAACATATTTACATAAATTTTTATTTAAATATATTATTATTTAAATCATCACATGTGTCATATTGTTTAAAAAAGAGTATTGAATAAACCTAAAATTGATATTGTATGTAATTTATACGTGAAGATTGAGAAATATCATGATTTATTAATGTAATTTATAAATAATATTACACATTTAGCCTATTAAATAATAATGTATCAAAACAAAAAATTTATGTAGCATGTATCAAATAAAAATTTATATTTTTGTTAGCGATAATAATTTAAATACTTTATGGTGATAATTGTATCTTCAAAATTAGTTTATAATGCTTATTATGCCTTTAAATATTTTAGGGTACTAATTATATTTTTGAAATTAGTTTGGAGTACTTGTTACAACTTTACCCATATTATTATGCGGCTTGGAGATTTTTTTTATTCTTTACAAAAGTTTTTGAAAAGAAATTGAGCTCATCATGGTCTAAGGGTATAATAAAGTTTTTCTTTCTCTTAAATGATATTAATGTCGGACAGTATGAGTCGTTAATTACTCTCAAATGTAAATTTATATATCTAAAAATTAAAATATCTTTTTAACTATTATGACTATAACTATAAAAAAAAAAGTTTGAAAATGCTAATTGTTCTTTTGGTTGTCCTTGGTATATTTGTTAACAAAAGTACACAGTGTACGAACATAAATTTTCAACAAATGGATAAAAATAATTCCAAGGTCACAATTCTTCGTAATTTGCCAAATTTAATCAAAATAATTAATAAAGGAAAATATAATTGCCTGTATCACCATCATACAATATCTTATATAATTAGCAACAGTAATATTTGCTTATTCTTTTTAACCTTTTGTTTTTTTTATCTTATTTCAAACTTTTCAGACCACTACAGATTTTCATAGGGTTTTTCCTTTTTTTTTTTTGGTTGGGGCATGAAGGAAAGATAGAAGAATTAATAATATAGAGGAGGCAATATCTAAGTAGTGCTTAAAAGTCATAATTAAGGAAAACAATGAGTCATCACAATGATTATGGATCATATATACTTTATATTAATTTAATACAGCGAATGGAAAGCAAAAGCCGACACACACGGACATTTCCCCATCTGTATAGATATATATAATTATTAATTTATAATTTATAATTTTAAAATATTTAATAGCAGCTTAAAATACATAATTTTATAATTTTATAAAATATATGTGTATACACTTTGAACTTGAAAAAACATGATTTTAAATTTTTTGTGGTATTCTGGTGTGATTTATTTATTTTTAAATAAAATAATAAAATTGATTGGAGGTTTTTGAAGAAACAATGGACGTTCGCCGACACGTGTCAGGAAATTCCCATGCTGATGTCGTTGCGTATGGGAGTGTACCTATCTCCGTGGGCGCGCTCCTACCCAAGAGAATCCATAGGAAGCCCGTATGCGGTGGCGCACGTGTTTGGGATTTAAATAGTGGTTGGCTCTAAAGGAAATAAAGTAATCGGGAAATAAAATAAAGAAATACTTAGGAAAATAATATTTAATTAAAATAAATTAAGCAAACAAAAGTTTTGTGATTTCAAAAAGATAGAAGAGATTGAGATCGCAAATGCACGCACATCAGCACATGCGGCGCACCTTTCCCTCCACTTTCGGGCTCACCACACGACGTCGTCTCTATTCCCGTTACCGTCTCATTCCTCCTAATCCCTCATTGATACGTGAGTGCCCCCTTCAACAACATAATCAAGGTTATTACCGTCTTTTTACATTAATATAATAGTATTTCAATATTTAATATAAGGGGAAATCCCACAAAAAATATCCCTTATATTTCAAAAAACCTATAAAAAATATATTATTATCTGCTTAACAAATATATTTAATAGCTATTAAAATGTAAAAAAATAAGATTTATTTTAGACTTTAAAATTCAAATAATATTTTTATGGGATTTTGATATATAAATATGTAAGCCACTTTAAAAACATTTTGTGATCTTAAACAAAAATTCTAATTCAATAAGTCCACAACTTCAATTTTTTCCTATATTTTCCATTGTGCAGTAATGCAATCAAGGCGTGCCAAGAAGGGTACTCTTGAAAAAGAAGTAAGAAGTAATTTTTGACAATTTTAATCGCCTAAACCGTTTTTAACTACTATATTTTAAAAGTTCAAATACACTAATATAACTGCTATGAAATTAGACACAATAGGAATTTATTATAAAATGAAATAAAAAATTAATAGCAATATAGCAGCAAATTATGGCATGGGTTGAAGTTGGGAGAAATTTAAAAATAAAATAATTAATTTGTTAAATATTGACTTTTGTAAAGAAACAAGGGGGGGATTGACGAGTGAAGAGAAATAGAATATAAAGAAAGAAGGTGGGGACCACAGAGCTGATTCCAACGAATGCTAGTTGTCCTCCATCACAGCTAAGCCCTTTTGTTTTCTCGTTCCTTTCCCCCTCTCCCTTAATTCCCTTATTATCATCATTAATTAATCTCCTTCAATTCCTCTCCCCATAATTTCATTCAATATCTCTAATTTTAATTATAATTTACTATTTATTTTTTTCCAATTGTTAAACAATTTAGTGATCACAAATATCAATTCTTGTTTCTATATCAGAAGAGTTTAAACTTTCAAATATTATCCAAATTTATAAAAAATAGTTAAATTTAGTAAAATATACTTGAATATTTATTAAAATATATATCTATATTTAGTATCTGATTATTTAAGAATAAATATTATTTATATTATTAATGGCCTATATAAGTTGAAAAATAGTTAAAAAGTAAGAAGATGGCATATATGATCATGTTTTTGCCAATATGCATAAATGATCATTCAACCCACGGAACGAATTGAATTCAAAATTTGTTTCCCGCATACCATTAAATCAGGCGCCGCCTCATATGGTATTTTGCCCATTAGTCTCATTCCTTCAACGTTTGTCAATTAATTCTAAATAATACTGCAACATATATATATATATTTAAAAAAAGATAACGACGGAAGGAGGAGGGCAAATGCCGACCAGGGTACTGCTTTTGGGACATTAGAAGGGGGAGAGAGAGAGAGAGAGGGGAGAGAACAAAGGGATTGACTATAATTCAAAGGGGTTGATGGGCACGAAAGATAAATGGAAAAAGTCCTAAGCCTACTAATCAAAACATTCTGGTTCAACATGAATCAAATGCTGACACATGCAAGCATAATTAAAAGCTTGATGTGATTTCCCCCATTTCCATTTCTCTGTTTTCCTCTTTTTTTTTCCCCTTAAACAAAAAATATGTGCAAAACTAGAATTTTTTAAACGGAATGACTTTTTTATATTCTATAGGGAAAATATTCATAACAATAATAGAGCTCGAATATTCATTTGATAATTATAGTGGGCCAAAGAATTAGGTAACGGTTAGTTTCTTATAAAGGATTTTATTTGATTCTGAATAAGAAATATAATACTTAAAAAATCCCAATAATAAATAAACATCACGAGCCATTGTCATTTTAGAATTTATTTATTATAAGCTCTTTTGGTAATTTTTTTTTAAAAAAAATCTCTTGATATGAGTTTAAATGTAACAATATAAAGAAAGAATCCCACACACACACACATGTTTGATTAATTCATCAAGCAAATAGAACACGCACATTAATTGAAGAAAGAAAAGTTTGAAATGATTATGTTATGTAGAAGGAGAATCTCGAAACAGTGCATGTGCTCCATCAATTTCTTCATTTGCCCACCAATCCCCCGATTAATTCAGATATTACTGTTCTAATTATTTCCATCCAGCACGTACGGTCTTATTTGACCGTAATTTTTACCTACCAATTAAAATTTTCGTTACTGGGACAAGAGACCAGAAAAAAAGCAAATTTTGACAAGACAGTAAAATCGAAGGGAGGGGAGGGGAGGGGGGGGGGGCAAAAAGGGCACAAGCCGAAAACGCCAATAAGATTTGGGAACAGCAAAATTGGAGCTAAATCCGCCTTTTTGACTTGAGCGTTTTGATTTAAACCGTGTTTGGTAGTAGTAACAATAATATTAATACAATCAAACTTTTAATGATCATAATTTCCTTTATCGTTACAGAAAGAAAACAGCTACTACTACTACGTTTGCTCCAAAATTGACCAGTCAAAGGTCACATCGCATGGAGTTAAGCGTCAGGTTAATTAACTGCCTAAACTAAAATCATAAAAGTAGGGATTTAGCTTTTTAATGATTCGTGTTGGGCCAATGAAATGTCGCCATTCGATTGTACCGCGTCGCAGGTGACCACAGCCCCCGCCGAATCATCGCCAGAAATTGACCAGCCGAGAATTTGGAATCAAAATCCGACGGTTCACAGAGACGTATGGGTAACGGAGAACTCCTTGCCGCTTTCTCTTTCTAGCTTTTTACTCTTGAGTCAGCGAGCCGCAGAGAGAAGAGAGAGAGATTTGATTCTCCCGAGTCAACACGTGGCCAGACCGGCGGTTACAGGCCACCGGTTCCATAACGGCGACTGGCACGGCGAACCTATGATGGGCCCACCAACCACCGCCTGCGTCAGTTTCTTTCTTTCTTCCTTTCCTTTTTTTTATTACTAATATTAATTTCATAGCAAACAAATAAAATTAAGGAATTGTTAACTTATAAATTAGGATATGATTTAAGAGAGATAAGGCCATGGAAGAGGGTTCCTCTATTGAGATTTTGCTCCAAACCTTCATTTGGTTTTGCGCGGAGAATTTCAAGGAGCAACGGACAAGCAAGAACGCCAAGAACGGAGAGGGTCTGGCGAAGGAGAAAGGAGTTTTCTGGGGATACTTGTAATAGTGTATGTTTCGGGGGAGAAAGAGAGAGATTTGAAGATTGTTGTTCAATTTGAAATTTGCCGATCGGGTTCCTTAATTTTTCTTCTTATCTAATCCGTAAGTCTGTTGCATTCTTATTTCTGGTTTTCAGCTTTCTTATGAATGAGAGGATTAAGAGCTTATGAATTGGGCTTCAGTGAAGATTTTTAGAGATCTAACTAAATTTTGCTTTCTGCCGAGTTCCGAGGCAAAATGATTACTGGGATGTATTCGAAATTAAATGTTTGATTTCCACATTGGAATATTGGGCTGGTTTCTTGTCACATTCGATTCCGTCATTTGAATTCGTTGCTGGGAGTTCAATTGAAGTTCCAATTGTCTGCGTGTCTTGCTTTCTGGTATCTCTCCTTTGTTGACAAATTTGGTTCCAAATAAGGCATTTACCTTTGCTCCTGGATAATTTTGCTGAATTGATTCTGATCTGTAATCGTGTTTTTATTTCGTATCGTGTTTGGTTTGAATTTTTAGCCACTTAATGTTGTGTGCAGATTTTCTGTTTCTGAGAAGAAGAGGAAATTAACTTTTGAATTAAATTTCATTAATTGTTTGAATAGGTTCTTCATTTTGACCGAGCTTCTGGGGAGTTGCGGTGCTCCGATTTCTCCTCTCTCTGCTGTTGAATTTGTTTCTTCCAATAAAGACAGAGGGAAGTGGATTGGGTTTCAGAACTTGTTGCCGCTTCTCGTTCTTGTCACATAGACATGTTGGACGGTCGTTCCTGTGTATTTCCAAGGTTGTTTTCTAGCACTTGCCCGGCGGAGAACAACTGGTCTTTCATGAAATATCTGCCGGACTTGGACATTAAAAATGGCAAGCGCCCATTAGAAATCGATGGCGAGGATGGACCCCGGTCAAACAAGCTTACCAAGATATTGGACCAAAGAGCTGAAGGGGTTCGGACTTTACTTGAACAGCAATCTTGTCAGGATAAAGATTCATTAGATTCTTCTGTTATTCCCCCTATGGACCAGGACGGATCCAACATCCCGGAACGGAGGAAGTATTGTGAGCCATTAAAAGATTTCAGAAGAGCTGGAGCTGGGTCTGACCAACCCTCTGATGAACGAGAGCAGCATCATGCTGGCGATTCATCACATTCAGTTGACTCTGTGTCTCATAATCACCAGCAGGCTGGGGATTCTTCAGATTCCAGTGACCAGCAATCTAATGAGCAGCAGCAGCGTGGTTCAGATTCATTGAATTCTGGTAACCAACAATCTGATGATGAGCAGGAACAGCAGCAAGAAGGGGATTCATCTGCTTCTGGTTCTCTTTTCCCTCGCATGAACCGCGACAGTTCAATTGCCTGCCTTAGCCGCTGTTCAAGGTCTGATTATGGTTCTCTTGCCTCATTAAATAGGAGCTTTTGTAACTTAATCCGAAGTGGTGAGCTCTATACTTGGAGGAGACTACATGGCATCATTGAACACTGGATTTATTTTTCATGTGAACTCCTTGAATGGGAAGCTTATGATCCAATTCGCCAGCGGTGGATGCATTTACCTAGGATGGCTTCTAATGAATGCTTCATGTGTTCTGATAAGGAGTCCTTGGCTGTAGGCACTGAACTTCTTGTATTTGGGAAGGAAATGACATCCCATGTCATTTACAGATACAGTCTTTTGACAAACTCGTGGTCATCTGGAATGAGGATGAATGCTCCTAGATGCCTGTTTGGATCTGCTAGCCTTGGAGAGATAGCAATTTTGGCCGGTGGTTGTGACTCAGAGGGGCGTATTCTCAGCTCAGCCGAACTCTATAATTCTGAGACTCAGACTTGGGAGGTTCTCCCACGCATGAACAAGCCCAGGAAAATGTGTTCTGGGGTGTTTATGGATGGAAAGTTCTATGTTATTGGGGGAATTGGAGGGCCAGAATCAAAGCTTCTCACATGTGGCGAGGAGTACAATTTACAGGCAAGAACATGGACAGAAATTCCTAACATGTCCCCCGGACGTAGTGCTAGAGGTGCTGAAATGCCTGCTACTGCTGAGGCTCCACCTCTTGTTGCTGTTGTAGATGATGAATTGTATGCTGCTGATTATGCTGACATGGAAGTCAAGAAATATGACAAGGCCAGAAAACAGTGGTCTGTCATTGGGAGACTGCCTGAACGGGCAGTTTCTGTGAATGGTTGGGGTCTTGCCTTCAGGGCCTGTGGAAATCGCCTTATTGTCATTGGTGGACCTAGGACACATGGTGAGGGTTATATTGAACTCAATGCATGGGTTCCCAGTGAAGGACCTCCAGAATGGCACCTGCTTGCCAGAAAGCGGTCTGGTAATTTTGTGTATAATTGTGCTGTCATGGGATGCTGAAGGACTGTATTGTCAAGGGTTACACACTATGGTGCTTCAGATCCAGTGGGATTCACAACATTCATTCATCCATTGACTCGGGATGTTATTGCTAAATGCTAATTGGTACCTTCCCCCTTCTTTCTAAGTCTTGAAAAGGTGGGGGAGGATGGGGGAAGAGATTCAGATTTTGCTCAAGATTGGCTGATAAGTTTTACTGAAGGAGGTCGAGTCTTTTACTTTTAGCTTTAAAATTTCAATTGATATTTTCTTTCATTGAAATTGTATCTTCCCCCATTTTTCGTTACATGAAATTTTCAAAAGTTGGTTTCATGCAGCTCAGAATAGGTTAAATAATTGAAGTTCCAACACAATTGTAGGTTGTTAGTAGCGTTTGCCTAAGCCCTTTGAAGAACATACAACTAGATATTTGATTTGAAGATCATACATTTTCTTAGATTGAAATGACAAAATAGTTTCTGTGATTTGTTTTATTAATTTTGTATTATGTATCAATTGAATTTGCTATTCGAATTCAAGAACTATGTATTTTGAGCTTTCTCTTGTCTGGAAAGTAGTACAGACCAATTCATATCAAAATTATAATTCTCAATGGTTCATTTACTGATTTTGGCATAAGAGTTAAGACACCACAGATGCACGAACTATGATAGCAGATTTGCATCCTTGAAAATATGCAGACTCCAGGAAGAATGTGTTCCCCACACCTGTTGAAACAATAATTATTGAAAACAATTGTCAGGAGCAATACAGTTGTTTAATGAGAATTGATGGAAAGTTGTGCTGTATCATTTCCCCATAATCACCATGGTTATTGAATGTTCTGCAACTAACAAAATTCTTGTTGTCTATGTAATTGGGTCAGCTATGTTTGGATACCGCTATTTCTAGTTTCCTGTACATGTAAATGTTGTTATAAATTGAATTATTCTTTTATCTAATTAGTTCTAATCCTATTACATGTTTATCTTGAATCTTTCAATTGCATGAATGTGGTAATGGTCCATATTCCATCTGGCACAGCAGAGCTGCTTTAATTATCCTGTTTGGTGGTTGCATCACCATTATTATTTATCCAATTCATGCTGATAGCCAGAGTTCATATAATTATCACTTGTATTAAATCTACTCGTGAAAGATTGATGTATTTTGTCAGAGAAGGCTAAGAAGATTGAAGTAAAATTGTGCTTAACCATGATAATACAGAAACAAGTAGATCCCTGAGTATGATCAGTTTAATATAATTTATATATCTTTTTTTTCCCTTTGTGTTGAAAACTATGCTGCCTTAATTTCCCCTTCAGATAGACACTCAATGTAGTTTGGACGGATGAAAAGTTATGATTGTGGATTTAATGGAAGAATAACTGAGAACAATCAGAAGATGCTTTTGAAGTTGTGGAGGATGAGGAGAAGCAGTAGCAGCAGCAACAACAAGAAGCCTTATCCCATTAAATGGGGTCAGCTACATGGATTATACGACGCCGTTGTACTTTATCAAAAACTAAATCTTTAGATAGGTTATTGACCAGGAGATCCCGCTCAATGACTTCGTCGAGCGTTCTCTTTAGCCTTCCCCTACTCCTTTTAACCGGAATCTATACTGTTTGATTCACCCTCCTCACTGGCACATCTCTTAGCCTTCTTTGCACGTGTCCAAACCACCTAAGGCGGTTCTCTACCAATTTCTCTTCAATAGGTGCCACTCTAACTCTTTCCCGTATTTGTTTATTATGAATCTTATTTTTTCTTGTATGACCACACATCCATCTCAACATCTTCATCTTAGCTACCCCAACTTTATGCTCTTACTATCCTTTTAAAGCCTAACATTCACTTCCATAAAGCATTGTTGGTCTTATAGTAGTGCGATAAAATTTTTCTTTTACTTTATCTGGTATTTTCTGATCATATATAATCCCAGTAGCATTTTTCTCCATTTAAACCACCCAACCTGAATTTTATGATTAACATCCTCAAAAATTTCACAATTCTTCTGTATAATTGATCCCAAATATTTGAACTTATCTATTTGTGGAATAGCTTGATCTCCCAATTTGACATCCAAATTACTTCTAACTTGCCTTTTATCAAAATTACAGTGCATATATACAGTCTTACTTCTATTCAACCGAAAATCCTTCGACTCTAAAGTACTTATCCATAACTCAAGTTTAAAATTAATCTCTTCTCTTGACTCTGTCACAAAAACTATATCGTCTGTAAAAAGCATGCACTTAGGGATTTCTTCTTGAATAGGTTTAGTTAGAACATCCACTATTAGATTAAATAAATAAGGACTCAAGGATGATCCCTGATGTAGACCAATCTTTATGGAAAAATCTTTTGTTTTGCCCCCAGTCGTTCTTACAATAGTTGTTACCCCCTCATACATATCTTTTATTACCTTGATATATGCTATGCGCACATCCTTCTTTTCTAAAGCTTTTCAAAGCACCTCCCTTAACACTCAATCATATGTTTTTTCTAAGTCAATGAAGACTATATGCAAGTCTCTCTTTTTTTAATCCGGTACCTTTCCATTAACCTCCTTAATAAATGAACTGCCTCTATTGTAGACTTACCCAGTATGAAACCACATTGATTCTCAGTAATATCAGTCTTTAATCTCAATCTGTGTTCAATGACCTTTTTCCACAACTTTATAATATGACTCATAAGCTTTATTCCTCTGTAGTTTGTACAATTTTGAATATCCCCTTTATTTTTATAAATAGGAACTAAAATACTTTTCTTTCAGTCATCGGGCATTTTCTTAGAACTTAAGATCACATTAAAAAGTTTAGTAAGCCACACCGCCTCCACTTCGCCTAAACACTTCTAAACTTCAATAGAAATACCGTCAGGTCCAACAGCTTTACTATTTTCCATTTTCTTAAACTCCTCTTTAACCTCGCCAACATGGATTCTACAGTAAAATGCCAAATTTAGTTCAACTTCTCATGTTAAATCCTCTAACTCATAACTCGACTCTCCTCCCTCATCATTAAACAATTTGTAAAAATAGGTCTTACACTGTTCTTTAATATCACTATCTGCAACTAAAACCTTGCATTCTTCATCCTTAATACATCGTACTTGATCCAAATCCCTCAATTTTCTTTCCCTGTCTCTTGCAATCTTATAAATCTTTCGTTCTCCCGACTTTGTCCATAAATCCTTATAAAATTCCTCAAAAGCCTTAAAATGAGTTGCACTCACCACATTCTTAGTTTCTTTTTTAGCTAAACGATAATTTTCCCATTTTCAGTATTATTACATAAGTGTATAGCTTTGAAACAATCCCTCTTGTTCTTAACTTTCTCTTGTACGTCCTTGTTCTATCACCAAGTCTCCTTATCTCGTCGACCAAAACCTTTAGATTCTTCCAAAATTGCTTTAGCAATCGTTCTAACTTTCTCCGCCATTTCCTTCCACATGATATTAGCATTTTCATGCTCCTTCTAAACCCCTTCATTTAACATAGTTCTTTTAAAAATTCCCCTCTTCTCTTCTTTAACTGCCACGACTTGACTTTTATGTTTGAAACATGTCGGCGCTTTTCCTTTCTATACTTAATATGCACGTCAATGACCATTAACCTATGCTGGGTTGTCACTCCATTCCCTGGAATCACTTTATAATTTGTATAAAATCTTCTGTCAAAACTCCTTACCAAAAAGAAATCAATCTGTGACCTGTGGACCCTACTCTTATATGTGATCAAGTGCTCCTCCCGCTTCTTAAAGCATGTGTTGACAATCTTCAAATTGTAAGATAAGGAAAACTCAAGGATATATTACTTTTTATTATTAATCTCTCCATAACCAAAACCACCATAAGCCCTTACATATTGCCATGCCTTCTTACCAACATGACCATTAAGGTCCCCACCAATAAAAATCTTTTCAGTAAGTAGTATGCTCTAAATCAACTCCTCCAAATCTTCCCAAAACTTTTCCTTAACATGTGCTTCTGTTCCAATAAATAAGCACTAATAACGTTGATTATATCCCTACCAATAATTATTCTTAAAGATATAATTTTGTCATCAATCCTTTTAACATCCACCACATTCTTCTTCCACTCTTTATCTACAATGATACCAACACCATTCCTCGTACATGTTTTACCTGTGTATCAAAATTTACACTCATTGATTTGCCGAAATTTTTCTCCAACCCATTTAGTTTCTTAAAGGCACAAGATGTTAATCTTTCGCTTTACCATTACGCCCACCACCTCCCACGCTTTTTCGCTCATAGTTCCAATATTTCAAGTGTCAAATATAATCTTTCTCTCATGAACTAACTTCTTTAGTCGCCTCCATCTATAAGAGAGCGGTAACCCTTACTCATTTAACACTACATTCGGGCGACAATGCAGCGGTCCTTGCTCACTTCTCACTGTACTAGAGCTATATAGTGTGTTACTTACGGGCAACGATATAGTATTAGCGCAATTTCTTCGTATGTCCATGTTCATAAGATTCGACAAATTTTACGTTAGCTGTCGGGGCCTAACACAACCCTTTCCTTTTACCTGAGCTTGGGATCGGCTATATGGATAGGCGAAGTTAGAGGATGAGGAGAAGCATGTGATAAAAATTAAACTCAAGGTTACAGATATCTGTCTAGAAAAGCAAGATTTCACATGCTATAGTATGATGGATGCTAAATATTTATGACATTCAAATGATTTGGTTTTGTATTATAATCATTTTTGCCTTTTGCTTATTGCTATCACTAAAACAAACTGTGCCCTTGTTGCTTGGTTATGCTGCAGCAGTGTCTCCTTGCATCGTGCCTCTCTCCTTTTCCTTCTGATTCATATAAGATTTTTATTTTGACCACCAAATTCATCCTTCTGATATCATTTTAATTATTGTGAATTTGAAAAGCCTCCTTTAATTTAATTCTCATATTGCATGGTGTACTACTTTCATTGGTAGATCAAGATTGTTGAAGCAATGAATTATATCAAGAATGATTTATGGCAGTTGGTTGATAAACTTAACTAGCCAGGGAAAATTACACATAGGTCCCAAGACAATTGAATACTAAAATAACGCGACATGTAAAGAAGCAATTTTGACTTCTAAATATAATTTGTTAAATTTGACTTGTAAATGACAAAATTTATAAATAGACAGGTTGGACTTGGCTTGGTCTCTACTACACACGTTTTCCCCCACCTTAAAAAGGACTTGGCTTTATGGGGCAGTCATTTCCACGGTTTGGGCTTTTCTCAACTTTCATTCTTGGGCCATGAAATTCTTTTGGACCCATTGATGAGAGAAATTATTTGGGCTGTGAGAGGCCCAAGGTGGTGGATGCATTTTGAGCCCATGTAAAAAATTCGCCTAATACATTAAACTTTAGGTAAATAATCTCTCTAAAATTTAGGATGAGCCTCTTAAAATTTTAAATATATACGATTAACTCTTTTGCGATTAATTTTCCTGTTATTTTACTAAAAAAAAAAAAATATAAAAGGGGTTTATTTACATAAAAATAAAATTTAAAAGGATATATGGTTAATAACACATTATATTCAATCAGGGAAATAATAAATAATTTAAGGCAAGATGTTATTTATACAAATTTAAAAGTTAAGGATGTTTTATTTTTATTTTTTTTATCAAGTTGTAAAAATCAAGGAAGCTATTTGCAATTGATGCAAAATTAATTAGGATTGTTTTATAATTTAACCCAAAATTTTTTGTTAATAACGATTTTCTCCTACAACTTTGTCGTTACTAAAAAAATAAAGAAAAGCATAAATTGACGTAAATTCTTAGTCATCACGGATGCATGTTTATTTATTTAACTCAGGTCCACCCTCTCTGCTTTATTTTGTCAGAAGTGCATTTGATTTGTTTGTTTCATTAACATGAGTATATTTAGTACAAATATATTTGAATGATCAATCCATTTTAATCCCTTTTTTTTTTCAATTCATTCTTTACACTTTATCTGCTAATTAATCTGATGTGTGTGGAAGTGGAACAGCATCTCTGAGTTTTGACTTGGGACAGGAACCAAACTCTGCCGACTCCGTTGGAGGATGGATACGTGGTTTCCACTATGTCTCTCTAACTACACTACCCACACATGTGAGCCTGACTGACACTTTATAGCTTTTCCTCCTTTTTTTTTTTTAAACATGTGTAAACCCTTTTTTTATTCATTCTATTATTAGATATTTGTACAATCAATTAATTTAATTTTACAACTTATATTTGTACCAAAAAAAAATTAGAATTTATACCCATTGTCCTTAGGTTCAACTAGTAAAAGGTGAGATATACAATCATTTGAAACGTGTTTGATCCTTAAAGAGTATTATTTTATTGTAGTTCCAGTTGAAATACTTAGGGAGGCATTCTAACTTTTAGGTACATAGATTTATGCCTGAGGGTAGTAGACGGATCGCCCTGTCCAACATTAATATTGTCTAGAAAAAAAAGAAGACTCCGTCCTGATCTTAGACCTTAGACCGTGAGTGAATTTAATCTATTTTTAAAATTTTTTATATAAAAAAGATTTAAAATTTATCGCTATTATTTCTAATATAAATATCTCATCTATAATTTGAATTTAAAATTTTAAGAGATTATCTATATGTTGGTGCATTATGGCTTTTCCTTTATTATTATTATTATTACTTTCCCGGGAGCCAAGCAAGATTTGGGTGTTAATATCTGGGGTGGCCAATGGGATACATGAAAATGACGAGAGGCCATAATGGGGTAGAGGGGAACAGAACAATATCCCCTGTTTTAGTGCAGAGAGGAGATGGCACATAAAACCAGCATAAAGTGCAAATCCTTATAGTGCTGCTCTCCAATTTTGGACTCTTCCTCATCTCTTTTATTCCTCTTTCAATGGCTCTGATTTATCAGCATCCTCCACCTTCTTGTCTCCTTTTAAACCACCACCATCTTCAACCCCCCAACTTGTGATCCAACAAGTTTCATATAGATACCTCTCTCTCTCTCTCTCCCTCTAATTATAGGAGTTAATAATTAATCTATACTGATTAAAAATATTAGTTAAATTTATTATTTATAAAAAAATATGTATTAGTTTTTTTAAAGTACTCTTTTGATCATTTACCGTAAAAAGATGGAAAACTTTAAAATACGGAATTTATAAAGATATTTTATAAAAATAAAATTATATAGTGAATTAGAATGTTATATGTAGGATCAAATAAATTTTTCTTTTAACTCTTAAGTTTAGGACTAGGTGAAGTATTTGTTTTTCTATTATTTTTTTATGTGGTACACCTGGTATCCTAGGCTAATCCCTTATCATGGGAAACCCAACAAGTCTAGACTAATTTGAATTTGAGAAATGATAGTAACTATTAAGGTTGATGTCTCTAGCCTCTAGGGAACTTAAGACATATAGTTAAGCCAGAACAACTCCAGTAAGCTAATAGACCCGTCGGGATTTTGTGTTTTCTATTATTAGATATAAGGTTGAGTGCTTGAGTCATGAGAGTTGATAGAAGATGGTGATATTTTATCTTGTAGGTTTTGTGACACTCATAGTCACAGAAGCACTTTAGAAGTATAACTTTTATTAGATTTAGAGGCAGTAAGTCATAAACTAATGTAAAGAAGCTTGAACAAGATCTGATGATAACTTGATTGTGATATTCCCCCCCCAGAAAAAAAAATCTGATATTCTTTTTATCAAGTTTTAAATCATCATCCCCAAACCCAACTTATGATCAAACCATATAAGTTTCCAGATAGATATATGTACTTGTTTTTTATTATTAAATTACAAGACTCATTCCATCTGATCGGTACTTGAGAGAGAGTTAAGTTGAGTTAATCAAAAGAGGATGATATTTTATGTTTAGGTTTTCTCACATAAGCACTTTAAAAGTGGAACCTCAGATGCACTAAGCCATAAAATCAACAAAGAAATATGATTAGGTATTAAAAACTGATCACTAAGTTGGTAGAAGAAGTGGTTCAAACTTTATAAGTTAGAGATCTAAGTAGAGTCGAACAGGTTATAATTAAAATAATACAATATAATTAAAAATGATAAATCTTTTATATATAATTATAAAAAATAATATTTAAATAAAAATTTCATGAGTAAATAGAATATTTATATATAAACTACGCATAATTGAGTTAATTTATTTTTTAATTTTAAATAACATCATTTTAAGTTTAAAATATATATATATATATATATATATAATATATAAAATTTAATTCGATCGACCTAACTGACTTACATGATTCTCAGGTCAATCAAGTTCATTGCAAGCCATTTATTTCTTGATTTAGCTAATTGACTGGATAATTATAAATAAAAAAATACAAATGACATGTGAAAATAAAGTGAATGTTTTAAAAATGAAAATGAGAGCTTTAGGGTTTATGCATCCATTGTGAACGAATGATTTGCCCTTTTAAAAGTGAAATTTCACTTTGGTCTCTCCCATTTAAACAGAGTGTACTTTCAATTTCATTCCTCATGAAGTTGCATTGCCTTTCCATTTAATCTTCTCACACGTTGGTATTTTTCAATTTGATTGTTAACAAATAAAATCAGTATCAACAATTTTCTTATATCAAATTGAAAAATGGCGATATGTGAGGGGTTATTATTGATAATAAATTTATTTTTGAGTATAGAACGTAAATTTATAAAAGAAGAAAAGAAAAATTAATCTTTTAATATATAAAATTTTAACTTTATTATAACCAAATCATTTAATTTTAATTCGATATAATTTAATTTCTATAATTTTGACTCAATTTAAAACTTAACCATTAAGTTTCATGAAGCATATACTTTTATTTTTTAAAATATAGATATTAATATTTTAAATAGTTAAATCATAAGGAGTGAATTATATGAGTCAAAATTCAGAAATTAAATTAGTCTCGAGTCAAAATTATAAAGATTAAATTAAATCAAATTAAAATTAAAAAATTGAGTTATAACTAAGTCAAATATAAAAAAGATTATTTTTTTAAATAAATCAAGATAAAATTAATAAATCATGATAAACTTTCGACTAGATTTATAAATATTGAGGTGGTTACTTTGTAACTAAAATTTCTCATTCTTTTCTTGGCGTTTACCTCGTAATAATAATAATAATAATCATCATCATATCATGAAGGTTTATCTGAGTACTTTCTTTCATTGTTTTTTTAATTTCACGTCAAGCTTGACCTTCCATACAAATAAAAACAACCACATCACTATTTTAATATTATTATGTTAAAAATTTACCAAACGGGGACTTATTTTAGGCAATGGGTTGTCCTATGAAGCATATAAACATATGAACACACAAAACTTTTAATTGGGGTGGCTTTAACTTTTTGGTTGGTTTTGGTAGTGGGAAAAGATATGATAAGATATGACTTTGGGGAGACGATTATTATTTTTAAAAAATAAGGAAAAATAAATAAAGTGAAGAAAAATATCAATTATCATCAAAGAAATTGTGATGAAAAATAAAGTGAGGAATGAAAATTGACATGAAGGGTGGAGAAACGTCAAGGAAGAACAATCATGTCAACCAAAAATATGATTGGTGGATTGTGGGCATATGAATTTTGGATATGTTTTTTTAATTATTTCTTTATTTTAGGGGTTAATTTGTTGAATAATTATCCGTAATATAATATGCTTATAATAATTATTATTCATTTACTTTTACGGAATCGGAATCGATTTAATTAATAATCAATCTCCCATTACTATAAGCAATGATATATGTGATTTGCCTTTTAATTGTACTTTGAGTGCGGTCAACTCAACTAATTATATATTTATTTGTGGGGTTTAATATTAATTTATAATTTTCTAATATGTGTCCTTAATTTGAAGCTCTCTCTATTTTTTTTATAATTTTTTTTAAAAAAGTTGGATTCATCTACGATTTAAGAGTAGGGTAAAGTCTTCTAGGGCATGCTATCAATTACTCTTAAGCGTAAATTTAGGCACTTAAAAGTTAGAATATTTCTCCAAGTACCGCGATTGAAATCACAATAAAATAATATTTTTTAAGGATCGAACATGTTTTAAATAATCTTATATCTTATTTTTTTACTAGCTAAATCCATGTACACCAGGTAATATGCTCAATTATTGCTAAAGAAGTATATGATGCTGGGGAAGGCAATATTGGAGAATTTTTTGTTTATTCTACTTTCAATTCATGGTCATATCCTAACAATTCAATGAGTATCTATTTTGCACTATCTTTCCTCTCATCTAATTTTAAAATAATTTTGTAGACAATCTGAAAAAAATTATATAAAGATTTGTGGTGGCCATTTTTTAGTTTTACAAGAGATAAATTATTATATTAATTAGATATGGTAAAATTAGCTTAAGTACAATTCTTTCTTCTAGACAAGTTGATAATTTTATCTCAGCCAAATATACATGTGCCCATGTGTTGCAAAAATATAACTTTATACAATAAACTAAAAAAATGTGACAAAAATTTTATCTGAAAATACGTACAAAAATTCATCACAATTTTTTTTAAAAGGATTTTTAATAATTTCGTCTCAAATTTACATTATTGTAAACCAAGAAAAACGAGATAGAGAGGTAGGCAAGTTTGCACAAGCAAAGGTTAGTTAATTAAATAGCCACTAATCAAGCTAAGCAATAATGGAATTCCTTTTTCCAGCACTTCTCCTTAATCCAAATTAATTAATTACGCAATCCTACATTAGAATGCCACTAGTACATTTTTTTTTTATATTTTTTGGGTGCATGGCATCTTTTTTCTTTTTTGCTGCAATAATTTTTGTTTAGTTAATTTTAAGCAAATTATAATATTTTTCTTTCGTGGTCATTATAAATAATATTTTATGTAATTAGATAAAACCAATTTTTTTAAGCAAACAGTGAAAAAGATAAAGTAGTTGACTAATATTAAATTACTATCATTTTTAAGATTAAAACAGTTTTTGCTAATAATTTTTTTTAAAAAAAATCTAAGAAAAGTCTTTATTTAAAATTTTTTATAGACTATAAAGAGTTTAATTTGAATACTAATATTTTTTGAATATAAATATTTTTTATATAAAAAAAGTATATACTTACTGTAAATCAAATAATATGATAAGAGATATCGTGAGAGGAGCTCACTTAAAAGCAAGAAAATAAAGCTCTCATCACTCAAGAAGAATATGGAGAGGGAGAGGGAGAGGAAGGGCATTTTTCTTTCTTTCTTAATATAATATATAAATCAATCTTTAAACAATCTTCTATATATTACCATTGATTTACCTCTTGATAATTCAATTTAAAAAAATTACTTGTCCCATATATTATATTGTTTGATCTCTTTATAAGTAGTAAAGACATCTAAGTCTCTCCTTTTAATTTTTTAATCCAAACATTCATGAATCATAACTCAAATAATTAAAAGAAATAAAATGAGAAAATGAGAGCCCATAATATTCATTTTCATTATTGAATTGAATATTAGATTGGATCAACCCAAGGCAGTACAAGATGTGCTTTAAGTTTGACTAATATGGATTGACCATGCTAATTGATTCCTTTATGAATTGAAAAAAACAAGAAGAAAGATGGAATCTTGATGCCTTCGTTTTAATAAAAAAATAACCATAATTTTTATTAATACTTTAGGGAAACTAAATTTTGTTTAAAATTAATTTCCATTTTCTGATTTAATGTATTTAAAATTTTTATTCACATAAAATAATAAGTTTCTCATATCAACCAAACCAAGAAAGAAGAGACATAATGCATACAACGCGGCTTCATTTTTCCGCAGGTTGTTTGCCAACTTTCATTTTCTTAATTTTCATGATTGCTTAGGATACTATTCTCCACATTTATTATTGAATTAGATAGATAGATTAATTAATTAATTAACTAATATTATTCTCCCTTATCATTTTCGAACTCCTAAATATTTTAATAATTAATTATCACACCAAATACGATGCCCCCACTTGGCAATAAAACACTATTCTTAATTTGCACGACTCACTTCACTACTCCCTGTGCCATCGGGAAAAAAAATTATGACAGTTTTAATTAATAAATAATTGGTATATGATCTAGATCGTAGCCCTAAGCTGACAAATCAGAATTATTATTAACGTTATTATTTGGATTTGTTGAGGTTTTGGATGACAAGTGCACGTGATATGATGAAGCATCTTTAGAGTATTTTAAGTTTTAATCAATTAATTATATAAAAAATAGGGGCAATGAATCTCAAGAAATGTCCAACATTATAAAATTAATTAAGGGCACTCATTTGGGTATACCCTACAATTTTTTTTTGTGTGTGTCTTGGAATAATGCATTCCTCGTGGCGAGTTTCTAGGTCAAGTCAAGAAACTCCAACCAAAAAGGATTTTCTTGTTTGGGGAAAAATATTCTTTTTTTAAAGTAATATAAAATATTATGCAATTATCATTCATAATACTCAAGTACCATTAGGTAGAACATACCAAGATTTTTTTTATTGGAATTAAGAAAGGCTTAATTTGTTATTATTACTCTTGTGAAATAAATTTTTAAAACAAGAGATTGGCTAATGAAAGAAACAAAGAGAAAAGGGAGGGGAGGAGGGGAGAATCAGAGAACCACCTCACCTCTTACTTTTCTTTTTAATTAACCTTTTTAGAAATATGAAAAGCAAAAAATAGTTGTTTATATTACTATCTAACTAGATTATATTAAAATATTATTAAACCCAATTGTGGGTAGTTAATTTAAAAATATTTTTTATATTTATATAGATTCAAACTTAAAATTTCGTATTTAAATAGCTAAAATTTATTCAACCTAAATCAGTACAAAATATAATTCTTTGAACTTTGATTGTTATGTAAAATTATGAGAGTCCATACTAGTTATATATCATTGTCTAAATTATAAAGTTTCTATCCACCTAAGCCTGACCATATATAGTTGGATTTAAATTAATTGGTAATAGTACAAGATATATAATATTTGTAAAAAAAATGAAAAATGAAATGAGAAGAAAGGATATAACACATGAGTGAGCACTTGTTGTTGGCTGTCAAATATTTATTATGGACATGCATTGACATGAAATTATTATTTGGGATAGAATCAAGGTTTTAAGAATATTATGCTGGTGGCTTTATCATGTCATTTATAAAAATAACAGTAGTAATTAATTAATTAAAAGAAATGGGAGTTTCAACAATTAATTAATTCGGTGGGCACTTTGTATGGGTTAGAGTCTACGTGTGTTTCGAAAAGGAAACAAAAATATTTTAAAAATTGTTTTTAGGTAAAATTATAGTTTAATCATTGTAAACTATAATTTTGTATAAGCAATTTCTACCCGCTTCTAAAACAATTTTTATATATTAAATGTGAAAAATGACTATTTTAACTTTATAAATTTTTATCATCTTCCTATATCTCATTTCTTATTTATCCATATTTTTTTAGCAATTTATTTATAAAAAAATTATTCTGACAACAACAATCTAAATATTTATTTTTTTAAAATTACTTTTTATATAAAAATTATTCTCCACAATTACTTTAAAATCAAATTTCTTTAGAATATATTATCCATAAACTAACCAAATATCCATTATGCCTTCATTGTTTTACAAGTTTTGTTGATTTCTGTTTCATTATGTCCTCTCTACTAAATTATTATTGTTACTAATCCCTCTAGTCAATTAACTAATTAATATTTTTTAAATAAATTAAAAAAATTAAATTAATTAATTAATTATGATTAAATTCGCTCACAATATGAGTTTATATATACTCTTCAATTTACACAAATTAATTAATTAACTTTTATATAATTATTATTAACTGATTTATTTATTTTTCTTAATCTATCGACAAAAAGTCAACTAACTTTTATAATTAGGATTAATATTATTTTTTAAATATTTTCATAATGCTTAAAATTTAAGCTAATAATTATACTATTATCAATTTAAAATGACCCTTGTGAGATGATCTAAAAGTCTAAACCCAAATGTTACAACATGAAGTGCCAATTTTCTTGGGTGCAACTTCCCTCATGCTTCAGTTGTCCAAATGTCACTTTCTGTAGTGTTGCTTCACTTTAATTTCCCTCTCCCTCCATCTTCCACCGTCCATCTAACTCCAACCCATCTGTCTTACCCTTCACCAACCATCACCAATATAAACTAAATCCATTTATTACATAATTATTTACAGAAAAATCACTGTAAGTTTTAAGAAAAAAATGTAATAACCACTCGTAACAAATAGATATAATGTAATGACAGGTTAATAATAACAAATCTATAACTGCTGCTCACTTATTTTAAAATTTTGTAGTGATTAATTATTTTTACGAGATCTCACAATAATTGTTCTTTTGGTTCTTTGTCTATGAAATTTCCAGGCAACTTTCTCCCTCCTACTCTATCTCTCTCTCATCTTGAATCTAACACGACAGACTTTACAAAATTTCCGTAATAAAATATTCCTCCATGCTTTCTCTCTTCACTTATTTTGACCATTTCTCTCTCCTCCCTCTCCCCTATATAACCCTCGCTTTCTTCCTCATCTTCATCAATCATCACCCTAGCTCCTTCATCTCTCCTCCTCTCCATTTCACTTGCTCTCTCTCTCGTATCTGATCTACATCCATCTTCAATTCTCTGCTAACTCAGAAAATGGAGTCTGTAGCACCAAAGAGGCCAAGACCCCAACAAGAAGAAGAAGTTAACAGTGAAGAATCGTTAAAGAGGCAAAAGCCTTACAGCCACATACTCTCTCTTCTCGAATCAGAGGAAGATGAATCCCCACGAGATCTCTCTCCTCTCATCACCACTCTGCAACAAGAAATCACCACTTCTTCTGATGAAACCCCTTTGCAGGCTCCACCACCTGCAGAAAATTCTCCGGTGGTCGCCGGCGGCCAACCCGAAACTCATCAGCAAGCTTCTTCTGAAACACCTCTCACAGCAACATCACCTGTGATGAGACATCTTCTAGAAGCTTCAGATGATGAGCTTGGAATCCCAAACACAGCATGGTGGGAGTTTGGGGAAGATATTATGAATAATAATGAAGCATCAGAAGATATTAATGGCTTTGCCTCTCTCTGTGATGGCTTGTGGGAGCTTGAAGATGAGACTGCTAACTATTATACTTTGTTGCAGTCTCAGCTTTTTCTCTAATTTTTGCTGAGGCCCGTCTCTCTCTCTCAGAAAGAATAGACACAAATTCAAAATAGGAGGCTTTTTTTTTTTTAGTTTTTCAATTTTTAATTATCTGCTTTTGTATAAAGATTATGGGATGGGATGTTAATGGCCTAATTAACTGAAGCAGGATGTTCATCATACTATTTGAATTTCTTCCCTTCATTGTTATTATATTTACTTTATCCTTGAATCTCTAAAATTTAAGAATCCAAGAAATATTTTACCATTGTTTCATTTAAAGAACTTGACATATTCTTGCTTCTTAATTTTATCTTGGAATTTTGCTTTTATATATATATATATATATATATTTCGGTTTCATACCTTGAGATCAGGTTCATTATAAAGAATTTTAACTGATCATATCTCATAAAGCAGAATAACTGATAATAGGATGATTGAATAGAAGGAGTTTGATTACGTTCTAAGTAAGGTTTAAGTTTAAAGCTAATTAAATCATAACAATCATATGATATGTTTTTTCATCCTCATTTTATTTTACATTTTAGCTTTTGAAGATTTGAGGTTCATTCCATACCGGAGATGATACTAATTTCATAGGAATCAATTAAAATAACTATCAAATGCAATTGAGTCACGACGAAGGAATTTAATATTTTTTTAATCTGGAATCTTATGAAGATAAAAGGTTATATATACTAAAAGAAAAAATTGTTGCTAGAAGAACCACTTATTTGTCACGTTATTCAAATAACAATTTATTCCTGCAATCCAAAAAAGGAAGATAGGTATACAGGTTTTCCCTATTTTTTTCAATAGAAAGAGTTTTGCATTGAAAGTCTTCTGTTATTACATGATATACAAAGAGATCATTAATATCACAAATAAATAGTATACAACAAAATTAAATATCAAATAATACCAGCAGTAACACAATAAATATTGATATGAAATATAAAATTTATATCAAATTACACTAAGTATCTATATAAGTCATTTTTCAAATTCTTTAAAATGTAGGGACATGATAAATTTATATATAGATTCTTTGGTATTTACTATAAGAGTTACTTAACTAAATTAGTTAGATTAAGACAAATTAATATTATATATTTTTTAATTTATCTAAATTAATTAATTAACTCTTATATTAAAGATAGGAAGAATATATATATATTCATAATTTTTGCCTTATTTTTCTTCCGTAGGCGTTACACAATCCTTTTTATATGTTTTTTTAATTAATCATTTGTTGGCTAACTTTACAAATTTGATAAATTATTTATAGTCTTCCTAGTTATTTCTAAACAAAAAATAATGAATTTATTAAAAGCAAATGAGTTAATAGTTTTCGTAATCCACATTTTTTATTTAATAAAAGGTATCCTTACATTTTCGAAATTTATAGTGTAAAGGGTTTTTACATTTCTTAATAAGTCCTTACGGGGAGTAAGACTGCTTATGACCTTAATTAATGGCTTGTTAGCTCATAATCCACATTCTTTGCTTTGACACAACTTGATAAGAACTAATAGAGTTAAGTATAGCAGAAAAGGATTAATCATTTATAACATAGCAAATCAATATTTAAATTTTTGTTAGAAAACTACTTACAATTACTACTTTACAATACTTCACAAGATTGACTCCAATGGTAGGAGAACTTAAAAAAAAAAAAAAAGGAAATGATTGGTGTGTGTTTGTATGTATATAACGTATACAAGAGTTTTTGGTTAATTGCTTGACTTTGACTATGACTTGTGAGGTGGAGAGGAAGAAGCCATGGATAAACAATAACGCCGTGCCATATCCGCCATGTTGCGCCAGTCAAGTCGTCTCTCTATTTTCAACAATCAACACCCTAATTATACTTCAAACAAGTTTCTTTTCTCTTGAAAAAGAAAAACTTGATTGATTTAACTTGTTTACTTGACTTTAGGAGCTTTTTTAGTTCGTTGACGGAACTGATACGAAAATCCCAAAATAACTCCATTGACTCTGTAACAGAACCCATCAGTTTCCAACAACATCAATGTTTGCAAATGCCTCTGTAACTGACCAGAATGAAGAATTCAAGCTCTTGGACCTTGACATCGTCAAACTCAATTTATGTACTTACCAACAGATCAGTCCAACAGCTTCTTAGTAAAAAGGGAATGAGTGAGAAAAGAAGGGTTTCTACCATTAGTGGCTTGAGAAGAAGAATCCAATCAATCAAAATTTGCCAAGTTTTGATGATTAAGTCACAAGAAAGGGAAGTTGAAGCTTTGAAGAATTAAGGAGTTACTGAAATTGAAATAAGTTGTGGATAAGAGAGAACCAGAGAATCCTGGCTAGAAAGGCAATCCATCCGTTAAAATCTAAATCAAGCCCTAATTCCAAAGAAATACTCCACAAAATAGAACAGACGTAACATCACTTGGCTTTCACAATTTCCACTTTGTAACTGATTTCCCATTTATATGGCTTTCACCCATTTGGGCATTTGCCTTCAACTTTAAAGAAGACAAACAATTCTTGACGTCTTTTGTTATCAAAATGTTCTATTAATAAAAGGGTATGAGCTCTAAAAAATTTAATTACCAAGAAGTTTCAAACAACATAAATTTAGTCGCATGGGGTTGGGGTTAGGATAATCCGAGACGTCAGGTGCTGAGTGTAAAAGGAGCTTTAATAAAATTCTAAGTTACAATGGCCAGATAGTTGAAAATGTTATTCCATGTGAAGCGAGTACATGGACAAAAAGCACAGTAAATCGGTGACTAAGTTCCTAAAACAAGTAAACAAAATTTAAGTTCTACAAGTGATTTAGTCGTCGTCTTGTTTTTTTAAAAGCATGTAAGTCATTTTCACAAGTCTAAAAGCTTGAATTTCGTCTGCTATACGACAGGCCAGAGGGAATGGAACATTGCAACGGATGCTCCACAGGCATTCGCACTGTTTAATAGACGAATAAGTGCACACACAGCTAAGATGCAGCTATACTGGACAATGAGTACAAAAAAATGTTTCTTCCTTCTCATCTTTGCTCTTTAATATTTTTCCCCATCTCAGTTTACGATTTTGGGGAGTATTAAAAGTTCCTCCTATGCCTTCATCTAATTTTCATATTCTACTGTCACGGACCTTCAATTTCAGGAGAGGAGGAGAATGAGAAGATAAGAGAGTTTACAGTTTCCAGACGGTCAGAAATGCTTGTTGTGTGAAGCTTTCTGTTGTTCCAAGGAACTGTTGCTTGCTGCATTCCATGTAGCAACTACATTGTGCCGCTCTAGAACTTGGGTCCCATTTTCAGCCCACCACTTTTCAGCTTCCTGTTCTGAGAAATGTTTCTGACTACAAAATCAACTTTGGAATCAGTATACAATAAATAAATATATTTTTATCCGTAAAATAAAACAATTACAGTTTGCTTCCTCTTTCATAAATATTTTTACGAACAAAATACATAGATACCTGAAACGCACGCGTTTAAGTTCGTTACCACCACCTGGTTCATCTTGCACCACCCACTCTGATTTTCCACTCTCTGCTTTGGACATACTAGGCAATATCCGATTTTCTGCACTGCTGTTGGACTCAGTTTCAGGAGTGATACTGTTTGTTATATGGCTCTCATTTAAAGGCTGATTTAGAACATTAGTGGTCATTTCAGCAGAGAAGTCTGCACTAGAGTTCGCAATACCTCCTTCTGGCACTCTTTGTACCATGTCCTTCCACTGTAAGACAATTTAGCAATCCCCAACAATAGAGATAACTAATCAAAGCAAATGGCTTCACAAATCAATAGCTTTCGAACAGTCCTGCTCCTTTTTGCGCCACAGGACGTAAGGTAGATAATGATGGATTCATGATCACAATTATAATATACTACGTTGTCATCATTTTTAATATTTCAACAGGTCCAAGCGTGTTCGGAGCATATTACATGTTTTGTCACAAACAGAACTTCAATCCCTTGCCTTGCGTTATATGAAGCTAGGTATGAAATAGTCATCCTCATCCCCTGGGTAGAAATTGACTGAGTTCACAGAACACCTTTTTTTAAAAATAATAATAATAATCATACCGTCTAAGTGCTAATAGACGCCTATAGTACCTCAAAGTCCATGAATAATTAAAATTTAAAAAATAAAAAGGCTCCACTCATAATGCAGATATTTCAAGTATGTCTACCAAAATTATCAGCAATCAATACATGAGTCATCTATTATCATCTATCAATCAATAAATACCATAGCAATCCAATGGTCGAGTTACTATGAATAACCTCGGCAAGAACTGAAGCACTTTTAGAAGGAATTAAAATTAAATTTTGGAGGTGATTGATGCATGTAGTCCAACCTCCCACCTCACATGTATATATTAAGTTGTTCTTTTCCTTGTCCCCCTAATACAGGTTGTATCATGTAACGGCCTATATCTCGTCTATAAATTAGGTCCGCTACATGGCAGTCATTGATCCGCCCCCTAAAGTACAGTTTCCTTATATTCATAAACAGAGGGAACCAAATTCAATTTAGCCAGCCATAACTGTAAAACTGAAAATAAATAATAAGGAGCGAAGTCCCTGACATAAGAACACCCAACCTGATCAGTCAGTGACTTATAATCTCTTTGGCAGATTTACACTTTCGGCTTCTTCTGCTGCTACTGCAGTCACTTCCTTTCATTGGTTTGATGTCCTCTCCAGTTCAGCCTCAAGTTGCTTGGATTTAAGAGTAAGATCTTCAACATAAGCAGTATAATTAATCAGTTCCAAGATGGAGTAAGCTTGAAGCATTTACATCATACTCAGAATTAAGTAATCAAAACAATTTTAGAAAATTTTAATCATTTATATATATATTTTTTTTTTGGCTCAACTTTTTTTCCTGGTAAGCTGTAAAACTATACATAGACTGGATTTCAATCCTATGAGTGCAACCTATCAGATGGAGATATGAACGCTTAAAACTACCAAGGGACAGGTGTTCAGGAAACACACAGAAGTTCCATAAGCAAGCCCCATATGTATAAGCAACCTATGATGATGTATTTAATATGCATGATGCCTTAGAAGTGATTTCTGATCAAACTAAGAAGCAAAACTAGTGCGTCCAACAACAGAACCTCATAGGAAGGTGGTTTGCGGTCTGCAGACGTCTAAAGGATTGGAGAAAACTTTAGAATCAATGCAAACCTTTTGTTATCAAATTCATGCATTGGAATGTACAAGTTTGCCGGTGTTTCAAAGGCAACTAATGGCTTATTAGTGAGCTAATAGCAGAACCAGTTAGTAAATTATTCAGGCAGTATTCACAACTACCTGATCTATACAAGGCACACTATATGAGTAATACTACTCCTAGCTATAATAGGAGGAAAACTAGCATCTTTTTTATTGTCTTTTTTCTGCAGTCTCTTTTTCATTGTATCTATGAATAAAGAGCCTCTCCCTCCCTCTCTCCTCTCTCTCGTTTCCTGCTTTGGATCAACTTGCATGAATCAAGCCTCAAAGCAACAATTCAGGCCTCATGATGGCACCAAAAAACTCAAGCTCAATATCGGATGACCAATTCAATCAATGCACAAGATGAATAAGTTTTGAAGTGGGAGAAATAATACAATTCATAGCTCACATTGAATGTGTTGCACTGGAATAGCATAAAATGGAGGAGTATGAAGCAACCTGATTTTGCTAAAACAAGTGTTGAAGCAGAATTTCAAGCCATAGCACCAGATACTTATGTAAAGCAATGTGGATACTGAGACTCATTAGGGACCTAAATTTTAACGCCAGTATGCCAATGGAGTCACAAAGAATCTGTTAGGAACACTTTTTATAAACCTAAGACAAGGGAAAACATCTTTTGTTGGTTAAAACTTTGACTTAACATTTTGGAGAAAGGAATAGAAAGTAGGGTAGCTATACGGTTGCTATGGGAGGGTTAAGTTGGGAACTGTGAGAGTCACTTTTTGGGCTCTATAAATATTCTCTTTGGTTAAGCAGAAGGGCAGGGAACAATTTGGAATTGGCTTGGCTCTTTGGGGAGTGGAGAGTGCCAACCTCTCGGAAGCCTGGCAAATCTGTTGTGTCTATGTTCTTGTGAATTTCTGTGTTGTTGTGAGTGTTATGCCTAGATGTGTAACTTGTATCCTTTGTTCATTGTTATCTGTGCCGATGTATTCAGTGATGGTATATCAGTCTCGTATAACAGAGTAGGTTTTATCTTTAATGTATTGTGTCTTTCCTTGTAATAGCAGTATCAATCTCAAATTATTTCCATCCTCTTGTTGTTTATTTCTGTCCTTGTATAATTATTGTCTCATTTAAGAAGAGGGTCATAATAGAATCCTATCAATCATGATAAGACAAAGCAAGTGAAGATAGATAGGTGTCTTATAAAAAAAACACTGAGCCAGGTCTCATGGTGTCTAATTATACTTTTGACAATTCTCAAGTAGCAGATGAGTGACAAAGAGGTTCTCAAGGATCAGGTTTAAGGAATTAACTAACGAGTGAATGTTCAACATTTACTCCCCAACTTGAGGAGTGTTGTTTGCCACTGTCTTTCAGTGAAACTGCTGCGAGAAAGAGAGAGAGAGAAGGCAGAGAATTCAGAACTTAATCTGATAACAAACAACATAATCAGAGACCTAGGCCCCTTGATTTATACAGGTCTAAAGCCTAACGGTCAAGTCACATATTAATCTGATAACAAACAACATAATCAGAGTCCTAGGCCCCTTTATTTATACAGGTCTAAAGCCTAACGGTCAAGTCACATATATCTAAGTCATAACTAACTAACTCTTACTCCCCTTTGTATTTGCATAACAGTTATCTTAGGTAGGACCGTGTTTGCATCATCGCATGAACAAGTCCTACATTGTACAATTTCTTATGTTGGGAGTTCCGACATGCCATGAAATAACCCCTGCAAAGATTTTCACGTGGGAAAGAATACATGCATAAGCACAAATACCAAATTCATCATTAATAATTCAAAAGTTGTGTGACAGAACAGATTAAGTAGCATCACTTTGTTTTAACAAAGAAAAGCAAAATCTCCGTTTATCTTCTTTATCAGTCTAATTATTTTTAGTAAGGGCTTAGGAAATAAGTAAAGCAGAAACCCAGAACATATGGAATCTCAGATTTCACCAACCTCTTGTTCTCATCAGGCAAAGATCAGTTAAAAACCAAGAAATCAAATAAAAATATATCACATTTAGAGCTATAGCTTTTAAGGATCATAGAAGATTTACAGAAAAAACAAACAGCTGAATCAAATACTTTTTTATCAGCCTTACCAGCGCCCTTAAACTTATAACCTCCTGGCCTAAAATGCTGTTTCTGTGCTTTGAATCATCACGAACATCTTCAGAAGACCATCGTGGGCTCAACTTTTCTGAAACTGGAGATGACATTTCAGAGTTCAAACCACTTACAGGCACAGAAACTGACAGGGGCTTCTCTAATGCTCCAGCAAGAGAATTTGATGCATTTAGAGGACTGAATCCCCCCAACTGTAGTTTTCCATTCAGAGCTGGAAAAACGTGGCTATGATGTGGTTCTGGGATCTTTGGGTGCCTGCTTTCTGCTTGAACAGTGGAGTCAAAAGATGAAAGCCTTAATAGTTTTCCCTGTAATTTACCAGCCCAAGAGTCAGGCAAATTTTTTAATGTAAAAGTTTTCATCAAGGAAACAGATTCCGTGGTCTTCTTAAGTTTAGAATAACAGTCATCGCAAACACGATATGGCTTGTTTGAATTTGGAGCAAGAAAAGCTTTAGTAGATTTTCTACTGCTGCGTGCTGAGCAAAAAACAAGTCCACAGTTTGTAACAATTATGGCATTTTCTTCTGAATCCAAAAGGATTGTGACAACCAGAACACACAGATTGGTCAGCACTTGATACCCATTTATAAGGACATATAACAGCAGTGAAGTTTGAACCACAAACAACGCTCTTTGCTTGCCTATCTATAAAAAACTTAACAAGTGAAGGTGTATCTCGGTGACCATTGTCTCCATGACCTAGCTGCCCATTAGAACCCTTTCCCCAGGCGTAAACCTCTGCTTTGGAAGTCAGGACTCCAATATGATATGAACCACAGGCAATATCTTCTATGAAACTACCAGCAATTTTACCTTCAACCCGTGTAGGGAATTTTCCATCAGCCGCAGGACTGCCAAGTTGCCCATAAGCAGTACTGCCCATTGTTTATACATGTCCTGAGGCCGTCAAAGCAACAGTGAGACTCTGACCTCAAGCCACTTGACAGATATTTTGGTTATCCAATGCAATAACACACTGGGGAACTAGCCTAGGTTCGCTATCACTATGTCCCAGTTGGCCTTTATCCCCATCACCCCAGGTGAACAGTTTTCCTATGGTTAAGTGTCTAGAAGATTCCGTAGATTCAGTTGCCACCTCAACAGCAGCAGCAGTGTGCCAAACACCACAGGAGACCCTGGTTATTCTCAACCCTTTCAAAGTTTCTACTTCCCTAGGAGTATTTGTGCTACTAAGATCTCCTAGACCTAAGGCACCAAAAGATCCATCCCCAAATGTGAATAACTGGCCAGAAGATGTTACGATCGCTGTGTGCCAAGGTCCACAAGATACATAGAATACATGTACGCCTTCCATGTTACCGCTTACTTTCTTAGGAAGCCAGTGACTGACTTCATTTCCATGCCCAAGTAATCCAGAATTGTGAACGCCATCACCCCAGGTATAAAGATCCCCAGAAAATGTGACAGCACAAGTGTGATACTCTCCACATGCTACTAACTCGATATTCATGCCATTAAGAGTTTCAATGAGTATAGGGTGAGAAACATCCACTTCTACACCATGCCCTAGCCTACCTCCTGATTCCTCCCCCCAACTATATATCTCTCCTAGCTTGGTAACTAGAGCACCATGTTTGTAACCACAAGCAATACTCTGAACATCCAGAACTACTTTTGATTCCAATGCCTCGGGGAGAAATGCATCCATCTCATAACGAGATCAAGTTCCAAGTCTAGGCAAACCACTACCAAGGATTCCATCACCAATACCTTGTCCAAAAATAAAAACATCACCTGTAGCATCAAAATCATCTTGCTAAGAACTATGGCTGGATGAACTTACAGCACTGGATAAACTAACTCGAATTGGATCCGCAGTAGAACTTCGATTGTTTGAGTTATCCCCAGGCCCAGGAGACGCACAGGAATTTGCAATTGATTCAGCTTGACAGGGACTCTTGCCAGCTGCAGTATATGAAATTATTTCAGAGAAAGCCTTTCTCAATCTATTTTCTGAAGTACCGTCAAAAGAAAATTCTTCTGTATCCACCAGGTCCTGCAACTGAAAGAGAACAATAAAAATTATAGTAATCCATATACTTTAATAGGTTATCTGAAATTATGAAAAAAAGGAAGAAGAGAGCAATTGTGACGTACACATGGTGCACACAATGGAGAATTTCTTTGGGCGCATTGCTGTGGACTATCAGAACCAGCACTTTCACTTCTTGATTCATACCTCCATTTGTGATCATTACCACGATTCATTAATGCCTTAAGACCAACAAACCAGGTTTCAACTTCATCCTTATCCTTACAAATCTGTCCATGGATTGGAAAGTCGCAGTCAAGCCAAACTAAGGGGTGAACCAGATATTCCCATGTGTACTCGATCCACCATTTAAAAATTACTAGTCAAGCCAAACTACGAAGGCTCATATGTCATAGTAAAATAACAATAAAGTAGAAAGAACACGCACCAAATCCAAGGACCTATCATTGTTTGAGTGAAAATGATTTATACTCCTTTTCAGGCCGAGGATACCGCTGAAATATGGCCTGAATAATAACACCAAACGAAGTTATGCAAATTTATTGGTGAACTGATGATAAAGATGTAATCCTAGAGTTCCTATCTGTACATGTGCACTGTTCCTCTATACATACAATTAAGTGAAAATTCGCGGTCAAGTATTGAACTCCGGGATTTGAAACATTTCCTTCCTTTTCCGAGAGTAATCTCCTGCATCACCACCTATGGTGCGCCCCTCTTGTTATTGGCTTAACTTTCTTCCACGTACCATAGAGAAGCAATTTTACTTTTAGAAAAAAAGAAAAGGAAAAAATAGAAATTTGAATGAGTTGAGCTTTCAAGTCTATCAAAATTCAAAAGTAAGTAGACCTAACTGTTTGAAGGAAAAAAAAAACTCAAACTCATAAATAAAAGTAGTATTGAGGGTGTGTTTGGATTAGCTTTTGGAGAATAGATTCTGGGGAGAATAGATTCTGGGGAATAGATTCTGGGAGAATAGATTCTGAAAAGAATAGATTTTAGGAAGAATAGATTATGGAGAATAGATTTTGGGAAGAATAGATTTTGGGAAGAATAGATTTTGCAAATAGAGATGTTTGGATGATTAATAGTAGAATCACTTTTTATATTAATAAATTACTAAAAAGGGTATGATTTGATTAAAGTATGAGAGAGGAGAGAGAGAGAGGGGAGAGAGAGGAGAGAGAGAGAGGAGAGAGAGAGGAGAGAGAGGGGAGAGGAGAGAGAGAGGAGAGAGAGGAGAGGGGAGAGGGGAGAGAGGGGAGAGAGGAGAGAGAGGGGAGAGAGGAGAGAGAGGAGAGAGAGGGGAGAGAGGAGAGAGGAGAGAGAGGAGAGAGAGAGGAGAGAGAGGGGAGAGGAGAGAGAGAGGGGAGAGAGGAGAGGGGAAAGGGGAGAGAGAGGAGAGAGAGAGAGAGAGGAGAGAGAGAGAGGATAGAGAGAGGGGAGAGAGGAGAGAGAGAGGAGAGAGAGGAGAGGGGAGAGGGGAGAGAGAGGAGAGAGGAGAGAGAGAGGAGAGAGAGAGAGGAGAGAGAGGAGAGGGGAGAGGGGAGAGAGAGGAGAGAGGAGAGAGAGAGGAGAGAGAGAGAGAGGAGAGAGAGGGGAGAGAGGGGAGAGGAGAGAGAGGGGAGAGAGGAGAGAGGAGAGAGGAGAGAGAGAGGAGAGAGAGTATAAGAAAAAAGTAGGGGTAAAATAGTAATTAGATAATCTATAAGCTCTTTTCTAGTTCCAAAATCTATTGAAAAATAGCTTCTTCAAAACCATGGTTTCAAACCGAGGTTTTGCCCAAAATCAATTTTGGACGAAAATGGCTGTTTGGCAAAAAATTTTACAAACCGAGGTTTTGGCCCAAAATCAATTCTGGACAAAAATTGATGTTTGTGTGAAATTTTTTCAAACCGAGGTTTTGGCCAAAATTGATTCCCAGAAGTGGTTGCCAAACAGGCACTGAGAAGAAAAAGTATCTGAATGGTCTTTGTAAATTAAAATAAAATATAAAAGAAGGATATAAAAATGTAATGTAAAACTAATATAAAAATTAAGTTAAATTTAATAACATAAATAAAATAAAAATATTAAATTTGAGTCTTACGACTATATTTAGTGTGTGTTTGGATAGATTTTTAAAAAATGACTTATGAAAAAAAATAATTTTTTAGTAACTTTTGGAGAAAGACTTTTAGAAAAGAGTTTTATGAAGAAAAAAATTAGTTCTGAATAAATGAGTGTTTGAATAGTTATTACTAAAAGAGTTTTTGTAATTAAAAAATTATAAAAAATGGTATAATTTTATTAAAAGTATTATAGAGAGGAAGGGTGATGGAGAAAATAAAGGATAGAAGAGAAAAGAGAAATAGTAAAAAATATAGAAGAGAGAGGAGAGAGGAGAGATAACTGAAAAGATAAAAGAGAGATGAATGATAGTGAAAAAGATAAAGAAAATAGGAAATATGGTATAAGAAAAAGTAAGGATAAAATAGTAATTGAGAAGTTTATAAACTCTTTTACTATTCCAAAAGTTATTCTGACTAACTTAT
The DNA here is from genome assembly GCA_037074615.1 of Leucaena leucocephala. Taxonomy (NCBI): domain Eukaryota; kingdom Viridiplantae; phylum Streptophyta; class Magnoliopsida; order Fabales; family Fabaceae; genus Leucaena; species Leucaena leucocephala. The sequence goes on along the minus strand of CM073567.1, from coordinate 18,123,521 downwards.
CTAAAACTATAGTTTTAAACTATTATTTAATATATAAACTCTTTTAAATAAATATAATTATTTATTTTAAAATTTATTCAAATTAAAATTTGAATAAAAAACACTTACTTTAGGAAGGTCCGCCGTATTGCCATGGTCTGCAGCACACCGAATTTTCTTGCTGCTTTAGTTGTCTTTTCCTCGCAGAGCGGATTTTGTCGTTTCTTTTAATGAATGAATATTTAAATAAGATTTATATGACGCAAATGTGTTTGAACACGCAACGACAAATGTCAAAGTAAGGAAAAGAAAAATACTCCTTCCGTCTAAAAAAAATTGTTTTTTTTTTTAAGTTTTAGTTTAATTAACTTTGTATATTGAATTATTATCAAAATTATTTTTCAAATTTTTCACATTTTACATTTTAATTATAAATAATCACTTTTTAATTTTATTAATTAAGTAACCGGAGCTTATATTTAATATGGGACGAGGAAGTATGGCAGACAACGACAGTCCTCTTGGCTCCAGGCGATGTCGTTTAGCAACTTGCCTTAAAAGAAGCGAAAATAGCAAAGCGTGAGAAACAAAAAAAAAACATATTAAAAATAACGATAAATAGAAGCACCCACAAATTTTAAAATAAATATTTTTTTAATATTTAATATAAAATATATTTATCTAAATTAATTAGATTATATAAATTAATTAAAGTAGTTAATATAGTATAATTTTTCTTAAATATTTTAACTATTTTTTTAATTCCCTCATTTTCTTTTATTAGATTATTGTTGATAGAGCATATATAAAAGTAATTTATAAAAATATTAATAAATATGATAAATATATTTTATATTTAAAATTAATATTAACTTTTTAATTAAATTTTATATTAAGGATTAAAAAAGTATTTAATAATAAAATTTAATAAATAGTATTTTAGTAATATGCCAAAACTATCTGAACAATAAAAACAAACTTTCAATTCTAATTAAATCATACAACCAATTTTATCGTTGAAATTGTATTTTGAAGACATTAATAAATTACGTAGAACGTAAAATGGAATTTAATGAGCAATTTTTTTGGTTTTTGATTAATAAAAATACTTGAAGTATTTGTTTTAAAAGATCCAATTAAAAAAAAACTGAAATTATTACGGCAATTGGTAAGTGATAACGCATAAATCTTGGGTTAACCTTCGTGAACCATGAGTCGGTCTTCTTAGAATTATAGAGATTAGAGATATTTCTAACAACAAATCCTTGTGTCTTATTTGCCCATGTTTTATTTTGGAGTTTGTCTTTGTAAGGAGTTCTCTATGTTTCTCATATGTTTTAGATTGTTTTGTTTCAACAATAATCATATCCTTTGGATTAATTTTGATTATATTGGTCATTGGTTTATGTTTGCGATTATTTGCTTGACATTAAAAGTTTTTTTTATTAATTTTCTGTTGCTTTCTTCTCCTCCTATTAGTGCAGGGGTGTCTGGAGCTTCTTGTTTTGCAGTATAGGCACCAAAGATTGTGGACTTCTTTATAAAAAAAAATCTTCAAAAAGTTCTAAAAAAAGGTAGAGTTCATCCATAATCTAGAGATAAAATAAAATCTCTTTTATTTTTAGAGAATATTAATATCAGATAGGATGAACTGTTTATTACTCCCTAAAGATCAAACATATTCTAAATAATCGTATGTCTCACCCTTCACTGATTTAATATGAGTGAACTTCTTTAAAACTAGTCCTTATACTACCACTCTCTATCGTATTTTCTTTGATCATAACATGCAGAAATTGGTCATTGTCCTTTTCAATTCAATCCATGGGATTTAGATTATATTTGGCTTTACTTTATCTCTACTTTTTAGTGTCTTCTAGTTTAGTCTGATTGATATGTTTGTATCATTCTTCATTGTAATGAAATCTACTTCTCGGATGGAAAATAATTAACCTAATTTGTGAGAACCAAATATCATAACTCAAATACCCCAAGTAAACATGAAGGATCCCACAACCATAAAGACATAAAATATCCCACATTCAGCACAAATGATCGGAGGGCGTATATTAATTTTTATTGAAATAAAAACCAAAATATTAATAATTCTCTCATCAAAGACATGAATGATTCTTTTTTTCTAAAAGGAAAAAAAAGGACTTCCTTCTTATTTTCATTTAATTAAAAATATAATCCCTCCTAAGATTTATAAAGCAAAATATTTGTATCTCTCTCTCTAGATGTATTTAGTAAAATTCAAACATATATTCTCTTCTTTATAAAAATATAACATTATTTATCACCTAAACTTATAGCTAGCTTGATAGTTAAAAACTTCCTTCTTTCGTTCGAACTTAATTATAAGATGTGCAAGCTTTGGCGTCCTGGACAGAGTCCTATTCTTCAAAGCATGAATCCCGAGACCCAAGCGCGCGGACGCACGCAACACATATCCCTAGGCTCAATCTGGTCGTGTTTACTTTCAATGTCTACAGAAAATAAAGAACACAACATTTTAACTTCGAAATTGAAAGCATAACCCTTATTTTATTGGTGACATCCTTTCTATTTTTTCATGTCCGGGAAATGAAAAGAACTAAAGATGTTTTGGTCACCCCGCTTTCTCTGCTTTCTTCTGCATCTCTACTTGCTTTTGGAATCACAACAGACAAAATCAAAGCAATATCATATTCATATACTCCATCAGAATCTTTTCATTTGTCACTGAGCTGAGAATCAGAGAGAAGCTAAACCCAAAAGCGACGATTCCTTTGCACATTGAATTTTAATTCCCTGAAACATCTCTCAGTTATGACTAGAGTTACCCAAAGAAATTTGAACAAAGAGTAGAAACCATGTGTGAGAATTGGAGGAAATCAATTCAGCTTTCTCAACCTACAGAGTAAGACAGATCAAGATATGTTTTTTCCCTCCAATATCCCACTGATGCAGAGAAGATGCTTCTTAGATCTTCAGCATGCAATGTCCTGGGAATTATAGTCAATATTGCAAGAGTTCATAATTTAGTTTTCATGGCATAGCTATTGCAGTATTAGCAACTGTCAAAAGTTAACACTACAGATTAGGAAATTACATCCAGAAACACCATTCAATATATATAGTCATCATCAAACACCATGTAATTTCCATTCCTTCTTGATCTAGCCTCTCTGTCAGCCTGCACAAATAAATCAATATATTCATGTTAATATATAATATCACAATATGCTTGAATGAGCAGCATCCGTTGACACATTCTTAATTGAGAAAATTAATTTTTATATCCTTATAATTTTGACTTGTAACTCAGTTTCTAAACTTTAACTTAATACAATTTACAGTATGTTTAGTAAACTACCAAACCTAGGTTTTAAAAAGGTTTGGAGAAATTTTAAAACAAACAGTTATATTTGTTCAAAAGGACTTTTGGACCAAATTATGGTTTAAAATCAAAGTTTTAGATAAACTATTGAGACTAACTTATAGAACAGTAAAAGAACTTATGAACTAACTAATTACTATATTACCCCTACTTTTTTTACACCATCTCTCCTCTCTCCTCTTTCTTCTACATTCTCTCTCCTCTATCTTCTACACCCTCTCTCCTTTCTTTTTTACATCATCTCTCCTTTCTTTTCAAAACCTCTCCTCTCTTATTTCTTCTACACTCTCTCTCCTCTTTCATCTCTCTTCTACACCCTCTCTCATCTCTCCTCTTTCCTATATTTAATAATCATACCCTTTTTAGTAATTTATCAATAATAAAACTACTTTTGGAAATAACTATCCAAACACTCATTTATTTAAAACCACTTTTTTTATAAGTCATTTTTTAAAAACTGCCAAAAAGCCCTTTTTTTTCATAAGCCCTTTTAGCAAACTCTTATCCAAACGGACCCTTAATCCTGGATTTTAATTCAATATAATTCAGTTCTTATAGTTTGACCATTTAAAATAACCCTACATTTTAAAAAATAAAATTATATATTTCATTAAGTTTAGAGACTAAAGTATTAAAGGTTTGAAACTATAGAAACTAGCATAAGTTAAAGTTTAGGGACTGAGTTTTAATAAAGTCAATACTATAGGGATTAACCTATATTAAGTTAAAGTTTAAGGATTAAGTTATAATCGAATCAAAACTATAGGGATCAAAAAATTAATTTTCCCTTCTGAATTTGCTCCAACAAAATAACCATGTGACTCAAGCAATAGAGACCGTAATCTTTCACTTCATTTAATTTGGCCAGAACGTTACCAAGGACTAGAATTCTTGCCATTAACCATATGGGTTTTCTTTTCCTTATCTCTTCCACTTCATTTAATTTGGCCAGAACGTTACCAAGGAGTAGAATTGCTAGCCATATTCAGGTATCTATTAATACCAGCAAGTTGAATAGTCCCCTAATTTTGCAGCTTTCCTTACACTCCACAGTAAAATATTGGACACTAATATGCTTACCTTGTGAATAAGTCTCTCAAATGCTTCTGTTCCATGCTCCTCCATGTATCTCTCAGCAGCAGTTAGAACATCATCCTGTTTGCCAAATATGTCCTTCTTACGTGGAAAATACCACATTTGATAAGCTTGAGGAATTTGGGGCATTTGTGGGTTCATGTAGAAGGGCCTAATATAGTGCTTATAAACATGTGCTGCCCCATTGAAATGTGGAAGCACCAACCAGCAACTGAGAATCAACTTGGCATAAGGCCAAATAGCAACCCTGAAAGTAGCAGCTTGATTATTACACTCCAGAAATAGAAATAGCAATGAGGACTTCCAAAACTTGCAAGTTGCAACCAAACGAAAAACAAACAACCTTACAGAATACTAAGTCATGCTCATTTTGCTTATTTTCCCCCTTAAAGGGAAGAACCCATGAAAAGTTCGATTCAATCACTCATATCATCATATCAGTCATGATGTGACTCTTTAAACAACAAACTAACACTTGGCATTTTCTCAAGTAAAAAAGAAAATAAAAGTGTTCCTGCATTTCAATTTTCAAGCACAACTCAAGCAATAGCAACCAAACTCATATCATAAACAGGGGAAGCTTACGCTTCAAGAACTTTGGCAAATATGAGCTCAAAGAGTGTGATCAAGGAATAAAGAACCCAATAGGTGAGCCATTGTTGATCATCAGTAATGGACCTGGTCTCTATAGCCTTAATCGAAGCATGTCTGTCAGGAACACAAAAAAAAATGGCGTGAAGAGAAGACAAACCACATATCAAGTTAGGGCATCACATTGCTTCACAGTAATGGCAAAAAATGCACAAAATAAAAAGCATACTTACAAAGGGTATACCAGGGTGACTAAAGGCCTGGGAACAGAAAAAAGGAAAAAAAAAGAAAAGAAAAGGCAAACAAAGAATGTAACTAAGTTCAGTGTGATTCACAGCAAAATGCCCAAAGAGCTAAAGAGGAGAAGGGACTTACAGTAAAAGAACATCTAAATTATTGGCGATGACTTGGAGCAAATTGTTGCCAGAAGCGCCCATGTCTTGCAATGGTTCTCTGTTTATTTTCTGCAGAACTGAGATGAGGGTTTAGCGGAGAGCAGACATGGAGATGGGGACGCGAGATACAGTGAGTGAGTGAGAGAGAGAGGTTCGAAAATGAGCCCAAAAGGTGAGAAAGGAAATGCGAGAAAGTTGGCAATGGGGTCCCTGGAAAAAAAATGATTTTTTTGGGAGCATCTTTCTTGCTCTGGAAATGAGGCACCGAAATTTTCATTTTTTCTTTTTATGGCTCGTTGTCGGGGGCCATCTCTAGACATATTTCTTTTATCAGATTTCATCACTGATAGAGTCATAAAAGAAATATAAATAAGAATAATATAATTTTTTGTCATATAATTATGGCTAAGGTCTTGCAGTTTTTTAATTGTTATTAGACATAGTATATATGCTATATTAATAACATATCATAGTCATATTATTGACAAGTTATCTTATATAAATTAAAGTTAAATAATTTTAATGACTAACTTGAAAATAACAGAGACAGTAACTCAAGTTGACTATATACTTTAAAGATATTCCTTTTCAAGTCTTAATTATAGGATAAAATTTTAAAGCTCTATTTGATCTTAAATATATAAAATAAAGACGTGGTAATTTTTTTAAAAAAAATATTTCCCAGCACTAATATCATCAAATTGTTGGGGGATACTTTTAATTCCTAGACATATTTTATTGTCTTCATTAATTTTACTAAACAATAAATTTTTTTATATATAAAAACTTTAAAAAAAAGAATTAAGTTAATCTATAATTTAATAATAAGGTAAAATCTTCCTTTAAAATTGAAAAATCCAAGGATATTAACCACTAGAATATAAAATTTTTTTTGGACAAAATTTTTTTTTTAAAAAAATTAGCCTCATCTACTATTTAAAAATCTTTTATATAAAATCTAAAATCTTCTATATTACGTGGACTTACCTTGGGCTTTTTGGGCTCTTGTAGTTGCAGATTATTCATCCATGTTTGGATTCCCCTATCCTCGTTTCTTCAAGCATCCACGAAGGACCAACCATGAATTCCACTCTATTTTTCACTCACAAAAGTACCAGTACTTCGTTTTTTAAAATCCCAGCAACAAGAAGTAACAACGTAACATGAGGTTATAATATAAATTGAACCCATGGCTTCTGCCTTTAAACTGCAAAATCATTGGCCACCAGTACTTCTTTATATATATATAGAATAACATCCCTAAATTTTCTATATTCTTCTCTTTTTTTATTTAATCAAATATATCTCTAAATCATTTTGGATTTGAGACTAATCTCCTTTTAATATTTAGAGTGTAAAAGATTTTTATCTATCCTAACAAATATATTTCTTGATATTTAAATTTATGATTCTCCTTTTTAATTATAAAGGTGAGGCCGTTTATTACCTTAACGTAATTTTTTAGTATTTTAGATTCTTGTTTTGGATCAATGGCTAAATGCTTATTCAAATTAAACTCTAAAACTAACGCAGGGAAAAGAAGAATCATTGTACATGTATAATTCCAAATACAAAACCCTAATTCATCAATGAGTATTGGTCCCTTCCACTAAGTTTCCCACAAATATAATATCATCAAGTAGCTCTCCAGCTGTACCTTTGTAAAATTGAATGCATCGTATCATCACCTTCCCAATAGTACTCTCTAAGCTCCGAAATATTTCTGCCCATTGATTATACCACCTTGATATGGGACCTGAATCAAATATTTTTAGGCTGCAGATTAATTATGAATGGAATAAAACGGGAAAATTCCATCTGGGATTTAACAAATTATTGAAGATATATATATATATATATGATTGTGGTTACGTACGTACGAAGTAAAACCTAAGGAGACAGTAGTAATAAAGTGAAAATCGTTACATATGCAGTAAAAATAATTAATAATGCGGTAGTTACACCAGAGATGAATTATTAATGGGGTTAGGACCCACGTTCTGATAAATGGATGTGTTGAGCCTTGATGAGTTTCTGTTTGTATATGAGAGTGTGTAACAAGATTGACATATAAAAGGGATGGGTATCTTGTGCAGAATACTGGCCAACTGCTGTACGGCACCCCAAATTAATGCTATATGCAAACCTAACAAAATATTTCTGAGTTTTTTACACTCTGATATTTTGAACTCATTTTCCTCAAGGTTATAGTAAGACAACATTGACTTTTTGGATGCATACGCAAGGGAATCTTTAATTTTCTTCCATTTGAATTAAGGTCTATTACATGAGCTAAATTTTCAACTCTCAAAAAGCAACATTGGTATGGTTCCACTTAGTTCGAGTTACAATATTTGTAGAGCTATTATAACTCTTAAGTGTCTAAGTTTACGCTTGAGCGTAATAGGCTACTCTTAAATTGTATAGTGACCACTTTTTCCCAATCTTTTTTCTCTATATTTTACCCCCTACCTTTTTTCGTAATTTACCTATTAAAAAAGTCATTATAATAATTATTTAAATATTTATTTCTTCATAATAATTTTTTTCAAAAACTCTTCTATAATCACTTTTAAATAAATATTTTTTTATAAGCTATTCTCTAGAGAAGTTAAATCAGATGGCCTTTATTAGGCCTTCATCTATCATATGATGTTTGAAGCCATATTATTAGATATTTTCTGTATTCACATAAGCTTAAGCTATTGTGTTTAAGCAAAACCATGTCATCCCTTTTTATCTGTTATAAGTTGAAACTTCACAACTGAAGCATGGCTTATAAGTTTAAGGGATTCCCTCACCCAACAAGTTAATTTTTTGAGATTGTGCTCTCTGTTTAAACTCGTGTTTATAACAAAGGTGCTTCAATTGAGAGGTTGAAGTTCATGGAGAGTACTACCCACAAAGAGTTTTGACAGTGAAGTGTTGTGGTAAAGCATGGTTTATAAATTCAAGATACCATTTCTCTCATCCAACACTATCCTCATGTTTGCCAAAGAGGTATCTACTAAACATTCTGGGGAGACTTAGTTTTCAGAATGGAAATTGTACTGTGATGTGCGAGTGGGAATTCTATTTTAGGGTCCATCACGCATGTTTCGTACCAGAAGTAGTATTTGATTCATAAATATGATTTCATTTGAAACCCATACTTTTTTCTTCATATTTTGCACTACAAACTAATTAAACACTGACGATCCTAAATTGAAAAAGATGTGAAGAAAATAATAAAGTAGTGCGCACATAGAAAAATATTACAAAGCTGTAAGAAGATAACTTGAAAATTCGCCGTCATCACCAGTAAATTAGAACTTCTGAGAAACGCGTCTTTGAAATATGGCATGTAGGGCTTGATAACGTTTGAATTTATATATAAATTACTGTGAGAGAAAAGATTTAATTTGTCACAGTCAAATAATAAAATATTAAAAGAAGAAGCTAAAACAGTGAAAGAGTTTTTCACTTTCCATATGTAAAGACGTGTCTTAAAGAAAAACATATATACTGGTGCCACAGCTGCCTATAGCACCCCCTTGCCTTTGTGTTCCTTCTCCAGGTCAACTTTTCAAGTCCGAAGCCATGCACTTTATGCATGGACGTCACTCACGCACACTTTATATAATGGGTAGGCAAACTGAGGTGAAGTAGTTACTACCAGAACCAAACAATCAGTCGAAGCTGCGGTTGGATAATTGTCTAGTTAAAATTGAACCAATCATAATTAAAATAATATAATTTCCTTATTAAGATTATACAAATATTATATATATAACTATGGAAAAAGTAATGTTTAAATTAAAAAACATTAATTTACAAGTAAATAAAATATTACATAATTCAATAAAATAGAATTACTCAAGCATAAATATGATGGGCTGCCATTATATATTTTCTTTTTTAAACTCAACAACATTGTTCTAAGTCCAGTAAGAAAAAAAATATACAAAAATTCAACCTGGTCAATCCACCTAATCTGTTGAGTTGCACTGGTTAATCTTGAGTCGTTTATTTCTCAGCTCAGTTGATTGACTTAATTGATTTGTTTATTTCTCTACTAGACTGATTGGGTTTCAATACAAGAGTTACTAGCAGCAGCAACAGCAACAGCAACAGCAACAGCAACAGCAACATACACTACAGGTGTATCAGCCCCTCTCTCTATATAAATGAATATGAAGTGTCAAGCTAGCTAGCTAGTTGCTACATAGTTGTTTACATGAGAGAGAGAGAGAGAGATGAAGGTTGTTGTGGATGTATTTTAAAGGAATATGGCCAAAGCTCATGGGGCTCACCACCTAACCTGATAAGCTTAACACCCTCAATTCAAACTCTCTCCCTCCATCATCATTCTCCTCTTTCGTCCCCCCATCTCTATCTCTCTTGGTCCCTAGCTACGTACCAAGTACAATCATCCATATGATTCGCTCTCTCTACCTAGCATCATTATATATACATATATTCGCATTATTATTCATTCTGCAGTTTCTCCAGAACTCTCTGAGGTACCAACCACGTCACAATAATAATCAAGCTCTAATTTATACTCCCATCATCAACCTCTATTAAGCTCTTATGTGTGTGTGTGTATCCTCCTGGTTTTATATCACTGGGATTATTATATAAACATGGGCATATATGCTAGCTTAACAGAACTGAGGAGAGCTATATAGTGCATTGATAGACGGCAAAATCCATAAATTAAATCACTTTGTGAAGAGAAAACAAAGCTGGAGCAAAACAACTAGCTAGCTGTTGAAATATATAAGTTTCTTCTCAAACCCTAGCTGATACCATGCTCTGTAAACACCAAAATAGAATATTAAAGCAGCAAATCAAACTTGCGGCTGTACTTGCAAATGGACATAATAGAAATTTAATTATATATATAGGCTCGGAAACCAATACATATAAATATATATAGGAGAAGCACACTAGTTGTGATAAGTAGTAGAAGATAAGAGAGAAGCTAATATTAATTCATACACCTGTTACTATTTGATCCTCATCATCATCTTTTATTATTCCTGATCAGGAATGCTCACCTCCTCCGTGCCAAGTAATTGCCGGAGACTCCGAACACCGCTCGCCGGAATCTGCCTGTATGCATTTAGGGCTGCAAGCATGCCTAAGTTGCTTTCATTCATACCACCACCCATCAGAGCCATTGGAGAACCAAAATTCCTAAAATGAATCCCACTGCTAGGCATGGCTCCTCTATACGTGTTACTATAATTACCAACCGAAGGAATTGCCCATATGGGATCGCCACCACTACTGCTTCCGCTGTTTCCGTTGTTGCCGCCACTGCTGCCTATGGATTGGTTGTTTCCGGCAGGGCTACTTACCATCCAAAACGTCATCGGAACTGAGGAATGACTTGCCGGAATTGAGCCTGTACTGGATTGTAACAAATAACTTCCCATCTGACTATGTGGTAGTTCTTGTTCTGGTGACCGTCTCTTTTTCCCTAAACATCCTTCGGTTTCTGTTGTCGTTGATTCAAGGCCACCACCTCCCACGCCGCCAGTTTCTTCCCTGGGCTCTTGCTTTGATAGTTGTAACATGGCATTCACATTGCTCGCAGAACTGAAATTATTCATCGAAGAATTCTCGGAGAAGGAGGAGGAAGAAAACCCAACGGCGCCGGCACCGGGGAACAAGATCCTTCTGGAATCATCCACCACCGTGTTTCTCAACTGCAACGATGTAGAAAACAAGCTGGGACTGAAGTAATTACTATAACTATTACCCCTGAAGTATTGCGACGGCGCCGACATAGTCGAGCCGGAGCTGCGGAGCGAGATGTTAAGCGAAGTGAAATTGGCGGGAATGGTCCCAGTCCCGGTGGCGGCGATCACGGCGGGTTCCGCCTGCTGGAGCAGCCACTCGATGGTCTCACCGTCGGACTTATGTCCGAGCTCCCTGGTAAGCTGAAAAACTCTAGCAGCACAAGCTGCCGGCATGCGGATCCGACGGCCCCGACCTTCCACCTTGGTATGCCTGTCCTTCGTGGAGGTTCTCTTCGGAGGCGGCTTCTTGGATTGGTCGGCGAGCTGGAGGTTATTATTGGGTCGGTTCGGGTCAACAAAGCCAACTTTCGCTACAGTTGCATCCTCATCCTGCTGTCGCTGTTCACCATTTTTCTTCTCCAACAGTTGCAGAGGGAAATTGGGTCTGCGGATCCCATTAGAATGATGATCTGCCTCCTCCATGATCATATATGATCTGAAAATATACAAAAGCTGAAGAAAGGAAGATTTTTTTTTTTAAAAAAATAATTTTACATATAAAATAAAGTGGTGGGGTGTTTCTTTGCTGTGAGCTAGGTACTGAAATCTACAGGTGAAAATCTTGGTGGGTGACCCTGATGAGGAAGATAAGTGGGTCTGTGTCTTCTTTGTGGAGCATGGAAACTGCTCTGTGATGGGGAACGAGCTGGCCGGTGTGGCTGCTGAGTTGTGTTCTCTCTCTAAAAGTCGTCTAGAGAGAGAGTGGGGGATGAGGATGACAAGCTTTAAGCAACAACAATAATGAGTAGGAATAATAAGGAGTCATGCCAAATTTGGAAAAGCAACCAAAATAAAAGAAAAAGTCTCATATGACATATATGTTTTGATTTGGCCAAATTAATCACTTTATTTATTCTTAGTGTATAATTAATCCACTAGGGTATATTTTCGTATCTCCTAATAAATATATTTTTTAAAATTTATATTTATATTTTTTTATAAGATGAAATTAATTATTGTCTCACCCAATAATTATATGTGATATTTTTTTAAGTACTATATTTTAATTTTATGCATGAGTTATTGCTTTAATGAAAGAGTTAAACTTAAATTAAAACTATTTTTTGACGATATAAATTAATACATGGATAATTATTCATCCTTATTTAACGGTACTCCATATATTAAAAATAAAATGTTATATGTTCCTATTAATAAAAAGTAGAGTGAAACCTAGGGATTTATATGGAGTTAAAAATAAATTATTTGTTGATAGTTTCTACATTGAAGTTATATGCTATCAGAAAGTAACAGATAAAGTAAAAGAAAAATTTTATCGTATTACTATAAGATCAGTAATACTTTATAAAAGTGAATACTGGGCTTTAAAAGGACATCAAAAGTATAAAGTTAGGGTAGCTAAGATGATGATGTTGAGATGGATGCGTGGGTACATAAAAAAAGATAAGATTCATAATGAACATATACGGGGAAGAGTTGGAGTGACACATATTGAAGAGAAAATGGTAGAAAATTGTCTCAGGTGGTTTGGATACGTACAAAGAAGGCTCAGAGATACGTCGATAAAGAGTGTGGATTAAACAGTTTAGACGCCGGTTAAGAGGAATAGGGGAAAGCTAAAGAGAATGTTCAAAGAGATTATTGAACGGGATCTCCTGATCAATAACCTATTTAGGGATTTAATTTTTGATATAACACAATAATATTATATAATCTATATAACCAATTTTATTTGATAAGATAAAATTTATTATTATTTTTCACACTTTTATACGTGTAACGGATTTTTGGTATACGTTAAATGATGGTAATTTGGACCCACGGCAAGATGTTTTCCCACCTTATTAATTCATGGTTATAAAAACCATTATGTTACATGCCGTTCTTTTTAAGAACTATATTATAGTATTCTTCCCTGAAAAAATACAATAGCACCGACTTTTTCAAGAATTAATAAATGAGTGTAATATTTTATTGTCAAGGTGAATTTAATCTTAATAGAGTTATTTTGTAGTCTCACATTGAAAATTATCGACACCCTATAAAGCCACCTTAACTAATTTATAAAATAGAAAAATAAATTTCACTTTTTAATATATATTTTAATTGAAATGTTGCATTTGAATATAAATATAAATTATATTTTATATATTTATATTTTTTTAAATAATTCTCTATTGTTATTCTATTGATAATAATTAAGTAAGAGAAGAATGGAATAAATTAAAAAATTAATTATTATATTATAAAAAAATATTCCTTAATTAACTAATATAATTATTTTTTAATATAATTAAATTAATTAAATATTATTGAAATGTTATTGTTGATAAAGATGAATGTGATTGTTATAATTTTTTTTATAATTTTTTTAGGCTTTATTTGATGATTGGATGTTTGAATTTTGAACTTTAAAAAGAAAATTCATATGTTAAGAATAATAAGTTTGATGGATAATTATAATTCGAATGTAATATGGGGTGGGCGCGTCACAGCTGTAAGATCGAGCTGGACCCGACAGCTCAATTAATTATTGTTCATGTTGGATACTTAAAACACATCAGTTTATTATATTTTTTAATTATAGTATTTAAAAAATTATCATAATTTTTAAATATTTAAATTTATATTTTAGAATAATTAACAGTTCACTTTATTTGATATTAATATCATTTAAAAAAAAAAAAAAACTTCAACCTATTATTAAATTGTATATGAATATAATATTTTCTTAAAAAATATTTTTACCAACAAGATTATTGTTTTACTTAAAAATAATGGTTTATAAAATAGCATACAATGTTATATACTTTTTGATGGCATCTAATCATATAACCTTTTTTGTAGTTATAAAAATTTTAGAGAGAAATTGCACTGATCACTCATGATTTAAAGGTAGTGATAAGTCTTTCTTTCTCTTATATAATACTAATATCAGATAAGGTGAACCGTTAATTATCCTCAAATATAAATTTAGATATCTAAAAATTAGGATAAGCGTATGCTAATGTTATTTTTCATATATATTGAACTTTTGATATTATTTTCCAATTACACTAAGTATCCTATTTATATTTATAGTTTAGGATATTTAATATAATATAAATAAGAGGTGATAGAAGTATAAAAAAATAACATCAACTACTATAAATAAAATTGTAGTGTTGGATGCTACTAAAAAAATAATAAGGGGTTAGATGCTACTGTATCATTTATAAAATCCAACATTTCAAAACACAAGACATCTTGCATAGTTCTGATAATCAGTCATAACCTTTTTCTTTTTTTTTAAATGACTATCGGAATATATTAAAATTACTTACTCTCTCTCCAGTTTTGTTTATTATAAGGTATCTCCAATCATCCTTATGGAAATTGAGTAGAGGTGGATATTGTCTATATAAATATATATATATATATATATATATATATATGAATTTACCCCGATTTAATTTAAGACTAAGAATAACATTTTGAGATGGAAAAAGTTGCATTCAACTTTAGATGCGGGCAGTTTTGAAAAACAATATGATTGATACCCTACTTAATATTATTTTTCTAATTCTATTTATAAAATAAAAGAGAGAAAATATGTTTATCTTCTTATAAATCATATTATTAAATTTTTATATGAATATGTAATTTGATTATTGAGTACACTTTGTTATCATAATTAAGGTGTGATGCATATTAAATAGAAATAAACTTAAAAAAGTTATTAACTTTTAAAATAAAATTAATAAAATTTATTTTTTTTAATTTTAATAAAATATGATAAAAATAATTTTTAAATATAGTTTTGTGACTCACTGTCTAAATAGTATACAGAAAAAAATACTTCCTAGCTAACAACGAGTTAATAATTAATAGAATTAAAAGTGGATAAAGTTTAAAAAATGAAATATTAACTACTTAATTATGTTTATTATTATTGGTCGATGATGTATTTTAGTTAAGTAAAGATATACAATAATATTTAAAATGGAAGTATTACCTTAAAAAAATAGAAAATGAAGCAAAGCTGATTGGAGAATTAATTAATGAGAGCTAAGTCAGGTGGGGGATTCCTAATTACTTGGAGAAGCATGCCCATAATAGTATTTTGAAAGTGTTATATAGGTTTTACCCTCAAGACCGACCGACCAAAGCATTTAACCAAAGGAAGGAAGGACGTACGTACGGTTGGTTTTGTTTTGTAAATCAGAGGCAATTATATTTGCTGTGTGCGCTGTCTCTCTTGCTTTATATATGGACCCAACGACACCGTCACGTTCCCACTCTGAAAAAAAAACCCTTATTTACTTTGCCACCCATTTCCCCTCCTTCTCAGCTCAACCTCCACTTTCTTCTTCTTTTTACATTATTTTTTCTCTGTCAACGTCTCTATTAATAAAATATATTAAATCTAGATACTCAAAAATTATGATATCTTATTAAATATTATGATTATAATAATAAAATAATATTTTACAAAAATTAAATATATTTTAAATAATAATATATCTTATTTTTTTATTAGTTAAATTTATATATTATATGTAATTGTTATTAATCTTTTAACTGAAATGTGGTTGAGAGAAGGGAAAAGACTAGTAGTACCTGTGGGTGATGATGACAAAGGTGTAATGTGCAAAGTTAGGTCACATGTTATGCGTACACACACACAGAGACACAACTTTGTGGGAATGTTGGGGGGTTAAAGGGATTCCTTTTTAATAATTGAATTTCGTCAGTCTCATATCTTCATTTTCAAACCTCCAAATCTAACTTGGATTTATTTTTTAAATAAATATTATCATCTCACTATGGCGATTGTATTCTCAATCATTCTAAGGTTAGCTGCACCATACGCCACCTAGCTTCTCATTTTTCACAATTATTAGGGTCATGGGCTTTTCCTTTTATTTTATATCAATAAAAATTATTAATAACAATCTTAAATATTCTCACACCTAAAAATATCATCAACTCTCTCATTAAAAATCTATACAAAGTTATTATTAAAAAGAAAAAAAATATACATGATAACTTTCATACAATGGTTGACGAAGACGAAAGAAAAAACAGATGGAATGACAGCTTGGAATTGCACAATTCCCAATCCAAGAAAGAAAAAGAAACTTTAATAAAATTATAAAATTTATTTAAAAATTTAGATACTAACTCATTTTATTAAATATAATTTAATATTTAACTATATATAAAATAAAAAATATTTATATATATTATAAACATTGGATAAGAATTGTATCATCTTAAAATAAGTTATATCTATTTAAAAACCCGAGTGCTTAATATTGTGCAATAAAATTTGCAAGGAAGAGTTTTTAAAAATATTCACGCCTTACATCCTATCAATGTCATGTTAAGAAGAGAATTCCTGTCTCTTATAAAACAGTGTAGCAATTAGTTGTATCCTTGCAAACTTGGTTTGCTATTTATCATCCACGTATAAAAAATATTGACACTCTTTTTAATTTTTATTATTTAATTAAACTAATTTTTTAATTAAAACTAAATTTTACTTTTTTAAAAAAATATATTATATTTTTTAATCTTCTTATATTAATCTACTAATATTTATATTCATTATAATTAATTAATTTATTTAATATATAAAAAATTTAATTAATTTTTATATTAATGATCATGGAGTATAAAAATTTATTAATTATTTTATATAAATTAAAAAAATAACTTAAAATTAGTTAAATATCAAAAGCTTCTACAATTTGCTAGATCATCCTTAATGAAGTAAAAAAAAAAAACTTAACCGGAAGAAATAAGGATATTTTTTTTAAAAAATGGTATAAACAATTCACTAAATTTTGTATAAAAAGGACGATGAAACAAGTGGGATAAAAAATATAATAAGAAGAAAAAAAAAGTGAAAATGTAGAGAATTAAAAAATGAAAAGCGAAAGAGAGGAGGTGAGAGGACAGAGTAGACCATAATGAGAGAGAGAGGCCCTTCTTTTAATGTTTATAATGTTATATTAGCAATAGCCCTGCCACTTCACTGCCCTAAAAGTAATGCACTCTTGGGGTACACCCTCCTCTTCTCCCATTCCCATCTCCTTTATATCTCTATTTTAATTCCTGTCAAACCCCCGTCTGTACAAAACTTACGTGTTGCTTTTCATAAAATATTTTATTTGATTGCATATACACACGTAATTTAGAAAAAAAAAAGTATGATAAAAGAAATTGAATTCTTATCTTCATGATTAAAATAAACTTATCAACAAGCTCTTTTGCATAAAATTGATACAACATTCTATTACTTTAAATATATATGAAACAGACAGGAAGAAATATCTTTTTTAGAAAGTATATCATAATAAGGATCATAAGCTTTTTTTCATAACATTTATCAAATTTTATTACCAAGTTTTTAATTCTAAAATTTATAGATATCTCTCCTATGATATATATCTTCTATAATAATTAAACTGAAAAGATAAAAGAATTTAGCGAGATTTTAAACTATTAAATTAATTTAATATTAATTAAGGATTAAAGACAATATAATAACAATATATTTATTTTTCTTCATAAGCACCTGATAATATCCTGGTAAATCTCTCAAAGAATTATAGATCAGAGTAATTTATATTGGGATATGATAGGATCCATTTGAACAGAAACCCTACCATATAACATGCTGTTGCATTGTCAAAGAATCCAACCCATAACCTTTACTTAAACCAAAACAATTCCTACGTGTTGATTCAACATCCGGATATTCATTATGATATGATGGAGCGTTGTGAGGAGAGAATGGATGAAGTTGAGTTGAAACGAGAAAGTAGCTTAGGGTGATGTATATCTGTCGATTCAGTTGGGGACAGAGGAGTGAGTGAGTGAGTTGTAGGCCATCGACGTGGTCAAGTGCAGCACCGTTAAGTACCATATCCAACTTCATAAATGAGTCAACATATTGTATTGTTACACAAACTAGACTTATTGGCTTCTTCATTCATTTTTATTATATTATTGCTCCTTTCTCTCCATTTATTTCTCATATATACATATATACATGCCAACGACTCTCTGCCTCAAAATTAATTACCCTCATTATCATATATCATCGTTCAAATCTTGTCATAGAAAAATTCATATTCCAATATCATGCTCTAACTGATTTGATAGTATCGGATATTAGATAATAAAAAAAATGATGCCTTTTGTGAAATTAATAAGAGAGAGAAGTAATGGGAAGTTTGATGTAATATGCAAAAGATAGAAACAAAATCTAAATATCACAAAAGTTTTAAAATAGAATTGTCATTGGATTGATATTTTGTAATTATGCCATGGTATACTATATTATGTTGCAATTGAAGAGACTTGCTTCAAGTTTTTTTTTTGGTTAAGTACATGTATCCTATTATTGGGAAGTACTTCTGTTCGAAAGACTATTAGGCAATTTGTTCAAGTTGCTTCAAGTTGAAGAAAGTAACTTAGATGAAGCATTAATCAGGATGTTCACTTGGGAATGGCAATTAAGTCAATGATGTTTGAATTGTAAATGGTGTACTTTAAATATGTGTTTTAAGTTAGAGAGAAAGTAGGTGATAAAGTGACAAAACTAGTCATAATAATAGCAAAGGCTGTCATATCTTATCCCATTTTACACAATTCAACTTATTTCCTCTTGTGCGGCTTTGTGAATAATCTTCTTATAATCAAATCACTACATATTATCAACGGGGAGTTGATCTAAGTAATAAGTGATTTGATATTGTTTAAACAATATCTTGAGTTTGAACCTTAGCGTATGAAAAAAATTCTCGTTAGAAGATTTATCCATCATAATCAGGAACACGACACGAATAAGATCCAGATACAGTCGGGATAAAACTCCGGTGAATTGGGTAAAAAAAAAATTCATCAATACATATTACACAAATAATACCTACAATAAATATAGATATTTGAGTGTTCAAAAAGTAGTTGAAATGCTTTATTGCAAAAATTTCAAAACTTCAAAATAAATCAGAAATGAATCCTGAACTTATTGAATATCAATCAAATTGCCAGAGTGCCAGGATTTTTTTTTCATTGATTTAACCAGTTTTTGATCAATCTATCTTCAATTGCTGTCAATGGTTTAATAATCAAACCAGAATAACAACAAATGCGTCAATTTTAATGTTTGACTAGATGATGCGTACCATTTTCCTCAAATATGAACCAGACATAAATATAAAATTTTAAAAATATTTATTATCTTTTTTTTTTAAAAAAAAATAAAAGTATGATATCTAACATGTTTATGTTATCTTTTATTAAAAAATTGCATTAACCAACAAGCTATTTTGAGAAGATAAGAGGCCTCACCTCCATAAAGATAACATATTCAAAATCAGGGAGGCATGCCACACTTATTAGAGGATATGAGAATCATTTTCTCACTAAGCCTTAAAAAGGATATCCCTTAATTAAATAAAAAAGGTACATAATTTTTTGTTGTTGTTGTGATTTTTCAAAAACCTTAGCCACTTGAGAAGTGAGAAATGTGTTGTTTTTTTAACCAAAATGAAGAGAAAGATGGGAACAAGCTAAGCATGGACAGAAACAAAGAAGCTTCCCATTAACAGAGCAGGTCGGCATGGGAGAATTTGGTGTATTAAATCTGCATAATTTTTTTCTTTCATCTTTTTATGAATGAAGATAATAAAGTTGCTTTTCCTGATATTAGTCATGAAACTGATTGGTCTATTGTGGACAGATATATCATGTCTTAAAGTTTCCATGGTTCTACAGAAACAGAATTCAATTGTTTTATTTTTTTCAAGAGAAATAGTATTATGTTCAATCCCTGTGGGTTTGTGGCAATAGCTGTGTAGAAGATTGAGCAATGATTTGATGTTGATTGCTCACCAATAATTTCCAGCAGCTTTCTTTACAGTCACAATGTGTGTGAAAACATGTGTCCTATGAAGACACCCATATCGTAGTTTTTTTTTTTTTTTTGGGTTGGCCCCACAAGCCATGATTTTCAAACTTTGTTTGAGTGCCTGTTGCCACGTGGTTGACTCTTCTTCTTCAGTGGATTGGCCACTTGCAGTAGCTTCTACCTGTAATCCATTGTCAGTTGGCACGGCTCTTGTATTCAAAGAAATTGGTTTCCTCAAATAGAATTTTCCAATATATAAGAATCTCTCGAATTCTCTCTTCTTGAATTCATGTAATAAAATTTAGCCAATCACACGTTGTCATGATGGCACGAACCTTCCTCAAGAACAGGAGGTCGCAGGTTTGAACTTGCAGGAGTCATTTGTTAATATCTCAACAATTTTACTTGAGTCATTTGTAAATATATTTTTTAATTTAAGAACAAGTCAAACATTAATAACTTAAGGTTCGAAAAGAGTTCAAATTCACAACCTCTTATTTATAGTTCCAGAGGAGCTTTAAATTTTGATACTATTAGGGTTACAAGACCATTGACATCCCTAAATATTGTTAGAAGCGCTTTTTGAGCTGCAAGGCTTGTCCAAATCATTTAAAGGTCATGATTGAATTAGTTTTTAGATAATAAATTTTAGAAATAATAGATTTTAAAAAATAAATTTTATGTATATTTGACATGTAGGTTATAAAATTAATTTTAGAGGTATAACCATGATTTTCTTAATTTTTTTTCAAACAATCCTTAAACGTGAAAAATCGATTCTTGCATTGAAACCCTTGTTTTAAGGATAAAATCATGGTTTCAGTATAATCTACCTGGTACAGCTGAAAGCGTCTATAATTTAGCATTTATTACACACTTCACTTTTGTCATAAGCGGTTACACACTTTACAAGCTACAGTACATTGTAGGTTTATTAATAATTCAAATTTTATTTTAAAAAAGTAAAAACAAATACTATTTAAAATCTAAAATTTTAATTTTTTATTTTAAAATTTTGAGGAAAAGATAAATTTATCAATGAAAATTATTATCTTCTATATTTTTTGACAGTCATCTAAATTAGTTAACTCTAATAAAATTTTCAGTGAGAAAAAAATTAAAATTTAAGTGAATATTGTAAATTTTTACCTTACTCAAATACATATATATAAGTATTATTTTATAACATTTAAATAAAAAAATTTAAAATCAAATTTATTCTTTATATAATTATCATATTATGGAAAAATGATTCTGCTACTACTCATCCAAACATCTTCAATTTTTAAAATCACTTTTTTCCCATAATCTATTCTTCCAGAATCTATTCTTCCCAAAATCTATTCTCTAAAAGCTAATCCAAACACACCCTTTGAAAAGAATATATTGTGGAAAGAATAGATTACAGGAAGAATATATTTTGGGAAGAATAGATTCTGGAGAATAGATTTTGGGAAGAATAGATTTTGGGAAAAATAGATTTTAAAAATAGAGATGTTTAGATGATTAGTAATAGAATCACTTTTTATATTAATAAATTACCAAAAAGGGTATGATTTGATTAAAGTATGAGTGAGGAGAGAGGGTAAAGAATAGATAGGAGAGGGGAGAGAGTGTGAAGAAGAAAGAGGAAAGAAAAGACAGTGTAAAGAAGAGAGATGAGAGAGGAGAGAGAAGAGAGATATGAGAGGTTATAAGAAAAAAATAGGTGTAAAATAGTAATTAGATAATCCATAAGCTCTTACTGTTCCAAAAGTTATTTTCAGTAACTTATTCAAAACCATGATTTTGGTCAAAATCAATTCTGGACAAAAATAGCTGTTTGTTTTAAATTTTTTCAAACTGAGATTTTGGCCAAAATTAATTCTTAAAAACTGTTGCCAAACAGACACTAAATACTTGATTACCAAAAAAAATACTTATTGAGAAACTCATGCAAGCTCAACTTAAATGATAAAAATTACAATTTTTTTGTGATAAGTACTCAATTGAATCTGGGTGCATACAAAAATGCTTCTTTCAACTAACAGTAGAGATGCAACTTACAGGGGAGACAGGTTCAATTTATTTTCTCAACAGAGCGATATACAGAGATGAGCTATCTCATCTGTGAGCTATGCAATTAAAGGAGCATGATTAGCAAATGGCAACATTTACGTCATGAGACAATGCATGTCTTGTAAGTAAGTGATTTCACACTTTAATGCCAAAATAGGGTGTTTACACAAGAAACAAAAGGACAAACAAAATAATGCCCCGTTCGTTTCAGCAAAGGGACTCATGTTGTCTATGAACATATTCAATAATGCACCTATCATGCATAAACCAGTTGGCTGTGTTTCAGAAGACAGCACAATCCATTAAGAAGAGCTACATTATTTTCAAAGTTGCCAGATTCACAACTATGATATAATCCGTTAAAGTAAGAAGGGGCTAAAACAAAACCAACAAGGGATTTATACGGATCATATTGGGAATAGCACCTAAAATTTTAGTCCTGTAACTATATTCCTACAGTCTCAACACCTAACCAACACCCAGGATCATACACCGGTATGTGCTAAATCTGAACCTTAGGAATCAGAAAAATGGTAAATAGAACTCTCTGCTAAACACTCCTAAAGCAAGAATCTCACTCTAAAAGATATCTAGCAGCCAAGGAGGATATCCGGGAATTGCAACTGATATATTATTCCTGTGATATACTAGCTTAACGGCTGCTAGCATATTTGTAAAGCAGCAATACAGATCAAAACAACTGAATATCCCTACATAATCGAGAGACTGACTCAATGGATAAAACTGACCCTTAGTGGAGTCATTTAAAAATAATAAAACAAATAAGACTGAGTCAAGCGGAAACTAATTTCCTATTCTTTCTTCCGCCTTTAATAAGTCTTAAGAGGTCATATCATACACCAAATAGACCCCAGTCATAGACCTTGAAGCTTTCAACAGAATGTTTGAAGACTTCGGCCATGGGCAAACATCCAACTTGCACAGCAGGAACAGCTAAGCCGGCACCAACTGTGCCAGCACTTTCACTTAAGGGGCTGCAGCAAAAAAAAAAAAAAATACGTAAGTGTCTTGGATGTTTAAAAGCTTCCACACAGTCACAAGAAAGGGGGGATTGCAAATAATTGGCCATTTTTTTATCCAATATAGCTTGTCTTCCACGTAAGTTAGAGTGACATAGCTCTGGAAACAGACTGAAAACAGCAAGGAAGTATATAGAAAAGATGCTGTTCTGCTTCAAGTTTTATTTCTGTCTTGCAACGTATATATATACAATGAAAGGCAATCTTGCCTAATAAATGATGGCCAAGAAATAAGGGATGTAAATCAGGAATAATTAATACAATGAAATCAGATTATCATATCTACTCAAATCCCTATAAATCAGCATGTATACCAGCCCATAATATCTGCTATTATCCTTGTATCATATCTACATAAATCCCTATAAATCTGCATGTACCCTTGCCCATAATATCTGCTATTATCTACACTCCCCCTCAAGTTGGAGCATATATATTTATCATGTCCAACTTGCCAATCAGATACTTGAATTTATCTCGGGCTAAGCCTTTTGTAAGTACATCAGCTGTTTGTTCTTTTGAGGGAATGTATCTGAGATTAATAGTTCCGGTATCAATCTTATCTCTTATAAAGTATCTATCTATCTCAACATGCTTTGTTTTGTCGTGTTAGACTGGATTATGTGACATATTAATTGCCGCCATATTGTCTGAGTGTAATTTTATAGGTAGGTCTACCATCATTTCTAGCTCTTCTAATACCCGTTTTACCCATAGGCCCTCACATATTCCAAGTGCTATAGCTCTGAACTCAGCTTCAGCGCTACTTCTAGCGACCACACTTTGTTTTTTACCCCGCCATGTGACTAGGTTTCCCTAAACGTAAGTAACATATCCCGATGTAGATCTCCTATCATTTTGATCACCAACCCAGTCGGCATCAGTCAACATCTCCACATTTTTTTTGTTAGATTTTTTAAACAAGAGCCCCAATCCTGGAAAGCCTTTTAGATATCTAAGAATTCTATAGACTTCATTCAGGTGTTTTTTGCTTGGGGTTATGAGAATGCTGGCTCACCATACTAACAGCATAGGTAATGTCTGGTCGAGTATGTGACAAGTATATCAATTTTTCAACCATGCGCTAGTATCTCCTCATATCTATAGATTTCCCCATGTCTTCATCATCTCTGATTTTGTCAGCCCGTATCGGAGTATCACTTGGTCTACGGACAAGCATATCAGTTTCTTCTAGAAGATCTAATATATATTTTCTCTGCGAGATGCTGATTCCTGTTGTAGTTCTAGCCACTTCCATACCTAGAAAATATTTCATTTTTCCCAAGTCTTTAACCTGAAATTCTTTGTTTAGTGCCCTTTTTATCCTTTCAATTTCTAGCGGATTATCACCTGTAAGGACAATGTCATCAACATATATTGCTAACACTACAATCTTCCCATTTTTACGTCTGAAGAATAGGGTGTGATCACTTTGTCCCTGAGTATAATTTTGAGCCTTTAGTGCCTTGGCAAACTTCTCAAACCACGCGCGAGGAGATTGTTTTAAGCCATACAATGATTTCCTCAGCCTGCACACTTGATCTGCCTTTTTTCCGGGGAACCCTGGAGGCATCTTCATGTATACTTCTTCTTTTAGTTCTCCATTTAGGAATGCATTTTTTACATCCATTTGGTGTAGTAGCCAATCTAAATTTGCTGCCAATGAAAAAATAATTCTGATGGTATTTAGTTTGGCCACTGGTGCAAATGTCGCGGTGTAATCCATACCGTAAACTTAAGTGAAGCCCTTTGCCACTAGTATAGCTTTGTATTTATCAAGGCTACCATCAGCATGATATTTTGGGGTAAATACCCACTTACAGCCGACTGCTTTCTTGCCCTTTGGTAGCTCAACTATTTCCCAAATTTTGTTACTTTCCAGTGCCTCCATTTCTTCCATCACTGCCTTTCTCTATTCAGGACTATCAAGAGCTTCATTTATATTTTCTGGTACCTTGATTTGATCAAAATGAGATATGAAAGCACAATATTTTGGTGATAAGGCCTGATAGGAAACAAACCTCTCTATCGGGTGCCTGGTACATGACCTTCGTTGTTTCCTTATAGCTATTGGGAGGTCAAGATCCTCATTTTGTATCTCATGGTTAGGACCTGCTCCTGGTTTAGACTCTTGGAGTGTGTCAGTTGTTTGAGGAGTATTACCTGTCATGTCCACATTTCTACGCGTATAGATTTGTCCCCATCTGTTAGTGTCTCCCCCTGAACTAGAGTTTTGTTCACAATCCTGTGATACTTCATGTATTGTTTCCTCGAGGGTGTAGATTTGATCAGATTCATTGTGGGGGTATATTGGTTCAGTGTCTATTTGGGTAGTCAAATGTTCACTCCAAATCTCCCCCTGAACCGAGGATGAGGTATAGAAAGGAATAATTTCATGAAAGGTGACATCACGGGTAATATGAAGGCGTTTATTGACAGGATCAAAATATTTGTACCCCTTTTGGTTCCTAGCAGGCCCTAGGTAAATACATTTAACAGCTTTAGGGTCAAGTTTGTGGGTATGGTGAAGGTGAATAAAAGTAGTACAGCCAAAAACTCTGAGAGGTAAGGTATTCTCAAGGTAGGGTAGGTTGAAGTGTTGGTGAAGAACTTGGAGAGGAGTTTGAAAGGACAGGTTTGCAGGGCATGCGGTTGATCAAGAAAGTAGCAGTGAGAATGACATCATCCCAATAATAGGTAGGACCAGTGCTACTAAAAAGAAAAGCCCGAGCAGTTTCTAGGATATGTCTATTTTTACGTTCAATAATTCCATTTTGCTAAGGACTGTGAGGACATGAATTTTTATGGGTGATGCCTTGTTGGGTGAGAAATTTGGATAACGAGTAATTGAAATACTCGGTACCATTATTAGTATGAAGAGTCTGAATTTTTGTGTCAAATTGTGTATGGATCATGTGATAAAAATCAATGAACATTTGATATACTTCAGTTTTATCCTTTAAAAGGAAAACCCAACTGACACGGGTATGATCATCAATAAGTGTCATGAACCATTTAGAATGAGTACGATTTGGAACACGAGACGGACCCCATAAATCACTGTGAATAATGGAAAAAGGTTTAGAGGGGCGATAAGAAATACTGGGAAAGGGAGTGCGGTGATGTTTGGCTAACTCAGATGAATCACAATGAAATTCTGAGGTTTTATTTGAGCAAATAGAAGGAAATATCTTGCACATATATTGAAAATTCGGATGACCTAATCTTTTGTGCCATAACCCTATTTCACTAGCTCTAGGGAGATATACTTTATTACAAGAATAAGATGCTGGATGGCGACAATCATTCAGGTAATAGAGTCCGTCAAATTCCTTAGCAACATCAATCGTCGTCCCCGTGAGCAGATCCTGGAAAACACAATATGTAGCAAAGAAATCAGTATGACAACGCTGCCTTTTATTGAGTTGACTCACAGATAATAAGTTACACTTTAACTTTGGAACATGTAGAACATCATAAAGAGTAAGTGTAGTAGAAACTTTAATTGTACCACTACCAGCTACCAGAGAATTAGAGGCATCGCCAATTTTAACTGTAAGGCGTGATGAAGTAGGAGTGTAATTTGTAAATAATGACATATCATTGGTCATATGATCAGAGGCACCAGAGTCAACTATCCAACAATGGCCTGAATTCTTACCTTTGATAGTAGCAAGAGCTTTGAAAAAATTACCTCGTTGGACTATTGCCAGAGTTGATAGGGCCTATTTCTTCTGGGCAGGAGGACTCGGCCACATGGCTTCTGGGCTTGTGATTTTTTGGGCCTCCAGTCAGATGGTCTTCCATGTAGATCCCAGCATTTGTCCCATGTGTGTCCAGGCTTCTTACAGTGGTCACATATAGGACAATCTCTTCTGTTGTCCGACGCACGAGAGGCGGCGCAGATGCTTCTGTGGTAGCTACTGGAGGAGCTGGGTGAATGGAAAGCATGATTTGTCAGCTGGATTCTTCGTCTCTGAGTAGGGCGAAGGCCTCAGCAACGGAGGGAAGTGGAACTCGACTGAGGAGGCGGCCTCGCATGTCATCATACACTGCTTCAAGTCCAACCAGGAACTCAAAAAGACGCTCTTCCTCCAAAGCTCGGCGATACTCGGAGGCATCATCAGGATTCCGCCAAACATGGTGCTATAGCAGGTCGAGTTCCTGCCAAAGAGCCGATTTTTCCAAGTAGTAGACATTCAGAGGACGAGACCCCTGTTTTACCGTCCAGTGGCGTGCTCTCAAATCGTAGATGAGTGAAGCATTTGGGTGTTTCCCATAAGCTTCCTTAACGGCTGCCCAGATATGATTTGCGGAGGTAAGGAACATGAAACTCCGTCTGACAGTAGGAAGCATAGAATTCAGAAGCCAGGAGGCGACCAAGGCATTGTCCGACTTCCATCGACGACGGACACTGGCATCGCCGACAGGAGGCTGGTCACTTTGAATCAATTCCATCTTATCCCGTCCATCGAGAGCCAAAAGCATGGACTGACTCTAGTCCAAATAATTATCCCTAGTTAGTCACTCTAATACAATGAGAATGGCCGACCCTTCAAGGCCGGAAACTTTGACACGAGACCCACCGTCGGACGTGACGGTGCTATTGGACTCAGGGGTGGACGAACATGGAGAACCAATCACAGGCTCTGATACCATATTGAGTGACATAGCTCTAGAAACAGACTGAAAACAGCAAGGAAGTATATAGAAAAGATGCTGTTCTGCTTCAAATTTTATTTCTGTCTTGCAACGTATATATATACAATGAAAGGCAATCTTGCCTAATAAATGATGGCCAAGAAATAAGGGATGTAAATCAGGAATAATTAATACAATGAAATCAGATTATCATATCTACTCAAATCCCTATAAATCAGCATGTATACCAGCCCATAATATCTGCTATTATCCTTGTATCATATCTACATAAATCCTTATAAATCTGCATGTATCCTTGCCCATAATATCTGCTATTATCTACATAAGTGTACCATATGGTAAACTTTAACTAAACTATTCAATTGCTTTTTGCAGTACGTACAAGGAAAATACCGAATTGCAGATGTTACCCACTAGCACTTAAGGCAACATTGTACTATCATATATCCAGAGTTCAACTCAACTTACCATATTTATTCAACAACACAAATATGGAATCCAGTAGCAAGAGAATTATTTGAGTAGTTTATTGGTTAAAAGAATATTCCTCATACTTACTTTATAACAAGGGGCTCATATGCAGTGATTAGGACATCGGTGCTAACTCCCTTAAGACGCAGATTAGCTAAATACACCTGAAGAAAAGGAACCATATCAAATTGCCATTTGCAACATTCTTGAACAGTTCAACCAAAAGATAAACATACCTTCACGATATTTTGTGCTTCCCTTCCTTGCCGCCCTTTAGAAATTGCCTAGCAATGATAACACATGATGAGGATGAGTGAACAGGGAACATAAAAGGGTATCAGGCTCTTCCAAAATAGGGAGCATGGAGATACTAAAGGCATTATTGTTTTTCTTCCAGAAATTAATGAACACAAAAATGGCTACTGGTCACAAGTAAAAGGCAACTTATACAAAGATCACGTTTTTTACCCTTGAGAGATTTTAAACATAACATGAAATGCAAATTTTCAGAGTATTGCATTTGGCAAGTATGAGAAACTCATAAAATGATAGAACCAATTACCTTTCATGAAAAATGTAAAGAATGTTTTTTGCTACTAATACAGCTTCAAAAGAAAACATGTCTGACAGGAGAGAAAATATACTCATCCTTCGAGCAAAATTTTAAAAAAGCAAGATATTAAGTTCTTAATCAATACCGATGAATGGATGGGCGGTCAGCAGAACACCAGAATCTCAAAACAAAATAATGAATGCTAGTGTACTATATTGACAAGGGATCACCACGGAAGGAACACCCAATGGAAGAGGCACATTGGGAAGATTATGTGACCAGTTCCCATGGTCTTGCCTTCATGACAAGGTGAATCCGCGAGGGAGGAGCGTTTATAGAGTATCATATTGACAAGGGATCATGGGATAATTGTTGATGTGGGGTAACCATCAACGCTGGGGGTACTTAGATGACTTGGAAATGTAGGACTGCAGAAGAAGAAAAAATCAAAAGAAGGTTTGAAAAATGTACCATTTGGCCTATTGCAGTAGTTACCACAGCAGGTGCATTATTGTATATTAAACCAGGAGCTTCCAGAACTCCAGACTGCTCGATCACCTGAAATTTTATGGGAAAAATTGATCATGGCACACAAAAAGGCATCATCAACAAATAAGATGTTAAATGAACCAACATGATGGGCACCAGTTCTCTTATTCAAGACCCTTCCCTATTGCTGGGAACACATGGGGCACACGAAGTACAGAAATTTCTCTTTTGAATCAAATTATTCAGATTTTATACAGAAGAAATATCACTTGAAACAATGAACAATGAACAATGAACAATGCCATGTTATAAATCAGTATTGCCAGGTGCCATGTACATTATGCCTAAAAAGCAACAATAAACAATACTACACTATATTCTAAGTGGCGGACTGAGTCTTAAAAAGGGCAATGACTAACACAACCTCCTAGTACACATGGCAGACTTTCAGGAAAAGTAAAAGATAAACAAATATCCAGTATATGGCTTTATAGACAATAACATACCCAGTGCTAAAAAATTAAAATCTTTGCCACTTAACTATTGAGTATTAGCTTTAGGTAATGAACTATGCTTTGATACATTAAAGGGAGTAAAAATAAGGTACTGTATCTGCAATGGACTGACATCTAACTAATCCTATAATTTATGGAAATTCAACGAAATAATTCTATACCACACTTCCTTCGGCATTCTGCTCGGTAGCAAGGTCTTGAAGAAACCATGTAGCACTTCCATTATCAGCAACGTCATGCTTGAATTCTAGAAGTTCAAAGATCAAACTTTCATCTCGGCTAGGGTCTGCAAATGCCTCCTGTAAAGCACACTCAATAAAAATCAGCAGAAGTACTATCATTTGATTCCGGAAAAAGAAAAAAACTTGCAAACAGAAAAGGGTGACTTGTATGCTTAGGAAAAACAAAGAATACAACAGACCTGATGATCAGGAACTTCTCGAATGTCGCTAATATCCTATACAAAATAACCCGAAAACTTAATTTGATCAAAACAAAATTTACACAGTATCGTCGAAGGTTCATGCCAATAACTCTTTCTTTTTTAAAGAAAAAACGAGCAAAAAGCAAATGAATGAAAAGACCTGGAACCGTCGAGGAAACATGCTTGACAATTTACCCCCAAATAAAGGGCACCCGAAAACGATGTCTTCTGGCATATTGAACGATCAAACTAACACTGTTATCCCAAAACCAAGATACTCCTGGTGTACAACAAAGAGAAAAACAAGCCAAACTAGCCAGTTAGATTCTCAACAAAACAGAACCCTCAAATTTAATTCAGAATGCCTTTAGAAGTTCTTCTTCGTTGACTGAGAATCAACTCCAACCAAGGAAATTAAAAGAATTAAGCACATTCTCGACTACGCAGTATTCCGTCCTAAACATGAGCTTAGGAGAAGAAACGTCAGTGAAAGAATTTGCGAATTTGAAGCCACGATGGAAGTAAAACGGCTTTGCTCGGTGAGAATAAAAAAAAGTACCTTGACATAGACGAAGTATGGGAGAGCGAGAGAAGATTCTAGTTTGCTCTCCAAGGTGGTGTGGCCTTCTATTCTGCTCATTTGGAAATCAGCATTCTCTGTTCGTTTTATAGGTTTTTTTTGGTCGTAATGGTGAGCTTGAAATTTAAGCTAACGGTGAGGTCATGAATCAGAATAGCCGTAATTTTTAAGACCCCTAATTTTCCAAATTTTAAACATTTTTATTGCAATGTTTTTCAATTAAAATACCAGCATTTTCAATTAAAACAACTATATACTTCTACACAAAATAAAAAATAACAACCATATACTTTAATTACAACTTATAAGATCATACATTAGAATAAAAAGTCATATATTATTTGTTACATTTTGCTTGACTAACTTAATATTATTTTTTCAATTTTTTTTAAATTACTTTATAATCTAACTTAAATAGTTAAATTCAAATTAATTAGTAGTTGAGATTAAGAGAAAAAATAAGTGAAAGAATAATTAATTATAACCACTTGATATATTGACATTGAAAAGGATAATTACTTATGACCAGTTGATATATTGATATTGAATAGAAATAGTACGAGACATTATATACAATTTTTTTTAAAATTTTTATTATAAAAATTAAATAATTAATTTATAAGTATTAATTAGTTTACTTATTTATAATAAATACATTAATTTCTCTAAAATATTCTTTTTAATCATATATATTATAACTTCCTCTAAATGTGAACTATTTTATTATGCACAATTAATAGGTATGGTTAATGGAAAAAATTTGTAATTTAAAAGATAAAGTGAAATAAAATTTTATATTTAAAATTAAATTAAATCTTAAAAGCTAACTAGTATTTATGTGGGAGCATCAGTCCTTGACATAAAAAGACTAATGTTCTTTCAAACATTAAAAACTGCATAGTGCTAACTTAAAGAAGAACAAATAAAATAACTTCATGCTTCCCACTAAATAAAATAGACTATATAATTTGAACATCGCTATTAAACTTTATTAATAACTAAATTTTTTTAGACAAATTGTTAACCAACATATCAGTTCAACAAAAAAAAAAAAAACAGAGACGATTGAGAAATTTATGAAATCTTTTTTCAAAAAATAACATGAGATAACATCAGGTTTGGGTGGGCGATGAAACAATGCAATTATAGAGTATTAGGTGGAGTGGACTTTGGTGCCTGTACATTCAACGCTGACTCGCAAGTATCACCATGTAAATGAAATTTACACTACTGTTTGTCTTTAGATCTCTCCTCAACTTTATAAACCAATAAGAACATTTCCCGAAGCTTATACTCCAGCAGAATCAGCAATAATACAAAATACAGGTAACAAAATAACAAAAATAACCAAACATATGCATTCAATTAGGCTTCACCAAGTAAGATGCCCATATCTCATCGGCTGGAGGAGGAGGCTGAACCCAGTGACCTGGTATGCGGCTGCACCAAGATACAGTAAATAAGGAAACAGATCAAATAATTGAGCTATTCATATGCATCAGTTTCATCTATAATGCAGGATAACCCAATTATTCTTACCTTCCCCCTGGTCTGATATAAGCATCCCATCCTCTTCTAACCTGCATGAGATTATTTAACAGCCTTAATAATCAAGTGGAACTTACAACATATAGGTCCCAGTCAAACATGAGTACAAACATCAGACTCTAATAACACAAGGTTATTATTAATTCAACTTAGTAAAACTTGCAGCCTTCCTGCTAAGATAACATAAATTGCCATTGATTACAGACATTTGAGAAAGAAAGGAGAGATGCTATGTTAAAAGCCATGCAAAATTTGATAACAAGCCTTATTCCATTAGGTGGGGTTTACTATATGGATCGCATGGCATTAATGTGCTATATCAATAACCAAATCTTTGGATACACTCTTAACAAAAATGTCTCATTCAATCTAGAATTTGATTACAGATGAAGTAACTAAAATTAGAATTACCTCAATAAGTGTGCCCATATCATGGTTGCTGCCATGATAATAATGATAGAACTCAATTGGTAAGTTAGCAACATCATCATGTGCTCTCCTACTGCTTTGTCCACCAGATCCGTTTTTACTAGATTCCTTCTCATCAACTGCAACAAAGCCCTTTTCATCTTCACCCGCAGTTTTCTCCTCTTTGCTCTCCTGGAGCTCATTATTATCATCATTGCTCGAACCTTTTAATAAATCTCCTTGATTTTGAGTGGACTTTCTGGATTCCTCTGCAGACACAATTGCTTCTCTCGCAGCATCTGTATCGGCAGCAATTAAAGCTTGGCGCTCCTCTTCCTCAGCTGCAGCTTGAACTCTTTCAAGAAACTTGTTGTCCTCCTCCGGAAGAAAGTGGCCTGCAGATATTAATTAAGAAAGCATAATACTGTGATAATCAAGAAATGCAACTTTCTTAACTTCTCAAGCCTAAAAAGTCTTCACAGAAAGCGTACAGAAGAAGTTTTATAGTTGAACTATAGATTAGAAGCGGAGAGATCTTCTCAATTTCTCATGCATACCTTGTCTTTTCAACTTTTGGATCCTGATAGAGCGCAACTCTCGCAGCTTTTCCACCATCAAGAGTAGTTCAAGCTGACATAGAAAAATAATTGTTAAAAGGGATTATCAATAAAAGGGAGGAATGGATGGAGAAGCAGAGAAGAGAACATGTGGCCTACATTGACCGAACAAATACATGCACAGAGAAAATTCATGAATATGATTATATTATCATAGAAACCATGAATTCTAAAAAAAAACAAAATGTGAGACTACCCACCAAAAATAAGTTACCAATGACAAGAAGACCACAAGTTAAATAGAGGAGCATGAAATTCTGTACTAAACAATAATTCTAATTCTAATAAATCAGCGCTGGCACCACGATGGATGCTGGGAAGACAACAAAGTAACAAACAATAATTGAAATGAGTGAACAAGAAATGCCAGTTTGATTTTTGAAATCATCATAATGGCACAAGAGAATGACAAGATGACAGAAAAAAATGGGTATAATGATAAGGATCAAATGTACCGCAACATAAATCAATCTGCACAATTCATTAGCATTGGGAAATCACATAAGCAATTAACAATCGTGGAATTTTATGCAGAATGAGTGGCCAAGTTCTAGAAAGTTATCAGAAATCCAAAATGATCAATGTCTTAGTTGCCAATTGGCCAAGAAGAATATGATTAAGCTGTATATGAACTCACCTCCGACTCTAATTTCTTCTTCTCTTCTTTGGCTTTGAGCTTTGCAATTTCTTTCATCTTTTCCACCTGCAAATAAACACGCTTCAGATGCTAATAAAAGTAGCATTGCAGCCTCATGTTTGCAAGGTAGCTAGCTGTAAGGCAATAACCAGCCATAATGAAGAAGTTTAAATTTTCATGCGGTCATAGTTAAATACCCATAAAATATGCGGTTTCACTGGAACTATCCGGAACTAAAAGTTTTCAGTTAGACTACTCTTAAAGGCGGAAGTGTACAGGCATATGTACGAACAATACAATGATAAATTTTATATGGTTTTTCTCATACAGCAGGGAACAACGACAACGATAAGTTCTAAAGAGTTATTCAAGTTTATTTACATAGTCATCCAATTTCAATAGATGGATTGGCAGATTCTGCTTATAGTGAAACTGCTCTTATCAGTCACACAGATGTTTATGATTTTTTTTCCACATAATTTTTTCTCCAACTGGTTATACCAAGTATAAATAAATCCATTTGAAAAGCCACAAGTTAATTTTGTCTGACTTTAGCAACTGTCAGTCACTCCAACCCTAACAGAAACTAAATTGGATGAGGAGATATTTAAATAGAAAAATAGGGGCAAAATGATGGAAACATTTAGCAATTACATAAAAAATCTCTAAACAAATTTCACTTTTTGATTACCAGATAGAGGGAAAACAACAGCTTAGTTCACAAAAATTTAAATTACCTTCTGATTCGCAATCTCTTTGGCAATCTCTTTTGCTCTCCATTCATCAGCTTCTCGGTCCATTTGGTCAAATCGCTCACGCTCCTAGAGTTTACAACATAGAAATGAAAAACAAAAATTATTAGCAGTTTACAACAGAGGCCACCTTGAAGAGGTGAAGTATATGTAGAATGCAATGCTTTAAGAATCCAACAAAAAATAACCTTTGCCAGCATTTCTGCAATGCGCTTCCGCTTCTTTTTCCTCCAGATTTTTTTCCTTTTACTCTTCTGCAATTTATTTTCAAGCCTAGCAAGGGCAGATTTCTCCTCCCATGGACTTGTTTCATCTGCAATATATCTGAATGGCTCCAGTTGAGCTCTTAGCTTTAACATCAAAGAGTTGGTTGCTTCAACTGCCAGTGATTCTTGAGTTTTCAAATCAACCCTTCTATCTTCTAGACATTTCTGAAACTCAGAAACAGAAGGCTCCACTGACCCATCTTCTGCAGACCCTTTGCCGTCTTTGATCATCATCAGCATCTCCAGTTCCTTTTGCCTATGGAAATACCATTTGATCATGGAAAATAATATAAAACAGCATACATTAAACAAGCTGATAGAAGAACAACATACATTGCCTTTGCAAGATTGAGAGTATCTTGCAGTTCTCTTAGCTGATTGTGCACATTTCTGTTGTTCCAAAAATCACTTGAATTTGGTGGATCAGGAGGTAACAATGGGAACCAAGAAGGTGGACGAGGAGGTGGCGGTTGTGCCAATTGAGAAGAAAATGGATTCATCACCAGTGCTAAGTTTAGAACCCGTCTAGTGATTCTGAAGTAGTTCAACTCTGCCCGATTAAAAGAAAACTTTGAGAAGAATTTTCTAGACAGAATAATATTTAATATAACCTTTCAAATAAGAATCACTATGAATTACAAATTGTGTATCATAAGGCCAAATAGAGTTGCAACCACGAAATAGCTCCATCTTGAGGGAAAAATAGGCTACGATGTGCTCCATCGTTGAAGATCCAAACAAACATGAAAAGCAATAGGAAGGAAAAGAAAGAGTTAAAGACTGACCTTTTGGTGTTTCCAAGAAAACCGAACCGAAATCAATGTGGTGTTGTGGTGGGAGCCTTGCAGCAGTGATTTGGTCGCCAGTGGCGGTGACGGTGATAACAGTGAATGAACGAAGGAGTACAAAACGAGAGGTTGAGCGAGAAGGGTGACGAAAATTGTACATAATAAAAGAGATTAAAAAGTCCGCAAGCTTTTAATATTTGTGTTGGGATAGCCCACTGGTTTAAGGCGTCAGACTCAAGTTCTGGGCCGGGCGTGGGTTCAAATCCCCACTCCTAACATTTTGCTTTTTTTCTTTTATTTTCACAGTTTTTTATTTCTTTTTTCACTTGTTATATTTATATCAATATATATAATTTTCTATTAAAGTATACACAGTATAACTTATTTGAAATTAATTATAAAAAATAACAGATTTAAAATTTAAATGGTATTTTTGTGGAATTTTTTTATTTAAATTTCAAAATCCTAAATAAAAAATTCTTACAATAGTGTTATTATTTGTTTATTAAGTGTAATCAATATGTAGGAATCATAACTAATTTAAAACTGAAATTTTAAATATTATTTTTTAGGATTTTTCCTTATAAATAATATGGCTTACCTCAAACTCCATGTTAGTTAGTGTAGATGCAAACTCTCAAAGTACATATTCAAAATATGAAACAATATATTCTTGTACCAACATAAGCCCATGCCACTCGAATAAAATATTAATAACATGATTTAACTCTTACTATTTTACTACTAGACAATGTCAAGATCATCAATGGATTACTCCTAAAATAGGCAAAAGAGAAATAGAGAACCAAGCGTGACCCAAAAAAACAAACAGCTAGAGTTCGACCAGAATGGAAACAATGGAAGGGACAAGAAGACGAGTTTGATTGGACAAGTCGTTAAAAAATCTCTGAGAATCCAAGGCAAAGAAATCCAGAACATTCCTTTAGTTTGGATTTTGGTCTGAAAAAAGAGCCACAAGCAAATTTAAGCTTCGTTATCATGTGTTACAACTGAGAATCTTTATGATGAGACAATAATAATAGTATGAGCAAACACATATTCAAGAGAAAGGAGATGGTCCCAGGTCGTTGTTTTCTAATTGGGACCCTTCACGAGGAGTCCATCCCTGAAGAAGCTTAAGACGCTGGAAAACAACATGGCTATTGGCTCATAAGACATTGTCTATTCCCAGATTTGCTGATAAATCCGCGTGTTCTTCACGTGGATTGCTGGGAAATTGAATTTGCCGCTGGTTTTCTCTGTCTTATGCACTTTTCAAATGAAGATCCAAGGTATCATTATTCGTATATCCTCAGGTGAAACAGATAAAAAAGAAGCTTATGAATCTATTTGAAAAATTCCTCCTTGAACTTCTTCTTAATCCTATTTTGGTTCCTTCTCCCGTGGCTTTATACATTCTTTTCTCTTTCTGGCTGCATATGAATTGTTGTTAACTTCCTTCTGCTTTAGACAAGTATGGTTATTTAAGAGAGATTTATAGTGTTTTCTCATGATTATGCACGAAAATATCAAATCAAATTTGAAGTATAAAATTTAAAGCAAACCGTGTTATTCACAAATGAGGGCCCCACATTGTTGGATATCAGATGAGCACAGTATTAGGTTCAATTTTGGAGGGGTCCATGAGTGTCTAGAGAATGTTTGAAGAAATGCCAGGGTGAGAATGATGGGTAAAGTTTTTATGGGCACAAGTAAATGCAGTGCAGCGACACTTTGTCCTTACTTGTTAGGAAAACTTGCAAGCAATAAGAGGGAAACATATATTCTCAATCAGTGTCACTTTCTAGTGCCTAATCATATGCATAAGGGAGGAAGAGACTTTCAAGATTAACTTGTATGTCCCTTGGTTGTGCCTTTCTTTTGTTTTTTGGGTAGAAGTGCAGGCGATATCATTAGCCGAATCTCCTGAGACAAAAATCATCGAAGTAGATTTTACATCTCTCAATAAAGTCTTTGCCCTTAGTTCCCTTCTTATCTTACTAGTTTCAAGTTGAAGAAAATTAGACGTAACTATGTTTTCTATGATGAAGATGATGGGTTTAGCCATCATTAGTTTTTAAGAAAAAATGTTTTCTGTGAAATTCTCAGGTTTGGTCTTGATATGTTCTACCTTATAGCTTTGGTTGTCTGCATGTAGATCAAATCGGAAAATAAAAAGGTCAACATATGTATGTCATATATGTTTCTCTTTGAGATTCATTTCCAGTACACTTCAATGCTTCAATTTTTTTTTTCAAACGATTGACTTAATTTACTAATTTTTAATAAATTGAATCATTCCATTGGTTTTTTTTTTACCTCATTCTATTAAGAATGATTCAAACAAATACTTCACTTTTAAATTTGTATTTAATCACTAGTACTTGTTTCATTCGCATTTAGAGAATAATACATCATTCTTATAATAAAGCTATAGAGAATGAAATTTTGTGGTGAATGATATATACTAAAATTAGTTGTTGATAAAGTCAAGATCCATGTATTTGTGAATGAAGTGTGTTGTTATTGTTATTGTATTATAAGTATGCCCTTATTGAGGCCATTATATCTCTATTATTTTTAATAAAAAAAATTATTATGAGGTCTTAATAAAAAAATACAATTATCACAAAGTTTAATAACAAGTTAGCAATGTGTAATGATATGTTCTGAGATTTTTTTTTCTTGTGATTACATTTATTCATTACTTTGCAGTAATTCTTCTTTTTCAATATTTTATCCAAGGGGAATGAAGGTTTCAACAAGGGCATTAGATCGAAGAATCCCGGCTCTTTAGTGTAATCCATGGCAACCTGATATTTCATGGGGTTGCTCATATTTTTCTTTCATTCACTAACTGAATCTTCTATCTTCTCTTGCAGAGCATCTGTGTGAGAACACCAAGTTCAGCACTTAAGAATTTATATATTGGAATCTGTGGACATTTAACAGTGCCCTTTAACAGGAACTGTTGTGAACTATTCAGAAATAAGAGTGAAGATTAGAGCTTGGAAAGTGCTGAAAAATTGTTGTTCTTACATCTAAGAAAGAATCTTTCAACAGACAAATAGATGAAAAAATCCAAGAGAGAAGAGAGAAGGACAAATAGATGAAGTTGAGAGGCCTGAGCAGCTTGCATGCAAATCTGGAACAGCCAGTTCACTTCACTTCTCTTCTATTCTTTTTTCTTTATCTGCAGATGAAAAATTATTTTCCTGGAAATGAGAAGAGAGAATAAACAAACGAGTTTCAATTTTAACAAAACTAGGGAAAAAAAGAGCATAATTATTATACCTATTGATCTTTTGCAGTGAAGGACTGCTTCATGAATTGAGTTCTCATAATCAAACAAATCACCCATAGAATAAGCTTTAACTGATATTGGAGATGCTTGCTGTGATGAAATGCTCCAACTCTTCCTTTCCCACTCTGTCTTTTCAAAATCACCAACTCTAGAAATTTTCCTTGAGCACCCTACTCTCCTGCATAATTGCTTTAAATACCCAAAGCTGCTTCTCAAGATTTTCTGTGTGGATTTTCTCCACTTTGTGAAGAACCCATGATGATGATGAGTTCCCAAACTTCTTGGAGATACGATTCCCGAATAAATTAAAGAACTAGGCATGGTTTGTGCACAAGAATAAGGAGTGTTATTGCAAGATTCCATCTTTGAAGATTCCCCATCATACACAGGTCTGATAAAGCCATCAGAGAAAAGCTCATCAGCATGAGCAAAAGCAGCAGGTGATGGTGAGAGAGTTACAGAAAAATCAAAGTTAAAGCTCTGGGATTTCGCCATTGTTAAACCTTCAGAGTCCTCAAGGAAGTTCACAGGAGGCTTCAACTCTGATAGCCAACTGTGTGAAAAGCTATCAGTGGCCAGAGGCACTGATGATGAGGATTCCATTAGAAACAGGAATAACAAAGTTACGTGTTATTGGTACCTGTAAATATAAATATATATATATATATATATATATATATATATATTATGTTAATGATAAAAACAATACGAGACCACAAGAAGGGAAAGCTTTGTCTATTATGTCAAAGTCAAGCAGGGAACAAATAGAATGATATGAATACGCAAAATGAATTGACTTTTATATATAGTAAGTTTTATAACTTGCTTGCTTTGTCATCATCTAGTTATGGTTGTCTGCAATGAAGATAGAGAGAATAGAGAAGGGAACAAAAAGATGGAAAGGAAAGATTTGTCTAGTTAATTTTGCTTTGATTTCATTTCTATTTCAAGGAAACAGGAAACAAGAATAACGAAGCATGACAAATGCCATATTTATGAAGCTAAAATGGCTTTTTGAAGTTTGCAGGGACAGAAGACAAGGGCATGAAGAATGGCGCGGCGTATGGTGACGCGGAGTCAAAATTATTGTTAAAATAGTCACACACGACAGAACTTCCCATATAGCTTGAGAAATTTAAGGATTTGCTTGTTATGGAACATCTACTTGTTCATACTCAAAAGAATTAGCTCATTTGGTTAAAGCAAGGACGTTTCTATTTATCAATTTTGGTTCATTTATTGGGGAAATATGACACAAGTCTGTTTTTAAAGATCATACCAAGGTTTACTATCAATTCTATAAAATTAATATTTATGAAAAATTTAAAACATATAAGATAATATTCATTCATTCACTGAGTTATATGCGTTCACTGTGATGATTATTATGGTATTCATCGTTGTAATGAGATATATACTATTTAAATATGGTTTTAACAGTTTATATTTAAAATTTTCAATTGATATTTTTTTAAATAATAAAATTATCTAGGCCTTCACTTGATTTTCTGTAATATTTAAAATAATATTTAAAAAAACAAAAAAAAACATAAATTATCTCTCATTCCGGGAAGGACTTGGGTTGAAATTCTAAGATCGGCCCCAATTGATATTCATTCAAGATAGGGTTGGACCTACCTGGACCTACCCAGCTACTAGGTCGGTTCAACTTTTATATTCTAGTAAAAACGGACTATATTTCTAATTAATTTTGTAAAAGCATTTTTGTATCAAAAAACAAAATTTTGTAAAAGCATTTTAACAAAAAAAAAAATTGTAAAAGCATGAATCCCAAGGGAATGCTACTCTACAATTAGTGATGATAATAATAATGATAATAAATAATAATAACTGTTTTCGATTTTGCTAAATACAAAATAACAACAAGGGTCCGGTAGGAAGCTTCGCTTTTTATGACTGTGCAAATCATATATTCAGTTGTAAAAATAAGATATATAATTATTTAAAATATATTTATTTTTTAAAAATATTATTTTATTATAGTTTGAGTTATAATATCTAGAAAGATATCTTAGTTTTTAAATGTTTAATTTATACTTGACAGTAATTAACGACTTATTTTATTTAATATTAATATTTTTTAGAATAAAGGAAAAAAATTTTCTATCCTTAGATTGTTGATGAGTCTAATTTTTTTTTAAAAAAAAATACTAAAAAAAGACTCCATCAAATAATTAACAAATATTGAGTCTACCAAAATAGATTAACTCTTTAGACACTCACAGCATATAGTTATATATTTTGTTGATTTTGAATTTAAGTTTTGTTCTTTTCTCAAAAATTTTCTCGTTATTTTTTATGTGATAACAACTGCAATATATCGTAAAACTAAATTTCTGTATAAACTAGTTATACTTTTTACAATATTACAATTTAGTGAAGTCCATATTAATTAGATCCGAGTCAATTCAAATCATCATGGAATCTAATAAGGACCCGTTTGTTTGAGTTTAAAAAAATAAGTAATTTTCTTTTACCTTTATCTGAGGCCAATGCTGTTAATGAAATAGTAGGCCACTATATACATTGATTTAGCCAAAATAAAAATAAAAATAAAGAACAAATTACTCTATAATCCCATACAAACAATTAATTGTTAAAAATTCCTACCAGAAGTTGACAGCATGATAATAACAATACATGATAGAGGAAATGACAATAAATTATGACAAATTAGCAACTAATAAAAATTCTTAATAATTAAATTGTTATACAAGACTACACTAATTTATTTAGTAGTGATATTTTTTTGTTGAGTATAAGTATCTTTTTATGGAAGATAATTTTATTTAGTATATTGTTAAATATTAAATATAAATATTTTTCTTAATAAAAAGTTAAATATTAATTCTCCATATTGTGGGTATCTCTAGTAAATTCCATATCAATATAGTAGGCTTATTAAACAATTCAGTTAAAAATAGAATTATTTATGTGTGTATTTTTTTATTAAGTATGTGTACCTTTTTATTTAAAGAATAAAATTTGAGATATTATTGAATATTAAATATATATATTTTTTAATAAAAAAATAAATATTAATTTATCAAATTAACCCTTACATTGTGCTTAACCTCCTCCAGTTGGTTTATTTATGTGTGGGGATGATGGCCTTAATTAAATTTGACATTGAAGGGCGATCCACCTCCAACCAATTCCTAGTATTCTACATTCAATGACGTTGCTTTTGTTGAGGATGATGCTTTCAGTTTTTGGTCAATAAACCCACTATGCCGACGCACGAAATCAGCTTCGATATTCATTGAGGCTGGTGAGCATTAAAACTGTCATCTACTTATTGGAGTTAGATTCCACTGAGAAGATATAATCCTCATGATATGAGAAATTAGTATTTAATTTTTTATTAAAAAATATTTAAATTTAGCGTCTCCTTATGTCTCGAATACAACTATTTATTTATAATTTGTCTTTTAAATATTATAGAATTTTAGCCTAACATTCATATTTTTTTTTAATTTGAGGGATAAACACTGACAACATATTATAAGTGAGTTTAAAAAATGTAACTTCCCAT
The DNA here is from genome assembly GCA_037074615.1 of Leucaena leucocephala. Classification (NCBI taxonomy): domain Eukaryota; kingdom Viridiplantae; phylum Streptophyta; class Magnoliopsida; order Fabales; family Fabaceae; genus Leucaena; species Leucaena leucocephala. The sequence continues at coordinate 18,080,759 of CM073567.1, read as the reverse complement.
TTACGTTTAAAAAAAAAAAAAAAGGAGCTTTCATAGCTCTGGCCAACAAGGACTTTTTATTTTATTTGAAACTGGGAATCCGCTGCTGAGCAACGTGGGTTGACAAATGTGATTAAAGGGAGAAAAAAAAAGAGTCAGACATGCCTGTCCTTCTTCTCCGGTCCTTTCTAATATTATGAAAAATAGTTATAAATAACTACATGGTTACAAATAATTTAATTAATCTTAAATTAATGTTGGCCAAGAAAGAAATTTTATCTTAAAATAAAAGGGGATGTTATTAAAAGAAACCAAGCATCTTTTTTTGTTATATATATATATATATATATATATATATATATAAAGAAACTAAGCATCTATGCTTATGAGATTATGATATTTAGCTAGATAGATATTCAAGGGGCCATCCATAATAAGGCAAGAAGACAGAAATTTAGGAGATTCGTTTCCCAACCCTAACCCTAAGTAAGTAATTATGATAACGCTGGTAATTGCCACGTCACTTTCCATTTTATTATGATTCTCTTTCTTGGCTTCAAATCTGATTCTCTTCTGTCGTTTTAGTGCCTCGTCCCATCCAGAACCTAATTCTATTATATCATTATCATTATTATTATTATTATCATTACATGTCCTTAAAAGCAAAGCATCTCAAAATCTACTTTTCTTCAATTTTTGAGAAGTGGCTGTGGCTACTTACCAAATCACACTCACCGACGTCATGATTCAATATAAAATCTAAAATTTTAAACGAATCACTGATCTTTTTTATTTATTGTAATCTATATTATTTATGGTTTTTATATTATAATAAATCTTATATCCCATACGAGTATTGCTAATCCAGATTTAATATAGTTTAGGTTTTAAATTCAAATAACATTCTTGAGCGAGTCTTCTTTCTTTCTTTATTTCTTTGCCAGAAAAGCGATTTTTTTTTTATTTATAAAACTCAAATTCAAAGCATTATTATATTATTCAGAAATATATAGATTATTTTCCAAATCTAGTTGCGTTATCTTTTAGCTGGATTTAAATTTGGTGGAAAATATAATTTTCGTCCAACTTTTTAAATTAATCGATTTAGTTCTTAGCCTTTGACTTGGGACAACTTGTAATTTTTAATTTGGTATATATATATATATGTAGTTATTGAGTTAGGAATGAAATCAGAGTTGTTTTGAGTGAAAAAAAAATTAGGAGAGTTAAATTGTTTCAAATAAAAATTTAGGGACCAAATCGATCATTAAAAGAAAGCTTATAGATCAAAAGTTATATATACTTTTTTTAAATTTGGCAATTCAGTTATATCACAAAAAATATTGGAAAAATGAGAGCGTGAATGACCTAGAGAAAATGGTATTATTAAAAATTATAATAATTTAGAAGGATTGAAAATCAAAATATAAATACATATGGATATTAAAAATCATACTCTATCTAATTTTAAATATAAAAATTAGATAAAGGTCACAATAATTATTTAAAATTAACGATATTCTTTTATTATAAGTTTACATTTTCACAAACCAAATTGTTATTAGTAACGTTTAATACTTGTGAATAAATAAATAAATAAAAAATAAAGTTATACAAAGAATTTATTTAAACTATAAATATAAGACTTTTTTTTTTATAAATTTATAAGTTTTTTATAAAATGTTCCTGTTAAGTATTGATTACACGGTTTCTATTAAGAGATTGTTATTGAAACTAACATGCATATGTTAAAAATAATTAATTTAATGGAGATAAAAAATTAATTACTTAATTGTTATATTAAGGAAGAATACTGTACTTCACACTTTACAGGGACAAGAGTTTCTTCTGCTACGTGGCTTACCTTCCTTTGTAAACATTGTTATTGTCAAATGCAGCTGTGGTGTTTATTCTGTAGATTTTTTTATGCTAAAGTTTATTCTGTAGATTGTACGTAAAAAAGTTGGATTCTTTTAAAGTTCTTCGTGAATATCACTACCTTCTTGAGGATAGGTTCAAGTTTCAACATGTGTGTGTAGTAGTTGTGCACAATTGTGGTTGGATGCATCGCCATGTGGTGTTTTTCTTGTTTGTTTTGCATTTTAGCGCTTGTCATTCTAAATAATTATAATATCTCAGTAGATAATATAAAATTTATTTAATTTAATTAAATAAATTAATTATTTATAATAATTATATATTAATTTTATTAAGATATCCTATTTAATTATATATATTTAAATAATCTTTAATATGTATAATTATATAAAAATACTATATGAAAAAAATTATATTTTTATGAAATAAAATAAATTATAATATCATATTTAGAATTAAAATATATTTTTTATCTAATTTTTATAATTATGACCGGAAGAAATATAATTATATAAATTTTAATATTATCTTATATATATATATATTATTTTTTTATCAATAATAATAAAAGGCAATAATAATAAACAAAATATTACATAAAAATATTCTCTTTTTTAATATATTATTTCTCACTAATAAGCAATACTCTCATCGTTTTTTTTAGTGTACTCAATAGCCATGATGTTATTTTTTAATTATATTCATCAATTTTATCTTCTTTATAATTTAAAGTATTAGAATAATATTAAGATATTGAATATATTATAAATAAAATTAAGATATTAGAATAATATTTTATCTTTCATTAAATAATTTAATTGCTTTCTTTAATTTATATAAGTAATTGTAGCATATTAAACTGAAAATTTAAGAGCCATTACTTTGTTTATTTTTTTGACGACATTGTATTAATTTAGTCATCGGAATAAAACATCAAGGGGAATTTTTTTTTAATTTATGTAGATTTAAAGGGAAGTTACCTACAATTATCACATAAAAATTAACTAGGATATTATAATTATAACTAATTATTAATTATAATACTATAAGTATAAAATTAAATTATAAATGAAACAATTTTTGTAAAATCATATTTATATCTTTACCTTATCATCGGATGGAATTTGATATGTTTTAATTAAAAATATGGTCAAAAAATTTTAAAATAGTAAAAAATTATCCAAAAAGGGATTAAAAATAATTTTGGACCCATTGAATTAATTGAAACCTTCTAACAGTGTTTCTCCGATGTCTCTCTCTATAATCAATCCCACACATCATGTGATATTGATCCGCCTGAAATAATATCTCGGAACTCTCGTACTCACCGAGATAGCCTACAAAGCAGTCCACGGTAAATACCCTGTGGCCTCCTCTCTAACCATTACTTGTAACCGATCCTATAATTGCTGATCTCCATTCAAACGCATTAACACTGACGTTTCCAGGTAATTGCATATGCGACAACCACATCTTTGTGTTTGCTATCAAAAGCTGCTTCGTTGTTACACAAAGCCAGAACCTTTCTTTTTTGCTCTCTGCTGTAACCGTGTAACGTACATATAGCCTAAAGCCATTCAAAACTCTCAAACAAAAATAAAAGGGGCCTCTAAAGTGCAGATAAACAGGGAGGGGGGCACGGAGAGAGACCTCAATCAGATCAAATCAAAATTTCCAGTATTGCTAGTATTGGGATCTCTCTGATTTGGGTTCTCTCGTTTTGCAGAATCAGGTTCTTCATCCTATTCATCTGTGAAATCTTCCTGCGTTAACCTTTCTTGTTTTTTTCTCGTTCTTTGCTTCATATCCTGACACGATGGAGGCTGAGAAGAAGTATATTACCGCCGAGGAGCTCCAAAAGCACAAGAAGCCAGGGGATTTGTGGATCTCCGTACAAGGTAAGATTTACAATGTGACAGATTGGGCAAAAGAACATCCTGGTGGGGATATTCCTTTGTTGAACCTCGCTGGCCAAGATGTCACCGATGCGTTCATTGCCTATCATCCTGGTACCGCATGGAAATATCTGGACAAGTTCTTCACTGGGTATCACCTAAAAGATTTCCAGGTTTCGGATGTGTCCAGAGATTACCGGAGGCTCGCATCAGAGTTTTCGAAATTGGGTCTTTTTGACAGGAAAGGGCATGTCACTTGTTGTACTCTTACATTTGTTGGTGTTATGTTCCTCATTGTTCTGTATGGTGTTTTAAGATGCACCAGCGTTTGGGCTCATTTGGGTTCTGCTATGTTGTTGGGTTTGCTTTGGATGCAAAGTGCTTATGTAGGTCATGATTCTGGTCATTATGAGGTAATGTCAAGCAAGGGCTATAACAAACTTGCTCAGTTAATTTCTGGGAATTGCTTAACTGGTATAAGCATTGCGTGGTGGAAATGGACTCACAATGCCCATCACATTGCCTGCAATAGTCTTGATTATGATCCTGATCTGCAACACATCCCCGTTTTCGCTGTGTCTTCCCGTTTCTTCAATTCAATAACATCTCGTTTCTATGGGAGGACCTTAAAGTTTGATTCTCTTTCCAGGTTCCTTATCAGTTACCAGCACTGGACATTTTACCCAGTAATGATTTTTGGCAGGATCAACCTATACATTCAAACTTTTCTGCTTTTGTTCTCAAAACGCCCTGTCCCTGATAGAACCTTGAACATAATGGGAATTCTTGTGTTCTGGACCTGGTTCCCTCTTCTGGTTTCTTGCCTACCAAATTGGCCTGAAAGGGCTATGTTTGTGTTAGCTAGCTTCACTGTTACATCAATTCAGCACATTCAATTCTGTTTAAACCATTTTGCTGCTAATGTTTATGTTGGTCCACCAAATGGTAATGACTGGTTTGAGAAGCAGACTAGTGGAACATTGGATATCTCTTGTTCAACTTGGATGGATTGGTTCTTTGGTGGATTGCAGTTTCAGCTTGAGCACCATTTGTTCCCAAGGCTTCCTAGGTGTCAGTTGAGGAAGGTTTCTCCATTGGTGATTGATCTCTGCAAGAAGCATAATTTGCCTTATAGGAGCTTGTCATTCTTGGAAGCCAATAAATGGACCATTAGGACTCTTAGAACTGCAGCTTTGCAGGCTAGGGATCTGACTAACCCTGTGGTCAAGAATTTGTTGTGGGAAGCTGTTAATACTCATGGCTGAGAGCAACGTGGATCAGTAGGGATGGTGGATATCTGTCTCTTTCACTCTCTGTTCTTTTCCTTTTTGTAATTTTTTTGCACTTAAATTTCTTGCCCAAGGGCCCTGGAAAAATTTACAGTTCATGTACTTTGGCATCTATTTATACATTATTCAGTTTTGGTTGCACTTTTACCTCCTCTGTTTCTGTTATATTTTCAGCCTCCATTCTGTAGCATTAGGGGGTTCATTTATTATGCTTATACCATGTTTGATCTTATATTTATGTTAGTTCAGAAGACTTTTCTTCTTTTTCTGTTTGAGAAGGAACTGTTCTATTGAACATAATTATGGCTCCACCATCATATGTTTTTACAGTCGTATGCCCTATAAGGATCATTTTGTTGGTGATGAACGTAACATAAAGAATTAACTTTGCCAACACTTGCACTGAATTTTACCAGAATGATGATTCTAATTATATTCACAGGGGAAGGGAAGGAGGAATTGAAATGGATAGCTTGGCATGATACCTGGGGAAAATTAAATGTTAATTCTAAGCAAAACTACAATGGATTCGTGTCTCCAATGATTTTTTCATATAGGTACTCAACAAGTTACAATTTTGATTCTAATGTTATGCTTATTCCATTTAAACAAGGATGGTTCGAACCTTATGGACGGAAAAACTTATGTTAGGAGACCCATCTTCAATGTTTCAATAGTATTGTGTATAGTATAACTGTATTAAAAAAACTAGAATTAATAATTAATTAACAAGATGTTTGATTGAGATAGTTAGCGGTCTCATCCCCATAACAAGATGAACACAAGATTAAATTCAGGAAATATACTTGTTGAAAAAAAATAAAAATACTTTGTGCTCTCTAAACTTTAGAAAAGATTAATCTTAAACCTCAAAGTGGTTGGGGGGTTAGTCTTAAAAAGTTGCCTTATATCCGATAAGGTGATAGGTTCAAATTTTCCTGTTGATATAAAGATTTTTATCTGTTAGCTTTCTTTAAAATTGGAGGTATATCCTGATTCCTGTAGTCCTTAGGACCCAATTTATAAAAACTTCTCTTGAGAAAAAAAAAATTAAGGGTTATTCAATTGGATTATTTTGTTGAAAAACTGCTTCGATGCAAATGTAGTAGAAGTCAGAATTCAAGTGGAGCTAATAAAGAATAATTTATCAGTTCATGCTTTATCAGTCCTTTCACCTAAACTAGAAAAAAATTGGAGTTTAGAGAGTATTATCAATCAACAAATCCAACAAATCTACTATAATGGTTATTGTTATCTATTTAATCTTCTGGTTGTGGTTCTATCTTTGGCACCCTGATACCTTCATGTGCACTTCTCTCTGCAAAGCCCTGCGTTTGTTATCATTCTCACTCTGCTTTTGGTAACCCCATGACAATAAAATAATTTTAAATTTAAGAATTTTTGTTCTAAGATGGCTGAGCCGAAATTGATATGAAAAAGAGTTATGTTGATTATATTAATATATTCTCACTTGATTCAGAGGAGCAAAATTGTGTACAATCTTGTTGAACTGACATTTTAGAGGGAAAAAAAATGCTCTAGAAACTCTTGCTATTAACATTAGTGACTAAGGGTCTGTTTGATACGGGTAAAATGGAGGGATACTTAAATAAGTTCAATTTTAAAAAAAATGAATAAATAAGGTTATAAAATTTTAATAAAAGAATATTTAAAATAAAATAAGAAAAAGTAATTAAAAGTTTTTAACCCTATTTTTCTAATTTATTTAAATCATTTGCAAACAAAAAATAATTTATTTAAATTTAACTCATTAAAATTTTTCTTCTATTACCCCTATTTTCCTCGTAGCAAATAGGCCCCAAGTTGTCTTAATGCTATCTCATATCATCTCTCACATTTTCACAAAGCTATTAGCCCTAGTGTTTAGAGAATATTTATAAAAAAATTATGAGATCGCCTATTAAAAGAATTATATAATAACAGTAAGAATCAAACTCATAATTTTATAAAATATAAATATATTTTTTTATTATCTGTATTGATTTTACTAGCTTAGAATTTAAAAAGCAGCCATACATATACATATGTATTGCCCTAATTAATAGGGTTTAGGTTTGGGTTTCACGTCAACTTGATGCCCAGTTCAATGAGATACTTGGGTTGGATTGAATCCGGCCCAACCCTAATTTTTAAAAATTATTTAAAATATTAAAAACATTGAAAAATAATACTACCTCACCTCATGTTCTAAAATATATATAAGCGTTAGATAATAAATTTATAATCAATATATTAAAAATTATCTCTTAACATATATAATCAGTTCAAAAAAAAGGTAAATTCACCGTCTATAGAGTATATTTAAATACGATCATTTAGAGTATATTTGATCATTATAGAGCATTAATTTATTGAAGTTCTAATCGTGATATTTGGGGAAGTATCCCAGCTCTTAAGTACATAGATTTATGCCTAAGAGTATTTGATAACTTGTTTTACCCGACATTAGTATCATCTAAAAAAATAGACTTCACCATATCTTTAGAATATAGATAAGCCCAATCCATTTTTAAAAAAAATCATAAAAAATAAAGATGAAAAATAAAGGAAATTAAAATATTATAGGGGTATTTAGAATTAAAATAAATTTATTAACTAAATCTGTTTTTTTGTTGCCTACCCAATTCATCAGAATTTTACTCCGACTATATCCGGATCCAACCTGTGTCGCACACTTGGCTATAATGAGTGAGTCTCTCAATGAGAATTTTTTACATACATCAAGGCTCAAACTTAAGACTTTGTTTAAATGATACTGAATCATTTATCACTCGAACTAATCTTATTAGTATTAAGTAACTCTTAAAATAACAGTAACATATACAAATAAATGGGTTGAGCATTGCACAACCCAGAGTTACAAGTTTCAATGGTTTAGCTTAGTTAATTTTCTCCCATTGAATATATTTTTAAAAAATAATTTATAAAAAAACTAATTTTTGGATAACTTTTAAAAAATGACTTATAAAAACAAGTAATTTTAGATAAATAAATATTTAGATAATTATTATTAAAATAATTTTTATAATTAAAAAATTATTAAAAATGATATAATTTTATTAAAAGTAGGAGAGAACAAGAAGTGTAGAGAAGATAGAAGAGAGAAGAGAGATAGTAAAAAAGATAAAGGAGAGATAGTTGAAAAGATACAAGAGAGATTATAGATAAGAGATAATAGAAAAGATATAGGAGAGAGTTAATAAAAAAAGTAAAAGTAAAATAGTAATTGGGTAGTCCATAAGTTTTTTTACTGTTTTAAAAGTTACTTTAATCAGCTTATCTGAAACTATAATTTTAAACTATAGTAAAGTAAAGATAAATATGACTATTTATTTTAAAAATTTTTAAAATCAAAATTATCAAAAAAATATTTTTAAAATCATAATTTGTAGAGAAAGCAAACAAGCCCCATGATGTTTGTATGAAAAACTAACATGTGATTAATTTATACTTGTTTATTTTGTCAATTGACAAAAAAATAGGATAATTTAAGTAGTAAAAAACTTAATACCTCTTAGTAAAAATTATAAGAAAACTAATTTTCTCTATTTAAATATGACTAACCCAAATACAATACCCTTTGGTTTTTTAAGTTAAAACATATTTAATTAATTATATTAAATTAAAAAATAATTAAATTAATTTATATAATATATTTTTTTAAAATATACTAATATTTTTTAATTATTATTAAGAGAATAATAATGTAAATAATTTTTAAAAAATAAATATAAAAATATATCTTATATTTAATAATAAAATTAATTTTCAAAGACTTGGAGTATATAAAATTAACGGCGAGTCTCTTGGAGTACTCAATTTTTTCGATTGAGGATTAAAAACTTATATTGTTTTTTTCTCTCAAAAATAATTAATGAGAACAATTTGATAATATTTAAATTATGATGTAATAAGGTGGAATAGTTGTATTAACACAAAAACAGAAAACAAGATCTAACCTATATGAAAGGTAGAACATGGAAACGTAAGTTGTTATTCCCCACTCCGGTGTCTTCTGAGAGCAGCCCTCCTTATACTCGACCTTCGTCCTCATCCATTGTTATTATCTTCTATTTTTCTTTCTTTCTTTCTTTCTTTTTTTTTTGGTAACATTTTAAACCGAATTGAACGTAAATTTTCTTGCCAATCCAATCACTTCGATTCCCTCCAATGATTAATCCCCTTTCACCGGTGTTTCTGTAAACCAAATAGCGCAGAAAAAGAAGAAAAAAAGAGATTTGATGTTTTTGCCGATCTTTGCTACAACATCATCAGTCTCAATCATTTCTTCGACCTGAACCTTTTGGATCGAAGATACTCTTGTCTTTCAGATTTTTCCTGTCTGTATTTTGATTTGAAGGAGAAGATGAGTCATCAGAAGAAAAGAAATTTCCAGATAGAGGCGTTTAAGCACCGGGTCGTGATGGATCCGAAATACGCTGACAAGACCTGGAAGATTCTGGAGCACGCGATTCATGAGATATACAATCACAACGCTAGTGGTCTCAGTTTCGAAGAGCTCTACAGGTCTCCTTCTTTCTCGTGATTTCCATCGTTTACCATTAATCTTGCGTTTGCTTCCTGTATGGGAAAATTGTTTCCTTTGTGTGATATGATTCTGCCTGATCTCTACTAGCCTTAGTAAATTGATTATATGCCCTACTGGATGTGTATTGGTGGATGATTGGGCTGTATCATCTTGATAAGCTTCGAACTTGCGGTTGAACTCTGTAGAATAACTTGTCAATTTTGAATGCCGACACTGCTTATTATTGGCCTGTGCAGTTATTTACATTGTTTGAGAATCTATAATTTAGTATTTTGCTGCTCATGGTATTTGAGGTATCCTTCTTGTAGTTCCTTATGTTTAACTTTTCATGGTGTGTGAATTGTGTGAGATAAGGCATCTTCCGTGTCTAGAACATATCTTTATGGGACAAGTTAATTGAATTCATGATGGAGCTCCTTTTCTGTCTGATTATACCTGGAAATGCAAGATTGGTGCTCAATTTTTACTTGTTGTGGATCAGCTTCTATGTTGTTCCATTTCTAAGTTGTCGGAGTTGCTCATTATCTGGACTCACTGTTTTTATCTGTTTCAATTTGTTTTGCACTGTTGTGAGTTCTTATGATATCTTAACCATTGAGTTACCCTTCTTTTCACAAATTTTAATATATTATTTGGAGAGAGCAAAAACTGAGTTTAGAAATTGGTAGGGTTAAAAACCTGAGCTATGTCACAAATTGTTTAGTTGAAATTCATTGTTGGATAAATATTTACTTATAAGGATACTATGAGGGATTCTGATATTGGTAAGAGTCCGCATTGGCGTTTATGATAGAAAAAGTGATGTTCAAGTTTCAATAGGAATCCGTTTTGAAGTTGGTTTTACTTGCTGGGAGCTGTTTCTTCTATACCAATACAAGAGGCTAAAAGAAGTTATTAAATATAAATCGCATGTTTAGTGCACTTAATAGGGGTAGTGGTGGAAAGGGATGTAGTTTCTTGACAAATTTAATGAGTTATTTAACTTTTTACTACTTTTCTTGGTATGGGTGAAATTTTTTGAAACATGACTGATATTTTGGATAAGAGGAATTTGTCTCTAGATTCTAGAGTAAAGAATAAACAACAGTTCTTGGAACTTAGATTTATGTAATTATTCCAGTTTAGCTATGTCAAAAAAATTGTAAAATATGATAGTGGTTCCGTAAGTAATTGTGGTGAAGCAAATCAGGCAAACATGTACATATAATATAATAATTACACTGTTACAGTATGTCCGTGCAAGTATACCATGGTTGGACCTGTTGATGGAAATGATTTTGTGGAACACAATGGTACTGAATTATTGACTTTCTTCTTGCATGCAATGACACTTTTGCTTCTTCCGAATTCTGAAGAAGACTTTTTATTCACAGATTTGCCAACTGTAGTTGGATATTTATTGGAGTATTAGTTTATAGTTTTACTCAACTAATGGCTTATTATTATTTTAAATAACATATACTGAACTAACAGATTTTCTTGTTGGATATGTGCACATCTAAAGAATTTTGTTTCTTGTTCTATTCTTTCCCGAGGGAAAACTTATTTTATTTATGCCTCTAAACTTTTTACCTTTGTTTCTGTGTGGATTCAGAAATGCATACAATATGGTGCTTCACAAATTTGGTGAAAGGCTCTACTCTGGCCTGGTTACAACCATGACTGCACATCTCAAAGATATAGCCAATTCTGTTGAAACAGCTCAAGGTGAATCCTTTCTGGAAGAACTTAACAGAAAATGGAATGATCATAACAGGGCATTGCAAATGATTAGAGACATACTCATGTATATGGATAGAACTTACATCCCTAGCACACATAAGACCCCTGTTCATGAGCTTGGGCTGAATCTTTGGAGAGAAAATGTTATTTACTCCAGCCAGATCAGGACCCGGCTGTTGACTATACTTTTGGAATTTGTACAAAGAGAACGCACTGGTGAAGTTATTGATAGAGGGCTAACTAGGAATATAATAAAGATGCTATTGGATTTGGGTCCATCTGTTTATGCACAAGAATTTGAGGCGCATTTTCTTCAAGTGTCTTCTGATTTCTACAGGGTAGAATCCCAGAAATACATTGAGTGCTGTGACTGTGGGGAATATTTGAAAAAAGCTGACAAGCGACTGAATGAGGAAATTGACAGGGTGCACCATTATTTGGATTCCAAGACTGAAAAGAAGATAACAAATGTGGTGGAGAAGGAGATGATCGAAGATCACATGCTTAGATTAATTAATAGGGAGAATTCTGGGTTAGTAAATATGCTTTGTGATGATAAATATGAAGATTTGGGCAGAATGTATAACTTGTTCCGTCGTGTTAATGATGGTCTTTCTAAAATTCGAGAAGTGATGGCTTCCCACATCAGAGAATCAGGCAAAGTGCTTGTTACTGATCCAGAAAGGTTGAAGGATCCTGTAGAGTTTGTGAATAGGCTCTTGGATGAGAAAGATAAATATGACAAGATTATTAGCATGGCATTTAACAATGATAAATCTTTTCAGAATGCTTTGAATTCTTCATTTGAATACTTCATTAACTTGAACCAGCGTTCTCCTGAGTTCATTTCACTGTTTGTAGATGATAAACTTCGCAAAGGTTTGAAGGGTGTTAGTGAGGATGATGTAGAGGTTACTCTTGACAAGGTGATGATGCTGTTTCGATATTTGCAGGAAAAAGATGTGTTTGAAAAGTATTACAAGCAACATTTGGCAAAGCGGCTCTTATCTGGAAAAACAGTTTCTGATGATGCAGAGAGAAGTCTCTTGGTTAAGCTCAAGACAGAATGTGGTTACCAATTTACCTCTAAATTAGAGGGCATGTTTATGGACATGAAAACTTCAGAAGACACGATGCAAGGTTTTCACTCAAGCCACCCTGAACTGGGAGATGGTCCTACACTTACTGTCCAGGTTTTGACAACCGGATCTTGGCCAACTCAACCTAGTGCTCCATGTAATTTGCCGGCTGAGGTGTCTTCACTTTGTGAGAAGTTTAGGTCATATTACCTTGGCACCCATACTGGTAGGAGATTGTCCTGGCAAACAAATATGGGATCTGCAGACATAAAGGCAACCTTTGGAAAAGGCCAGAAGCATGAGTTAAATGTCTCCACTTATCAAATGTGTGTCCTCATGGTGTTTAATGATGCTGAAAGACTTAGCTACAAGGAGATTGAGCAAGCAACAAAGATTCCAGCTTCAGATCTAAAGAGGTGCCTACAATCATTGGCTTTGGTTAAGGGTAAAAATGTTCTAAAGAAGGAGCCCATGAGTAAAGATGTTGTGGAAGATGATTCATTCTTTGTTAATGACAAGTTCAGTAGCAAGTTATACAAGGTAAAAATAGGCACTGTAGTGGCACAAAAAGAATCAGAACCTGAGAAGTTGGAAACTCGGCAGAGAGTGGAGGAGGACAGGAAGCCTCAAATTGAAGCTGCAATCGTGAGGATTATGAAATCAAGGAAGTGCCTCGATCATAACAATCTTGTAGCAGAGGTCACAAAACAGTTGCAATCGCGATTCTTGGCAAATCCAACCGAGGTTAAAAAAAGAATTGAGTCTCTCATTGAGCGTGAATTTTTGGAACGTGATGAGAGTGACAGAAGGTTTTATCGGTATCTTGCCTAGATTTGATTCCAAAACTTTTATAGTTATTCCAAAACTTGTTTAGTTTCTAAAGACTGGGAATGAGCCATTATATTGTATCTTATCATGTAGGTGAATGTTGCATTTCAAAAGCTCCATTGATTTTCGATGTATATCATATTGTTGTACCTCAAGGTTTTGTATTTGAGCTTAGAGCTTATAATCTGCATAACTTAGTGAACTAATGTCCATGGTTTATTTGAAGAATCCTTGTATGGCTTTTCTTAACAATTTTGCAGCACAAAACTAGGAGCCTAGGTGGTTTCCCCAATCCAATGTCACGGGTTTAGGATTTTTTTTGTTACTCCAGGTATTCTTCATAACCGCCTATTATATAAGGATGGCCAGACTCTTATTTAGGACACTAGCTCCTAGTTTCCCCCTTTTTACACAACATAGGGAGCCTTGAAACTTTAATTCAAACTTCCCAGGAAAATTGATTTCCTCTTATTTACACCTGAATTTCAAAACTAATTCTTAAATAAATAAATTGAAAATTTTAATTTTCAATTGTTTTTGTTCCTTAAATTTTAAAAAATAAATTCACAAAAGAAAATTGAGTTGGAACAACTGTTTTAAGGTCTAAACGTAGGTTTTGCAAATTTAATTTATTTTCATTCTTTCTAAAACTAAGCATTCAAATGAGTGTCAACCTCTCTCAACGGGTAACCAAATATAGCCAAAATAATTATTTATTCTTATGTAAATTTTTTATTTAAAATATTGAGACTAAATATAATGTTTAACGTCAAGTCTTTTGTAAACAACTTTTATAAATGGGGGAAAATTAGAAGACAGATACGGCATATACCAAAACTCGTAATTTTTTTTTAAATGATTCCTTCTATAGATCTCTCTTTAGTTTCTTTTTCTTCAGCAATTACAATTCTTCAACGTTTCAGTCGATAACAAACAACTTTGCTTCGCTGGAATAATGGAAAATAACTCCATGGAAGCAGCCATAATAGTCATTAGAGAAAACGACACAGAAGATGTCAATCTGGGAAAATTGTACGCTGCTCACCTTTTGTCTACATCAACGAATGCGTTTTAATCATGAAGGGCATATACAAAGTGACTGCCAAGCTACGTTCTTATAAGAATAATCACCACAAAATTGTAGAACTAGAGATAAGTTTCTGCTATAAAATCCATCGTCTACCATGGAGTTGGGCATAGGAAGCCGCACAAGACGCAATTCATTAGATATATATTGCTTATTACTTGGCAATGACATCCATAAAGTTTTCAATCTCAATCTCAATCTTATGCTTCTGCGTGTTAGCACTAGCAAATGGCTCCAATGCAGGAAGCATAACAATCTACTGGGGTCAGAATGGTAATGAGGGCACATTGGCTGAGGCTTGTGCCACTAACAACTATGAGTATTTGATTTTGGCCTTCTTGCCAACTTTTGGGAATGGCCAAACCCCAATGATAAACCTAGCTGGTCATTGCGACCCCTATAGCAATGGCTGCACTGGTTTGAGCTCTGACATTAAATCCTGTCAAGCCAAAGGCATCAAGGTGTTGTTGTCTTTAGGAGGAGGTGCCGGCAGCTACTCACTTGCATCCACTCAAGATGCACAACATGTAGCCACTTACCTTTGGAATAACTTCTTAGGAGGACAATCTTCTTCTCGTCCACTGGGTCCTGCTGTTCTTGATGGCGTTGACTTCGACATTGAAGGAGGATCAAACCAACACTGGGGTGATCTTGCCAGGTTCCTTAAAGGCTATGGCAATCAGGGGAGAAAAGTGTACATAACAGCAGCACCTCAATGCCCATTCCCTGATGCCTGGATAGGAAATGCCCTCAAGACAGGTCTTTTTGATTATGTGTGGGTTCAGTTCTACAATAACCCTCCATGCCAGTACAGTTCAGGAATCGCCAATCTTGACGATGCATGGAAGCAGTGGACATCAGACATCCCAGCCAACAAGATATTCCTGGGGCTACCAGCTTCTCCTGAGGCTGCAGGCACTGGCTTCATTCCTGCATCTGATCTTATTTCGATTGTGCTACCAAAAATTAAGACTTCAGCAAAATATGGAGGCATTATGCTGTGGTCTAGGTATTATGATGCCCAAAGCGGATATAGTAACTCCATCAAAAGCCACGTATAAAATCTATACCCATCATTAATTTATTGACCTATAAGGCCAATATGTTGTGTATTGATGTATATTTAAATATAAATATAAATATATAATATGCTGTTGTTTTTATATTAACTCTCTTGAAGGGAGGGAGGGTATGCTTTCGATATTATAAAATATGACTATTAATGCAGGATCGAACTTGCTCTAATTCTGTTAGATGAAGCACACAAAAATATGCTCTCAATTAAATGATCCCCATACATTTGCCTTGTCCCTTATAAGGTTACAAGGGATGCAAATCATCTAAGAGTAATGCTACTTTCAAAGAAATAGCAATTTTGTACTTGTGGAGAATTTCCAATGTGTTAGGTATTGCAAACTTGGTTGCTGCTATAATGGTAGCTTTAAAACGGAATAAGAAATTTCTGCTCTTTCAGACAAAGGCGTTCAATTGGTTTCTGTTCATTATGGAAACAATAATAATAATAACAGCATATTATTTAGGAAAACTTGAGCAGCAATAATTTCATGGCATCATTGCAACATATATAAGAAATTCAAGAGGATAGATAACATCACAAACATGATCTAAAACAAAACTCCCAAGATTGCTTCCATAGTTGAAACGGATTTATATATCAGAGAATGTCTTCACATCAGTTCCCCATAACCTGGTTTTTGCAGATGAGCATAAAATACTTTTTAGAAGATAGCAATGTACTCCAATCTTAGCCAACAAATAAATGCAGACATAAAAAACTCCAAAAAGATACTACATGCAATGAACAGAGAGCTCTTACCAACAATCTATTCCAACTGTATTGGCACCTAAGTTATCTGCCTTTTGATCATCTCCTACGTGTAAGGCTCTGCTTGCTCCTACTTTAACTTGATCTAGTAGAAGGCAAAAAGCTTGTGACCAAAAACTCAACAAATTCTAGCATCATTGCAGGACTAGATGTTAGCAATGCAGTGAACAGTGCCACTTTTCCTTAGAATTGATTAAATTAACATGCTTGCAGTATTCTTGCAGAAATGATTTTCTAAAATTGGTTTTGATCAATATAATACAAAAAATAGTTCAAGGCAATATTTCTTCAAGTGTTCCTCATCTGGATACTTTAAGACCATACATACCTAAAGCAGGTTGAAATGTTCTTGGATCAGACTTTTCATATCCAGCTTCTAAGGATATAATGATAGCATCACACCTAAGATAAAAATCAAAATTTTATATTGATAAACACCACGAGAGGTTCATGCACAATATGGATTTCTGAAAACTTAAGAGGTTTGAGAAGAAATAATCTCCTCAGCTATGTCAATTGTCATCTAAATGTTCAAGAATACAATAAAGTTAAGTAATAACATGATCAAGGAATTATTGATGCTCACAGGTTTAATACATTGAGATCCTTCAATAGCTTCCTTAACCGAGTGTCAAAATTGGAAACGATGGCCATCTTAACTGTGTCACTGCTTTTCATGTTAGAAAGAACAAACGTTGAACTTTAGTGGTCTAGGATAAAGAAATATGTATAATTCATTTAACCTCCTTAATCCTTGAGAAAGGAAATTGTTTCATAAGCTCCATCCGGAAGATGCCACGCATGACCATTTGCATAGTACTGACAAGAACATTACTCAGAAGTTCAGACATAAGGGTCTGAGACAAATTAATTTGGTAAAAAACAATGCCAGATACTTAAAGAACTGCCACAAGTTGCAGTATAACACACCCAAGACAATTTATTTTTCTTCAGTAACCAAACAATGATATCAAAAAATAACATGAATGAACATTCTGGACCAGCTACACAGCTCATCAGAAACTACAATGTAGAAGGACTAAAATATCACAGTTGACAAAAGAAAAGAATTTGTAACCTATCAGTAGCGATGGTAGACATTGTCAAAACATAAGCACTTAGCTTGAGAGTCATCAAGAGTTGGAAAAGAACAGTATGCTCGTGAGAAGGGTTACCTCATAAACTTCCTCAAAATAATCTTCCTCAGAACAACCTGTAGCATCAGAAACTACGAGCTTCCAAAATGGCCACCCATCTCCCTGTAATGAATACAACTTAAAAATGTGTTACTGCTGTATTAAGCAAACTTTTTGTGCTGCTTTTCTGTTTACGTGTATCTTGAAGATAAGAGATCAATCTGTGAACTAGATTATATGTTAACGAAATTTATGTGGTAAACCATCTGAAATCAATAATCATGAAAGTAATTTGACTGCAAAATCGACACAGAAGTTATTTTCTTCCAATTGCAGCGTAAGTCTCCCCAACTAGCTTTGCCGATTGCAAAAGGGTACCTCCAGCGTCCAACAGCAAAGCATCATATGCCCTCCCACTAGAATTTGATCCACCTAACCAAATTTGAACAGAGACAGATACAAACAGAGAAACTTGAGCAAGAATAGCTGTAACATATTCCACTTCTACAAAAAGCGAATGAACCACTTCCTAACGATCAATGAGCAATCTATTTATCTACTCCAAAAAAAATCATATTTTTTCAAGTAGTGGAAATGTAGTCTGACCGTAGCGAACCGACATCGAAGAGAATACAAAAGGCTTTGAATTCGGAAGTTTGAGAGCTCTGAATAAAGCGTTACTGGGAGGGCATCGCACCAGGCTAGTCCCCATCATCGACTCCACTAACATGTTTGGACGTCAAATACTATGACGTTTTCTTTCGGCATATTTCTACAACAGCAGGGTGCTTTTTCTTAATTTACTTTTTAAATTACTGGACTCTACAGTTAATAGTTAATTTTGCCCCCGCGAGAGATAATTTCTGCTCCCTTCATTCAAAATTTTGATTTCTGGCCAATGAAAAATTGCTGCTTGGTTGACTATTCCTATGATAAATTCACTATAACACGAATTCATAGGAAGGGACAAAACAAAAGAAAACGAAACTAACATGTATCAGCATTTTCTGTTGGCAGAAAAAAATTGTTCAATTACGTGAATGCATATTTATTTATTGACAACAAAATTATAGTTTTGATGGTTGAAAGCAAATATGCACATAATCTTAATTTATTAGATTTGCTTCATGGTTATAAACTTAAACATTCCAGTTACTGGCTCAAAGAAAAGTCCCTTTATAGTTGGGAAAGTTGGCTTCCAATAAATAAGTGAAAGTACTGCTTTTGGAAGTAATTATACATTATTGAACTGCCTCAACTAAGGAATTACTAACAATTAATAATTCAAAAACATGCCCTATAACTTCAGTTATTTTTGTTGATATATTTTTTCAAATACTGTTTAAAGTTATAAGTGAGATTAGAACTCATAACTTTTCACTTATACAAAAAAAATTTCATGCTACCGATGGCTATTGTTTTTGGTCAATATTAACTGGTAATAAGAACTAAGACGCCCTGTATAACAACAGAATTTCCAATCAAATCAGGTTCGTTATAAGTATATAAGCAATATTTTTCAATTTTTATGCTTGTGCGCCATGGTCCAGATGTGCGTATGATATACTTAACTTCAAACCCATCTGAAGGTGATGAAGTATAATCTAGTAACGTGAAATTTAAGTAGTTAAACAAATAATTCAAAAAAATAAAATCCTTCCGTGGCTAGTCATGTTAAAAAGATCTATTTTTTTTTTAAAAAAAAAACCAGTACATCCATGAAAAACAATTTACAGATATTTAGTCCTGCTAAATCGCTCTATCCTTTTCTGGGGTAGAACAGACACAGGAGCAGTGGCGTCAGTGCTTACACAAATTGAAAATGCAAACAAATCAATAATAAACAAGTTAGCCAAAATCTCCACTTCACGCCTACTTAGCGAACGTGAGGAGGCTGAGAAATCAAAATCTTCATCATGCAGCAGCAGCAACCATCTTCAACATTGGTTCCAAGGAGAAGAAACAGTCTACTTCTGAGAAGAAATGTATTCTTTTGTCCAAGCTTAATCATATGTCAAATTTGACGAGTCAAAGCTAAAAAGAAGCCAAATATGATAAAATCCATTCAGCCTTCAGTGTGAATCCCTGCTCATACATATCAGATACATCATGTCAGGAGCTCAGGTATGCATGTCAATCGATTTTGATCAAATCCTCAATCAATATAAATAAAGGCAGAGAAATTCTTGTGAACACCGTCTTAAATGGTCCATTATTTTTAATGATTACCCTTAAATGCAGTTCCTTATATACTTGCCATTAGGTTCTCTAATTACAAGATAACAAATGTACGAGTCTTTGATGATAACATAAGTGTGATTTTTGCATGTTAAGTTTGGAAAACCATGTATGTCATGATTTGACTGGAGATCCTGATGGAGAGGATACAAGGAACTGCATCTAAGTCTAATCCTTAAAAATAATAGAGCATTAAAGAAGGTAGGAGTCACATTCAGGTTTACAGGATTAAAGCAGCCACAAAAGGCAACCTTGCAGAGGTTAAACTGATCAAGCAGTATCTGGTTAAGATGGAAGAAGCCGGTGCCGGAATAGCTTCACCAATGCTCTGCGTTCACAATCCTGCAGGAATTTATGTTTATTTATATATATTATCTCAGTTAATTAAAATTATATAAATAAAAATTTACAGTACCACTCAAGTAGGACCTATATCCATGTCATTACAGACCAAAAGCCACCAATTAATATGCCCTCAGATGGAGATTATAGAATGCATGCAAAATAAACAATGAACAAGAAAAATAGAAAATAAAGAATAGCCCACCTTGAACATGTACAAGTGAAATGGCCTATCAGGATTCATTCGCCTGAGTTTTAAATAAGTATATGCAAAGCTTAGTTGATCACGTGATGTAAATCGATTGACTTCGTTGAACCAAAGGCATGAAAATAAATTAGACATCGGTGTATGAGCCCTGACTATCAAGGAACCCTCTGGAACATCTGCAAGGTGAACCACGAAACCCATCACATGACGCGACAAAAATTCAATAACAAAACAAAGATGCCAAGGAGACCTACAACTTGGAAGAGGATTATTAGGGGCTAAAGGATCAAACTTGGTGAGGCCATCAGATTGGTAGAAGTTAAACTGTTCATCAATTGCTGCATGATCATACTTGTTCAAGCGTTTATTTTGGAGTACCTCCTCCCAAACACAGTGGCGATCATAATGATTTGAGATGGCATATTCAGCCTTCCTCCGCCACAAAAAATATTCAATAATCAGCAACGGATCGGTATTAAGTCGCATCTTGCTGTCGAGCCAAATTGAATACCTAACAATCAAGGATTTTAAATAAACGTTAGATTGAGGAATGGATGGCCAAGAAACTAGGATACTACAACAAATTGCAAGAACTACCTAGAATTTGGGAATAAGCGATGTGATAAAAATTTTGGCACCTTGCCAGTTCTCCGCATGTCCTCATATGGCAAGTTTTTTACAACAACTATTTTCCAGAGGCCAATGTACCCTCTATCATCAGGACTGTTTCCTTCAGATGACAATTTGGACCGAGTTTGATTGTCCAAAAACATAACAAAGCAAACATTGTCCTTTGAATATTGACTGATCTGCAGCAATTAGGCATATGTAATACATGCTAAGTAATTTACAGATGCCTGAAAGTTGACACTATAAAGCAGACACGTGATAAGTTATTGACATCTTATGGTCACAAAATCAAGGTGGACAAGTAACTTCTATTCCTCAGAACATAATATGCTAATGTCATATATTAGACCCATTCAACAAATATAGATCTTATAAAAGGACGCACATAATCAAAATCATCATGAACAAAACTAAAATGGGAATATTCAAAGAGGATGCTAATAATGAAGATGCTAGTCATTGACCAGTTCATATATGAAACCAAATATGCTAAATCATAGATGATCAAGTGTAGTGAATGGCGTATTTAAGCATGAATTCAGACTGCTATCATTGCATATTTCTGTGCAGAGTTTATACTAACGAGCAGGTGAAGAAACAAAGATGCCCAAATTCGGACTGTTAATCGTCTGCTACATGCTTGTCATTTATCTAGCTCCAATTGACAAAAAGATAAGCAGAAGAATGGGTTCAATCAAAATGTTAATCACTTCAGTACTATTATTACTAGAAATAATTTTAGCATGAGGTATCATAAAGAAAACATGGGTCAACGATACTTGTAAATTCTTATGTACCCCACATCAAGAAAGGAGTGAAAATAGATGACAGAATTACCAATCTACTTGTAGGCCTCCTGAGAAAATCAGAGCTTCCAAAAATGCAAGAAGAAACAGCAACCTTACAGTTGTACATATAAGCCTTATCTCTTTCATCTAAATCAAATCCAGTGCTTGAATATCCTCCTTTCCCCTTGATAAAACCACAATGAAGTGTTTGCTTTACCGCATAAAATGATTTTTCTCTTTCCTCAAGAGTCTGATGTCCTCCAAATCGACGTTCAAATAAATTATTTTCTAACTTTTGTTCTTCTTGGTTAATATATTCTAGTGAAAACCACGTGTGGTTAATGTAATTCTTTGGCTCTAGAATGTCATCCACTGATTCTTGAAGCCCAATTTCACAAGGAAAATCTGAAAGGTTGATATTAAGAAAAAACATAGGATGAAAATAATCTAGTTAATTATGGAATTAAAATGCACAGATCCGAATGACAGTACTGATAAATAATTGAAAAGATGGTCAACAAATTTTAAGGATGAGCACATGATTTATTATCATCAAATTAAGAACTCAAAAGGTCCCTTCTTATTAAAAAACATTTAATAAAGAGGCCCCTATCTGAATCTGTGCTAAGTCATATATTAAAGCAAAGGAACAGGTCTTTGGCAAATCTTAATGATTACGTTACAACAGAAGAAAACGGGACAAGGTGCACCTCAACAAGCTTTTTGTCAGCATCATTATTGGTTGCTTCTTAATTGTCACATTATAAAATTAATTATGCTTTTTGAAAGAAAATTATCCATTCAATATCTGATCCTTCTACACTTTATTGAAGTTGATTTGTGCTCCTTCAAACATGGTTTTCTCGTTGAATCTTTAACTTTCCCTCCCTCCTCCCTCACTCACTCTCCCACCCACACACAGATTTGATGCAGATACTACATTTAATTTTTTTATTCAGGAATTTATTTTGAATTATTAGGATATGATAGTCTATACCCTAGATAACCGTATTTTATTAGGAGTTTTAATTTGAACTTGATTCATATTATAATTGTGCAGTCAATATGCCTAAAATGGAGGTTGCCATTTTGTTCACCTTTCCCATCCAATAATAGTATTAATAGTATTTCTATTGAGTTTTGAGTTCAGAAAGTTTTACTCATTGGTTTGAAACTAATTTGTTCACCTTTCACATCTTATGAGAATCTAGGGATGCTAGAACTATGTCAGTATCTACAGACTGCAACAGATTCTCAGGAACAGTTGCTAAGGTAAGCCCTAAGGGGATGATGGGCAACCTATGTGACCCTTACCATGACTGTAGTGACATTCTATGGATGAGGCACTGAAAAGGGAATTTGACAGCAGGTTCTTTCTCTAAACCGAGCAAGAACCGATCCTACTTATAGACATATAGATTGCACAGTCATAATGTGAATAAATTCCATCTAAACCAAAAGTACTAAATTCTAGTTATCAAGGACATAAATAACCACTATCCCAGTAATTCACAATGAAATTTTAATTCATAAATCAAAGCCTAATTGAACACAGAACAATTAAACATAATGTCTAGGTCGAAAAGTATTATAGAATAGTGGAAGCACAATGATAATATTGATTTATTGAAGTGCAAGATATAGACTCTTACGTTGCTTCCGATGCTTGCTTTTAGGTGGCCTTCCAACATCAGATACCTCTTCTTTTAAGTTTCCTTCTTTCAGTTTGTGGAAAATTGGGAACTTAGAGTCCAAAGTTGGGGACTCAGAGTCTATTTTTGCTGTAGAGGAACCAAAGCAATAATATGAGAAGAAAAATTCTTTGACATGTGACTTACAGTTTGATACTACTGGTTAAAACAATAATTTTTCCATGAATACAAGTTAGTGATCACATAGGCAAGAGAAATTAAACACAAAACTTCACTGAAGAATGAAACAAGGAGCATGATGGAAAGGGATCAATTGGTGGGTCTATACTTGTGCATGTATAACAGAGCATATATACATTACATGTATGCTCCACATTAAACGTTTCAAGTCTCCAGCCTCACCTAAAAAATACATTCTCAGTCCAAAAGCTGTCAAAGATAATGACAGTAGTGCAATGATAAGTAACGATGACTCTGAAAGTCTCTGTTTGGTAAAACGACCAAGCCTTCTACTACGACGAAAGACCCGAGATCCATGATCAGTGAAGAATTCACCATTGTTCCTATACTGTGCCATTGCAGAGCAAGTCCCACAATTCAAATTTAGACTGCGTCATCTGCAAAAATATTTTCATGTTTTAACTTTCACAACAAAAGGATGACAAGTAACTCAAAAATTACTCATCTCATCAATGCATCATCATATCCAAGTTCCCTACTCAAACATGCACAAGTCCCTATAGGCTCATGTAATTAATGTTCATGTATGTGTCAAATTTGACAGTTTTCACTACATAGGATCAAACGCTCAATTTAGAAAAAAACAATAGTTGGCACAGGGACGTATTCAGCATCACTACTATAATGGTATTTTAAAATCAACATTAACACATGAAGCTGAGAAAGTGCATCCCACCATTCCACTCTATGAGCAAGAAAGGCATGGCTTCATTGAAAATGCCATTTCCAAATAGGAAAGAAAATGAAGAGTGAAAGGGATACAATCACCGTTCAGAACCCATTAAGTTGGAGACAACTCATTTATTTGGTTTTACTTGTAAATAAAATTCATAAATGGATTATCAATTCAGACACCAAATATGAGCATAAAGCATAGACACGAGAACGACCTTCAGAAAGTGAACTTCATCACTCCTGGCAGCGAGAAAGGGAAAGAAAAAGTGAATTACAAAGTTCAAAAGGATAAATGTAGAGATGGAAATGCCATAGGAATAAACAAAACAACAATGTTTCACAAAATATTTTCCAAAATGAGGTGTTTAAACGCGAAACAAAATCAAGCACTAGCATGACCATGCTAGAAGAAATCTAAAAAGAATTCGATATAGAATTAACAGAGAATCAACTCCGCGTTTGGTAATACCTCACCGGAAAGCGGACCGGAGGCGGGAAAATAATGGGGTGGGTGAAGGATCTAACATGGGTAATATACACCGACGGAATCTTCCTCACAAAGTAGGATATATCAAGCAAAAGCGGGTAAATCTTTGGGCAGCCAAACTTGTGTGGTCCTTTATCAAGATCCGCACTTCACTGCTGATTCCCAAGCCTACGAGTTTTCGCAGACAGAATTGAGCAAAAAAGGTTTAATTTTTCATTTTTAATGACAATTTGCTTCACTTGTTTGAAGATCTTTGCTTTTGGACACCGACATATAAAAGCTGCCTTCTTGTTTCGTGGGTGATTCTTGTAATGTCGCTATGATCAATGAAAATGATTATGCCTTCTGGTTTTAGGCGTTGCGTACTCTTCAGCTATGCTATGTCGTCAATTGAGAAATGGGAGCCGGATTGCACTACCTTGGGTTACCCACATTTTTTTAGTTTTTTTTTTTTTACACAAATTGTTTTTGAAGGTTGCTTTATAGATTACTTATGAATATTAATATTATGTAAGATAAATTATTAATTATTTTAAAATATAAATTTAAATATTTTTTATAAATATAGTGTATAGAATTATAATAAAATAGTAAATATTTTAAATAATTATATCTTATTTTTTTATTAATAAAAATATAAGATATATTTTTATTATTTATTTTTTTAAAAATTAAAAGTGCTGATTGTGAACAATTTTTTTATATATATCTAATATCAAATATTTTGGTAGTGGATTTATCAACCAAACTATTTTTCATACATTAATTCTATAATTAATTTTTATAGATTTTTACTCTATAAATCAAAATCAAATTAATATGCATGTGAAATTTTCTAATGAGGACTGAAAATTGATGTTTAAGTTTGCAAAAAACTTAAGATTGAGAATTTGAAATCAACAAAAAAATTCACAAAAATATGATAATGGAATATACCGAATATTATTTTGATGCAAATTTTTTTAATTTTTATTTTATAATTATAATTATATTCATTAAAAATTGAAGAATTTCTTATTTACAATATTTTTCATTTTTTATATTACTCTATTTTGTTCAAATGAGCTGAAATTTTTAAAGTAAACAAGGCAGCTAAATGCATAGCAGAAAAATAAACGATGTCGTATTGTTGTCAAACTCAAATACAAAACCCACCCAAGTTTAGTGAACAAAAAGCGATATTAAGCTGAGCAGCACGCGCGCCCCCGCAAGAAGAACTAGCAGAACTATGGCTACGGAACTCGAGGAACTTATAGGCTTTCTGTCTTCTCCGTCACCTCAAGTAAAGTTTCTTACTTTCTCGTTTTGTTTCTTAATTATCTTCGGATTTCTACAACAAAACTCTTGGGTTACAGTGCTGGGAAATATTTATCTCTGTTTTTTCCTTTTTTTTTTTTTCATGTTCTTACTTCTCAAATAATTTATTTCCAGCAAAATCAATTAAGTGATAACTGTTTGGATATTATACTGGCTTTCTGGGCATGTGGATTAGACTTGAACTACCTTTCTTCCGGATTGCACTCTGTCTTTGTGTCCAGCTTGAAACATCCTTCCGAATCTCTTTTTATTTATGTAACAATCCGCTGAATTTTCTTGCTAACCAAACATTCAAACATACTTCAAAATCAATCTTCAACTTATGTCTTTAAAAAATTTTATAGCATCTTTATGATGGGATTGAATTCATTTTGAACGAGTTATGTCTTTGGTTATGTCACTTATTGACATATTGTCCTGTTCGATTCACAAGCAGCAATCTTCAAGATTTTGTGTGTGTGTGAATATGTTACTATTATATGACGGGACTCTTCTATTTTCCTAAAAAAAATTAAGTAACGAAATATAGTGAAGCATGTTGTTTCCCTCACAGATAACGAAGGTTGCTGTTGATATAGTTCGTGGACTAACTGGCTCAGATGATGGCTTGCAATCCTTGGCCAAATATGCAAAGACAGTGTTACCATCATTGTCTCGACTCTTAGCTGGTCCGAAGGTGCTTCTGAAATCTACTTTCATGTAGGAAGAGAGAATCAATTTTACATGTATTGTTCTTAAATTTTCCGGTGTTTCCAAATGCAAAAAAATGAATAACTCAAGCTGTTTCTTCAGTGCCAAAGAACTTAGTTAAATGTTTATACAAAACCATGAATTATTGTGGTGTTTCAAGATTGTTCATTTAGTCTCAGATGTAGGAATAGATCAGATAACTAAACTTTTGGGAAATTTTGATGTTATTATCCATGAGCAAATTCAGAATTCGGGGTAGCATTTGTTCAAGGCGTAGTTATGTATTAAAAGATCTGCTATGCCCTTCCAGGAGGTTTCTGAACCTTCAGCTGAAGCACTTGTTAATTTGTCTCAAAACTCAAATCTAGCAACAGAGATGGTTCAATTGGGAATGATCAAAACTGCAATGGATGTTTTATACAAGCCAGATTGTACCATTACTCGTTTGCTTGCCATGCTCTTGGTGAATCTAACTCAACTAGATGCTGGTAGCGCTTCCTTGCTCCAGGTTTGTTTTCTCATGTCAATTTGTGACCGTTAGGTATTCTTGTAATGTAACCCTTTTAAAGTTATTTTTTCAATCTGTTAATGTCATCCGTTCATGAGGTGACATCTGAAAATATTGGAGTATTACTATATTATTAGAATAGGTGAAATGACCGCTGCTATCATTATACAGGTGTCATCTTTTTTTTTCTTCCTTTTTTTATTCACTTTATGGAAATCTCAATTATTGATTACTGTCTGGTTGTCAGAATGATGATGATAAGGTGCATGGACTATATGTGATGAAGCTTGTCAGGTCATTTTGTAGAACCACCCATGAAAGTCATGGTGCGTCCATCCGAACTCAATGTGAATTTGACCTTCTGCAGAATTAATACTGAATTCTCTTGTTCAGATTTTTCAAATCCATTTTTCCAATTGTTTAAATAGCTGTAAAATAGTTTTTTTTTTTAATTAAAACCTTGTAATGCACTTATTCTATAAACATAATGGTTGCGTGATCATAATTTAATCCACAGTCTAGATTCCACAGTCACACTGGAAATCTTTCTTTCCCTCCATGTTTACATGGATTGATGATTTGATAGAGTTTCGAAGGAAGTATAAACGTAAATAGATTATTCGTGGATCAAATAAAGAGTCGTAAGTCTTAACACTGAATTCACTAATAAATAAGAAATAAAAATTACTACTTGCCTACCCATTAATAGAGTGGTTTCATGCCATACATCCATTACACGTATTATATGTCATAACGGTTGCGATTATTCAGTTGTTCACAAATTATTGCTCTGATTCAGTATTTTTTCTTCTAAACTTTGATAGATGATCCTTTTGAACATGTTGGATCAATTCTTGTTAATATCTCAAAGCAGCAAGCAGGAAGGAAGCTTCTGCTTGATCCAAAGAGAGGTCTCTTGAAACAGATAATTAGACAATTTGATTCAAACAGCTTATTGAGAAAGAAAGGGGTATGAGCAATAACTTTACATCTTTGTTTTTCAATCTCATGCAGTGCTATGTTATTAGTTCTTGAGTAGTATAAAGTGGTAATATCTTTGAACCGAGTGAATGAAGTTGAATTGATTCATTCTTGATTGGTTTATGTTGAATTATGAATTATCTCTTGATGGATTGTTGTATGTTAATTATGCTCTGTCCATAACTGCAGTATTGTTCGTTGTGATTACTTTAAATTACTAAAAGTGAACGTTTGACCGCACAGGGCAGGGCTTTTGGCTCAACTGAGATTGCTGTTATGTTTGATTGCTTGCAGGTCTTTGGAACTTTACGCAACTGTTGTTTTGAAGCTGAAAGTCAGCTACAAAATTTACTTCTAATATCTGAGTTTCTCTGGCCAGCATTACTTCTTCCAATTGCTGGCCATAAGGTTACATGCGCTACCTTCTCTGACCTCAAATTGTTGCCATTTCTGATTATTGCCAAATAAGATTCCTTCGTGCGGGCCAAATGATTTTTAACTGCTTAAAAAAAAGAGCCTAATTCAATACTTTATTGAGAATGGAAATAATTTTGCTTACCTGATGTCTATCCATGGCCCTGAAAGTTGTTATGAATTCCCTTTTGAAAGGCATGAAAGAGCTCAATCTTGTGAATATCTAGTGCTGTCATTGCTGTGTAGAATGATATGTTTAATAGAGCAAAGAAAAAAGAAGAGAATACTTTCTACAGAATCTTGTCATAATAAAATATAATTTCCTAAATAATATAAAAAACATCATTGCTTAAGGGTGCCAGTTTGTGTTGCCAACTTGCAATCAGATTCATATCCATGTCCCGCCCTCCTATGTTTTTGGGCATTATTTAGGAGTTAAGTTATCTTTGGTTTAGTTTACACGGTTTATGTCTCACTCACTTCCATTAACGAAGTAATGGTTTTGCAGTTATACAGTGAGCAAGACACATCAAAAATGCCACTTGAACTTGGGACTGCACTCTCAATTGAGCGCGAACCAGTTAGTGATACTGAAATTCGTATTCAAGCATTGGAAGCCATGTACTTGATTGTATTGCAGGTAAATTTGAAAAAGTCTATGCTTGAACGCTGTTGATACTGGACAGAGATTTGAATCTTAGTATTCTCTGTCGATGTAAAAGTAGAAAGCAAAACTCTTCTGTTGTTCCTTTTACTGTATCAGGCAAATATTTCTATCCTACGTTTAGAGCCAGTATGTTGTTGAACCTACTCATTTCGAATAACTCACCATGAAAGCCTCTGTTTCTTCCTCTTCTATGGGATTGAGTGCGGTGGAGATTATAAAAGTTGTATATTAAATTATGGGCCCTTTTGGATAAGAGTTTAAAAAAAGGCTTTTAGATAACTTTTAGAAAAGGGTTTCTAGAGAAGAGTTTATGAAAAAAAGTGGTTTTGAATAAATGAGTGTTTGGATAGTTATTTTCATAAGTACTTTTATTATTGATAAATTATGAAAAATGGTATGATTATTAAATATAAGAGAGATGAGAGACGAGAGACGAGAGAGGGCGTAGAAGAGAGAGGAGAGAAGATGTAGAAAAGAGAGGAGAGATGGTGTAAGAAAAGGTAGGGGTAATATAGTAATTGGTTAGTCCATAAGTTCTTTTACTGTTCTATAAGTTACTCTGACCAGCTTATCTAAAATTTTAGTTTTAAACTATGATTTGGTCCAAAAGCTCTTTTGAACAAATATAACTGTTTATTTTAAAATTTTTCAAAACCTAAATTTTACCCAAATTTGGAGAGTTTTCAAACACACACTGTATGCCTACATGTGTGCATCTGATTCAATCCGGAATGATAAAGTTTCTCAATTGAGCGTCAAATTTATGCTGTTGTAATCTTGCAGGAGGCAGGTCGAAGAGCCTTTTGGTCTGTAAATGGACCGAGGATAATACAAATTGGTTATGAAGATGAGAAAGATCCAAAAGTGATGGAAGCGTATGAGCAACTGGGATCCTTGGTAATGGCCCCAAATGTTTTAGTCGTATTCTTCCTCTTACTGTTATTAGTACTTATAATAACTCTCTGAATTTGGGTGTCAGCTAATTCAAAGCGGAGGAACAGAAGAACCATCCAGTGAGAGTACAGAGCAGTGATACTTGGTGTTATATTTCTTTCAGAAAGAAATCTGTACTTCAAAAGGTCATTATTCTAAGCCAAAATTTCCCTTTTTGATGCTAGAAATGCCACTTCCAGATGTTGACCGAAATTATGATGCAAGTTGTAGAAGATACAGTTTTTTGCTTACGTGGTGTCTTAGTTTTCATTTCTGATCTATCAAGCATCGGGGAATTAGGAGCTCTGAATGCTGATGATTTTGTGATGAGTGCATTTTTCATTATCCCAACTATTTTACCTTTTACTATTTCCTTTCTTCATAAATGGAAAGAGGGACTAAATTCTAAATTTATGGGGAGGGATTTCTAAAGAATCAACCTCGAAGGACCAATTCCCAAATTGAGGGAAACTACAGGAACTGAAAGTTCTATTTTTCTCTTATAAGAAATCAATAAAATATGATTGAATTATGTGATATGCTTATACTCTTCCGGATTCTCACCAAATTACGTGGATTAAAATTTTACTTAAAATTAGTAAAAAATAATAAATATGTAAGGGATAAATTGTTTTAAAATATACTCTTATTTATAGGGAGAGAGAGAGAGAGAATAAGTATGAAGATGCCTTTAAACATAAAACCTTTGCAATCTGACCTAAATAGTAACAGAAATTAAGTTTGAGCGTTAAAATCAATTATTTGACTGAAATTGCACACGTGGCAATCCACATGGCACTTATAGCTCTAATTAATCTCTCCATTTCATCATAACGTTGTTTGATCCCTTTCTCGCAATTGATTACGAGATAAACCTAGGTTTGTATCCCGGAATCATTTCCTAGATTACCATAATTATTAACTCAAACGCATCATCTTCATTGTGTTTGCGAAAGTTGAAATTATCTTTCAAAACTTAAAAAAAAAGTCAATAAAAATTTATATAAATAATAAAGAACGGATTCATATTTTATAAAGATATGTGTTTGATTTTTATTATTTTTGTGAGGGTTTCTTTAATAAAAAATTTTATAAATTTTTTATAAGTATTATTTGAATTTTAGAGTTATGCTTTAGTTTTAATAGAAGAATGGTGTCAAATTTATTTAAATTTTTTTTAAAATAATAATAATAAAAGGCTTTGTGTATCCACACGCTCATTCCGTAAATGCTTGATACTTTTGTCGATAGTTTTCTTTATTAACAAAATTGTGCTACAGTTGCCTATCTTTTGTAAAAGATTTAGCTAGTGAAGATATGATATATATGGTTATTTAGAATATCTTCAATTCTTACAAAATATTATTTGTTATTATTTTAGTTATAGTGTTTACGGAAATATTTTAACTCCTGAGTGTCTAAATTTAAATTTAAAAGTCATTAATAGCTTATTTTATCTAATATTAATATTATCTAGAAGAAATAGAGATTTTATCCTACTTTTAAATCTTAGGTAAGTCAAACCCTTTTTCTAAAGATTTTGTACTAAAAAATATTTTTTGTGACATTCTAATTATATAATTCTCTTTTTTACTGTAAAAATATATTCAAACATTGTTTAAATTAAATTTTCTTAATTCAGAATTTTAAATCATACTTTTTTTTAAAATTTTTATTTCAACGAATTGATGGCTGATTCAGTATTAAATGAGTGGATAATAGTTGTTCTTTTGAGAGAGTTCTTTTTTTAACTAGCAGCCCCATGTTGGCGTTGAGTAGCTCAATCATTGCTTATTTTGTGTTGTCAAAAGTCGTAATCATTAATTTAAGGGAGAATGACATCTGAGTCCCATGGAAGGCATAAAATGTCAAAAAAGTCCCAGGAAATGGTATAATTCATGTGAAGTCCCATGGGACCTCATATGAATTTTTTCCAATTATGAAAAGACAAAATTATCCTCAAGACTGAAATTTTTCCTTTCCTTTCTCTGTTTCGTAATCCCCTCTCAGCTGCTTTAAAAAATGCTTAGGTCTTATTGGGGAAGCATCAGCTGCAACTGGCTATTGCTTTCTTTTTGCTCGGAGGTGATCATGTTTCTGCTGTAAATATTTGTGCAAGTTTCCCTCATGTCTGGTTCATTCTCCTCTCAAAGTTGGTTTGGACGATGCAGAGTATCCTACTCGTATGTCTACCTTTGTTGCTTCCGCTTCTTCAGCTCCTTCAGTTGGTGGCTCTGGTGCCGAATATTCTGGTAATTTTGATTCCCCCCATCTCGCTGTTAACCGAATCAAGCCTGTTATTTGTGTGCTTGTTTGTGGAATTTTTGTTTATCAATAGTTTTCCCACCTTCCCACGAGCCCAAGCTGAAATTATATAGATTACCATTTTGTTGGGTTTGAATCAAACTTACTCTAGTTAGGATCATCACATTAGAACTTACAATTTTTTCTTCAATTAAATATCCACACTTTTTAATATGAAACTGCTCAAAGAATCAATCTTAACAAGCTGACTTGTTTACACTTATGCATTTATGCTGCCTATATATTTTGTGCTTGGTTCTATTCTCACATGATTCATCTAATCAATGGGCACTAGAATTCCATCATGGGTCCGCACGACATGATATAGATATTTTTAGATAGTTGTCTTTATCATATATGCAAAGGTTTACGGACATTTTGTGAGTTGGTGTTTTATGCTTTTTATTCGTCAATTATACATTAGGTTCTTTGTCTTGTTATAAGGGCATGCCTTATCCTTAATTTCTGTATACTCTGTCATTTATTGTAGTCTTATTTTATCAAGAAAAGATGGGCATGGAACAATGACTAAAAGTAGCGTCTTCATCATTTTCTTTATCTTAATGTACTTGGAGATGGATTACTGATTAGTTTTTATCTTCTTTTGGTCTAGTGAGTATTGTGGCATTTGTGGCTTACTTATAGCATTTTATTCTGAACCTCTTTTCACTAGAGCAATTGTTGGATATTGGAACAAAGAAGAAAAGGAAGGGAATAGCTGGCATCAGAATGAATTAGTAAATCCAAAGCTTTTAGCTGATCCAGCAGTTGTTTTTGTGAGTTCAAAGGAGTACACATACACCATAATGATATATGAACTTGATGGCGGCTGTTAGATTTGAATTTTTTGATACTGGGACTTCGGTGCAGGTGCTAATAGTCAGACGGGTAGAGAATGGAAGCAGCTTCTTCCATATCTACGGTCTCACTTTGGTAAAAAATGCAATATGAGGTCCCTCCCTGGAGAATAAGTCTGCAAATTCTGACAAAAACATCGCGCAATATGATTAATCTCTTGAAAATCTGAGGCAAAAATTCTGTTGGGCCTGCTCTGTTTGAATAGAGGTTTTCATTGGCTCCATTCTATTTACTAAGAATGGTATGTAATTCGCCATAATCTGGACTAAACCCTTTGGTCACTATAAACTATATTCTTCTGGAGAAAAATCTTACTTTTCCTCTTTTCCTGCAGATTTTACTCTCACTTTGCCATCAAGGATTAATGAATATAGGATATGATATAGCATGTGGTTGTGTTCCAGGAGATCAATCTCATAAGAATAGTGATAAAGTTGACGCTTATATTCTTCTGGAGAAAACTGTTGATATTCTTTATTTGTATGAGTATTATTTACTGTTTTCATTAGCTTGGCTTCAAAATAACTTAGAAGTTGTTTTCTTAATGGTTCAACCTTTCTTGATTGCACGTGTTGATGGTTGTAACCCTTATGAGGTTGATATGGTGAATATGAAGAAGCTCATCCCAAAAATTATGGAATTGGTGGCTCAAAATTCATTGGTAGACCATGCCTCAGAATGTGGGCAAGATATACAAGCTGTGAATGTAAAGCAGTTGATTCCTGATGATGAAAAATCAATTATTTTTTGGGCTTGCTTATGGAAGCATATTTCTAGATTCGTGATGTATAATTTGAATATGTGATTATGTGGAAAGGATCTAATCATTTTATAATGATAAAGAATCTTAATTATTGAATTGTTATTCAAAGATGATGGCTCAAGCATTTTGAACTGTGAAATTTACAAATAATATATGTAATTGAACACTTTTGAAGAAATGTCAAGTTTTTAAGTTGTTGCGGAAAGAATGATGTCATGTTGAATAAGAAGGTATTATATTTCATGTCAGGTTTAACAAATGCATCAAACTGAATAATATATTGGGGAATATTAACAACTAAACCAACAAGAAATGATAACCACGTGGTGAAAGAATAACAACTACACCACTTATAATAACAACCCCAGTACCTGCAACTAACAATCCCATCACCTGCACTAAGAACCCCATCAGCTACAACTAACAACTCCATCAGTTGTACTTACAACCCCAGCACCTGCAATAACAACCTCAGCACCTAAAATAACAACTACAGCACCTGCAACTAATAACCCCATCACCTGCACTAAGAACCCCATCAGGTACAACTAACAACTCCATCAGCTGCACTTATAACCCCAGCACCTGCAATAACAACCCCAGCACATAAAATAACAACCCAATCACCTGCAACTAATAACCCCATCACCTACACTAAGAAGCCCATCAACTCAACTAACAACACCATCAACTTTACTAACAACCCCAGCCCCTACATTAACAACCCTATCAGTTGTACTAACAACCCCAGCACCTGAAATAACAACTCCAACGCCTGAAATAACAACCCCAGCACCTGCAGCTAACAGGTGGTTGTTATGCCTTCACTATAGGGTTATTATTTTCTACTGGTGGAGTTGTTATTTCTTCAATATAGAGTTGTTATTTTTAAGTGCTAGAGTTGTTATTTTTAATGTCATTGGTAAGTTATTTTTCAGTGATGACAATCTACACGAGATACAAATTATTAACAACCCACCCACTCATATTAACAACTATCGCGTAACATAATGACAACTCAACCACTCATAATAACTTCTCATATGAATTTGCCTGCAAAAAATCAGCAATTTCCTGCTGCTTAAAGTATCTCCTGCCCTCTTCATCAACCAACACCAGATTTAAGAAGTACTTCACACTAAATTTGTTATTAATGTTGCGATGAGTTGATGTCAGCTCATAGGGACTGAGGAACAGTCATATTGGTATAGACTCACCTGTAAAAACAAAACTCAATCAGAGCTATTGCTTCTATTGGCTCATACTAAGTAGTTTTTTTTAATGAAAAGGTTCAAAAGGTTCAGAGTTATTTTAGGTGCTGGGGTTGTTATTGCAGGTGCTGGGGTTGTAAGTGCAGCTGATGGAGTTGTTAGTTGTACCTGATGGGGTTCTTAGTGCAGGTGATGGGGTTATTAGTTGCAGGTGCTGTGGTTGTTATTTTAGGTGCTGAGGTTGTTATTTAAGGTGCTGGGGTTGTAAGTACAACTGATGGAGTTGTTAGTTGTAGCTGATGGGGTTCTTAGTGCAGGTGATGGGATTGTTAGTTGCAGGTACTGGGGTTGTTATTATAAGTGGTGTAGTTGTTATTCTTTCACCACGTGGTTATCATTTATTGTTGGTTCAGTTGTTAATATTCCCCAATATATTATTGAGTTTGATGCATTTGTTAAACCTGACATGAAATATAATACCTTCTTATTCAATTTTCTGGCCAACTATAGTATTCTATACTGCAATTGAAATAAAGAAAGACAGCATGAATTCAGCACAAAAATACCCCAAAATTCATCTTCTTTTCTTTTGCATATCAATACTTTTTCATAGTGGCTAAGCATCGATTTCTTGTGAGTACTTATTGATCTTTCTTGTAGGCTGTATTGACTGCTGCACTGCTCATCATTTATAACTATTCTGATCAAGTTCTCTCTACCCGAGAAAGAAGGCAAGCTAAAAAAAGGGAAGATGCAGCCAAGCATGTGAGAGAAATTGCACAAGCTTGTGAACGGTGGAAATCAGCAAAAGATGTGGCTAAGGGTGCAGCGGGATTGCAACAGTCATTCTCGCGCACCTTTTGTCGCAGAAAGTCTACACAGCCAATTGGGCTCAAGAACTTTGGCACCAAAACTAATACAAGTGACGCTACAGTGCCATCATTTCCTCTGGATTCTGTAAATGAAGATTCAAAAGCAAAGAAGGAACCTGGCAAACTCACACAAATGATGAATTCCATTGAGGATGATCCAAATAGCCATCAAGGGTTTCATTTGAATATTGGAAATAAACATAATAAAAAGCAGGCAGCTACTAAGAGCCAAATTTTCAAGTATGCTTATGGTCAGATTGAGAAGGAGAAAGCAATGCAAGATGCAAACAAGAACTTGATTTTCTCAAGCATGATTTCAATGGCTTCTGGAGATGACATCAGGAAAAGACCTCCTATTGAGGTAGCTTTCAAAGATCTAACTCTCACTCTGAAAGGGAAAAACAAACATGTGCTGAGATGCATGTCAGGAAAAATCAGTCCCGGATGAGTTTCAACTGTCATGGGCCCCTCAGGAGCTGGCAAAACCATATTTCTCTCTACCATTGCGGGAAAAGCAAAACCACAGCAGCATTATTATTCGAATACAGACCTATAGACTTAAAACTGTCATATTCTATGATGATCCTTCAAAAGAGGCATAAGCACGGACCAAGTGGTGAAAATCTTCAGAAATTGGGCGAGCGCAAACGCAAGAAACGCTGAGAGAAAGGGCAGCAAGAGACAGGAAGAGAGAGAGAGACTCCTGATGCTAATGAAATGGAATTACGAAAAAGAGAAAGGAAAGGAAAAATTTCAGTCTTGAGGATAATTTTGTCTTTTCATAATTGGAAAAAATTCATATGAGGTCCCATGGGACTTCACATGAATTATACCATTTCCTGGGACTTTTTTGACATTTTATGCCTTCCATGGGACTCAGATGTCATTCTCCCTTAATTTAAAGGATAAGCTTATCTGTTAGGATATATTATTTAAATTAACTTAAAATAAAGTATTAATCATCCTTCAAAGTAGAATAATGCGCAATTTTTATTTTATTTTATTGTGTTTTTGCAATTTGATAATAAAAACTATGGAATTTATCTTTATCATAATAGTTACAACTATCTAATATTTAAACTTGAACATTTTCAACTTTGATTAAATATTTTTTAAAAGCAATTTTTTTATCTATGATTATATCTTAAAAAAATAAATCCTTTTTAAATAGCCTAATTGGTATATATAACTTTTTCCTATATATGTAGATATAAAAATAATCCTTTTGTTATAAAAAAAAAATCTTTTAGCTATTTGAAATCCGTTGCCATAAAAACTGCCTTAACAAAGTAATATATCATTTAAAAGTTAAATTTGAATATAAATATATGATAATATTACTTGTAATTAAATCATAAATAAATAATTATTAACATTAATTTTTTTTATAAAACGGTATTATATAAACTTATGGATTAACCTATAATTTATATTTCTTTTGGTCATAATTATATTTAAATAATTTAAATAATTCGAATATCTGTTTGTTCAAAGAATTCTTACATGCCCAACGTGGCTTCTGTTTGGGTCAAACGCGCCGTCCAAGAGCGGACAATGTTTCCCGCCCACGTTGAACCCAACTCCATAACATTCAAACGTTCCAAAAATATTAAAAAAAGAAGAAATTCAAATATTTGCCTGGTCAAAGCCGGTGTCGTTTTACTATTTACGAATTTTCCAATGGCTTGAAACGACCACGTCACCATCTTTCTCCGGCTTTGAAACTTATATCCGCCGTCGCTACCCACATATTTACTCGCTCTTCAGCCCAATCATCACCGTCCATTCCTTTTCCTTCCGCCTGATCACGTAATTATTTGCCTATTTCCTCTCCTGTTGCGACACGTAGCAGATGCCCTATAAACCACGTAGACTAACATACTCGCAATTCATAGTGATATTTTCGTTGCGTTTGGGTTCGGCTTTCTTCTGTAATCTTCCCTTCTCTCTCGCTGTTCCGATGACCTTTGGAATCTTCCGTTTGTGGGGAGACCTAACTCTATATGGTCCCGAGCCAATGTTTAATGCATAAACCCAATTTTATTGTCATTTGGCTTGACGATTAATTATAAGGTGGGAAAGTCAGTTTTCGGGGTTAGGGTTTATTTGTATTTTCTGTTTTTTCCTCCGTGAACTTCTGTCTGGTTTCATGTGAATTTCTTAGACTTGTTAGATTCTGAGTTCTTTTTTATTTGTTTTTCGAGAGATGGATTTGGGGATTTCCGATGAATTGTTGGGTACCTTTGCCCCTATTTTTGTTTATTGGATTTATTCTGGAATTTATGTTGCTCTCGGTTTATGTTCCGAGAATTATCGATTACACTCGAAGAAGGATGAAGATGAAAAGAATTTGGTATCCAAGGTTTCGGTTGTGAAAGGAGTTCTTCTTCAACAAGTAGTTCAGGCTGTTGTGGCATTACTCCTATTTGCTGTAAGTGATCCAAACTTTCTTTGTATTTTTTTAATAGATGGAAACTCTTGAAACTTTCTGATTGTGATGTTAACTACCTGTTTTTCTGAATCCTGATTTTTTTAATAGATGTTATAATTGGGATGTAGTTTCGAATTTTATCAGATGGGAATCTTGCGTGGGCTTATTATTTGCTACTTCATATGGGGTAATCAGAGAAATTTCACTGTTGTCATAGCCCCTAATGGGTTACAGAAATATTAGATCGTTGTCGTATCTATCTAATATAAATCATAAAGGAACCTTTTTCATACCTAAAAGCAAAAGAAGATGACAAGTTACAGAAGCTTTCTTTATTGTTATCTCCTGAAAATTGGTGATTAATTTCCCACCTCGGAAACGACCCCTCTACTTTTCATTTATCCATTCTTTCCTCCATGTAGGAAATGGTTCAAATCATGATTGTACTTTGGTGTTAAGTGTTCCTTTTATAGATTATTTGGGGGTGTTTTCTTGTTCACTGACAAAGAACCCAATTTCAATGATCATATGAATATTCTTGCTTTAACTCTTAAATTATTTTGACTTTGTATTTTTTTCTGGGACTGAACAATTATAACAGATTGCAGAGTTTATAAGTTTTCTGTATAACGGATAGTCAAGTATTATTAATGCACTTACATCATGAATATATTTGGTCTGCTTTTATGAGGCTCATTAAGAAGTTTGTTAATAATTACCTCAAGGCTAAGTGATTAGAATTTTGAACTCTCGTAAGTATCAAAAGATCTCAGGATGGAATTTGTCATAAGAGAAGCGTCCATAATTAGCTAATACAATCTCATTTCAGCTAACTACTTGAAAGTTTGGGCTCAGCCAATGATATGTTTCATTTCCATTACCATATAGAACTAGTACTTCTGTCAAAGTGGCAATGGAAATTATAGAAGGGATTGTATTTTCCTTTATTATTCCTAATAATAATGTCTTCTTTTTCTTCAGTACATGTTAATTACAATAAGTATAAATTGTTAAAATTTTGTTTGGATATGACATTTTAAATCATAATTACCTTTTGTTATTGTGTAGGTTACCGGTGGGGATAGTGGAAATGCTACTGTTGAAAACACTTCCATCCTTGTATTAGTGAGACAGTTTGTAATTGCTATGGTGGTTATGGACACTTGGCAATACTTCATGCACAGATACATGCATCACAACAAGTTCTTATACAAGCACATCCACTCTCAACATCACAGACTTGTTGTTCCCTATGCATATGGAGCTCTCTACAATCACCCTGTTGAGGGGCTTATTCTAGATACTGTGGGTGGAGCTCTATCTTTTCTTATATCTGGTATGAGCCCACGGGTCTCTATCTTCTTCTTTTCCTTTGCCACGATTAAAACTGTGGATGACCACTGTGGATTATGGCTCCCTGGGAACCTGTTCCATATATTTTTCACAAATAATTCAGCTTACCACGATGTGCACCATCAACTATATGGCACCAAGTACAACTTTTCACAGCCATTCTTTGTGATGTGGGATCAAATCCTGGGTACTTACATGCCTTACTCATTGGAGAAGAGGGAAGGTGGAGGTTTTGAAGCTAGGCCTTCTAAAGAGTTCAAGGATAATTGATCTTTTTGTTTGATGAGAGCATCCTTTGTCTGTAGTAGTATTATTTTTACCCGTGATGAGCCGCAATGTCAAACTGATTTGTGTATATACATATATGCTTATGTGATCAATCTTTTGGTTTTATTTATGTCCATAGTAGATTGCTTTTTAATAAGGAAATTGTGGATCTA
Source organism: Leucaena leucocephala (assembly GCA_037074615.1). Lineage (NCBI taxonomy): Eukaryota > Viridiplantae > Streptophyta > Magnoliopsida > Fabales > Fabaceae > Leucaena > Leucaena leucocephala. Next base: position 18,040,448 of record CM073567.1, on the reverse strand, counting down.
CCTATTGTGGTGGTGGTTTTTTATACCCTGTTGTCTTGCTTTTATGAACTTGTATTTTTCTTCTACAAATTATTCATTTGTTCGGCCTATCTATCTTTATGGATCTACTTGCTAAATAGTTCAGTTTAGGCTAATTTTTAACAATAATCTTAGTCTCCTATTTCAATACTTAGTTGGGAGAAAAAACGCAAGTGTACCATTTGAAAATTTAACGCATAGTTCAAATATTTAATTATTTACAACATAATGTTGTAAAAAATTAAAAAAAAAAAAGAAGAAGCTTTACAATAGCAAGTAACTAATAGACTGATTTTGCCTTCAGTTCAAAATTGAAAAGGGTCAATGTAGAATGATGGATTTTGTTCCCAGTCAATAAATTGTGTGGAGTTATTTTCACATTTTTGCATTTTTCTTCCTGCAGAATTTATCGTTGTGGTTGGTTACTTGGTTATTCCCACATTGTTTGCATGAAGTCATTTTCACATTGTTTGCATTTTTGTTCTCGCAGAATTTTGAATTTTCCTTGTGGTTAGTTATTGGGGTCATCTGCGGTAGTTTGAATCATCCACCTAGCAGTCTAGCACCTACACAGCCACCGTGCATTTTTATGAAGGAAATATATATTGCTAAATACGATGAACCAAAGACTTAGCATTTCTTATAGTTGTGGGTCTGGTTGTCAGAAGCTATTTTTTCTGATGCTACTGTTATATTTAGGGTGTATTTGGATTAATTTTTGGAGAATAGATTATGGGAAGAATAAATTTTGAAGAATAGATTATGGGAAAAAAATAATTTTAAAAATTGGAGATGTTTAGATGATTAATAGTATAATGAATAATAATATTAAAAGGCATTATTTTTATCATCAACTATAAAAAATAAATAGACATTCTTTTCTGAAAAAATGATATTTTATTTTTTAATTAATTTTTTTTTAAAATTATCCACAAGATCAGACATGATTTTATTTTTTAATAATAAAAAAAACGAAAATTAAAAGCTGTCACAATCTGTAGCTGCGCTTTCGGCTTTTCACAAATTAAAAAGCTGCAGGTGAGTGGGCAATTCTTTCAAATCATGGTTTGAGTTTTGGAGGTGATTCTTTAAAAAAAAGTATTGGTTGGTTAAAATATGAAAAAACCATAATTTTAGCTAATAATTTATTTTCAATCCTACTTGTCAAACACATAGAGGTTTATGTGTTTGAATACTTCTTAAAATTATAGCTCTATTTAAAATATATTTAATCTTTAAAAATATTATTTTATTGTGATTATAGTCGCGATATTTAGGAATACATTTTAACTCTTTGATACTTAAATTTATGCCTTAAGATAATAAACGGTTCATCCTATCCGACATTGGTATCGCCTAAGAGGAAGGAAAATTTGGCCCTGCCCTTATATGGTAGGTGAGCTCAACCTTTTTTTAAAAATTTTTGTACTAAAAAAAAATAAAATTATAGCTCTAAAGAGAAAAACTATAATTTAAAAAAAAATCATATAAACATTTTATAAAATATAATAATTGATTAATATTAAAACCATAGTGTCACGGCTAAAACTATGGATTTCTATACCATGGTTTTGAAAACACTTTTATATTAAACTCCTCTTATATGTTTATCTAAAATTACTTTCAAAAAGCTAATCTAAATACCTTCAAAGTAATTATTTTACTTTTTCAAAAATTATTTTCTACTAAAATCACACTTTTATCACTTTTTTCACATAAAGTATTTTTCTCAAAGTTAACCCAAACACACTCTAAATCAAAATTATAAAACCCCTCTTTCTGTATAAAAAAATGTGTGGCAAGAATTCCCAATCTGGTCAATTAGGTCGTAATCAAAATGTTCATATCCTAACTTTGAACAAATATGCCATAATTACTTCGGTGCCTCATAAAGATATTGGACACCAAGTTTAGAGGTTGTGTTTTGTTCTACTCAAAAGGCTTGTGGAGAGAGAAAAGTTATCATGTCCTAAGTGGTCCATGACAAGCGTACAAAGCTTATCCTTCAGTCAATGATGGTGCAGACTACAAACAACTATATCATACAGAAACCATTACAGTGACAGACAAAGGCTAAACATTCTGATGTTAGCCGCGACCATTAATACGTTAATTTGCACCACATAAAACTGGAACTGTTAACATCTTTTGAATGACATTCTATTTTGTATCAGATAGACAGATAGCAAGTGTTCTTTATGTGAACTTGATAGCTTGCCTTGCTTTTGCTTTCTTCCTAGTAAATATATGGATCCAGATTCTTTGAATTTGGTCCCCTCTCAAGTTTCCTGAAATTATTTTTCTACAAATTCCAGATAACCTTGACTCTTTATGGAAGTGTTGGTACTTAGTAGATTTGTAGTCACTGTCTACAGAAGGTTCTGTACTCTGTAGACAGGTGCTAAGTCATGAGTTAAACAACCGCTAATTGAATGGAATGAAGAATTGGAATAGTAGCTTGTGATTTGGGCTTATCAGCTTCCAAAATCTCAGGTAATTTGAGTTCACGTTATCTTGCATACTTTTGATAGATTTCTGCAATATTATTGACTGTGACACGAGTAATGATAAGTTCAATGGATGGACCACCATATTTATTAGGTGGTTCTGATATTGAATGTGCCTGGCTTCATTCCTTGGTGAGCATTTCGCCGTCGCTGTTGCTAGTTGCATGTCACTATGAAGACATTCTCAAGGCTTGAAATTCTCAATTAATCAGTTGTGATGAATAAACCTCTCATAATTACACTTCATTTATGTCGACGACTCGATCTTTGCTCAAGCTTGTATGGAATGTCCGGCAAAAAAGGGAAAAAATGACCAACTAATAGTGAAAGAAAAATCAAACATACAAAGCAACAACACTCTTTCCTGCGAAAAAGTTAAATTTCATTGTACTTGAAGGCGGTTAACTTTATAGTCTCACTTTTTGTGCCTCTTTTCTTTTTGGTTGGATGCATTATTTTCAACAGCCAACATCACCAGGGGAAAAATACATAGAGAAAAGGTAGATCTTATATCATTTGCAAGTGGTCCTTCTACGAAAAGTATCATCAAAAGTTGAAAGGAAGATAGCTGCACTTTCCAAAATGTAATGGCTTCTATATCAGGGACATCCAGCATTATAAATAAAAGCAAAAAAAAAGCTATGCAACAAGCAAACACTGAATTAGGGATAGTTGAAAGAGGCTTATGCTTTGACAACTCGAGGTCTCTTTTCAGACCTTATCTATGGTAATATGAGTCCATATGCATCCTTCCAAAATGATCCGTTTGTGGGCCAGACACAGCAAATACTGATGGGTGATATATATGTATATCGATGCAAACAAAATAATATTACAAGGTTTTAAGAGGAAGATACATGAGACACCTGGACTGAGAGCTAAAATTATTTTAGTGAATAGATTTAAAACTCAAATACAACAAGTGAAAAATGCATAACAAAGTGCAAACTGCTAGTAAATTCAAACTTCTGCTAAATGTACAGAGGTTGAGAAACATGTGATGAGTATGAACGTTGAAGTGGGGGTCTGGCAGCATAAGCATGTTGTCCATGAATTGCACCAAAATTTCCCATCTTTGGATCTGCCTTAAACCTTGTTACCTGAGCTAAGGTATCTGACCGGCGACGAATTAGTGGGCTATGATTAGGTTTCTCATAGGTTATGAAGGCATCCCCTGCCACCCTCACAGCCTTGTAACTCTTGCATCCCAACAGCGTACTAGAATGTCCCCTCTGTCTCTGTGTCCCTCTGGTGGCTTTTGTCGTTCCAGCTGATGATGTATATGCTGCTTTTTTCGGTATGGTTGCTACCGCACTTTGTTCTTCGCCGTCTGACAAAACAGAGAAATCTGCAGCACTAGCGGTGGCCACGCTCCATTCTATGCTTGCCTCACTTGGTGCATAACAAGTTGTAGGGGAGGCACAACCAGAAGCAACTTCTGATGTTTGTCTATTAAGGAAGTGGTTGGTTTTACCTGTGAGGCTGTCAATCTCGAATAAATCTGAACTTGCATCACTCTCAGAATCATTGTAGTTTCCCAAAAAAATGTCAATTTCTTCCACTTTAGGTGCAGCAGCAGCAGCATCCCAAGAGGGCATTGTATGCCTTTTATCAAAGGTCAAAGATCTCCTGTTATTCAATATTGGGGAGCCAAACACTTCCAAGGATTTCCTTGGCTTCTCTTCTTCCTTTTGCTGAATTTTCATATTCACCAGTTTATCTTCTCGCCAAGAATTCATGGCTGAGAATGCTAAATCTGGCTTTTTCAGGCAAACATCTTTATTGCATAAGAGTTCTTCGCGAGGCTTGTTTGCTTTAGCTGGGTAATCAGCAACTAGGCCAGTGTTTAAGGCGTTTTTGTGAGCTCCTTTGCCATGAACAACACCATAAGTAGGAGTATGGTTATGATCACTGATATCAACAGAATTGTTATCAGCACATGAGCATTTGCAGCCAAGACTAGCTAGGAAACTCTTCTTCTGTATCTTGTTGTTCTTGTTCCTGGAAGGGTTCCTCTGAACCCTCGGTAATAGTTTACTTTGGCTGTTCCAACTTGATTCAGATAGAACGCTTGGAGTTCCATAGTGGTATTTATTGAGATTTCTGGTTTCTACAGCTTTGTGTTCTTCATCTTTATGGTACTGGTACGGTCTTGCAGACACATTAGTAGGAACAACTCTAGGACTCTCGCGATCCATTCCTCCATTGAAGTACTTATGTGCTTCAAAGACTCCAATATCTCCATCTTGTTCCTTCTTTTCTGCAACTTCCCTATTGCTGGTAAAGGAACTACGAACATGCCTCCCTGACTCTGCAACTACTTTCTCTTCATTGCTGTTCAAGTATAGAGGAGAGATGAAAGCATCACGTGGGTAGTTGCATCTGTTATCAGAGGTGGAAGAAGTTATTATCTGATGGAAGCTGCTGTTTGCAGTTATGGTAGCCATCGCGACGGGATTATTCTCGAGCATAGTTTCAAGTACTCAGAAACAGAGAATGACCCCCAACAGAAAGAAACTGTATTGAAGAAGATGGAACGGTACTGGGAATTGCAGAAGGAAAATTTGGGTGAAGCTTTTTGCAGGAAGGAATAGGGAAAGGTAGAAAGAAGAGAAGGAAATGGATGGAAGAAAGGAATTGAAATGAAGGGATGAATGGACACAGGATTCCATAGGAGGAGGAGCTCTATAAGTAGAGGGTTGTGGAATATGAAAATGTCAAGAAGGTGGGGCCATGTGCTTCTGGCTTAATTGACACCTCCTCCACAGTTTACACGCCTAAGTATTTTGTATTCAGACTAATAAATAGGGAGAAATGACATAATGAGACGTTAAGTTTATCACATTGGATATAATTAAGACTATAACAATGAAAATTTCTTTCAATAGCTATGAAATTATCTATATTTTTTTAACTTATCACTTTTGATCTGTCAAGTTATATTTCATTACAATGTCTCTTTAGTTTTCCCGAGTGTTAGAGACTGAATTCCGCTACAATAACACGGGTGGCTTCATTAAGCATATGGATTGAGGAATAATGGATGTCAGAGGTGGCATTCAGCTCTGCATGGTCTTTGCCCTTTTGGAGTTGGTGCCTATAGCATATCTTTTCGCCTTAGTTAGTTGCCATGATCTTGCTTATGCTTCTGGAAGTTAGTCGTAGTATCCTTTTATCCCTCAGTTTCTTGGAGGCTTTAGTTTGGCCATAGTTTTGGGTAGTTTTATTAGTTGTATTTAAAGTTTTATCATATTCATGAGTTAAACATTTATTTTTGGTGAAGATTTGTATGTTGTTAGAGCTTATTAAAAACAAACTGATGGTAAGAATCAACCATTAACCTTCCTTCTATTCAAAGTGCGTAATTATTTTTATTTCTAAGTTCCTGGAATTTGAAAAATCATGGAGCAGAAAGTTCTCACAGCAGAAGAAGAATACCGTTTAAGTATTTCTTTTCCGTTTTTTCTCTCCACTTGTGTTTTCTTTCAATTTTTCCCCTTTTCCTTTTGGAACTCTTAGACTCAGACATGCCTAAACCTAACTGTTCCCTTTCTTAAATAAGAAACTCTTCACGATTTGTCCCCTATCAGCAGAAAGGGTGCCAACTACCTCAGAGAAAAAAAGAACTTTCAATATTTCACTTAACTGATATTTAGTCATCCATGATCAGCTGCCTCAGTGACAAGCGTCTGAGCTCAAGTCTGACATTGATATGGCTGTGCGTGTCTGTGTTTAAATTGACTATCATAAAATAAAAAGAGAATTACTATGAAGTTCAAACCAGAAATTTAATTATTTAAAAATATAATTAAAGTCTCATAGTATTTAAAAAAAAAATTATCTTTAGTCCATTTTTTAACAAACAAGAAGTTGATCATTACACATTAACCAAAATAATATCTTGTCCTTAATATATATATATATATATATATGATATAATTGGAGAATTAATTTTGACTATAAATATGAGACTTATTTTTTATATTTATTAATTTTTTCACAATTTACCTCTACTGATATTCTTTCAATAATAATTAAGTAAAAGATAGAGGTAATAAGTTAAAGAAGATAATTAGAGTATTTTAAAAAAATTATATCATATTAATTAATTTTTTTAATTTAATTAAATTAGTTAAATATAACCTCTATTAAGGATTGTATGAGTACCTTTTTCTAAAGTGGGTTAATGCACCTTAACCAAAATCCGATATTTTTTCCATTTAAGGGGGGTTAATACACAGTAATCAAAATGTGTGAGATATAGTTAACAAACAATGAAGAGACAAGGGAACTAATGGGGGTTGATCTGAGTGATAAGTGACTAAATATTGTTTAAACTAAGTCTCGAATTCAAACATTGGTGTATGTAGAAAATATCCGTTGGGAGACTCATCTCCCATAATCAAGTGCGCGATGTAGGTCAAATCTGAATATAGTTAGAATAAAACTCTGATAAATAAGGTGAGCAACAAAAAAAATAAGAGACAAGGGACATGAAGGGAACCAGTTGGTCCTCGTACAGGCACAAATTTATAAATAATTTGTAAGTATTTTTACAAATATTTCTACAATTATAAGGCACAGAAATTCAATTTATCTAAACTTTATTTAAAAAAATAACAAGAAAGAGTTTTTTTTTTTTGCCAAAAAATGGAAAGGAACAATACCCAAATGATTTATTTTTTGTATTCCTTCCTTATTTGCAAGTCATATTAATACTTCACCAAAAAAAGTCATATTCTAGAATAATTTTAAGTATTTAAAAGGTAAGTCATTTAAAAAAGTTTAAGCAACATTAAATATTTTTTCCATACTTACTCCTTATTAAATAATAAAAATAATTATGGTGGAGAGAATGGGAGAAATAATTAAGATGGAGTTACAATTTAATGATAGCAATTTTATAAAGTTATGATAATTTTTTAAAATTTTAAAAAATTAACTAATTGTAACAAACTTTCTTAGTTATATGATATAGAAAAAGTGACCCACACTCACATAGCCATAGCATTTTCAAAAAAAAAAAAAAAAGTGACTTACACTTGACTAGAGATAGAGGGAGTATATCAATCAACAGAAATTGATTAATAAAAAGTAATTAATTTGAAAGTAAAAGATGAGCGAGCTAATAGCCTTGGAATTTAGTAATATGAAAGATTATCTGTAAATAGGAGTTTAGAGATTCCATACAAAGCTATTAGTGTTTTCCTTTTAATTCAAAAAAATTATAACAAATAATTATATGATTATAAAAAAAAATGAATTGAAAAGCAATACTACTAGCGGATGGGCATTTGATAAAGAGAGATAGGAAGTAACAACACAAAAATAGACAGCAATGACCTGGGAAGGCCCCTTCATAACTATTGGCATTAAATAGGCTTTCAAATCAAGCAGGTACCTCCAAAACGGACACTTATATGACCTGCATTTATAATGCTCTTATTATACACCACATTTTCTTTTGTAAAAATCACACCAACCCTTCATCACTAAAATCCCACCCCTACTTATCCTTAATTTAACATCCACAAACCTTCTGGCCCTTTCATTTATTTATAAATAATGTATAATTATTTGAGTGAAATTTTTTATAATATACCCTACCTAACTCAACTTAGGTTTACTTAAGTGATAAAAGCTTCCATTCTTTCACTGCATTTGGTTTGAGAGATAGGAGGATTGGAAAGGGCCTTGTTTGGTTAAACAAAATGAAAAATAGTACTGTCAATGGCCACGTAACTTAATAGCATAAAAAATTTTCTATATCTAAAACAATGGAGAAGATACTCCACTCTAAAATGAAAGGATTCGTAGGAATAACTAAAATATGTCCCTATTTCTCTCTTTAAAACCAAATCAATTGAGGGAGCTTTAATATCTTTCTCCTCCAAATTCCCTTCCATTTGTTAAACCAAACCGTGTATTAAGCAAACAGCTAGGGAATGAATTCGAGTAGAGCAAACATAGTTTGGAGGAACATCCCTTTTGCTATCAGAATATTGAGGAAGAATAATATTTATTGAGTATTGTGAAGGACAAATAACTAAACAACCATTGAAAAGCCACATTAGAAGAGTTTTTTTAACCTTCTTTGATCAATTGAAGTTTAACTCGACTTGAATTCAAATTAGTAAGAATTTGTTTTGATTTGTAAAAAGAATTTTTGAAGCATGAAATTGTGAGGAAGGTGGGTCCATAGGAGGACAGACAAACAGGGGGAACCTGCACTGGTTCAGATTCCAAGGGAGGCCACTAGTGGTAGTGAACCTCTTGTTTCTTCTACTCACTTGATACAAAACGACTCTAGTCTATGTACTATAACCAATTTGGCATGCTGTCGGCCGGACCTCCACATTGTCCCCATCTCATTTAACCATTCAAGATTTCAAGTTGTTTTTCTTTATAAATAAATTTAAGTGAGTTACATATGAGAGGAATTATTAAAGTTAAAATGTTTCTATATTTAAAGAATAATTATAGTTACTTACAGTCGGCATCAATAAAATTTTTGTATTGAAAATAAAATTTAAATCTATAATTTTATATATTATGAATTAACTCTTTACTGATTATTTTTATGGGATTTTCTTCTACACGCTAGTGTTAAGAAAATAGGGATAAGATCAGTAAGTAGTTCAGCTTTTGATGCATGCCGACATTAAGTTGAGTATATCAAGCGTCCCTCATAATACACAAGATTTGTCAATTGAAACTTGAAAGCACCTCATGAACCAAGTAGGATACGAACTAGTTTATGTAGGACTAGGATGTTTTTCTATCAAGTTCATTGTACTGAGGACAAGCACGGGGGATGAGCATGAACAAACCTTTTGTTATAAGCAAAAGAACATTCTGAACATCAACGAAGCAGCAAATTGGAATTCAGAAAAATAAAGAATTAATTACTGAGAAAAGCCAGCATTGTGCTTGGCTTTTCCACGTACACAGATGTAGTGTTGTACAACAATATATAATTAGCCTAAGCCAACAAAAAAAATGACTAATATCATGAAACTCAAAAGAGCACGGCTTTGAGAGCCTTGTCCATTAATAAATTAACCACAACATTTGGAGAAGCAAATACTGAGCATAATTCCTCTAAGCAGCACCCTCCCTATGCCAGTCGTGATTATCAGTTAAGCAAAACTGGCTACTGACAAAAGCATAAATGAAATCTGTCACACGATCATTCACGGCAAGAAACTCGCAGCCAACGGGCGAGCCCATGTTCAAGTTGTCTTCTGTGTTCATTGCGTGGACGTGGAATTGTCACCACCAACCCAGTATTGCTTCACAGCAATCAGTATCTTCTCAGGAATCAGGGGACCGTCCTCATGGTCAACCAGTTTTGTATCCCATCGCATACCGCCAACTATTTTCTTTACCTTAATCAGGGCATCAACTTCGTCGCGGAATATGACAGCGCCTTCAGGCCGCAAAATCCGGTCCATCTCCAAAAGAATGTCTTCCGAATTACATCTGCATTTCAATCATGACGCACAAACTTCAAGCACATGAAAGGTGTTAACAGAATTTATGAAGAACGAAAAGGAAAGAGAACTAAAACAAGTGGTTCTGCAAATGGCTTAACATGTAAATCTATGTTGCATCTTAACCAACAAGTTACACAGAATTATTAATCTATTTCATGAGTTGATGCATTAACAATGATAAGATCCCTAAATACACATGATCAAGCACTGCTTATAGTTTAGCCACAACTAAAGAAACAATGCCACTACAGATTCCACGGCAATTCTTCTATGTAGAATTTGCTAAAGCTCATTACCAGAAATCATTTCCAACATCATGGTAGATAAAATAGTAAATTTAGCAAAAGGAACACTTACTTGTCCATGTATAGGCTAAAGAGACCATTAGCATGAATGAGATCATACGTCCTTGGATATGTGGAGAAGGCTTCACACCTGGATCATCACAAAGTTTAGCAAGCTTACTTCTAACAGCTGACAAGCTATAGTTAGTAATAATAAACAATAGCACATAACAGCATCAGAAGACTTCTTCATAACATTATCTTGCCGTTGAAGGATTACAAAGTAATTTGAATAACAATATAAAATTTGATAAGTTATATCTAAGTTATAATTAGATTAGGAAAAAAGGTTAGGAAATCATACCAATCATGATAGATGCCGATCAGTCCTCGCTCATATATGACACCAAGGGTGTTTTTCTCAGCTATAGTTGGCACAACATTCATAACCCATAACTTGGGAGATTGAATTGCAGCAGCAAAGCTACCTAAACCAGCATTCATATCCATAATGTTGCGGTACCTTCCAGAATCCAGGAGTCTGTTAATTTTCTTGTAAGCATTTACATGCTTTTTCCACGTTTTGTTATCATCCTGATATGTATCAGCAGAAACTCCAGGAACAGAGCCACTAGCAATTCTAGGTGGGATGGCATACAATCTCTCCGGAAATGGTTTAAGATCTTTGCCAGAACCATTACTAGTGGGAGTAACGCAAACCTCCATTTTCTTATACCTATAGCCAGAAAACAGCGTCATTCAAGGTCAGACTTAACTAATCTTTTTGAAAAAGATAAATTTAACTAGATTTTCAGCAATTATAGATTTAAAAAAGCACACTTGGATTTATAGATTAAATGTGTTTGTTATCTCAAACAAGTCCAGAATACATTCATATTATTTCAGCAAGGACAATATGATTGGATGGATTTCATAAAAATACAGAGGAAGTCCTTGATAACTGGTTAAGTACCTAAGTAGCTTCCTCCCATGGAAAGAAAAAAAAAATATTAAATATCAATAATGTCTTGTATCAAAAATATGTAAAACAATAGAACTGGAATCATACCAAACATCATCCGTATCTGTTGATTCACAGAATTTAACGTTAGAATCTTCCTGTCTTCTACGACAAGACTCAGAGTCTACAGTCTTCTGCCAAATAGCCATTTCAGCCTTCTCAGACTTCTTCACCCAGCAAAGGAGCTTAGCAATCTCTTCAATCTTTCTCTGCTCTTCTTCAAGTTCCTCCTTAGGCCGCTGCCAGGCATTGTAATTGACTTTCCAATTAATTGGAGGACCCGAAAGAATCCAATAACCACCAGGTCTTAGAACACGATCAACTTCCATCATATACATTCCATCTGCAAATTAACAATCAAAATACAATACCAAACCACTGTTGTCATAATCACAAGTAATACTCAATAAAATGGCATGTTAAACAGAGGCAGGTAGGGAAAAGGGAAGGCGGATCATATTGAAGTGACTTCTTATTGAAGCATGTACTTAATAGTAAGGCGAGAGTATTTAATGTAAAATCCTCACCGTTTGACCCCCAAGGTATCAAACAACGAGAACAATGAGCCATATCAAAGGCTGCAGATGGATAAGGCGTCTTTATGGTACCCAGAACACCTATGACAGCAGGTACACCCCTTTCAAGAGCAAATTGTACTTGCGCTTCATGATTGTCCCTTGGTGCAAATGACATGGCAATAACATTTCTGCTCCAAAGATATGCACCCCAACTGGCCACCTAAGCGAAACAACCAACATAAAGAATTAAGAATCTGAAGATAAAACAGAAGTTAATCATGTTAATAAGCAAAATAGTATGTACAGGAAACTAGGGTGAAAAACATACCCCACAACCAGTGTCCAATGCTGTCCTTACTGTACCATCATTTATAGGAATTACAGAAGCAATCTGATCGATATATTTATTGGCACCTTGAGGAAATTGAGTGCCACCACCAGGGAATTTAAACACATTTCCCTGATATTGAATCCAGTTCTGAATAGCCTTTTCAACTGTCAGGCTCTTGTAGGGTGCGTTTGCATAAGGAACATAATCACGGCTCTTTGGCCATTGAAATGGAGTCACATATCCCTTGGGCGCAGGGATCAAACAACGCAACTTCTCTTCCTCAGGAGGGCAGTGTCTCTCCCGGTAGTTCATGTTCTCCCTAGGAAAGGTCATCGCACGCTTTTGATCTTGGCAAGGAGTGTAATCCGTATAACGATCTTTACATGGTTTAAAAACCTTAGGTTTGGACTCAAATTCATCAATTTTGCTAACTTCACCTCCATGATGAGAGTCAAAACTTAAATTAGGCACTATACTACAGTCTGCATTATTCTTAGTAATTGCCAAAGCTATGCTATCTCCCTTTCCAAAACCACTCCTCTGCCATGCACCCAATATATAGAAGAAACAGCACAGACCCACCACTATAAAGATCTGCACAGAACTTCTAGTCCTACCGTCAGCAGAACTTAATTTCGCCATATAGAACCTGAAAAGGCATTAGTTTTTGCTCAGAACTAAGTATACAAGATTAAGAAGTCATGCTTCCAAATAGCATAATTAGAAATCTCCAAACAGCAAGGTTATTTACTACAACATCAGCTCAAGATCCAACCATGTGTCAGAGAAAGACATTTGCATCAACTGAATTAGACTATAAGTAGTAAATTTCAATAAGCATACACAAATGGATTATCCAGTCGATCACTGAATTGTAGCAATCGTCGTTGAGTAACAATAATTTCAGTCAAGCTTCCATGAAATCATGCCAATTTACTTTCATCACCAACAAAGAGCAATTACTAGTCAGTATATGGTTTAGGGGCCAAAAAAGGTTAACCTAAATTTAGATCTGCTCAGCAGTGAGTTCTTAAACTTCAGTAGCAACACTTGTTCTCTTCGTGACCAGCATGGAAGGCTGATGCACTTGATAACTTCCCAAAAACCAAACACACAGCTAACCCAGTGAAGTGTATGGATCCAAATCCAATCACCCACAAAAGAACATATAAATAACCAGAAGTTAGCTCATCAGAAGCTAATTCAGCCTCATAATTGGGCTAAAACTTCAATTTTAATGCTCGAGAAGACAGACGAGTTAAAAAAAAAATGAAAGAAAGAAGATGAGAAGGAAAAGAAAATAAACCAGTGCTGAAAGTAGAGATCGCTCACCGATCCAATGAAGGTGTGTTACCCAATAGTTGAAAGATCCAGGATTTCGAAAAGAGATAACCTTTTTCCGAGAAAACAAACAATGATGTTCAGTATGGTACTACTACACACATAGATAGGACTTGATCTAAGGAGTTAACCGCGTAAATAGAGTCTCTCCCACTTACCCTCCCTCTTCCTCTCTCTCTCTCTCTCTCTCTCTCACTCTAAACCCTAAAAGCTTCTGCAATCATATATAATAATGCCCCCCAGCAATCGCAGGGAGCGAAGGGGCCGGAAAAGTGAAATATCTCTGTCTTCCAGCTGAAAAATTAATGACCCTTTAAAAAAACATAAAAATTGGATGAGAGATAACTGGTTTGTGGTGACTTTGAGCTGCCAAGAAAAAGGTTTTTGGATATTTTGTCTTGGATACTAGTTTGGATCTTACTGTAAAAAGAATGCCAAATTTAATTTCAACATTAAAATTATTTTCCTATAAATTGTTTCGTCGTTGGCCAATTTATTTAGTACTGTAACTTAACATGTAAGATTAATTAACGAATGTCCGTTGGTTAAAAGTGAACTGAAAATCTCAAGTAATGAACAACTGGGCCCACTTCATGTTTACGCGCTATCGTGTTCGTGCCTCCCATAATTGTTTTTTTGATAACTTTTTTAAAATCATATTTCGGTGAGATCTGGTCACGTCGGTGATAATAAAATTTGCGATCAGCCATTGTGAATGCGAAACTGATATTTTTCAATAATTAATTGGATCAATAAATTCATAAAAATTGATACCGTTTATAAACCCTTTGACAGGAGTAATTATTTTTAAGATTTCGTATGATATAAAAAAACCTGTTTGATTTTTTAAAAAAGTTTGTACGAATATATACGTAACAAGAAAGATTTTCATCTATTTAAAAATGATTCTGTCAAAATACGGCTACATAGTTTGGCTGGGCAAAAGAATTGGACGGAGTCAGCAGATTTTTTTCTTTGGATATCCACATTAGAAATATATATATATATATATATATATATATATATATATATTTTGTATGTTTGGAAAGAGTTTAAACCAAAATTTTAAAAAGATTTTTGACCTAAATTTTAATTTAGATAAATTTTAAAATAAACAGTTATATTTATTTAAAAAAAATTAGATTAAATTATAATTTAAAATTAAAATTTTAGATAAACTATTGAGATTAACTTCTAAAATAATAAAAAAATTTATGAACTATCAAATTATTATTTTTTTACACCCTCTTTTCTCTCTCTTATTTTTTCTCCACCCTCTCTCATCTCTCATCTCTTTTCTCTATCATCTCTTCTTTTTTTTTTCTTTTCTCCACTATCTCTTCTCTCTTTTCTTTTCTTCACCTTCTCTTATCTCCTCTCCTCTCTATGATATTTTTAATAAAATCATATTATTTCTGATAATTTTTCAATTACAAAAGTCCTTATGATAACTATCCAAATACTCATTTATTCACAACTAATTTTTACCATAAACTCTTCTCTAAAAAATATTATTGTAAAATCTATTTAAAAACTTTTTTTATTTTTTTATTTTAAATTATTATCTAAACATGCTCATCACAGCATTTAGAGGTGGAGAATTTCATTTCACTATATGATAATACCTCCAATTTTTAATATAAGATCTATTAAACTAAATTAAGTTGATTAAAAAAATTAATTAAATTATTTATTTATAATAATTGTGTGTTAATTTTTTTAAAATACACTTACATTTAAATTACCATTGATAAAAACTCTTAAATATATATAATTATATACAGATATTTATAATTTTAAAAAATAAAGTGTATTATATTCTTATATTCTATACTAAAATATATTCTATATCTAATTATTATATTTAAGGTTGGAGTAAATATTGAACTAACCTTTCAAAAAAAATAATTATTTTTATTTAGTCAAATATATCATATCTTTTTTTAGGTTCAGAGCACACAAAAAAAATTATTTCTTTCAACAAATATATTTTTTTGATATTTCAGTTTGTGTTTTATTTTTTACTGATAATACCACTTATCACATTATTAAAAAAATAACATTTTCACATACGAGTAGTATTCTTGGCTGACAAGAGAGTCTAATCTCGCCGGATACAAAGAGCCAAAGGAAAACCCTCTAAATTACGCCTATATATATAAGAATCGATATTCAAATTTCCAACCGTTTGCTTAAATAATAATAGCCTCTACTACTCAAGCTAATTTAAGTTATTAAAAAAAAAAACAACTTTGCAAATAGTGTTTCTAAGACAATAAGGAGAGGGCAACCTAATGATAACAAAACATACAAAAAGACGTCAGGCCTACAGTATGGTGACCCAACACCATTTAAATTTAAAGTCCAAGAAAATTATCTAACGTTCCACCAAAGATATTATTATTTCATAATAATATATATATATAATATCTGTGTGTTAGGTGACCTGAATGGAACATTGGAAATGGGAAAGTCAGCATTGAAGAGGACAAGAAGGCACGAACGTATGGGGGATGTAAATTAATCTAGATGAAAATTAAAATATATTGAACTTGAAGAATATAAAATTTGAGCCTCCATTAAAGGAAATCAGCCACTTTAAATATGAAATATTGAGTTTAAATTTATCTAAACACAACAAATATCTTTAAACAAAATTACTTATAATTAATTAATCCTGATAATATTTGATCCAATCAAATATTTATATTAAAAAGATAAAGAATATGGGATTTGGACATGGGTAACGACGAGAAGGGAATTTAGGTTCCCATGTTCTATTTGACCATAGAATAATGGAAAATGGTAAGCTATAATATAATAATAGATCTTTAACTAACCCTCTCACAATGAAAAATTACACACAGTAATGCAAATTAGCCTAAAATTTCAACCAGCATTACTTTATTGATATGTATTAGTCTGAATAAAAGTAACTTTGATCGTCTAAATATAAAATTTTAAATTCAACTATATATGTATAGATACAAAAAATATTTTTAAAATAATTATTTTTAATTAAATCCTATAATTTTTAAATATCATCTAATCAAATATTAATATCAAGAGGAAGGGAAAAAAATAATTAGATTTTACAAGTTGAAAATAAAACTGAGTCTCCAACAAATACAAAACAAGGGTCAATGAAAACGGGGGGGAGAATTTTCCAGATTTAATACTGTAGGTACGTAATATTCGGGTGAACCTGCATACACTCATGAGAGGATCGATTCAAAGTTCTGAAGAGAATATACTTTTAATTTAACTTAATTTTAATGCATAGCAGTGGCAAACACAAGGCTTGTCGGCCTAATCAGCCGAGACCAACTCCGCGCTTTTTCAGTCAAATTTAATGGGACCAAGTCAAAGTGCAACTGGCCCCGACTGGACTTAACCCATGGTATATTGTTTTGATAAAAGCAAGTCGACAGATGGGACCAGTATCTCACTGTGAATTAAGGTTTAAATTATCTATAAATTTAGTTAATAAAAAAATAAGATATATAATTATTTAAAATATATTTAATTTTTAAATAATATTATTTTATTATTGTCCTATTCGTGATGTTTAGAGATACATTATAATTTATAAATTTATACTTGAGAGTAATTGACAGTTTATCCTACTTAATATTAGTATTACTTAAGAAAAAAATGAGACTTTACCTACCTTTAGATCATAGATAAACCCAATCTCTTTCTAAAAATTCTTATAAAAAAAATAGAGAGATTTAAATCTGCCTCCAATTAGGGTACATATAATTAGTAACAAAAAAAAAAAACCTTTGATATTAAAACCATAAGCCAAACCACATGAATGTGAATATGGCCTAATAGTTATCCGTAGCCAATTGTTTACCCTTAATTATAAACTCCCTAATCAAAAAAGCAGTCACCACTAGACAACTTTGATCTATATGAGAAACAAAAGAAAAGCCATTAGCCAATGAACTTTTGACTTGTATCTTTTAATGCCGTTCTTCACTCTTCCACACCGCCCTCGTACTACCTACTTAGGGACACCATTGTAACTAGCAAACTAAGACATTCGTATTGACTTGATGATGACCAAAGTTACTTGATTGTTCATATCAGTAAAGTTTTTTTCCCATTTGCAACATGAGTAATTAGATTGAAACCCGCCATTCACGTTATTTTACTAACTAAGGAGGAACATGTAAGTTAAAAACAGGATGTAACAAAACTTTATCATAATTAAGTTGTCGACAAGGTTAATTGCACTAGAATGAGTTCAAGCATGCCAAAGAAACACAATTCCCACATGGGATCGACACTTAGTTTGCACTAAAATATTGCGATTTCTGGGATCACCCAAACCAAAAACTACTCGAAAAAGATCATTATCTTGCTCTTTGCCCAAAAACTTAACCCTTCAAGGATTGCTTTTCCTTGGCCTTCTGAATCTTCAACACCTTTTTCACAATCTTTTGCTCTTCAACCAAGAAGGCTCGAATGATCCTACAGCACCAAAGAGCGATGTCAATATGCCAATTCATAGTATGAATGAGAATTGATGAAAAACAACCTCTTAAAGCCCTAGAAAGTTGAGCAAAACAAACCTTTCTCTGACAGCACTTCCAGACAAAACTCCACCATATGCACGGTTCACAGTCCTTCGATTTCTAGGTAACCTTGATCTTTTGTATTCGGCAGGCCTCAAGTGTGGGATCTGAAATAGTTATCAAGCTTATATTACAACACTAACCTAACAAATCGAAAGAAACATTGTCCACAAAACAGATAAATTCTATCAAATATGGCTCAAACCAAGTAGAAAGTAATGGCACAGCAAATAAATGTGGCTTAGGTATGCTTAGAATTAAAAAATAACAAGTAAAAGTCAGATAAGAAAGTATAAAACAGTAAAATCATTGTACAAATCGGGTATAGAAAGGAAATCGGGTATGAAACTGTGAAATCTGCAGAAGAATAGATTTGTTTTTTGTAGTTTTTGATGCAGCCTGAGATGAACTAATCAAACTATTATCATTGCACACACTATACGCAAGACATCAAACAACAACAAAAATAACATTCGCATAAGAGATACCATGTCTTCTGCTCATGAATTCTCGAAAATAGACACAAATTAACATCATCGCTGTTCCCAGTATAATAAGCGCTCAAACTCAACAGTGGAATAGTACAGACTATGGAAAGTGGTGAAACGAACACATCAAATTTCAAGTATTGTAAAGCCCAAGACAACCTTCAGAAACAATTCGCTAAAGCAGTTACCTGTTAAACATAAATCCATTTTTCAATTTTCACCATGCTTGATCGACATTTCACAGCATGAGTTCATTTAATCCCAGTAAAACGCCAATTGTTGTCAATGTAAACTAAGGTAAGAATACAAACTATAAACTATGGAAGCTTGCAACTTTCCGGAAATTCAATAATCTTCTCTCGCATCTCATGTGGTACTAAGTAACAACACTACTGAAACCAAATGTTTTTAAGGGTAATAACTTCCGTAAGAAATATATACATTGAATATGAACTGTTGAAACATGGATGATACATTTGGAGGTAACAGATAAATCAAAATATTGTTTTAACCCAATGCGAGCAAGAAGCAGAAGAAAACAAACACTTATGAAACTAAGCTTAGAAAACATAGTCTCCGACTCTAAAAACCCATCAATAACAAAACATGAAAAATAAAATTAAAATTGGATCCTTTTAAGATCAACAAATCAAAAGAAGAATTTAGAATAAACAGACGGCATACCCCTTGAATCCTCTTGCCTGTTACAGGGCACTTGGGCCCGCTAGCCCTCTTCTTAGTGGTCTGATAAACGAGCTTACCACCTACATTTGAAACCATCAAACAGAAAAACCTTAAGAACAGACAACATTAACTAGTTCCGTCTCGGGAATCAAGAGTCCATCAGCTTCATATCATTAATCAATAATCTGAACCAGGTGGGACGGAGAAATAAGGAATCTTTACCTGGGGTTTTGACAACCCTGTGTTGGTTGGATTTGGTAGCATAGCTGTGACGTTTGCGATATGTGAGCCGCTGCACCATCTTATTCCACCTCCGCCTGCTTCTTGCTTAGGGTTTTTGAAGAGAAGAAAGTAGCAAGGAGAGGCCGACAAATGAATAGAAGGGTAACGCCCATTCCTGCCCTATATCTAACGGCCCAAAGTGTTTCACGAGAAACGGACGACTAGCGATTGTGTGGCATTTTCATTAAGAAAAATAAAAAGATATTTGCAATATGATATAGAATGTGTTGGCAAAAATATGATATTGAATGTAGTACATACTAAATAGTATGAAAATAAATTTAAAAAGTTTGAAGGCAACAAAATTTAAAAAAAAATATTAAGTATGATGCAAAGATGGGACTAGAAAACTTTTTGGGAGAGTGAAAATTATAATTGCTAATCCTAATAATTATTAAAAGTATCATTTTAAATATTTTAAAATTAAAAATAATAAAATCTAAAAGTAATGACACTTTATGTAGCACAA
The DNA here is from genome assembly GCA_037074615.1 of Leucaena leucocephala. Lineage (NCBI taxonomy): Eukaryota > Viridiplantae > Streptophyta > Magnoliopsida > Fabales > Fabaceae > Leucaena > Leucaena leucocephala. The sequence continues at coordinate 18,020,426 of CM073567.1, read as the reverse complement.
CCAATAAAATATAAAATATTAATCGTACTTATTTTTGATAAAAAAAATAGATATTTTTTTAAAAAATATTTATATCATTTGTCTTGATAATTTATTAGAATTTTGATCCAATTTTCTTATAATCTTGCTTTTTTTGATGTTAAATTTTCAGTTCAAACGTAAATTGTTACTCATTATGTTATATTTTCTTTAGATTCTACAAAAATCAGCAATTAAAATTGGGCGAATGGATGTGTTTTCTTAGGTGCCATTTTCCAGTAGCAAATGTATACTCAAATATCTTTAATATATGATATATTTAATTAATTTAATTAAATTAAAAAATTTAGTTAAGTTAATTTATATGATATATTTTTTTTAAATATCCTAATCATTTTTTTTAACTCTCTTCCTACTTCTCTTACTTGATTATTGTTAGGGAAATATTAATAAAAATAATTTTAAAAAATTAAAAAATATATCTTATATTTAAGATAAAGATCAATTATAAATTATGTCATATATTAAAGGCAAAATAAATACATAATGAGTTTAGCATCATAGAAGAGGACATGAGTAAGTGCAAATTATGTATTGAAGAAACTAGATACAATTAGTATGTATATATGATTGGTATGTATGGGAATGTATATACAAGTACATGAAGTGGATCTCAGAAAGGGAAAAGAAAAAAGGAGGGCTCAACATGGACTTTGGTGTCAACAAAAGTAATCCTACCTAACTTGTCATTACACCAAATTAACTGATCCTTTCTCAACTTTGACATGCTCAAAACTCTTGATATCAACTTCAACTGAACCTGAGCCAGCATCTGCTCAAGATCAAGCTCCACTTTATCTTCACTCTGCTTCTGAAACTTCCTCACTATGCAATTCCCAGTTCTCACTATGTCCTTCAGCCTCTTCTCCTTCTGTAACAAACCAAAACAACACAATCAATCCACATCATACATATATATGGAACAAGAAGAAGAAGCTGGATTCTGACGTTGTAGGGTTGTTTTGTTTTTGTTTTTGTCAAACCTTGTGGAGGTGGGTTTGAATGTCTGTAATAATATGACAAGTGGCAGGGTCATCTTTGAGATGAGTTGGTCTGGTTTGGTGAGGAAGTTTGAAGAAGGCGTTGTTGTTAACGTCGTGCTTGTCAGCTCGAGCAAACTTGCAGAAGAGGTACATTGATTCTCTGATGATTTCTGCTAACCTTTCACTTGAAACCCCTTCTTCTTCATCCTTTGTCATCATCTCCTTCATACTATCATCTGCACAATCCAAGTTCAACCAGGTTTTGGAACCTAAATTAAAAAAAAAAAAAAAAAAACTAGAGAGAAAGAGGCGTGTACTACTAAAGTTTAAGCATAATTTCAAGCCTAAATCTTAATTTTAATCTTTCAATTCAATTTTCATTTTTTCTATTTTCAAATAACTAATGTAAACCTCGTATATTATTATTAATATCTTTATAATCTAATAAAATGAAAGTTTCCCTTAAATATAAAGTCGTAAATTTAATTATTGCCTACCCTTTCAATTTAAGTTAAAAAAAAATAGCATACTATTCATAGCTTAACAAGGCTTTTTTTTATTCTATTAAAAAAAAAAAAGCAAGGCTTTTTACTTTTTTATATTATATATAGGCATATCAATAGTTTAACATAATCATTAAAGTTTGCATAATGGATAAAAAACAGAGTATGATTTAGAATTAAAAGTTGTTGAAGACTCACTCATTTTTAAAAGACTTGTAACTAAATTTTAATAAAATCTCATTAAATATTAAGAAACTTAATTTTTTCTTCAAAACTTTGCAATAATGCACAAAACTCACTTTAATTATTACTACTAACCTTTAATGGCGGGAACTTGGAGGAGGTTCCGAACGACACAACGGTTCCTAACATAATTGTGAATCCTTGGTCCTTGAAAAGGCTCATTCTCAATGAACCTCTGCATCAGCACTTGAAACAGTTGAAATTCTCCGGCCACCACATTATACCGGCGAACCCATTCGCCGTCGTACTGTTTCAACTCAATCGCTTTCTTGTACTCCCAACACAGAATCTCCCACGACAAACAAAGCTGGCCAACATACACCCCCTCCAACTCCTCCACCAACCTCACCACTACCTCCGACGACTTCTTCTGATCTTTTCTTGACCATAATAAATTCTTTAATATCATAGGCTTCGCACTTGGCTCTTTCCATTGCCGTAGACCTGCACGTTGACCCCCAAAGTTACAAGAAGAAGATCCACTTTTGATAAAAACAAATTGGTTTCTTTGACGCTCTCTCTTTACCTTAAAGTTCAAACCTAATTAACTTGGTCAAAAGCTGATATGTAAGGTTCCTTCTATAGAACTTCATTGGATACTTGTTTTGAATTCTAGAAACCGGTGAAGTCGACAACGGTGTTTTAAGTTGTGCAAAAAAGTAAACCCATTGGGAAGGAAAAAAAGGAGAAAGATCGGTACAACATGTTCTATATATAATATATATAAAAGTAAAAGGAACAAAGGAAGCTTCTGATATAGACTTGCTACTGGTCATGAATAAATTTATGTGTACAGAACTAACAACTATGATAACTACAAAATTGGTTGTATCTCAAAAAACACGTTTATGTTCTTACACAATGATAACGTGTGAAAAGAAAACTTGAAGAAGAAAATGCAACTTGAATAAGCAATCTGAAAGTGTTTGATTGAGCATAATATGATGTTATTGTTTCAAACTTACTGTTGTCATCATCTTTAAACAAGTTTTTCCAGAAAAAGAGAATACCAAAATCTTTTAAGATGAAATAATAACTGAAAGTTAAACATAGAAAACAGATTAGTTAGTTTGGTTGTTACCTAGGGCATGCATGGTCTGGTAGTTCAAGATATCAAGCTTCCTCATTTTATCTTCATAACTGTTGTGAACTTTCAGGATTTCTCTGACATGATCCTTGAATTCCAGTTTCTGATCTTCAATCTTCAATGGCTTCAGATCTTCAGCCATTCTTGGGGACTCACTAACTTCTTGTCCTTCTTCTTCTTCTTCTTCTTCTTCTTCTTCTTCTTCTTCTTCTTCTTCTTCTTCTTCTTCTTCTTCTTCGTCCTCTAAAATTGTGGGAAGCCCTCCTTGTCTTGCATTTCTCATTTCCATTTTCATTTGTTCTACCAACTCATCATCATCCCATTCAAAATCATCTTCTTCTTCTTCATCTTTTAAACCTTTCTTTTCATCTTCATTCTCAGTTTTGCCAGGTGCTAGTTCTATGAATTCCTCTATGGCTCTTAGCTTTTGCATCAGCTTGAGGGTTTCAGGCTCCAATCCTTCGAAACCTTTCTGATATGATAGAAACTCGTATGTGATTAAATCATCAGTTTTGTCACTGTTGGCCCATATGAGACCACTGGAGCTCGATGATCCTGATTCTGAACCAGACTCAACTGAATTGTCAATGAAATCCAAATCATCTTCTTCATCATCAGATGAATCTCTCCCTCGAAAGATCTCGCTTTTTAGGCTAAATTGATCAGAACTAGAATGCCCATGCAACATCCTCTGCTCTTGAATGGATCCCTCTTTTTCTTCTTCTTCTTCGGATTTAGTCTCAGATATTTCTGTTTCTGGAACGCTTGGACTTACATGAGAACTTGGAGAACCCTGCTCTTGATCAGCTTCTTTATGTGATTCTTCTTGAAAAACTGGTTCGTGCCCTGATTTAAGCTCTGAAATTTCTGCTTCAGAGCCATTTGAAGATGGATGGAATTCTGGAAAACTCTGTGATCCAATAGATTTGTCTTCCTCTGATTTGAGCTCTGAAATTTTTTTCTGTGTTTCTTCTTGAAAAACTGGTTTGTGTTCTGATTCAAGCTCTGGAATTTCCAAATGAGAGGCATTTGGAGATGAATTAAATTCTCGAAAACTCTGTGCTCCAGCAGATTTTTCTTTCTCCGAGATTTCGGTGTCGGAAACATATGGACCCACAAAGAATTCCCGAAAACTAAGTGTCATTGTTGTTGTTGGTTCTCCTACGAACCCAATAATATCCCTTCCTGACACGTATTCAAACTTATTAGTGATTGAAGCAGGCCTCTCTGTTTCTTCTTCTTCTTCTCTCTCAATCTCTTCATCCTCCATTAAAGCAGATATGCCTGCTCTTTCTTTCTCTTCTTCTTTTCTCTTGCTATTTTCATAAACTAAGTCATCCTTCATGGCAACAGAGCTCTCTGTTTCTTCTTCTACTCTTCTGGTACCATTTTCATGAACCTCGGAGCTTCCCTCTATGGTAACGGATCTCTCTGCTCCTTCTTTCTCGTTTTTCACACCACCATCATAAAATTCTGAGTTAATTTTAGTGTCAGCTTCGAATTCTTCTTCTCCTTCATTCATAGAAGCAGAGAAATATCCTTCTTCTTCTTCTTCCTCTGCCTCCTCTTCTTTTTCTCTGCCCTTGCCAACTTCAAAATTATTGGAGTCTGTCTTTTCTGAAACAGAACTCTCTGTTCCTTCATCTCCACTTTCTTTTATGCCGTCTTCTGGAAAATCGTTGACATATTCGTTACACTGAAACAGGAAATTAATCAGCTCTTCTCTGAACCCATCAATCTGAGAATCCTCAGGTTGAGGAGAAAGCTCATTTTTTCCATCTGCTTTTTGAGTTCTGAAATCCAAAAAAGAAAACAAATTAGCTAAATAATTCATCAAGAATTTGGAAATGTCAATGAACCCAGATAAGAAAACTCAGGAAACCTGAAAATAAACTGAAGAATCAACCCGAACGAGTAAACAACAAAGTTGCAAATGAAAACTGAGAGAGAAGTGAGAGCCCAGAGCATGTTTCCGGGAACAAAATTATTTGCAAAACATGCTTTGACAGAATCAAAGTGGGCTTTCAGCAGGGACAGGTTTGTGGTACCCATTAGTGATCAAAACCATATCAAACCAGATTCTGTGTGGTTCCCGAGAAAATTCTGAACCAGGAAAATTAAAAGGTGGAAGGAGAGAGAACATGGGGAGGAAATTTTGGGTTCAAAAAACATTCATTTGATTGGGGGAAAGTGGAACTAAGCCACTTGCAGACGAGGAAAGCAGTGAGAGTAATAAGAACATAGCATAATTTGATATTGGACCAAAGGGAGGGGCGAGATTGTGGGAGAAGATTGAGCGTATTTGTACAAGAGGAAGAAAGCAACGTGCGGATTGTTTTTTTTTTGTAGAGTTTTAGTTTTTCTCATAAGATGAAAAATGAAAGTAGCAATAGAATTTCCGGTACGAACAGTTGGTCGTTGCTCAAACCATGTCTCACGGCCCGTTTGACACGTCGTTTCACTTGTTGGGAGGCTGGACACTGAAATATCAAATATAGTGTTTTTTCTAATTAAGAGCACCTCATAAGATAATATAATTTGAATATCAAAAAATACGTTTATTAAGAGTAATTAATATTTTTTTATCAATTTTACTCTTAAAATTAATGTTTAAATAAGGTTCTTTGTTTTTCCTTTATTAGTCATAGTGACTTATATCATGGATAAACGGAGTAGTTTTTTTTTTTTTTTTGGCCATATAAAGATCAAAATATACTTGGAATCACTCCAAAGGTAAAAGAAAAAAGGAAAAGGGAAACTTGGTAAAATATAATAAGCAAATAAGAAAAATTAAAGTAAAGAAATCCATACATGCTCATACATTTTTATCACGTTATTAATTCAAAGATATTTTATTTTCTTAATATTTCAAAATAAAATTATGTTGAAAAATGATGAAAAGATGCAAGCAAGTATGATTAAGTAATGATAAGGATGATATGCATACAATGAATTTGGTGTAATAAGTTAAGTTTCTATTTTGAACCAAAATGGGGCTGTGTGTTTGATTTTATAAGGATGGGGTTTAAATTATTTTTATTTGGAAGGGGCAATTCAACTGAATTCACAAATTTTCCATATTTGTTTGGAATTACTTTTTTTGCAGGGGTAGTGTTAAGCTTTTTATATTCCTCACTCTGCCCAATTCCTTTTTTCCCCCTCTTTTATAACGGGGTTTGGCCAAGAAAAACCTTTTATTTGGACAACACAATAAACATTTACTATTTATTTAATCAACATAAAAATAGTAACTTATTGAGTTAATTAGAGAAATTAACCCAACAAAATATTATATTCAATTTCAAAAAATAATTTCTTAAAAAAACAAAATATCTTTTTTGGTTATCGAGACAGTTTTTATATTTTGATTTTTCATAGAAAAATAGTTTAAATTTAAGACATCATTTTTTTTAAAAAATAATATATTATATAAAATCAAGTTACGCTATTTATAAATCATCAATAATATAATACAATCCATTTATTTAATTACCAATTATATTTTCAATACCAGTTAATAAAAAAAGTATGATTGTTTTCCGTAGGCTATCTGTGGGGCGGTGTCATATGAAAAGTAAAGAATATTATGCCAAGCATAACATAAATTATACTCCAAATTTGGTGCATTTTACCAATTTTTTTTTAAAAAAACAAACATAACGTGATATAATATAATATGGGCAATTTGTAAATAATATGATTTACAAATTTATAATTAATATTATATTATAATACTCATGTTATTAAAAATTAATTGTGGTCTCTTAGATTAGTTATATTTAGAGTTTTTCCCCATTTCGCACTATAATTTTTTTTCATATAATATAATTAATCGTCTTATAAAGAAAATGTAACTATTAATTGTCAATGATATTCATATCTGTAACTGGTTAAATCTCGATATTTCTAGCTCAATTTTTCAGAACATTTTTTCAAGGACCAAATTGTCATTAATTATTTTTTAAAAAAAAAATTGAATCTAAATCTTTGATTCTCCACGTGGACGATACGGACGGCCGTGCATGCGGGCTTTCGTCATCGCAAGCATTGGTCGGTTCTTTTGTTTTTTGGCCATTTTCTAATCACTTCATTATCACTCCTTTTAGGTTTAAAACACGCATATATGCCTTTCAGTTCTCTTTGGTAATCACGCCTCTTTCATTTCTTTTTAATGTAAAAAGCATTAAAATATGTTTCTTCTATTTTTAATATAATACCTAATTAAAAATTAATTTTAATTTTAAATATAATATTTATTTTTTATATTTATTAATTATTTTTAAAATTATTTTTATTAATATTTTTTAATAATAATTAAGTAAGATAATAATACAATAGATCTGTTTAGATAAGATTTTAGAAAAAAATTTGGGTAATTTTTAGAAAAAGATTTATAAAGAAAAGCTTATGAAAAAAAAAAGTTTTGAATAAATAAATATTTAAATAGTTATTTCAAAAAATACTTTTATTAGTGGTAAATTATGAAAAAGTGTATGATTATTAAATATATAAGAGATGAGAGAAAAGATATGGTGTAGAAGAGAGATGATACAGGATAAAGGGTATAAAAAAAAAAGAAAAGATAGTATAAAAAAATAAGAGATGAGAGAGAGTGTAAAAGAGAGATGAGAGATGGTATAAGAAAAATTAGAGGTAATATAGTAATTAGTTAGTCCATAAATTCTTTTACTGTTACATAAACTACTATGATCAGTTTATCTGAAACTTTAGTTTTAAATTATAATTTAGTCTAAAAATTCTTTTAAAAAAATATAACTATTTGTTTTAAAAAATTTTAAAATATAAATTTTACCTTTCAGTTCTCTTTGATAATCACGCCTCTTTTATTTCTTTTTTTTTTATGTAAAACGCATTAAAATATGTTTATTCTATTTTTAATATAATATTTAATTAAAAAATTATTTTTAATCTTAAATATAAAATTTATTTTTTATATTTAAATTAATTATTTTTATTAATATTTTTTAATAATAATTAAGTAAAAGAATAATACAATGATCCGTTTGGATAAGATTTCAGAAAAATAACTTTTAGGTAATTTTTAGAAAATGATTTATGGAGAAAAATTTATGAGAAAAAAGTGATTTTAAATAAATTAGTGTTTAGATAGTTATTTCTATAAGTACTTTTATTATTAATAAATTATAAAAAATTATATGATTATTAAATATAGGAGAAAGGAGATGTAAGATATGAGAGATGAGAGAGAGTGTAAGAGAGATGAGAGATAGTATAGAAGATAAATGAGAGATGAGATATAGTGTAAAAAATAAATGAGAGAGGAGAAAGGGTATAGAAGAGAGAAGGGATATGAGAAATGGTGTAAGAAAAAATAGAGTTAATATAGTAATTGGTTAGTCCATAAGTTTTTTTACTATTCCATAAACTACTCTGACCAACTTATCTAAAACCTTAATTTTAAATTATAATTTTATAACATTTTTCAAAATTGAGATTTTGTCTAAATTTAAGTTTAGAGATAAACTAAATACACCGAATGAGTTAAATATAATATTATAATTTTTTAAAAAAATAATATATTAAATAATTTTATTAATATGATTAAATTAATTAAATATATTATATATTAATAAGAGTAATTTTCCTCGACATGAATGACGCTCTCCAAGACCATATGCTTTGAACCACAGAGATGTCGCTTTGGAGGGGTGCATTTTGCTATTTTAACTTTAAGAGGACACAACATGTATGAGCTCATCCTTAGACTTTAGAAATAGCGTTATGTTTAATTTAGCAGTAATACCTTTTTTTTTTTTTTTGCCATCATTTAATAGTAATAATTTTGAAAAATACTTTCAATTTTATAACAAATAATTTATTACTTAGAGGTTTTACGAAATTTTATACTATTATAAAATTTAAAAAGAGCATTGTCAATTTAAATTGAAATATTTAATAAGTGAAAGAATATTTATAGACAATTTTTATTAGCAATTGAAATTTTTACTTTTTAATAAAAAAAATTATTTATCAAATGTAGCTTATTTTAAGTTGTCAACTAGACTCCTCTTTTTATCAACAAAAATAAAAAAAATTATAATTAAAATATTTTATTTATACATTTCTTAAGACTTGATAATAATTTAGAAATTTTTTATAATTTTTGAATAATAAATTATCTTATATTATTCTTGATAAATTTAAACGAGTGTCGGGGGGAATAAAAGTATTGAAGTTGAAATGAGGGATACAAAATAGAAATGCTATAAATTAAGGAAAGGGAACGTGAAGTTGGATACCAGAAATTAAAGTCAAGGCAAGGCGAATATAATGGCTGGCCGCCATCAGATCGCATTCCCCCTTTTCCCATCCTTTTTATATTAAACATTTCTTAATAATCTTTTTGCAGTTAGGACTTCAATTTTAAATGAAGAACAATTTATTTAATAATTTAAAAAAAAATACATATGTGAGAATAGTATTAAATTCTTGACGTTGGAGGTTTCTAAACAAGACGTGCATTAAGGCGTGAGGAATGAGAAAGGAGACTGGTTCTAGGTGTGACCTTTTCTTCGTTGAGGGGTCAAGAGTCCCTGAAACACGCATGTACGTCCATACAAGTTGCCACCCCCCCCCCCCCCCCAACTTCTATATGCTCCTTTCGTGGTCAATGCTTTCATCATACTTCCCTCCATTTTATAAGATATTCTCATATTTCATTTTTTATGACATGTTTTGATATTTTTTTTTATTTAATCAAAAGTATAACTTTTTTAAAAAAATTTAGAATACAACAAATTTTTAATTTTGCCAATAAATATATTTTACAAGATTTAAAATTGTGTTACCTTTTTTTATAGAGAGTCATATTGCTCACTACTTTAATTAATAATTTATTGTCAACAATTTTAATAAATATTAAATATTTGTTTATATATGCCAATAATTAATAAGGCAGTGATAGACGGTAGAAATTAATACAATATTAAATTTTAATGTTATTAATAAAAGTAATATTATAAATTATTTTAATTTTATAATAAATTTAATATTTTTAAAATATTAGTTAAAAACATCAGGGTCAAAAAAGAATTAGTTAGAAACATCTTATAAAATAGATAAAAAAGAGTATATTATCCATCGTCTATGAAGTTTTTTATTCTAAATATATGTATTATCTTATTCGATATAATTATGTTTAAAATATTATTAAATACTAGTATATCACGAGAGAATAATATTTTTGGTTACAGCTAACTTCTGGTGGGGACCATGAAGTTCATCACCACACAAGGATTATTCTTCTTTTTTTTATGGGCTTAATGCTAAAGAATAAGCGGAAACGGATTGGATTTGGACTTCCATTTTACTTTACATTGGATAAGGGGGACTCAAGTCCACCCCTCTGCCTCAACCCACTCGTCCTGTATTCATCCCAATGGGATGGAGGCTATCCTTCATGAAATGCAGAATCTCACAAAATGAAGTCCTTATTATCTTCCATCCGCTACTGCAAAAAGAGTTTCTTAATCTGTTCAAAAAACTCTCTCAATATTGGTATTGAAATCAGTGTAGAAAGTCTTGGACTTTTTACATCGGTTCTAGAACTAGTGGAGGAAAAGACTTTCCACGTCGGTGGTCACGTGCAGAAAGTTTGTGTTTTTTTTTTCAATATTGCTTTGTCTCTTTCATGATCCCTCGTTTACATTTAAAAGAAATAAGATGAGTGCGTGATTGGTTTTCTTATATTTTAAAAGCACATTTAACCTAAATTATAGTTTTAAAAAAATTAAAATAAACAATTATATTTATTCACAATATCTTATAGATTAACTCATAATTTTAAATAAGATTATGGGAATAGCTTATACAAAAGGAAAATAATATATAAAATGTCTAATGACTATTTTATTCCTATTATTTTTACTATCTATCATCTCTTATGTTATTGTCGCAATCTGCTCCTTCTATAATCAATCATCCCAATCATTGCTTGAGTATTTCCTCCATCATTGTCATCGATCGTTAGAGGTGAAGAAAGAAAGAAGAGTAAGTGAGTTCAAGATAGTGGAAAAGGGATAACGACAGTCAAAGTGGGAGGAGTGAGGAGGCATGGCTGTTGAGAGAGAAGAGGGTTCAGATCTAGTCCTCGATAATATTGAGATGATAATAAACAGTAATCACTTATGTATAATTTTTTTTCATCTCATACTTTTTTTTAGTAATTTACCAATCATAAAAGTTATATTGATAATAATTATCTAAATACTAATTTATTGAGAATTATTTTTTTTTTATAAATTCTTATCCATATTATACATAAATATTTTAAAATTATTTTTTTATATAAATTCTTCCCTAAAAATTAATCTAAAACGGCCTCTTGCTAATTTTAATATTGCAAATTGCGCCCCCCATATACAGAGGCTCGTCTTACATACGTGATATCTTAAAATAAAGGCATATTCTCAAACATAAAGCATCATCTCTTCTAACCATTCATCATATTCATGATCAATTTTGCAGCTCCCAATTGAGACACACTCAACCCTTTCTATTTCTTCATGCCATATCTATCCTATCCTCTATATTCACAAATTATCCGTTATGTCTAATTGTGTACTTAATTTACACAAGAACAATTAAACCTCCCAAAGATCAAAAAGCTTCGTTGACCAAGCAATCTACGATTTACTACAAGTCCTTAAGAATAGAGGGCGAAACTGTTGAACGTTGCAATGCAGAGAAGCATCCGAGGAAATGATTTAAAACAGAAAAAGGGTGCAATTAATATAATACAATAAAATAAACCATGTGGCTCCCTCTCCAAAGACATTATTATTAGTATGTTAGGGGGATTAAACTCTCTACTTCTTTAATTAATTAATTAATTAAAGACTTATAATCAAGTGGCCTCTGTCTTTTTTGTAGCATCCCGTAGGGGTTATGATTAGCATCAGTTTAACAAAACAACAGAACTTGCCGCTTCATTGAACCAATCCCAATTTGGAAAGGTGGCTGATTATTATGAGTCTAATTACCACGATCATTAAAGCTAATCACCATGCATGCTTGCCTTCTAAGCAACTCTTACTACACTCTAATCATACTTAATCACTCCCATTTTCATTTCTTTTTATTTAAAGAAAAACCCAAATCTCAACTGATTTAAACTGAGGCTCTATGACCATAATATCTTTCCAAGAGAGTTTTTTTAACAAAACAAGATCCGAATTTTCATTCTCCCATTTTATATCTAGCTACTGTATCTACAAAGCCCATTGTAATATCTAATTAATGTGTTTATATTAAATTTTTTACTAAACTATATTTTTAATAAAATTAACTATTAAATATTATTATTAAAATTATAACATGTATTTAAAATATGAGTGCTTTTTTTCCTACATTTTTTATAATACGGTCTTAAATTATTTACCGAAAATGTTTTATGCTAAATAGCTGAAATTCTAAGTAAATCGTTTCAAAAACCCAGTAGGTCCACTGTAACATCTCTGAGCAATTCATAAATTCATCATTAAGAAGAGTAAGATGGTTAAAGGCTTGGTTCATGCAAAGTTCACCCAACTCATCAATGGCATTATCTCCGACACGTTAATTCTGCAAAAGTTGCCTCACCCCCATAAATGAATGGAGACAGAACTTGCAGAGATTTCATCACAAGTTCCACCGCATTCTCAACTTGGTCACACAGGTATGGGCATTTTGGGAGCAGCATGCCCTCATTAAAGCTTCAAATAAACCATCATTATCATTAATTAATTCATTTCCAGTTTCAATACTCTCACAAGCTGGAGGAAGATGAAGATGAATGCAATTCAAGATCTCTGGAAGGAAATTATATTAAGATTCTCAGCATTGTTGTTATTATGAACACCATATAGCTTTTTAACAAACTAATGATTAAGAAAAACTAGATCTTGTTCCTATGATCAAGAAGAAGATCCATTAACAGACACTTGAAGATTAATACAGCTACCTTCATTCCTGTGATTATCGTCTTCGTTAATATCACAATTAAACCCACCACCACCTCGGCGACCAGCTGCATCACCTTCATTGATTTTCTCAGTTTGTTGGGTATTCCCAGTTTCTGGTTTTTTCCTGAAAGTGTTCTTGTTGTTGTGCATCCAAACCTTGAACACTCCTCTTGAAACCCCAACCTCATTGCAGAAATCTTGGACCGTTCTATCATCTCCTTTCTGCATTCTCCAACCCAATTTCTCAGAGAACTGAAACATCTTCTCTTTCTGTTCTTGGCTGAATTTGGTTCTGTATCTCTTTCTCCCACCTGGGCTCTCCTTCTCCGTAATCTTCATCGCTGAAGAATTCATGAAGCTCCGATGTCGCTCATCGGACGGACCAGAATAAGCGCTCCCGAGCGCTATCAGCATATGCGGTGCCGATACGTGGTAGGAAGAAAGAGGGAAATGAGAGACCGGTGGCGGCGACGGGCTTGATAACGGGCCCGGACTGGCGCTGCTGGGACTTGAGCTCGGGCTAATGCTTGGGCTGGTGCTCGGGCTTAACCCCCGGGGAGCTAGCTGAGGCGGAGGTGGCGCCGGCAGGGGTGGATAGAAGCAGCTTAAGAAGTTGGGGGTGGAGGGAAGCTCTTGGGGATCACGGCGGTGGAAGTTGCGGTGGCAGCCACACGCGGCGCATTTGAGGGAGCGCGGGTCACTGGGGTTGTAGGCGGAGGAAGGCATGAACTCGCCGCAACCATCAAGCGCGTGGCCGCCGATGCTGGCGGCGTGATTCTTGAGACATTCCTTGTAGGAAACCACCGCGGGCAGTGGCGGATGAGGCGAAGGGTGGTGGCGCTTGAAGGAGCCGTTAGTGAAAGAGGGAGACTTGGCGGTGTTGGTGGGGTGGGTAGGCGGTGGGGTTGAAGTATGCAGAGAGTCGGAGTGGGCTGTGGCGGCAGAGGCGGTGGGGGTTGGAATCAAGTCCATGTCTGAAAAGAAAGGATAAAACAGGAAGAAGAAGAAGAAGAGGGGATTAGGGTTTAGAGAGAGCTTAAAGCATTGTTTTGGGAGAAAAGTGGCAATCAGAACGGGGATGGAGAGAGATGGTTGTGATGAAACTGCAACGTGAACGTGATGATGACGGTTATAATGTGAAGTGAAGACAAACTTTTGAGGTTCGAATACAAGTGAGAGCACGGCGCAGGGACACCACACCAGGCATCCACAGCCCCTGGATAATATAAATAAATAAAATATTTGTAATTAAAAGGTCGGGGTAAAAATCAAATGCTACTACTAAATGCCCTCGCAAAACGGAGTCTCCCCATTAATTTACATAACTGTTTACGGGAAATGCACAAGTTAATAACCATGTTACCGTCAATAATCTATACTGCTAATGTTGGTAATATAATATATATTTAATTAATTTAATTTAAATTAAATTAAGAGAGTTAAACTAATTAATATAATATATTTTTAAAAAAAACTCTAATTAGCCATCTTCCTTTATTCCTTCTATTTTTCTCTTAATTTAATATTATTAAAAATTATCAATAAATATAATTTAAAAAATTAAATATAAAAAAATAATCTTAAGATCAATTTTTAATTAACTTTATTTGATAATGATCTTGTGTCCTAATAATAACACAGAAACTTCCCTAAAATGTTATAAATAAGTGAGGGACTTAGAATCCGTTCTCTAATTCAAAAAATTAAATATTTTGAGATTCCTATTGATTTAGTGATTTTTTTTTTATTTTCAGTGTGTGTGGGTAATAATAAATATTAAATGGTGCGGAATAGATTGGTTGAGAATACATTAGTGAGGTGACTGACTCGCATAATGAATGGTACAGAAATTGTGGCGAATACTTTAATTTAATAATGAATACATTCATGGGTTAGGTACGTAATATATAAATATTCAAATAAAATTATGCTTTCCAGAATAATTTATGAAACATTTGCTACTTGCTTTTAATATTTAAATTTGAGTTTCGATAATACTATGGGGGTATTTAAAAATAATTATAAAGTAAGAAGAAAATATGAAGAGGAAAATTGCAATGCTGAAAATATGTGAGGCGAAAAGAGACAGGTCTGTCATGCGGCTTTCCAGTATCTTCTTAATTTGGTCGCTTATATATATATATATATGGATAGAGAGTAGGAGAGAGGGGGGTTACGTGGCAAAAGCCCAGGCAGGTGAAAAAGGAGAATGAGGGGGGGACAGCTCACAAGTCTGCAAGTGCACTCACATGAATTGTGGATTTGCTTTTGTTGATCTCATTCATTATTCATATGCTCCTTCCCAATAAGTTTACACATCTCAACACCCTCCCTTCTTTAATTTATTTTATTTTTATCACATCCCTTCTTATTCTCTCTTATAAAGAGTAAGATGTCAATTAATACATACCATTTTTTATTTATAATATAAAATTAAATTAAAAAATTAATATTTATTTTAAATATAAAATTTATTTTTTATATTTATTATTTTTTTAACTTATCCATATTAATATTTCTATAAGATTTTAACAATATTAAAATGAGATAGAAGAAATTAAAAAAAATGGTTAAAGTGTTTGTTTTAAAAAATATATGTTATATTAATTAATTTAACTAATTTTTTTAATATAATTAAATTAATTAAATATATTCTATATTAAAAATAAGATAAATACTAAGTTATGTTAGATCATAAGGTCATTGATATCCTTTATTTAAGTCACATTTAAATTAAATTAGAGCACCTTAACAACTTTATCAAGAGCAATTAAGTTATTACTTCTAAAGAATATGATCAAATTAAGAGAATAATGTCAACATTATCTTGTAAAAAATATTGAAAATAGTATTTATCAATTTTAGTAAATACACTAAATCTCTCTATCACATTCATTTTTCTCTCTTGCCACCTTTATTAATTATTCTTCTAATTTTTAATATATAATTTATTTAAAGAGTTAATATTGGTCCTAATTAGAAAATATATTTATCATATTTATTAGTTTTTATAAATTATTCTTAATTGATACTCTCTCAATAATAATCAAATAAGAAAAAGAATGAATGAGAGAGTTAAAAGAGATAATTAAAATATTTTATAAAAAAAATATTATATTAATTAATTTAACTAATTTTTTTATCTAACTAAATTAATTATTAGATATATATGATATTAAGGATTAGATAAATATAAATTTAGAAATGCAAGAACGGAAAATTAAAGAAATAAAAAAAAAGTGAGTGATTTGATCGGTTCAACCACACCAGTTCTATCCAAGGTCAAAAAAACCACCAGCTCTATAATTTTTCACTAGTTCAAGGTTTGTAACACTGATTATATATTTCTGTTAATTATTTAAATCTTTTTATTTATATCCTTTGATAGGTTCAATTAATGATGTTTTCTTCTATTTTTTATTTATAGGGTACGCACTAATAATAATATGAAGTCACAAGTTGGAAGTCATTAGCACCAATAGTTCCTTTCATGGTCATTATATGTGAAGCGTATGCTTTTTATTGTTTGAAAAAACAAAGGAACTCCAATAAGTACTATCATATATATATATATATATATATATATATATATATATCCAAATAAGTAAAAAAATCCTCCCAATTAAACGATAAAGTTGCTAATGCTAATGAAAATTGATAATATATATATTATCCCTAACTTGAACCAATCAGGTTGCATTAGCTTAAAATAATTATTTTTGCTCGTTGTGAGAGAAAACTCCCTTATATACTCATATTGAATGAACATTGCAAATTGTGTTTTTAATCATTTATCCAATTTATTAGAATTTTATTTTAATTATATATAAATTCGATATGTATTACATATCTAATTATAGTAAGTGAGTTTTTTAATAAAAATTTTCTATATATACTAAGGGTCAAATTCAAAATCTCATTTAAATAATATTAAATTATTTATCACTCAGAGTAGTTTATATTAGTTAAACATTGCAAAATTAATTATCGAAACGGGCCCAACATCTCAGCCCAGGAAATCTTGTGATCAAGTCTAATTTGTCTAATTATATATCTTAATTAGGCACCCTAATCAGATAAGTGCCTTACCATGTCAGGACAAATTAACCAACCTGTATGTTGCCTCCAAAACTTTGAAACTTAGTCAGACAAGAAACAAAACAGAAATCTGGATTAGGGTCCACTTAGAAAACTGTGTAGATGCTACTCCACGTGTCTGTGAGGCAAATGCAAATAATTAATTAGGCCAGAGCCATGCATGAACTTGAGTGCTTTCTTGGCACCGTTCATCATGCCTAGCTAAAATTCCATTGCTGATAGATATGGTTCCTAAGGAAAGTAGATTTGTTCTCATAATTGATTATTTTGATTAATATTTATCCTAAAGTCACAGTTATATATGGAGGTCCAAATTAAACAAATGTTTAGCCCTTACCAATAAAAGGAATAAAACAGATAAAGATAACAAGAAGAATGGTGACCACCGGCCCGTTTGAGTAAGAATTTGAAAAAAAAAATATAAAAAAAACTTCTGAATATCTTTTAAAAAAAAAATTTAGAAAAGAGTTTATGAAAAAAATAATTTTAAATAAATGAGTATTTAGATAGTTATTTCTAAAAATACTTTTATTATTAATAAATTATAAAAAAATATGAGTATTAAATGAGAAGAGATAAGAAATAAGATGAGAGGAGTGTAAGAAAAAGGAGAGAGGGTGTAAGAAAAAGTAGGAGAGATGAGAAAGGGTATAAAAAAATTAGGAGAAAGGGGAGAGATGGTATAAGAAAAGATATGGGTAATATAGTAATTAATTAATTCATAAACTCTTTTATTATTCCATAAGCTACTCTGATTAGCTTATCCGACACCTCAATTTTAAACCATAGTTTAGTCTAAAAGCCAATTTGAATAAATATAGCTATTTATTTTAAAATTTTTTAAAACCTAAATTTTACTCAAACTTAAATTTTTTTCTCTTCCCAAACACGCACCATGAAGAGAACCAGAATAAGGACCATTTTTTTTCTCAAAAAAAATTGCATGGATATTGAAAAGTAAATATTTAAAATTACCACCTCTATTCTTAATTATGCTATCTATTTAACCAATTTAAATAATTAATTATAATAATTATATATTAATTTTTTAAAATATTTTTTTAATTATGTCTAGTTAAACTATCTTTAATTGATTATATTTTAATATATACAGTTATAGTTATTTATATTATATTTATAAATAATTTTGAGAATAGAGTGATGGAGTATATATTATATTTGAATATAATTAATTTTCAATTATAATAAATCGGCCTTAAAATTAAGATGTATTTTCCTAATTATATTTTCCTCTATCATGTAGGTTAAAATGGCTCCGTTTTGCTTCTTTTAATAAAAATTAAATTGAAATTAAAGCTTAAAAATCTAAAATCCTCATATCAATTAGTCAAAATTCCTCAACTTAATAAATTAATTCTCAAATTATTCTCTCGACGGATTTAATGTTCGGTCCAATTTTTAATATAGTGATTCTAACTCAAACTTAAAATTAAGCGACTAAAAAAGTCCTTTTCACTTAGATGACCCGTTGATCATGTGAATTAAACTTTAGGAGAGCCTTGCTTTTGCATTTAATTGGAGGAAGTATGGTATGAATTTTCAAACCGAAATTAAATAGCGGTCTTAATTATGAAAAACGTGATTCCTTAAGAAGACGGCAATCACATAACGTGGTTGATTTGAATCAAACTTTTGACTTCAAAATTGATTTGCAATTGGATTTAGGCTGCCATTAATAGACAAACATATATTGTGCCTCTTTGGATTATTCTTAAATTTTAATTTTAAAAAATTTTTGACCCAAATTTTAGTTTGAGTAAATTATAAAATAAATAATTATATTTGTCTAAAATAACTTTTGGATCAAACTATGATTTTAGATGAGCTCTTAAGAATAACTTTTAGAATATGAAATGAGTTTATACACTACCTAATTACTATTTTATCCATATTATTTTTACGCTATCTCTTCCATCCTCCATTTTCTCTTTGTTATCTTATCTCTCTTATACTCTTCTTCCCATTGCCATTGTCGCTTCATTGTGGCGTCATCATTAAGCTTATGTCATTGCTAGTTATGGTTTCACCGCTGTCTTGCTCTGCCGCTGAGTTTCTCTCCCTAACAATCCTTTTGTGAGGAAAGAAGACGATCCCTACTATTGAGTCACCCCGTCATTGAGTCACTTGCCGTGGATCTGTTGGAGGAAGAAGATGCTCGTGATGCTCCTCTATCTTCACTTTTGCCTGTCATCTCAATGTCACTGACTACCTGTGTTGACAAGAAAAATAAGAGAAAAGAAGACGATAAACACTATTGGAATATGGGTTGAAATATAATTTTTTTCTAAATACTCATTTATTTAAAATTATTTTTTTATAAATTCTTATTTAAATTTCTTTTTTTAAATTGTCTAAATTTTTTAATATTTTTTTTAAAAGCCTATCTAAACGAAGAATATTGTTTGCTGAACCAAATAGTATCCCTCCTCCTTCGACTGACGATTCTATAACTGATAGCATTTAGCACCAACCCAATATTTGTCCCTTCGCTTAATCTTTCTTTCTCAGGTACAAACATTACCTGTACATAATTTAAATTTTCTTAAAATAATGTTTAATTTAAACTGATAAAAAATAAATAGAATTAATTAATATGCAAATTCTTATTAGTATCATCTGATTTTTAGTTAGATCATTGTATTCTTTTATTAGGTTAGTTTCACATATTTTTAATTAAATCTTTATAATTTTTTTTTACGTTCCTTTCATTTTTATCAATCATATAAAATTATATAAATTTAATTAAAAATCAGATAAAATCACAAAGGGCTTAGTTAAGGGGGAAAAAACTACATATTTTTCACTACTTAATTTATGAACAATGAACCTTGTGAGGAATTTTATATTTTAAGATATGATTCGTTAGGATAATGATCAGACAAGTTAAGAGGGAAATGGGGATAACTGGTTGGAATTAGGCAAAATATATATATATATATATATATATATATATATAAATGTTGTGAGGCCAAGAGTAGTTCATGGCATGAACTTAGGCTTTTATGTTGAATGAATGTGTCTGGGGGCTCAGAATTCATTCAAAATGGTCAAAAAATAAATCCTCCCATTCATTGAATAGTACTCTGCCTCTGCCATATATATATATATATATTCTGTCATAATCACATAAGCACGCGTAGAGACACAAGACACGATAACAATTCACAACAACAACAACCAAATTTTATCCACAGAACAAAAATCATCATCCATCACTTCCTTAAAACATGTTTCACCGTACTTAATTTTCTTCTTCTTTCGACTTGCAGGAATATTATATTCACCTCTCAAAACTGGAACTTGTGCAGAGAACAATAAGCATCATTGCTTTTCCTATATTTGTGGATTAAAACTACTTAGGTGAATCTGAAAGTAATCATATGCTTATTTACCCGATTTAAACTAAAATATTCTGTTTTATATTTTTTTAAAATTTAAATTATAGGTTAAAATACATCGATTAATAAGTATCATTTATGTATATTCAACACTATAAAATATTTTAAAATATTTTTTAAATATATCAAGTATCTTAAAATATTTTTATATCCATTCAATATTTTAAAGTATTTTTTTAAATCATCCTAAAGGTGCTATTAAAAAATTATGTTTGAGTGTTGGATACACTTTCATTTAAAATGATTTTTTTAAAAAATTAATCTTAAAGTTAAAATTTCTTCTAAAAAACCATTTTAAAGGTAAAATTTCTCCTAAAAATTAATACTTTAAAAAAAAAATTGTGACACAAATTATTTTAGGATGATAAATGTACTTAAAAAAATATTTTAAAATTCTAAATAACTGACAAAATATTTTATTACAGTGGATATAACTGACAAAATATTTTAGGATTGTGTCCATACATTAATCCTTTAAATTATTAGTTTTTAGTTTACAACGGAGAAATAAACGTTTTAAAATAAAAGAGAAAATTATACTGAAAAGCCTATAATAGTAAATCGTTAATTTTAATTTCAATACACATTATAATTAGGTTGAAATAACCAAAAGCTAACCAATGAAGCATTTCATGATGCTTGCAGTTCAAGGGGAGCAAATTCATTTCAGCAAGGTAGAAAGGCAAGAAAGTAGGGCACTCTGTTGTAATACTTTCTTTCTCGGTTTCGGTTGTAAAGCCCATACCATGATGAATATCTTAATGGATTTTCCGTAACACTTTTCTTACAAGACCTATAAAACTTTATTTTTTGTTACAAAATTTTTGACGAGGAGTTGAGTTTACCTATAATTTAAGGGTAATAAAATCTCTCTTTCTCTTAGGTGATACTAATATTAGATAAGACGAGCTGTCTATTATCTTTAAGCATAAACCTAAGTATTTAGAAGTCAGGATACCCCTCCAAATGCCGCGACTATAATTACAATAAAATAGTACTCTTTAAAAATTAAACATGCTCTAAATAATTATATATCTCATATATTCACTAGTTGAACCTACGGGCGATGGGTTATAAGACTTATAAATTATAAACATGGTGAGACAAAAATATGAGGATCCCAAAACATATAAAACTGGGCTTGGAGAACTTAGAGGCCCAGTCTATACAAACATTTCACAAGCTCACACATAACTCTTACACGTCTATCAGCATAGGTTGGTATAATTAAGGGGATTAGTTCGAGTAGTAAACGACTCAGTATTATTTAAGTAATGTCTCGAGTTCGAGCATTAGCATATGCATAAAATTCCCATTAGGACACTCACCCACCATAGCCAGGTGTGCGATACAGGTTGGATCTGAATATAGTCGAGATAAAACTCTAGTAAATCGGGTAGGTAACTAAAAAAAAAGTATAGGTTGGTACAACCAACAAGTTTGAATCTGGACAGGTAAAAATTATTTATGTTATAAACTTCGAGACATATTATACTTTTAATTAAATAAAAGATTATAATCAAATTCTATTGGTAAGAGGTTGTCTCTTAAGTCATGTAATTATTTTCAAATTTTGTTATCCAGGTGAGATCATCATATGTAAATACATTTATGTGACTATAAACGTATTTACATATGATCACCCGGATGAGCCCATGACTCAATTCACCCTTTTTCTTCCTCCTATTCCTCCTCCAAATGATCACCCTAATAAATAATCTGATGAATATATATATGTACATATATTCATCTCTTGCAACAAGTTGACCATCTTTAGTGAAAGACAATGGAGAAATGTAATCGATCTCATGAATAATGAGCCACAGGCACAGCGATGTGCAATTTGGTCAACGAATTTCTTCAGCAGCATGAATTGGTTAAAAATAAATCCGTTTTAGAATTTCTAGTTAGATTGAGTTCCTTGTTCTTTTGCTTGCATCAACTGATCATACATGCTCCAATCCCGATGTGTTGCTTTTTGACTGTTAATATTCAGATTCATGATTCATGATTTTCTACAAAAAGCCATGTACGTAATGTTTCCCCAGAATCCCTACAGTTCATTTTTCTTTGCCGTTTCTATTGTCGCATTCACATCAAATTAATTTTGGTTCAAGACTTCAAAGTCAAAGAGTCTTGTAGCGTTTGTCCCTTAAGGAAAGATATTAAATTTCATTTTGTCGTTCTCACTGTTTCCAACATATCCCTGAGTCTCTCATTATGATGATTTCTGATTTCCTAGTTAAACAATGACTTCAATTACTCTTTAATTGTTTATGCAAACGAGAAGAAAATCTTAAATCAGGTATTATTACTAAGAGTGAGAATAAATCTTAACTTGAATAAAATTGTAATGGGAATACCAATAAGTTATTGGTTAAGGTGGTAAATGACCTTACACCTGTAATAAAGAGAAAGACAAGTTCGAATCCCGAAAACACATCATCTTTATATAAGGCTTCTCAAGTCTTAACAGATAACAATGTACTTTGGATATGTCACTTGTTGTGTCTCATGCTAGAGACAGAGTCATGCATCTGATTTTACTTGTTGAGGTTACTGTTATCTTTACACTTACCCCTTGAGAAACAGGAGAAATGGAAAACAGAAAGACTGCAACAGAATTTGAATTTCAAAATTGCTTCCCATGATGAGAAAAGAAAACGAGATTAACCAAGAACATTAGATTTGAAACACTTTCAGAAGAGCTGGATGATTACAAAAAGAATTTCACTATTATGTATTCTTTCCAAATAAGAGTAGTAGAAGGAGAAGAGAGCATTTTCCTTTCTTGGAGCCAGCACCATCATCTACACTGTGTTTTTAGTTTCTAATCATCACGGTGACTCACTGAATTCCTTTTCAAGGAATTTCTCTAACTATACATATCTGTCTAAGGCAAAAATCTCAAACCAGAATGAACAATAATAACAGAAAAAACCAACCAAACAACCAACCGGCATGTATCTTTTCTAGCCTCCTCTGCATTTCTGAATGTGTCCATGTATCTTTTCTCACTCTCTTAGATGTCTTGGTGTTTCTTTCTTTCATTGTCGTCACAGAAATACATTCGTATGTTAACATCTGTTGTGGATAGGATCTGATCCTCTTCGGACTCTTCTTTTGCTTGACTGATTTGGATTAATCCTGTTTTCTGCATTTTCTGTCTTCTTCTTCTTCTTCTTCTTCGAGTTCATTACTTCCTTGCTTATAGTTCTCTGAGTAGGCTGATTCTGCAGCATTATCCTGTGTTCTTGGATCTGTCCAAGTGGATGTTGCACAAGCTTTCTCAGGCATAATACTTTCTCTGGTTGAACTGATAATAACCCAACACAGAGAAGAAGAAGAACAAGGATTCTGAAAGAGATGAACACCATTTTCTCTGGACTGAAACTAGAAGTAAGGAATAGGAAGATAGATATCTTTTTTCCTGTTTAAAATAGGAGAAGAAGAAGTAGTTCTGCTCTAGCAGTGATCTCTGTATTCTTATGGTCCATCCCTGTAGATATAAGCTTTGTTATGTATGTATTATTAGATTTGAAGGGGGGTTTTAAAGCTTAAAGCAAGGTGGGGCCCACAGGAATTTAAGATTCACCCTGAATCATGAGCCTACAACAACCACCTAATAAGCAAAATTAAGGCTGTTATTGAAGAATCTGACAAGGATGAATAAAGGGGGTTGGAACAATACCCTTGAGAAGCCAAGTATCACTTTTCATTTGTTCCCCTTACATCTTCATCACATATGCTTTCTTTTGTCTACTAATAATCTATTGAAAGAAAGAAATGCCACATCATATCATCAACACAGAGTTCATTTGTTCCTCTTACATCTTCATCACATATGCTTTCTTTTGTCTGCTAATAAATCTCTTGAAAGAAAGAAATGCCACATCATATCATCAACACAGAGTTCATTTACAGGTATAAAGCCATTGTTATATCTTTTTAGGTTTTGAGTTCAGGTCCTAGAAGAAACACCTATACTAGGAGGAGAAACCACAAACCCTGAAATTGAATTAATTGATTGCTCGAGTACTTGGTAATAGGATTTAGAAAAAGTTCCAGATACCGGTTGGTTGATAGTATAAAAAATTGCCACATGTTATGATATGCTTGACTATGTATGTACAAGTAATTGTTTGATTCTTAGTTGTTAATAGCTATCTCAGACTACAAGTTTGTTAGGACATCTTTATCCTCAACATTTGTTTGCATGGAGTAAATAAGTGTTGTATCTTAAACCTCAGCAAAAGGTTGGGATTATGAAAAAGACTGTTTTGATTACATATTAAGGGGTTATTTTGGTAAATTGGGTTATCTTTGTTATTAAGGAAAGGGAGTTTTAGTTACTTTTAATTAAGATGATGAAGATGGAAGGCAACAAAAATATATTGGCCACTGAGAAGGAAAAGGTTGCTACAGTAGGAAGCAAACCAGTCATATAAAGAATAGATAGAAAATAGAAGAGTCCCCAAAAGAAACAAACTGTTGCTTTATTCTGTTTTATGATCTTCCTCCCTCTCTTCTTTAGAATTCCAAGCTCTCTTCCCCAGGCAACAAAATTCACAGCACTTCATTTCTTTGGCTCAATGTCTACCTTTATGCTTTGTTTTACTTTAAGATGGAGCCCTCTCCCTCTCTCTCTCTCGTTTGGTTATTTGTTTTGTTTTTAAGTGAGAATCACATGCAAGTAGGAACTGTGGAAAGCATAAATTCCTCACTTTACTATCACAACAGGCTGACATGGTGTTTTGGGAAGGAAGAAGAAGGATAACTGGTCATGGTCCAAGTGACGCAAACCATTAATATCTTGGGAAAAAATATGTATTTGTGTGCTCATTCTTTGCTCTTTTTTAATCTTCCAATTAAAGTGAAAGAAGTTAAATGACTCGTTGCTTTCTGTTCTTCTCATAAGAGATTTGAGACTTCCTTTTGAGGGTTTTTGTTTTTGTTTTATGCCTCAATAGAATATTCTTTCATTCTCTCTTTGAATAGCTGTTCACTCCCATCCTTTTTCCTAAAATATACCAGACATTTTCTTGTATATTCCAATCTTCTTGGTTAGGTTTGTTTGTTATTAATGATTATATTTGATTATTTGCATAGGATTTGCCTGACATTCCAATCTTCTGAAATTCATATCATTTGAGGGATAGAGAGAGAGATTTATACTAATTTCCATATAAGAGGCCATGTATTTTCCTTTATTTATTTAAATCACTTTAAAGAGTGTGATTCATTCAAATCACAATTCTTTTTTGAAAAAAAGAACAGATAGAGACCCTTTAAACTCATCATATTAGAGAATGTCCTAAAAAATTTGTAATTTAAAAGAATCAAAACTATTATTATTAGTTTCTTTTTATTTTTTGAATTAAAGGAATAAGTACTGATAGTTTGAACTTATAAGTAGGTTGTATTTAGAGACTTCACATACTTACAACTTACAAGAAAATTTTTATCCTATTTAGCCATAAAACCATTCGCATTACCTGTAAACTTTATACAAAAAAATAATTAATAGAAGAAAACTAAAATCTTTATCCTTGGTAACTCCCTTGTCATTTTCAAGAGTCCAATACTTTTGCATATCCCAAAGTTTTATATAGCGGCTTCAATAGATGGAGGTGGGGTATGTAATCCTTTCAAAATGTTTTGGGTTCAATCAAGTCACTTTGCCTAATTAGGAAATAGAAAAGAAATCTAAATAGTGGGCCTAAATGCAAGGGATATGTGGTACGGTATGTACTTCCTTAAATATTAATGTACTTGTCTCATACGTTTGTTTCATTTTCTGATAAAAAAAGAATTTTATATGTGACCCTAAGAATCTGATACTCATCACTGTTGAATGTTAATGGCCAAACCCACTTGCAAATCATAGCTTTCTTTGATTATTATTGAGACAGGCCACAAAGTAGTGATGAGCCCTTTGTAAAATTGTTTCCAACCACACAAGCCATAGCTGAGGTTATAGTTATAAACGTTTTGTTACAATGATTCTGACTCAGTATAATGCCAACACAGAAGGGAAAAAAAAAGAAAAGAAAGAAAAGAAAAAAAAAGAGAGAAAGAAGAATAGCAAAAGCAACTTAAAGAACATAAAGCTTAAAAAAACAGTATTGTAATTGTTAATATATCTGCAGTCTTTGAAGAGATTGATGCTTTGTTTTTTCCTTCTTTTCTCTTCAGTTGCTTTGTTGCTAAATTTCGTTTTTTTTTTCTTAAAAAAAAATCGTGAAATACTTGAAATACAACCTAGTAAATTAGTTAAGTAGAATTTTTTCCCGTCATGTTCATTAGAATTTGAATCAAGATCCAACTTCATTTAATAAGATTAGTTTTACATAAGTTTTATTATGACTATTAATTAGATTTTTTTTTATTAAAATCAATTTAAACAGTCACACCAACAAACATGTCAACGATAGATTCAAGTCCAAGATCTCGCCTAAATATGATGAGTAGCATTGCCATTGAGATAACTTATCATCAACAAATTAGATCATTTCAAATTTGGTTGGACTCAAGAGATATTTAATTGTTTTAAACTTGAAAAGGGGTAAAGGAAGATCAAATAGAATATCGAATGCAGTTATTGAGAGGATGTCTTAATTAATAATTTATTTAAAAATTTATAGAGTATAATAATATCGTGCGATCTATATAGCTAATTCTATTTAATGAGATGATATTTGTTGTTATTATTACCGTATACTTCATGAAATAAATACATTATTTATTCTTTAAACATGATATCTTAAATATAAATTAAGCCGTGTGTATAGGAAAATATTTTATTATGAGAGATAAAATCTATTTCAGTGATCTCTATGTCTCAAGAGAATTAGTATTTAACTATTAGCTGAGAATGCTATTTAGACTATACTAAAAAAAATACTTGTTTATTCTATCGGAGTATGCTTTCCTAATATAAACCATAATAGTATGAAAGAAAGAGAATAAGGCTTGGCGGACCTCACATGTTGTATACATCTTTTCCTTTCTCTCTTACATATATTCTTGGTTTAGGTTTATTGGAGAAACTAAATCCAGCTTCTTTTTCTCCTTCTGTTCCAATCAAACAATTTTTTAGTACTTGATATAATATTCTCTTATTAAAAATAAAATAAAATAATATTCTCATATAAAATGTTACAATAAAATAAATTCAAACATATTATTAACCAATAAAGAGGCAGTTATTGAAGAAAGAGTAAATTTTCATATATATATACACACACACACACATACACACATAATTCAAGTGTGTTTAAATCTTGAATACTATTCCTACTCTGCCATATTTCTACTACTACTTAAGCTATATCTAGGTGACAGAACAGGAAGTTATACAATTTTTGCCCTTCCTTTTTTTGTGCAATTTAATGTATTTTGATCTTTAATTTACCAAACTTCTCAGTGTTTTATGATTTTGTTAAATATCAATTTCAAAATAAGCACCTAAATTGTTATTATCCATTTATAAATGATGATTATATGACCGTACTTAACTGATAGTTTAGAATTAAATTCTGCAGATTTGAATCTTCTTCATTTCCTTTTTAATCATTATTCAAAAAAATATATAGTGTGTAGGGTCTTACATTAACATATATATTCAAATGAAACTTATTATGTAGATCCTATCTATATGAAAAAATTTCCTTGGTCAGCAAACAATAAAAAAGAGCAGAAAGAATAGAAAGATCCCAAATCTAGATTTTTATTTTTATTTTTGTGGGGGTGGGGGGGGGGCAATATTATTTATAAAATTGAGAGGTCACTATTTATTCTTTACAATGGAAAGACAAAAGTTGAAGCTACAAAGAGAATGTCACCAAAACATAATAAGGTAAAGTGGGATGCTTCATTCCTCTCACTGGTTTTTAAAATTGGACAACATGGCATCATCATAATCATTACTAAATTATCTCAGAATATATTCTTATCTGCTTTCTTCAAAACACAAAAAATCCAATCAAACCCACAATTTTTATTCAAGTCCCCCACATGGGTCCCTATATTTTAGTTCTTTATTAATCCATTATCACTTATCAGTAGCTGAATCTCTATAAAACTGAATCTTCTGAATTTGCATTAAATTGGTTTTTTTATACAGTTATCTTATTGGATCAGATTTTGAGTATTGTCGAGCCTAATTTGGATAGCTCTCTCAAAAATATTTTTTGTATTTATATGAATTTGAATTTGAAACTATGCGTAAGCAAAAAAAAAAAAAAACTTCTTCTACTTAGACCAGCACCTCTTGATAACCCCGCATTAAATTTTAGTGAGCATAGTTTTTAGATAGTCATGTCTTTTGTGAATAATGAGTGTTAAGGTTACTGATAGGGTAATGTATTGTATATCCTTGTCTGGGAAGTTTTGGTTTTAATCAGCTCTATTCTACTATTGTGCGTCCTAGTCTTGTATTGTGGGTAACTAATTATTTTCTAAAAATTCTTGTAACAAACAAAAAAGGCCATTGCTTTGTTGTTCAACTTGGAAATGTTTAAGAAACTTTGATTAGTGAATTTTGGTGTCCCTAATCTAACGGGCCAAATAATCAGCAAGTTGGAGAAGTTAGCTACTAGGATACTTCTAAAAACTTACAACGTAAAATGTAGCATAAGAAGATTAGTTCGTCTTATTTATTTAAATCTTGTAATTTGGGGGGGCTTAATAATTTTTTATTGGTTTTAAATTCAACTATACCCCCAATCACGAGAAATGCAAATGAGGCATGATTTATCTTTTGCCCATAAATTCGTTATTATTGTAACAAATTCGAGAAAGAGATACGACCAATAAAACATGATACTTTCCCGTATTGTAATACTTTTAAAATAACTGTTACAACTTCTAGATTAATCTCTGAAACTCATGTCCCACATTTTAACACAAGACACCCGAAATTCAATTCCAGATTAACCAAGCTTACGCTTTGAAGAGGACGCACGCTGAAAACCTTCGGAATGGATAACGGGCCAGTCGCTTGATACAGCCCACATACAAAAGTCCAATATTTTCTGTTCTCTGTAAACTTGGTTGAATTTACCAAAACATAATTAACACTAACAGCCTAAAACAACCGTGAATCTAAAATGCAAACAATTTTTTTTTCTCAGGAGTTTTGATGACTCGGAGGAACCAGAGGAATAAATGATCAATCAGATACAGTTAAGTTTGGAGCCATCCAATCTAAAGGTATGTACAGGTACATCAGAGAAATCAAGAATATATAGCATTTCAAAAATAGCACATACATAAACCACGGATTCATAACATACAAGCTACACATGCTCCTGTTGCGAAGTCAGGGTGGGCCCAGCTGGTGCTATGGCAAATTGCAGACCCCTACGCTGTCCAGATTGTAATACAAAAGCAACTTGGGTTGCTGCCAATGCCGCCGCCTCCTGCTTCAAGATAACATGAAATGTTAAGAAATTCCCAGAACTCACAAGTAATCTATCAGCACGTCTTGCAGTTGAGATGTAACATTAGTCAAGAATTAGCATCATCACTGAGAATTGGTCAGGCGTGAAAACGAAACTCACTTGTCTTTGTCTCCGACGTTGCAAAATACTGATTGCCCAAGCCATGATGTAGCAGGGTAAAAGAAATCCAGCTGCTCTAAGCAAGAAAAGCTGCAGGTATTGGCGAGCTAGTTAGACTGATTGCCTACTACTTGGAATCAGTAGTTAGATTGATTCAACGAGGCATACTACTTGGAAGCAGTTCAGCTGCAGCATTATTTATTATCTAAACTACTAAACCAGAAGAATCTCAAATGACTTACAGAGAAAAAAGTAGATGGATCATCGTCAGCATCAGAATCTGTAACTGAAAGCGCATGCCGCAAGAGTAATAGAGCCATTAGCTGCACCAAATGGAATAGATTATGCTTAGAACCACATTCAACAGCCATCATACTGACATAGCAAATGTGCATAATTAATATGAAGCGACCAAATAAGTGGTGCCAACGGTCATCTTCAAAGCCTAAAGTTCAAAGCAATTACTAACATAAAACACTCCAATAAATATGAAATGTCATTGCAACATCAAAATATGATTGATTATTTAGAAAAGATTCAAGGTTACTGCCTTACAATTAGAGCGGCAGAGCGGCAAAAGGCTGCTCCACTGGCATTAGAAGCAGCATACTCATCATATTCAGCTTCCAAGAATTGGCGTTCTGCCTCAGCAATTGCCAACAGTCGAGGATCACGCAAGTCCAAAGGTGTGCCAGAGATTGTCCAGCCCCCACTGTTAAAACAGCCAGCCAAATATCAAATATTACACAAAAGTTCCAAGCAAACATCTCTACATCATAGCAGTCAGTCTATGAAACTTACCAAAGAGAATACTCAACACATAGAATTAAATAATCAATCAAATTCTATATTTAATGTAGAAACTTCCGCTTACCCTATGTCAATGGTAGTTTCTTCAGGTTGGGGACGAGGTGGTGGGGCAGTATAACCTGGTTGATAAGGCTGATAATTGCAAACAGATCCAAAAAAATCATCAAAGATAAGCACAGCTTTAAATAATTGGAAATATTTTTCCAAGCACAAATGCATATCCAGACATAAACCAAAAAGGATCATTAAAATCAATTCAGAGGTTCCCTAGTTACCTAGAAAGATATCCCATCATCCAAAAGGTGAAAAGGACAAGGAAGATGAAACATCACATTTTGTTACCCCATTCCCCTTGTTTTATTTTCCTTCTAAGACGTAACATATGAATTCAAATGTTCAATTCAATAAGGTCTCACAAATAAACACTAGTATCATACTCTACCATCATCGCAACATTCCATGAATGATATGATTTTGAAATTTAAAAACAACTAAACGTTAAAAGGAAACATACCTGATGACATATCTCACAAATTATATCTCCCTTTTCATTGCACCAATGTTGAACGCACTTTCTGTGAGCAAACTGTATAAGCAATTTCAATAATTACTCACTTCATATCAAATAAAAAGGAACTAAAAAGTTCACCTAGTTTACTAACAGCATAGAAACAATAACGAATACGAAATAGGGATGTAAAAACTGACCGCCAATATTACTTGCTACTTCACACTAGCTTTTATTACATTGCCTTCATATAGGGAAAAAATGACGATGGTCTATTCTTGTTTTACATTCTCAGCATCAAAATGGATAATGGTATTAATCAATTATAATGCACATACCATCTCGTTCAATACAGGGAAACAATTCATTAGGCTTGACCCAAAAAAAGCTTCGTTTTTTTTTGGCAAAACATTACTAAGAACCTGTTCTAAATCAAAGACAAATATTAAGGTTTTGCCAAACGCCAAATTATACGTCTTAAGCAGGGTCAGAGTCGGTAAGAACGCAAAAGGGAAGAGCTAGGCGGCTAGAACGTCTCTTAACATGTTCAAGATAGCATATAAATATACCAAGAGTACATCAACACAAACCTTTAAACCTTCTATCAGAGAAAATAACTATCGCGGAGCAATAATTATAATCAGTAAGGATTCTGAGAGGTTAAATGGCAGAAATACACTAAATAGTACTTAGACCGCCTTGGAGTGTACTCTTAAAGAGCATCGCCTGTTTAAATTTTCGGAGAAAAATTAACAACAGAAATCAGGCATAAAAATGTAATGCTTGATCTTTCCCACGAATTTCAGAATTCAGCCTACGTATTCACCCAATGGGTTAGCTGAGCTCTTTTCTTTCCCTCACACATTAATCCGTCGTTTCCAGCAAAATTTCGGTCCAAAATCAGACCCCATTTCATTAGCAAAACCATCCAATGCATCTCTATTCTCTAACTTAAACACGAAAGACAAAGATTAAACAAAATCTTGTTTTTCTTTGAAATCACATAATTCGGTGGCATGACTGACTAACGAGAATGAAATTCGTACAATACCCCAGAAATTCAACCAATACAGATAAAAGGTTAAGAAGATATACCTTTAGGCTGCCGCTGCAGGCACAAGGAGTCTCCAAATTCTTAACGCTATCCTCCTCTTGACAAATGCGACACTCAGCCATCTGGATCAGAGGCTCGTCCTCATTACAATCCCCATCATGTTCGGGCCTGGCGTCGTTATCCACCGCTGGTGCAGAACCAGAAGGTCCAGCCACATCCATAGGCGAAGCCGGCTCAGACGGGACCTGAGCGGGATGCGAGACCGGGTCAGCGGCAGCGGGCCGCACAAGACGGTCAACATACAGAACCAGATGATCGCTCATTGATGCTTAATCTAAAGAGAGAGAAGAATCAAGTCAAATCGAGAATCCTAATCAACCCTAACGCAACAAAATCAAAACCCACACAGCATCCCAAATGGAAACCCCTGAAATTATCAGGGGATAGAGGATCGTAAAATTCCCAGGAAGATTGAGGGAATCCGATGGGAAATCTCACCGGAAAAATGGCAATTATAGAGGCAATTGCGAGCACTTAGCGAGGCTACGATCGCACAAAAAGGAGAAAGACACGGATACAATCACTATATGCCTCACCGATTTCGTCGCCGATAATTTTTAATTTTTCCTTGTTCTCTTGCCCTAAAACCGATGAGAGAATAGGACAGAAATATTTGGTTGTTCTTTGTAAGGACGCGGCATTGGCTTCATGGAATGGGAGGCCGATAAGGACATTTTGGTCATTCAACACGTGCTGGACGCATGGACGACCCGTTCTCCTGGTCGGATCGGGCCCACATATCCGGACAAATTTCTCGGAATTGGGACAACGGGTGGCTGTCAAGCAAGGCTTATGTATTATTATTTTTTAAAACGATTGATGTATTATTGTTGTTTAATGAAATTTTTATATTGACTTTGAATTTGAATAAAGCAATCCTATGAATGAAAATGAAATGCAAACTAGAGGATATTTTGTTAGCTATCCCTTTTTTTCTCAGAAGAGGATAAGTTATTACTGTTGCTAACAAATTGTATGGCGGGAAAGTAAGGTGTACTGATGCAGCATTAATTAGTGAGGATGAACGAAAAATTAAATTAATAGTATATTTTCTGTGATGGAGGGTGTGCTTGGATTAGATTTATAATAAATTCTAAGTATAATAAGATTATAATAGATTATAAAATAATAGATTTTGAATATAATATATTTTTTTAAAATTTTTATTTTTAATCTAAATAATGATTTTAGATTAAATAATCTAAATATCCCACAATTTTTATAATCAATTTTTTTTAAAATATTTAAATATTAATTTTTTTTCACAATATATTATTTTACTAAAACTATGATTTTGAAAATAAAAAATAGTTTCTCACAAAATCTATTCTCTTATCAAAAGTATGTTATCGAAGAGTTAATCTAAATATCGTTAGAAATTATTCCTTTAATTTATATAAAAATTATAATTTTAGTAAAAAAATAAATTATGGATAAAAATTATTGTTTGGATAGTCATTAGTTTTATTAAAAATTTGATTATAGAAAAAAAATTAGTATTTAGATAATTTATTAGTTTTTGTTAAAAATTAATTGTGGAAAACATGGTGTTTAGATAATTTATTAATTTTTTTAAAAAAAATCATTGTGAAAAAAATTAATGTTTGAGAGTTTATTAGATTTATTGAAAAATTGATTGTAGAAAATATAAGGTGTTTGGATTATTTTATCTAAAATCATAGTTTTGGAGGGTATCTAAACATATAAAGCATTAAATATAGGATCAACTAATATATAAAGTTAATTTAGTGATATAATTAGCTAGTTTAATGATATAAAATCCCACTAAATTCTTTTTAAAATAACTATGCTAAGAATTATAGTTATTAATCCTAAAATTAAATATTTGATAATATGAGATAATAAATAGTATAAAAAATATTAAATATAATATCTAGTTACCTATATATAGTTGGGTTTTAACTTTTACATATATGATTATCATCAATTTATCTTTTTGAATGAATATTTATTTCTCGGATTACCTCTACTAATTTCACGGTTCTCTCTCATTTGCTATTGTCCAATTGTGATCGTCCCCCTTTTCCCATGTTGTCCATTTGAGAAGGCAAAAGAATATGTTTGGGACGATGAAGAAAAGAGAGGGAAAGGTAGAGACATAAGTTGAGAAATAGTATTAATGAATGGGGTAATTAAGACGCCCCTAGACTATTCCGGAAATATGAGAAATAGTATTCCCCCAAAGTTCTGAAGTTTGGAAGCTGAGAAAGGGAACTGGCTAGAAGTTTGGCTATCAGTTAATTTATTCAAGTGGGTGGGTGACTAGAAAT
This sequence comes from Leucaena leucocephala, assembly GCA_037074615.1. Taxonomy (NCBI): domain Eukaryota; kingdom Viridiplantae; phylum Streptophyta; class Magnoliopsida; order Fabales; family Fabaceae; genus Leucaena; species Leucaena leucocephala. The sequence goes on along the minus strand of CM073567.1, from coordinate 17,985,785 downwards.
TTGTAGGAAGTCTTGTTTGTAAAGAAGGGGTAGATACCAATAAAACTTGTGCAAGGAGGCTAAAGGAAATATCCCAACCACCCATGCTTTGCCTCAAAGAAATACTCATTTGTTTGGGCTATTCGTCTATGCAGAATGAGTTTGGGGCTAAGAGCTCATAAGTCACATAATCCCATTTGAGATTTCAGAGCTTTAACAAATTTTTGCCTCTCTCTCTCATCGGTACATTTTTTGTGATTTAAATTTATATTATACTCTTTAAAAAATAAAATTACTTACCACCTCCATCAATTGTATGATTATACATGTTGTGATAGGGCTCATATACGATTTAAAGATACAGTAAATTATTCTTTTCTTCTAGTCAATACCGATATTGAGTAGAACGAATCGTTAATTACCCTCAAGTATAAAATTATGTATTTAAGAATTATGATATTTCTATAAATATCGTAATTAGAACTATAATCAAATCATATTTTTCAAAAATCACATATATTTCAAATAATTATGTATCATATTATGGGTGATAACATAATATTTCAATCGTGTGAAGGTGAACCTGCAAAAAAATTAAACTTTCGGGCTAATTATTTTTTTGTTGTTGGATTCATGGTCTAAATTTGGCCCAAGAAGAGTCAAGATGGGCCGTCCCATGTAGTGGGGCGTATTTGGCCCAGTAATCAAGAAAAAATAAATTGTAAGCTATCAAAATTGGATTATTATCCGTTGTGAATTTAACTGATAAAGAGGTAAAATATATAATTATTTAGAGCATATTTTATCATTAAAAGCATCATTTTATTGTAATTTCAGTTATGGGTCTTAGGAAGGCATTCTAACTCCTTAGTAACTAAATTTATACTTAAAAAAAACAGATAGTTCGTTTTGCTTAATATTGATATCGTTTATGAGGAAAGGAGATTTCGTCCTGCCCTTGGATCGTGGGTGAGTCTAACCCCTTTTAAGAATTTTTGTACCAAAAAAACAAAACTCTAGATTATTTTTTTAATTTTGAATATTCAAGGATTATACATAATATTAAGTTAAAAATTCATTTAAAATCGTAAATAAAATTAAAATATTGATTTTTTAAGAAGTGTTGATGATGATAGTCAGAAATCTAATTTTTTTTTTACGCAAGATACATCATTAAAAGTAATTCTATTAAAATGTAATTAGGTCGTCAAGCAACATTTTGTCTCACTGAAAATTTGTTTCAATTCAGCTCAATTTTATCATTATCTATTGAAACAGATAAAAGCTCTTTGTTTGGGATGTGGGGTTCAAGTTTAACAAGTATTAATCATATTTATTAACCAAATTTAGGCTGATTAGGGGATGAAGCCTCAAGTTCAGTGTATTAACTAAAAAAGAGAATTTGAATTGCACATGGTGCCAAACACGTCCCTAAATTCATGGGTTGACTTAATCGAACTCATAGTAGTGCGATACACTAAACTTGGTCACAATTTGAATTTCAATATTTATTTTGCAAAAAATCATGTTGAGTCTTTTTAATCAAAAGGTTAAAAAAAATATCATCAAATGAAATTTTATGGTCTCATTCGTACACTTAGGTTTGGTATCTACCAACTGTTTGGCAAAATAATTATGTTTTTATTGAGTGAAACAGATAAGGTTTTCTGTCTATTAGTTTGATAAGGAAACAATGGGGCATACATATCTCGTCATTTTTAGACCCAATATTGATATTTTATTTTATTTATTTAATTAAAAAATTATCTATCTTAATATTTTGAGTGTAAAAGATTTTAAGTTATTTTAACAAATATATTTTTTAAAATTTAAATTTGGGTTCTCCTCCTTAAAAAAAAGAATATCACTTACCACATCAATTAATAATTTGTTGGTAATACTAAATTTTTTTTTACAAGTGTTTGTTTAAATTATATTTTGGTAAACTAAATAAACTAATCTTGTTAAAAAATAAAATATTTTTTGTCAGAATTTTATACCTAATATTTCCGGTTTTGGGATGTACATAAAATACACTATAAAATCATGGACTGGGTTTTTCTCTTCAATCAAGTTGAAAAGTCTTATCATGATTCAATATCAATGCAAAACAGCTCTCTCTTATATGTGTCGAGATATATAATTAATTTATAATAAATTATAAAAATTAATTAAATTAATTATTTAAATATATATTAATTTCTCTAAAATATTTGTTTAACCATTCGCATCCAAACCACTCTCATATGGAAGCTTTAATAGTAATAATGTAGAGAAAGAATTATAAATTTAATAGATAAAATATACTAAAATTTTATATTTAAAATTTTAATAAATTTTTAATTAAATTTTATAATAATACCATACATGTCTCTCTCGGATAAGACTATTTTTTATTTAGGAAAATACATATTAAAATTAATTATTTAGTGATGAATGATGAACAAATAGAATACCATACGTGCCAAACGAGGGAGATTATTCCTAGGAGTGAACCTTTATTATTTTATTATTGAATGGAATCTGACATTTAGGATTTAGTTAGAGACAGTAGAAACTTGTCAGGTTAAGATTTGCAATTCAATACTAAATTTTATTTTCTTATGTTTGTTCTTCTTTTTAAAAAATGTGCAATCCAATCCATATCAATATAATATATATCACATATTTTAGACAGAAGAAGGTAGCAGGATTGGAGAGGAATTTGAAGAATCTGATTAATTGAAAATGGATATCTTCACAATTGAGAAACGTCATTAATTAAAAAGACTTGATATTGAGCTTCAACCCCAAAGAGATTGGGCCATAATTATTAATTAATTAATTAGATATGCTAATAATTAATATATTTGAATCCAATCTGGATGTCTCCTCCAAATATTTTATGGGGTACTCGAACCATTGAAAGGAATCTGAAATTGAGGCTCAAAAGAAACACACAAGGAAGCATCAAGGTGGTGGCTTTATGGAGTAAGTAGAAGATACAAATAAACATATGGCATGTTTAGATAAGATTTTAAAAGAAAAAATTTTTTTAGATAATTTTTAGAAAAGGGCTTCTAAATAAAAGCTTATGAAATAAAAATAATTTTAAATAAATGAGTGTTTGGATAGTTATTTCCATAAGTACTTTTATTATTGATAAATTACGAAAAAGAGTATAGGTATTAAATTAGAAGAGATGAGAGATAAGAGAGGAGAGATGAGATATAATATATAAAAGAAAAGAGAGAGGAGAAAGGGTATAGAAAAGAAAGGAGAGAGGGTCTAAAAAAAATAGAGGTAATATAATAATTTATTAGTCCATAAGTTCTTTTACTGTTTCATAAGCTACTCTGATTAATTTATCTAAAACATTAATTTAAACTATAATTTAATCTAAAAATCCGTTTGAACAAATATAACTGTTTATTTTAAAAAAATTTAAAACTTAAATTTTAGCTTCGGTAAAACACACATAATATCATAACCAGCCATAGTCTTACAACACAAAGAATAATGCTACATTGATTAATTTCCCATCAAAGTTGTCACTTTTTACATGTTTATTTTCTCCCTTTAAGGAGAAATTTACATTTTAAAAAAATTAATCATTAATTGCTAAATATTTTGAAAAATTGTTAAAAATCCCTCTATTACAAAATTTATCATCTAAAAGTATAAGATTTATTTAAAGACTTAGGTACAATCTTTTTTTAGAGGTGTGTAATCTATCTTTAATTATATGTAAAACATAAGATATTTATACAAATTAAAAATATATTGCATGCAATTCAAGAATAATTGTATCTGATCAAGAAGCTGGATTATAATACTTTTGGGCAATGAATTTGTAATAAGGAAATTTTCAATAATTTTTGTTAAATATTTTTATTAACATAACTTCTTCGTCCTGCCAAAGCCTCATCAAACGTATTTGCAATTTAGGTCAATGAAAATAATCATAATTTTTTTTAATTTTAAATCAGTAAAATTAAGATAGAATTAATCTATCGGTATGCTGTAATTAAATCCTCTGGTCTCGAGTTAAGTGACAAAAGATTAATGAACAAATATTCTCAAATTTTATAATGAACTTGATATATCTATAAATAAAAAACATAAATCTACTTAAAAGATTTGCGAAGAGAATGAGAAAAAGAATAAATGCAAATAAATATGGTTATGAATGAGAGTGGGGGCAAACGAAGTGGAGATCCAAACAATAACGGTTGGAGATTCTGACTTTTTGTTCACAAAGGTGACATTAAAAGCATTACAATTTAAGGCATCGTTTGGATGTTTCAGTTTTTTGGTGCGCCATATCTGCCGCTTCCCCACACCTACAGATCCTCTCAACAAGCACCTCATCTTAGCCGTCGATTTTCTTACCTTTTACCTTCTCCACACACTACACGTGCCTCCTATTATCATTCTTTCTTCTCTTCTCTCCTTATTTTTCTTTTTCTATTTTATTAATTCCTTTCATGCATGGAATTCTCTTCCTAAATTCAACACAAACAAGCAATGAGAAACAGTCTTTGCCTTAGCTTGCTGTTTTGCTCCGATTCTTCTTCTTCTTCTAAGCCCCATCGCCACTGTCAACAAACCCATTTCTTCAAGTTTTGATTTTTCTTCATTGCAGCATGGGGATTAAGAATTTAAGATCAAATTTTCAGCAGTTTTTGTTTGGGTTTCATTAGGGAGTACTTGGGGAAACGGAAATCAAAGGGTCTCTCTTTCTGTTTGTGGGTTGGATCTTGTACTTAAAGAACTGTCACATCTCTGATTGTCTCTGGTGAAAAAGCAAGAAACTTCATGATCTGTTTCTGTTTTTTCTTTCTTTCTGAACTTGATCTACAATTTTATCCCTTTAGTTGCCCTGCTGTACCTGTACCTTCCTCCTTCATCCCTTTTCATTCATTCACAACATTTGGGACATGAACATGTTGAAGATTCGAGGTAACTGGTGGTAGACTCAATAGTTCTTTGATATTGTTTCGTTTTCGGGGTGTCTATATATATATATATATATATTGTGGATCAGATAATTCAGATCAAGCTTCCATGGAGGAGAGTAAGTTCGGGTGCAAGTATTGCAACAAGAAGTACCCATGTGGGAAGTCTCTGGGTGGACACATCAGAACTCATATGAGTAATGAACATTCATCGCATAAATCCAAGGAAGTTAAGACCAATGCCGATGATAGTGTCGTTAAGTTCGATGGTGGAAGGAAGCGGAAGAGAGATTTTGGGGCTGAAGAAGCTGCTTCTGAAAACCCCATTTATGGTCTCAGAGAGAATACCAAGAAGACAACGAAGCTCGTACATCGCAACGCTGCTATACAGAAAGAAAGATTCTGCAGAGAATGTGGGAAAGCCTTTTTGTCTCAGAAAGCTCTCTGCGGACACATGGCTTGTCACTCGGCGAAAGATAAAGGGACGATGAACAAGTTTGAGAACAATTCTGGGTTTAGCGTGAAGCAGAAAATGGTGACGATGGATGATAGCCAATCGGAAACAGAGACTTCTGCTCCGAATTATCCTCGGAGATCCAGAAGAATGAGGTTCACAAATAATCATCACCCTTCTTATGTTCCGTTGACGAATGGTTCTTCCTCTGTGTCTGAGGTGGAGCAAGAAGAAGAGATCGCTAAGTGTTTGATGTTATTGTCCAAAGACTCCGGCCAAAGGCGTCGTTTTGTTTTGCCTACTGAATCTTCGGACAACAAGTCTGTTAGGGTAGAGGTAAAATCACCGTCTGTGGATACGAGAATCACATTCAAAAATGGTTCAAAAAGCTTTATGTCTAATGGTGTTGAGATCGTGGAGGAGGAAGAGAAGAAGAAGAATGTGGTGCTGTATAAGAACATGAAGTTAAAGTCTGCTGAAATTATCGATTCTGATAATTCAGATTCTGGGTATTTCAGAAATCGTCCCAAAAAGTTGGAGTTGGATGTTCCAATTGATAATAAGCATCTCATCAGGAACAGGGAATTCAAAACCCCAAAAGTGGAAAACAGTTCAGGGTTTGAGGTGGACCGGAACTATGATTCTGAATATAGGAAGAAGATGCTGATCAAGAACAGAGGAATTTCCAGAAGAACTGAACCCAGAAAACTAATTTTGGAGGATTTGGACTATGATGATTCAACAGATGGATTGACAAGAGAAGAAGAGTTCATCAATTGGAGAAAGAGACCAAGCTATAATTCTCTTTGCCAAAACAATTCAATCGGTGTTCCTAACAAAAAGACACCACCAAATGGTTTTCACAGTGAGGGATCATGGAAGCAAGAGAGCTTAAACAGTGAAAAAATTATCAGTGGCTCTTATGATTCAGCATATGATAATGCGAGTGATGAAAGTAGCACAGACACTGATGCTTATCCTGCTCCGATATCTCATAGCAGCAGCAAGGTCATCATCAATGGAAAGAAGACTAACCAATCCAAGACGAAATTGAAGTCAAAGAAAACTAGGGAACATAGATGCCCCATCTGCTACAGAATTTTTAAGTCAGGCCAAGCTTTAGGAGGTCACAAAAGATCTCATTTTGTTGGAGGTTCTGAAGAGAACACAATAGTGATCAGGCAAGATTCTCCTGTTGTTCCATGCCTAATTGATCTCAATCTACCTGCTCCTGTTGATGATTAGGGGAAAAAAATTAGCATATGGGTTTTGCTTCTTTTTAGAGCATCTGCAAGCTTGGTAGCTGAAAATGTCTGGAAATCTGAATGTATGGAAGCCATGAAAATGTACAGACAAATGGGTAAAGTAAAACCTTCTAGGTTTGAAATCTCAAATCTCAAGACCTCATTCTATTATTTGGCAGGTGCTAGCTGTTTCTTTCATGTTAATGGAAGGATGACAAGTTCTTATAGTTGAAAGTTTTGTTTCTTCTCCAGGGATTCAATTCCTTTTTTCTGCAATTCTTAATTCCACCGTTCTTTGATTCAATTAAGGGAAATGTGTCCTTTCATGTTTTTTTCCAGTTCTTCCTCAAGTCCATGGCAAAATGAAAATGCCTTTTGCCAGTGGTTAAATGTTAGGCCTGAGATTTCAGATCTCATATCATGCTTTTTAGCAATCTTGGTGAGTCAGGTACATTTTTGAAGGCATGATGGTTATGATAATAACAAAAAGATTCTAGTTTTCTCCGCTCATGACTTTGCTTCTATTTTTGACTTTAAACGCACAGAAATAAGGGTCCCTTCTTCTGAGGGAACCTGACCCAACCTTTCCGTCTACGTGTTTTTCACTTAGAAAATCGTGGGACCCATCTTCTTTAGAGAATTTTGTGAGAGATATTGCAAAGCTTGAACTCAATGGTCTCTCTCTCTCTCTCTCTCCCCTTATTGACTTGACCACTAATATTTGTTAATTGAAAACAGGGTCGCATTTTACTTGTAATCACAATTAGTGATCAGCGTTTGATATTGACGTTGTTGCCCCAGAAATTACCGTGTCTCGCTGGTATTATCTTTTCGAACCGAACAAGGCCAAGTGGTTAGATCATTCTTGACGATGAAGATATAATAATTTCTTATTGCGGAACAAGGAGGAAGCAAGTTTTTTTCTTTTGGTTTTTGTTTTTTATTCTGAGATTAGTATTTGAGGGTTGAGGTGGTTGTAAGGTCGCCCACCACTTAAGGTAGCGAATCATATAATTGCTCCATGTGCATCTATCAGAACTCATAGTTCAAGTCCACTTCAAATATTTACTTCACAGCTCAAAAATAATTTTTCCATCACGCGAAGCTGCAAAACTTTTGGTTAACTAAACAAAAAGAGATAATAAAGCGTATTAAAAAGACAATACATAATTTGTCACGATTTACTTTGTAATCTTTCTGCAAAACTCACTCTTCATAAATGTCAGCTTAGGAAACACAAGCAAGCTTTCTGTTTGAGTGTGTCCATTGGAAAGCAAAATGAAATCCAACAATATTATGTCGTGTTTGGTACAGAGGCCTGAAGCATAACAAAAAATACAAGGAGTTTCTGAATTGTAGAATTCAGAATTTAATCTCTCCTGAATAATTCTCATAGGGGCTTCTCTGGGACACTTTGGACTACGTTTAGGGTAAGGGATACATAAGTGGCAAGCTAGCTACCCAGCTTCTAGATTCCACTTCCACTAACTACATGGTATTAGCTACCCCACTCTAGTTCCCACCAAGACTTGTCTTACATGTTGCTGCATCCAAATCCAATGACGTGTAATCTCAATCTTTCCACAAGTGTGAACTTCAGAGTATGGCAGGGAAATCAGATGAAAATGATAAATATTTTTGTTATGATCACAATACCGCTTCTGTATATGCAAGCCAGGAACACGAGTCTGGCTACCCTCGAAGTATTCAAGATCTACCAACTCGTGTAACTATATAGCGCCCTTTTTCAAGATCATAGATTGTCTTTAGCTGAGGTTTTCTCCACTTAGATATAGACCATGCTGTAAACAACAATATTACAAAAATGGCAATGAGCGAGAGGAGTTTTGGTGATCCGTTGCTGATATTGGCAATCCAATTATGGTTCTGTACATATGAAACAGTTGTGCTTTGCAAGATAAAAGCTCCCAGAGCCCAATCTAGTGGAATACTTCCCACCTGATTAGCAACCTTAATCCTGACAAAGTAATTCTAATCAGTTAAATTCAACCACAAAAATAATTAATAAATGAATCAACATGAAGAAATCAAACATATGCAAAACCAACCATAAGTGGATAAGAGCATAAGCAAGCACGCATAGCACATGGATATTATAAATACATTCACAAACAATTCAATGAAGGGGGGAAGGCAATAATTCATCTTTCAGTTTATGATATAATTCTGAATACACGACACGCCAGCAATGAATATCTAATGGTCGCTGGTGAATTGCCACATGTGACAACTGGGATTGTTCATATACCCTGTTGAACCACGTTCAAAAGGATATCTAAATATACCTAAGAAACTGTCTGTTTAATCTCAGACTAAGTGATCAACCCCAAAAACTATTATTAGTCTCTTTGTCTTCACATCAAAAAAAAGATATATAAGGACATGTACCTTTCATCATCCAAAGCAACTCCAAGACTGTCATGAAGCAAAGCAACAGTGTATGCTGAAGAGAAGCAATACCGAAGCAAATCTTCCTCATCAAGGGACTTGTATTTTTTCTTTAGCTTTGACCAATCCGCTTCACAAAATTCTTGACCAGCTGTCATCAACTCTGACAAAAACGCCCTCGGTCCCAATTCAAAAAACTAACAGCACCAAAGAAGAAACACTAGAATTGAGTAAGATGCATGCAAGTCCAAGAATTCATGGATGGCAGTAGAATAAAATTACTATCATCTCAGATACATCCAATCAAGAAAATTATGACAAAAACGCACACATTTATAACACTAAAATCATGGAAAATTAACCATCAAGAAAGAATACCTTTGACGTATAGAAGAAATTTTCTGTGGCAAGAAAGTTGCCCTGAAGCCTGGGTATGAAAGTTGATCCTATGTCACAATGCTGATAGGAACATTTTTCTGTATCGATAACAAAATGAGGGGAAAATCGCAACTATGAGCACAAAAAGTGAAGATATGCCATAGTAAAGTGAATCACAGAATACAAGTTTGTCAAAGCAAATATGACCTTTCCCTTTCTGTAATAGCATCAATGCAGCAGATCTGCAGTCTGAAAAGTTTCCCCTACTTTGAAGAGTAGAAAGATATTGGTTTTCTTCCTTCAGTGAACCGGGAGAGCGCTTCCATGACTCGTCATTGTAAGAATAGCCTTTGGGAGTGCAAGGATCAATTCGCAATTCCTTCTGAAGAGATTGAGTAGCTGCACTGAGGATAATTAAGAATCAATACCAAACTCTTCTACAATCAGAAAATATCATGCAGTTCTGCATGCCATAAATGAGGATAGCCAACCAAGAATTATGAAATTATTATACGAGATAGCCAGAGAATCAGTATTTCAAATCCCAGTGGAACAGATAATATAATATATAATATGTTAGGCATGGAACAGCTAAGTGAGTGTACATAAATTTCTTAATGAACTAGAATTTTAGCAAATTTATAATTATATGTAGGAGATATGAGAAGTTAATGTGGAGAGATTATAGGAATCAGAATTAATTAGGAGAAATCATAAAAATTAATGATAATCAGAATTTGGAGAAATAATAGGAATTAATGAGAATTAAAATTAATAGGGAGAAATTACGGGAATTAATGAGGAGAAATTAGAGGAGATTTAATTGTATTTAATTACCTGATTTCATTCTATAAATTACACAATTTTTGGGATCAATTACATGTATATATACAGCATATTATATCAGTGAAATATACAAGAACATCATACATAACCTCTCATTGTTTTCTATCTATCTCCCTTGCTATCATTGGTATGTCAACCAATATGGTATCAGAGCAGGCAATTCGATATGCAAATTCTTCTAGGGTGGAGTTTGACGGCACCATCTTGTCTGACGGTGGGTCACGTCCAAACTCAGCCAAAGTCGTCGACCTTGAAGTGTCAGCCATCCTTATTGTTCCAGCAGATCTCATCGGCGAAAATCAATCTCGTAAACAATCTGTTCCGATTGTGGTACAGTGCAGTAATTTCTTTAAAGCCCTTACAACCATTAAAAGTAAACATACCGATCCCTGTAGGATAATAGACTCTGGAGTCTCTGATCATATAACTGATGATATCTTACTATTTGCAAATTATATTCCTATCAAGTCACGCCTCAGTTAAAATTGCTGATGCTTCAGATTCTCTGGTGGCTGGTAATGGTACCATTAATATTTCTACTACATTAACACTTTATGATGTATTACATGTTCTAAAGTTGAAATGTAATTTGTTATCTGTGAGCTAACTGATAAAACGGGAAAAATGTCGTGCTAATTTCCTGGCTACTCATTGTATTTTTCAGGATCTGTTCACAGGGATGAAAATTGGTGTTGCTAAGGAGTTTGATGGGTTATATTATCTGAATGACTGTCATAATGCAATCCCTTATTCTTGTAATAAAGTGTCTCTCCCTAGAGCTAGTGAGTTGGAATTATGGGACAAAAGATTAGGGCATCCAAATTTTCAATATATGTGTAAGATGTTTCCCTTTATCTGCTCAACTAGAAATTCAGACTTTTATTGTGATTCATGTGAACTTGCAAAACATCATCGAGCTTCCTTCCCCAGTACTTCATATCAATCGTCTAAACCTTTCTCAATTATTCACAGTGACTTGTGGGGTCCATCCCGTGTTCCCAATCGTACTTGTTCTAAATGGTTCATGACCCTCATTAATGACTATACCCGTGTCAATTGAGTTTTCCTCTTAAAGGATAAAACTTAGGTATGTCAAACATTCATTGATTTCTTCCATATGATCCATATACAGTTTAATACAAAAATTCAAACTCTCCACACTGATAATGGTCCCGAGTACTTTAATCACCAGTTATCCACATTTCTTAAACAAGGTATCACTCATAAAAATTTTTGTCCTCACAGTCCTCAGCAGAATGGTATTGTAGAACGCAAAAATAGACACATCCTCGAAACTGCTAGGGCTATCATCTTTAGTAGCAATGTTCTTACTCACCATTGTAACGACGCTATCCTCACTGCTACCTTCTTAATCAACCGCATGCCCTCCAAACCTTTGTCCTTCCAAACCCCTTTCCAAGTCCTTCACCACTATTTTAATCTACCATATCTTGAAAATACCTTACCACTAAGAGTCTTTGAACGTACTACCTTTGTTCACCTACACCATACCCATAAACTTGAACCCAAAGCCGTCAAGTGTATTTACCTAGGGCCTGCTGGGACCCAAAAGGGGTACAAATGTTTTGATCCCACTTCTAAACGCATCTGTCACTTGTGATATCACCTTCCATGAAATTGTTCCCTTTTATCCTTTGCCTTCGGTTTAGGGGAAGACGTGGAGTGAACCTCAAATAGATACTGAATTCACATACCCCCAACATGAACCTGATCCAATCTATGTCCTTGAGGAAACTATACATGAGGTGCCTAAGGAAAGTGAATAGGACACTAGTTTAGGGGGAGTGCCTAAGGAAAGTAAAGAGGACACTAGTTCAGGGGGAGACACCAACAGGTGAGGCTAAGTATATATCCACCGTAACATGAATATGAATATAGCAGGTAATACACCACAAGTAACTGACACACACCAAGAGTCTGAACCAGGAGCAAGTCCAAACCATGAGGAGAAAAATGAGGATCTTGATCTACTAATAGCCATAAGGAAGCAATGAAGGTCATGTACCGGACATCCTTTGTCTCTTATCAAACTTTATCATTAAAATATTGTGCTTGCATACCTCACCTTGATCAGATCAGGATACCAGAAAATATAAATGAAGCCATTGACAGCCCTAAATGGAGAAAGGCAGTTATGGAAGAAATGAAGACCCTTGAAAGTAACAAAACATGGGAAATAGTTGAACTACCTAAGGGAAAGAAAGCTATAGGCTGCAAATGGGTATTCACCCCTAAATATCATGCTGATGAGAACCTTGACAAATACAAAGCGAGATTAGTGGCAAAGTGTTTTACCCAAGTTTATGGTATAGACTACACCGAGACATTTGCACCAGTAGCCAAACTAAATAGTATCAGAATCCTCTTTTCACTTGCTGCAAACTTAGATTGGTCACTGCACCAAATGGATGTCAAAAATACATTTCTGAATAGGGAATTAAAGGAAAAAATATACATGAAGATACCTCTAGGGTTCCCTAGAAAAAAGGAAAATCAAGTATGTAAATTGAGGAAATTATTATACGGTTTAAAACAATCTCCTCGAACATGGTTTGACAGATTTACAAAGGCACTAAAAGCTCAAGATTATACACAAGGACAGAGTAACCACACTCAATTCTTCAGACGTCAAAATGGGAAGATTGTGGTATTAGCAGTATATGTTGATGACATTGTTTTTACAGGTGATGATCCAACAGAAATTGATAAGATAAAAAGGCATTGAACAGGAAATTTCAAGTTAAAGACCTAGGAAAGATGGAATATTTCCTAGGTATGGAAGTTGCTAGAACTGCAAGAGGAATCAACATCTTGCAGAAAAAATATATACTGGATCTCCTAGAAAAAACATGTATGCTAGGCTACAGACCAAGTGATACTCCTATACGGACTGATAAAATTAGTGATGAATATATGGGGAAGAGAGTGGATATGGGAAGGTACCAACATATGGTTGGTAAGTTAATCTATTTATCACACATTCGACTAGACATTGCTTATACTGTTAGTGTGGTAAGTCAACATTCTCATGACCCTAAACAAAAGCACTTGAATGAAGTCTACAGGATTCTCAGATATTTAAAAGGTTCTCCCAGATTAGGTCTCTTATTCAAAAAATCCAATAGCAAAAATGTGGAGATATTGACGAATGCTAATTGGATAGGAGATCAAGATGATAGGAGATTCACCTCAGGATATGTTACTTATGTCTGGGGGAATTTAGTCACATGGCGTAGTAAGAAACAAAGTGTGGTTGCTAGGAATAGCACTAAAGCTGAATTTAGAGCTATAACTCCTAGAATCTGTGAAGGTTTATGGGTAAAGCGAGTACTAGAAGAATTGAGAATGCTAATAGAACTGACCATTAGACTGCATTCAGACCATATGGCAGAGATCAATATGTCACATAATCCAATCCAACATGACAAAACAAAGTATGTGGAGATAGATAGACATTTCATACGAGAAAATATTGATGCTGGGACAATTGATCTCAAGTATATTCTCTCAAAAGAACAGATAGCAAATGTACTTACAAAATGATTGACTCGAGATAAGTTTGAGTACCTAATTGGAAAGTTGGACATGATGAATATCTATGCTCTAACTTGAGAGGGAGTGTAGGAGATATGAGATGTTAATAAGGAGAGATCATAGGAATCAGACTTAATTAGGAGAAATCACAGGAATTAATTAGAATCAAAATTAATAGGGAGAAATCACAGGAATTAATGAAGAGAGATTAGAGGAGATTTAATTGCATTTAATTACCTGATTTCATTATGTAAATCCCACACTTTTTGGGATCCATTACATGTATATATACAGCATATTATATCAGTGAATATACAAGAATATTATACATAACCTCTCATTGTTTTCTGTCTATCTCCTTTGCTATCATTGGTATTTCAACCAATATTATATATTACAGGATTTCATAGAATAATTTATGGTGTAGTTAATTAAATGAATCACATGGCATTTGAAGTGTCATGTCAATATGAAAAAACTGTATTTGATGCTTGGAGAATGTGTTATCTGCGCTGATGTTAATGGCTTATTAACGTTTACTTCCATTGAACACCAACATAAATAAAAAGCAAAAATAGATATTAGATTTAGTATAGAGATCACATCAGTGTAGCTTTATACCAATTTTATTTTTCCCAGATATCAAGAGTACCTAAAAATCATGTTAAAATTTTTGTTAAGAATGATAAATGTAAATCTCTAAGGTCATTCTTCATAAATGCACCAATCAAATCCATGAAATAAAGCATATTTATAATGAAAATTATGTTTAAAGATACTCAAGACACAGAAATCAGTCCCAGAATACAGAATACAAAATTACCCATGTTAAAATCTCCAGATGTAAGTGCTTCCTTCAATGAGTCATGAGCAGCATTCTGCAAAATTATAACAATTAGAAGGTCTCTAAGGATATGATATGATTGTAATTCATATGTAAAACTGCTCAGCTATAGCCTATGAATCTCATTAGAGAATGCCATTAAATTTTGAGAGACTGATCCAGTAAACTTCTAACATGTACAGGAAAGAAAGGCAACAAAAGATTAGTAAGAAAATCAAATGCCTAACCATTGCAAGACCAGTGAAATGGGTAGTGACCAATGTTAAAACAGCCAAACCAGCCAGTGACATGAGCCTAAAGAATACAGCAAAGAGAATAGCAATTACCAGACCAAAATGAAGAAAGCTGTTGCTGTAAAGGTTGTAAGTGGCATTCCCAATTCTAACAGCCCGTAAAAACCCAGATGGAAATGACTCGGTTGATACAAATGTCACCTGAAAGTCAATTTATTAGAGGAGTATAATGGACAAGAATTATGGATTGGATCAAGCTTCCAGGAGAATCCCCTACCATCAACAATCTAGAATGGGCGATCTTGCTTCTAATTATTGGTTTGTGTGTCTCAAAATAATTGTGATCAAGCCATAACTTGTGTTATGAAACAAAACAATTTGGTTCTGAATATTATGATAGACTTATAAATTTTGAAACAAAGAACAACAGGTAAAGGGAGATATCAGATAATGAAAGCTGTACCTGAGCAGAAGCCCCACCAAGTTCAATAATTCCCGTTGTATGCAAAGGATCACCTCCAAGTGTGCCAAGAGCATGATTGGCAACAACCCAAGCATAAACTCCTTCATCAGAACCTATACAAGCAAATATTAAATCATCACATCGGAAGAAGTGAAGCAGCCGAAAGTCACATATGCTGGTTCATCAGATCAAATGGTGTTATAAACTGACTAGATATGTGAAGTTTAAGGTCTTGAGATCTGTACAGGTGCTCCCTCAACATTTCCTCCCATCTAATAACACTCAATCCTTTGCAAAAATGTTCCGGTTAGAATAGTCTAAAAAACTCAACCCTAAAAGTTGTATGACATAAAAATTTGGAATAGGGACGCTCTGAAGTTGTACTTCTAAAGTTGGGGTAGTGCAACGCAAAATACTAATACTTTATGTCAACTCCATCACCTTCAGACATTCTCAACTTCAGAGGAGAGGATCCGGATTCAAACATTTGAGATGATAATGATGTTGGCGCCACTCTATGATTCTATCTAAATGGTAGGAGCTGTTACCATAGAACAATAATATGTAATGACTAATGACCATGGAGCTAATACAAATTGAATAATTATCTCTAACCATTAAATTTTTAAACTCGCACGCCTATCACCTGCAACTCTCTGCATATTGAGACGGAGTAGAGACAGCATTGAAAACAAGTATTCAGTCAATAAAGCGATCATATTTGTAGTTTCCTTTATTATACAACAGTCATTCAATATCTTTCTTTGATGGTTCAAAGAAAAAGAGAAGGATTAGAAGAAATAAAGAAAGAAAGAAATTTAACTCTACTTATGCAGGGGTATTCTGTTTGCAAAATAGAGTTGATAGTGAAAGCTGCATGAGTATCATTCATCGTCTTATCTCCTCGGAACTCTTACATTCTACACTAATGCAAAAGAATCGAAAAGTTTAACAAAAAGTGGCAGCGTCGGCAGGAAGAGAACCTGTAATGACAGAAGCCCACTCGTCCCTAAATTTAAACCCAGATGAACGGAGCAATCTCCTACATGATTCCAGAATCCGCTGCTGCACATTTACTTCCAACATCCTCAACCCAGCCGTTGCCATTAGTCGAATTTCTGTATCGCTCCAAGATTCCTTCGGAATTCTACTCTTTCCAAAATCCAGAAGCTCCAAAAGCGAGTGGCCAGCCCCATCTGGCTCCCCCGCAAACGAAGAAAGACCAGGGCTCACTCTCTTCGAAGCCAAACCATCCTTCCCAAAATAAAAAACCGGATTTCCGCCTTCCAACCTGTACCTGAACACGTGAATTCTGGTCCCGGTGCTCCCTCCATCAATAACGATCGCGAATTTTGTAATCACGGAGTTGGGCGAACTAATCCCAGATAAGATTGCATAACAGATGAAAAGAGCAAGGGCGATCGGAATCGAAGCAAAAACAAAACAGTTGGACCTGGGAATGCTCTTGGGGTTGCGCGAGAAGAGACCCGAACGACCACTAGGGCGAAGATGAACCTTCATCGGAGTCGGATCCATGTGTTCAGATTTGGAATTGACCACAGTGCGAGCATTCAATCGTCGCATGAAAATTCGAAGGGTGAAAGCGAGAAAAACATGAGATGATGGATGGGAGGGTTGATCCGAGGGGAAGCTCAGGTGGGTGTGGGGACGGAGAGGGCGCCAATCATGGAATGGAAGCCTTCGCCCTCTCTCCTCTCTGGCTTCTCTCTCTCGGTGCTCCGCTCTCTCCCCCTCTGTTCTTTTTTGCGCGTATCGACTTCTTTTTCAAGTATTTTTGTCAGAATTCAAATCTATACATTGTATATCTTCATCATTATTCTCTACTCTGACTCAAACTAGTTTGACCACTTTGACCAAATTTGTTGTTTTTGTTATTAATTACTCGTATTCATTATTGATTATTCATTGCATTGAGAGAAAAAAAGTGTCACGTTGCTTTCATCAAAAGTTAAAAACTAGCAAATTGGTTGCTAAACAGTACTAGTAGAAGTTTTAGCTGTAAATATTAGATGATATGAAAAAGAAAAGAAAAGATAAATAGTAAGAAAGTTACCTCTTTCATTGGCAAAATTCCTTATATGATAAGAACGGAGGAAGAAGTGAGGAATAGTGGTGCTTTGCCTGTAGGGATGAACTTCAAGAAAATTTCACACACCCTCGTTCGCACAAAGCAGAATTACTATAACAAAAAAAAAAGATTGATTAATAAGGTGTTTTACTCTTTTAATCAATCATGGAGACATTTTAATCATCAGGTTTTATTTTTTATAGGAAATTATTATTAGGTCAAAAAATAGATTTAATTATTAAAAAATTTAAATAATATAAATTTATTGAAATTTTTAGATAATTAAATCATTTATTTTAAACTTTATTGTAATTCTGTTTTTTTATTTCGGCAAGGACCAAGGGTTTTTATTGGGATTTCCATAGGTTGAGGTCTTGAAGTTAAACTATAATAATTGGGCCTAGAGATTGGTAAAGGGAAATCCCACAAAATATCTTTTTAATTTTAAAATTATAAAAAGAGTAACATGATAAAATGATAGATTTGTTTGATTTTAAAATTTAAAAAAAAAAGATAAAATTATTTTGATTTGATAATTTTTATAATAATTTTGACTATCTTAATGAATATATTTATCTCTCTTTAACAATTTAATTATAAATAAGTACTTTGATTAATTATTACTTCAATAATAAGATTAATAATTTTAACTATCTTAATGAAAATATTTATTTCTCTTTTTAATAATTTAGTTAGATATAAGTAGTTGGGTTAATTACTATTTATATAATAGGATTGATAATTTTTATAATAATTTTTATCATCTTAATAAATATATTTACTATATTTTTTTAATAACTTAGTTAAAAATAAATATTTTGGTCAATTACTATTAATTTTATCTTATCTCTCAAAATTTAAAATCTTAAATTAGTACATGTGATCAATCTATCATTTTATCTAAATAAGATATTTTTTTTAGAATTTTAGAATTAAAAATATATTTTTAAGGGAATTTCTCCATTTGTAAGTGCCATTCTCCTAAATGCTAATGCAATTATACAACTAAAAGTCTACTCAAAATATTATCTTCCTAATATTAATATACCATGCTCTATATCTCTCGCTGGTTCATGAAAAAAAAAAATCTCTCGCTTGTCTATAAATCGATCTCTAAATGTGATCCATTTCTCTGTACGATATTCTCTCTCACCTCAAGCAGAGATCAATATGAAGTCTAAAATCTCGATCCAACTTCTGCTGCTGAAAAATCTATCACTTCTCCCTGTTCCTCAGCACTTTGATTTCTTTTACTCTGTTCTTCAGGTTAGTGTGTGTGTTTGTGTTTTCTAATCTAATCTGTCAACCAAAGCTGTGTTCGGGTTTAATTTGGGACTTTTGGATTTTCAGTGGCCAGGATCGTACTGTAACATTGACACAGCCAAATTGTTGTTACCCAACAACTGGGAAGCCTGAAGCAGATTTTGGCACTCATGGTCTCTGGCCTGCTTATAATGATGGTTCATATCCAGTTTACTGTGATCCTAATAACCCTTTTAAGGAATCTGAGGTATGTCAGTGTTCTCCAATTTCTGTTTTGGTTTGCTTCTTTAATCTGCACATTTGGGTCTTAAATGATTGGAGGAATGACTATGAGTTCTTAATAAAAGGAAGTAATTACCCTAAATCAAATGATAACTTAGTAGCATGTAATGATAAAGTTTAGTACAAGAAATAAAAATAATTTTATATTGCTCACTTATTATTATGATTTTTAAGTGATTAAGGCTTTGTTTGATTCACTATAGGAGAGAGGGGGTTAGATTAATTTAAGGGATGGTAGGGGAAGATAGGGGAGGTTAATGAATAATATTTTTTGTTTGGTTCAAAAGAGGAGGGGAGGGGAGAGGAGAGGGGTTAATTAAAAGTTGACAAAAATACCCTTATCTCTTTATTTAAATTTATTTATTCTTTATTTAAAATATTCATATGAAAAGTGGAGGCCCCTCCCCTCTATTTTTCCCAACCAAATATAATTTCCCCTCCCCTTCCCAACCCCCAAACAAACAAACCGTAAGTCACTTCCTTGGGATCTCATAGAAGCTCCAAAGCTCTCTCAAAAGCTGGTACTTTCTCAAAAAACTCCAACTTCTTGTTAAATCACAAAAGTCTCTTATTGATCATTCATCTTGTTGGTGACGTAGAACGCATATTAGTTGGTTAAGATCTTATGATATAAAGGATCTTAGTTTATTGGTTAAGAGTGTGAAGGATGGTTGAATCCTCACCAGATTAACATAGGTCCTCCTCATAAGTCCTCAAGACTTTAGGGTAAATAAAGGGTTGATTAGTTCTATTGTAAACATTGATTATTGATTAATGAGATTCTTCTTTGTTTATTTATCGCATCTCCCGACAAAACTTGGGATTTTATATATATATATATATATATATATATGCATGTTTGTAGGAATAGAAGCAGATGGAAGATATTACAACTTGAGCAGCATTGAAGATGCTATGAAGGAATCAACTGGTTCTGTTCCCTTCATAGAGTGCAATGAGGACTCCTATGGAAACAGCCAGCTTTTCAAAGTTTTCTTACTAGGTCTTCCAAGTGTCCCTCTCATATTCTCTTCCCTTCTTTCTGCTTCTTTCAGTGTTTAAGAAAGTCCTGTGAGAAAAAGAATGATGGATGAATAAGGAACTCAATATAGTTGATGTCTTGTTTTCATGTTTGATTAAATTGTGCTTCTTATTAGCACGGTGTAATTCAGGTTTGAGGCCTCTAATGTCCCAAACTTTAATGTCATTTGTAATTAATTAATGATCAATAATAAAACAATTAAGCATTTGCTTGTGAACAAAACTGCCTTCTCTGAACTCTTGTCTAGTTGTTTAAACTCTAAAGTGTTTCTTAAATAAATACTTGATTTTTCACGCCACTCTATTGATATGAAACCGTAGGTAACTGAACCCTTGAGGCAATTCACCTTTTATACACACACACACACACACACACACACTTTATCATGGGGGAGTTTCACACGTAAACGAAATCATAGCTTGATAATGATTGATTAGCATATACCATCTCAGATACTCTCTGTTTCTCTCTACTTTTTCTTTATCTATAAATTGATCTCTCAGAGTGTATCACCTTCTCCAACGTTCCTAAATTGGGTATAACCCATTTCCCTATACCATATTCTCTCTCAATTCAACAAATTGCAGCCCAAAACACAGATCAATATGAAGCATAAAGTCTCCATCTTGATACAACTTGTCCTACTGCAATATCTGTCAGTGGTCTCTGTTTCTCAGGACTTTGATTTCTTCTACTTTGTTCTTCAGGTTAGGGTGTGTGTGCTTGTGTTCTGTAATCTGATCTGTTAATGAATGGTTTTGTTCGGGTTTAATTTGGGAGTTTTGGAATATCAGTGGCCAGGATCATACTGCGACACACAACAGAGTTGTTGTTACCCAAAAACAGGGAAGCCTGAAGCAGATTTTGGAATTCATGGTCTGTGGCCTAATTACAATGATGGTTCATACCCATCTAACTGTGATCCTAATAATCCTTTTCAACAATCTCAGGTATGCCATTGTACACCAATTTCAGTTTTCATTTGCTTCTTCAATCTCCTCGTGTTTACTTCATTGGACTAAAGCTTGATGGATAGGTAGGTTCTGGAATTAATAATCCCATTTGGATGTTCTGTTCCTTGTGAATAAAATATAGTACTCCCCCTTTATTTAATACAAAAATTAGGTAATTTTTTTAAATAAATTAAAAAAATTAAATAAATCAATTAATTATAATTAAATCTAAAATTTATATTATATACTCTTATTTATCTAAATTCAACTCACTCTTATAATATTAAAGAACAGTACCAGATCCAATTGAAAAGTCAGGAGATGAAATTGAAATGTGTTTATTTTGTTCCCTCACAAGAAAAACTTTATGTGCCGTGGGAGCAACAAAAACGGCACCTTCTGTTTTATGAGGGGGAAAAAACAAAGAAAGAGTCACATCGATATATATATATACACACATGTATAACAGTAAAACAACGCTAGCAATTGTGTTTTTTTCCCTATAAAATATCATCATATGGAGCATTTTTTATTGATTTTTATGTGTTGGAGGGCAGGTATCAGATCTGATAAGCAATCTACAGAGGAACTGGCCAACCCTGGCATGCCCAAGCGGCAACGGAGTACAATTCTGGAGCCATGAATGGGACAAACATGGCACTTGCTCTGAATCTGTGCTTCACCAACATGACTACTTTGCTTCAGCTCTCAACCTCAAGGAAAAAGCCAACCTCCTCCAAGCTCTCTCCAATTCTGGTACTTGCTCAAATACTTCAACTTTGCTTGGTAAACCAAACAAATCTCACTCACTAAACTTGGATTGCTCATATATATGTGTATGTGTATATGTAGGAATAGGAGCAGATGGAGGGTCTTACAGCTTGAGCAGCATTGAAGATGCTATAAAGGGATCAACTGGTTTTGGTCCATTCATAGAGTGCAATGAGGACTCTTCTGGAAACAGTCAGCTTTACCAAGTTTACTTATGTGTTGACACTTCTGCTTCCAACTTCATTGACTGTCCTGTTTTCCCTAACTCCAAGTGTCCCTCTCAAATTCACTTTCCTTCTTTCTGATTCTTCGGCCTTATTATGTAGGGTATATCTTATTAGCAGTGTGTAATTTCCTCTTCCAATTGTTGCATTTGATATGTGCACCCAAGGGAAGAAAAGTAATTATACTGGACCTATGATGGAAGGTATCTTTCTTTTTTTTAAAAATTGCAAATCCTTATAATTTACCTCAATTTTAAATCAGATCTTTATAATTTATTTTGTTTGAATTAGATCCTTATTGTTTGATCCATTAATTTTAATTTATATATTTTATAGGTTTCATTTATAGAAATGCACAGTTTATAATGATGTGAAATGAAAAGAAGTAGATTTCATGAAGTCCATGAAAGTCCATAAATTAAAATTAACGGATTTGCGAGAAAAAAACTATAAGCACCTACAATGTTTTTCTTTTTTAAATTCATTAATTCCAATGAGGTATAAAAGGAACTTGTTTTGTAATAATCTTGGACGTCATATAATACATATGCACACGCGGAAGCACAAATCAGAACTTCTTAGAAGGAAATCAAAACTTATCGTGTGTACTGTGTTGTTTGCATCAATAATTTAGAAGATTGAACGAATATTTTATAATAATGTCAAGAAAACCTAGAATTGTGCCGGACACGCGTCTGAATAAAGAAAGAATGAAAGGTGTTCATAAGATAGTTTTCAGTTAATGCTTAATAAAGTCACATATTATTATCACAATCACGCCAAGCTTGCTAGCGTCTCCTCAAATAACTTGTATGTTTGACTTGCACGCAATCAACATCTATCTCCCGATTTATGTTTCCATTATTCAGCGTTAACTTCTACAACCATATAACATAACCCTGCTACCTAACTAACTCTTTCTTTCAACCAAGTTACTCCAGAAACAGACCCCAAACTCAATAATGCTCTTCAAAGCAATGATAGAGATGATGAAACATGTACGTTTTGTTTTCTTATTCCATTATATTCAACTCTATATATATGCACCTTAGCTTCTGAGTTTGCCCAGCTACTCGCATTTGGAATCGTTTTTCTTCGTCCATCATTTACGTGAATATAACTAGTTGTGAATCACAGAGAGATCATATATAGAGAGATAACCGTGAAGAAGATGAAACCCAACTTTTCGTTATTGTCCAGGCTTATACTACTACAATGCCTATCCGTTGTGTGCTGGTCTCAGGATTTTGATCTTTCTACTGCGTTCAGCAGGTAACTATCATATATATGTTTTGCTACTTCATTTGGAATTGTGAATGATGAAGATGATGATGATTATGATTATGTATATATATTTGTGTATGTATTGGTAAAGTGGCCAGGAGCATATTGTGCACAAAGCATCAGTGTTGCTAACCCAACACTGGAAAACCTGCAGCAGATTTCAGCATTCATGGACTCTGGCCTAACTACAAGGATGGCTCTTGGCCCTCTAACTGTGAACCTGATGGCGTCTTCGATAAATCTCAGGTACTTTCATTTCATTGTGAGTCATAAACTATATATTTCTCCAACATCCATGGAAATGGGCTTAATAATGAAAATGGTTGTTACAGATTTCAGAGCTGATCAGCAACATGGAAAAGCATTGGCCATTGTTAAGCTGTCCCAGTAGCGATAACCTGAGGTTTTGGTCTCACGAATGGGAAAAACATGGCACCTGCTCAGAATCTGAGCTTGATCAACGTGACTACTTTGAAACTGCTCTTAAAGTCAAGCAGAAAGCCAACCTCCTCAACATCCTCCACCGAGCAGGTACACTCTAATTAACATCTTAGTCTTATTATTATCTCTGATGAATAATTGATGAATATATGGCAAAATCTGGTTTTGTAAGCATGAAAGGAATTAGATTATTCTTTTCCCCAGGGATTAAGGCAGATGATGGATTCTACAGTATAGAGAGGATTAAAGATTCTATAAAGAAGGGTGTTGGGTTTACTCCTGGAATTGAGTGCAATATGGATTCAAGCCACAAAAGTCAGCTTTATCAAGTTTACGTGTGTGGACACTTCTGGGTCAGATTTTATTAAGTTCCCTTCTTCCCACAAGCAGAACTTGTGGTTCACAAATCCAGTTTCCTAAGTTTCAAGACAATTTGCAATCACAATGGAAGATAATATATATATGACTAAAGAATGCGTTTTAATTCGTTGGCTCTCTCCATCTTTAACTGTTTCAATCTTATTCTTATCATTTACTCCAATAATTTGATTGAGTTATATACCACATGCTTGTCCTGGCGCTTTAGTTATCAATAAACATGTTCGTACATCATTTTAGATCTATCTTGTGTTGAATCTTCATCAAATTTTAATCTATCTGTTCAAGTCCTATTTGATACCACGGTTTAATAGTTATAAATATTTTAAAAGGGCAGCAACACTTAATTATAATTAGTTTTCGTATAAAAATTGATTGATATGGTACTTTGCATGTACTAGATATGCACGGACATTTTATACGGGAAAAATATTTGAAATTATGAATGAACTTAGGGAGAATATATAATGTGTACTTCCATCCCAAAAATTTGACTTCATAAAAACATACTGATCAAAAGTGCTTTGTTTAATAATATGATGAACCCAGCGAAGAATGAAGGATTAGGTGAAACAATAAAATAATCAATTACTATATATAGTTTTCACAATAACTATCCAGCTTCTCCCAATCCATGTTCGTACGTCGTCTAGAGATTTTTAAAATGGTCAACAACGAAAGATCCGAAGATTCAAACTTTTGTAAAGCCAATGATTTTGGACTTGGAACGAGGTTTGTTCATGCCAAAGCGCTTCTACTTCCTATATATACACTCTTCAAGACACCGCAGAAGCTGTGAAATGCAAAACACATAGCTTACTCGTTCAAGTGGAAGAAAATCTATCAGAGGAAACTAATAACAAGGATGAAGAAGTTCATTTGCTTGGAGCTGCTTTTTGCAATTGTGGCCATTTCTGGGGCTGAAGCTCATGGCTATGGAGTTTGTGGGAAGTTCAGTGCTGATAGAATGCTGACTCATGTTCTTCGTCACTGTGCCAAACCTGCAAGAGACTTGAATGTTCCAGTTCCTGCAAAATGCTGCGAGCCTCTCTCCCAAGTTTCTGAGGAATGCTTCTTTACTATCCTCAAATCCGACGCATGGAAGTATTCAGGCATAGACCCTCGTATCGCCTTCACCATTCCCAGACGTTGCCATTACTACCATTAATAATAATAAAGTACCTTAACAGGTTCTGAACTAGTCGCCATGAGTGACTAGCTAGCTATTAATAAGTATAATAATTAAAGAGGGATTGTATCGTTAATAAAAGCTCACTTATATAGTAGCTTCTATGTAATAAGTTTGTTAAACATGTTTCACCCATTGTTGATTTTTAGTAGATTATGTTCTTCAAGTTCTGCGAATGAATGGTGGATTCGTTGAGTTTGAACTGGTTTGTTTGTCTTAATCTCAAAGACGCTCACACACACACACACACACACACACACATCAAGTTTAATATAAATAAGTGTTAGATCTTATCGATCCATGAACTTCCATAAATCAAGTTTGGAGCTTTTGCTATAGTACCGGAATGCTGGATAATATCTGCAGACTCTATATAATTAATTAATAGCACGCACTACAGGATATATTCTCTATGGTGAGATCATTGATTAATTGTTTTTAAATCCTTCATCGGTAAATAAATTATAGTTTTTTATTCCATGTCTTTGACATAAATCACCAACTATTGGAAAATGGATGAGGCTTTATGTGAATTGATAAAAGTGGAGTTATTGAATATGTTAACTGGATAAAAAAATAGCCTACAGACAATAGAAATCAATAGTATATTAATATGTTATTATAACATGGGTTGAGATGTAATAGGTAAAGATAAGGGTTCAAATTCTCTTGGGTTTTTTTTGGACCAGGGTTCAAATTCTCTAGTTATGTACTTGTGTTCAGGTGATGAAATTTGTTAATGATAAAAATATAAGAAAATTACAGTACTATTTTACTACGTAGTCTATGATAATAAATGATTAAAAATCTATGCTTTGAGATATTTTCCCATGATTTAACATTTTAGTTGAAATAAATCTGATAATTAAGGTACATCAGTACAAGAATTGTACTCTAGGAAATAAGGGTGTAGATGTAAATATATACCCTTATTTCCTACCAGAATAATTTATCTAGCTTGTATATTGATATGTAAATCGAATTTTGCCAGTGAAAAACTCAATCAATTGCTAATTTTTCAAATTTTGAACAGTTTGAGGATTAATATAATAGTCTAAATTCTACGATTTAATTATTACTTTAAAATAAAAAATTAATAGTAAACTTGAAAATTCAAAGTTATTAAATATTTGATAATTTTTAATAAAAAAGTAATTCATTAATTATAATTTATAATTTTTATCAATTTTTAATAAAGTCTTGTCACTTACAGAAAAATAGTCTATTTTGAACTGAGCTTGCACATAAAAAAGTTTTAACAATAAAAATTATCACATATATAAAGAAATAAATCTCATAAGAATATAAGTTTGATTCCTTCTGTTCCTTTAGTATACGACATCATAAATCACTTATAAGTGTTCGCTGAACCTTAAAATTATACCTTGACTTTAGTAAGGGATTGATATCGAAACTATCTAAATTTCTTTGTACCAAAACAAAATATATAGCTATATGATTATTCTTCTTATTACACGATATGGGATTCATCATCCATCTAATAGCTTACACATAATTTAATTTCTTATCCACAATATAATGTTGAATTTTTATCAAATTTTAATATGTCCATTGCAGCTATATAGTAGTTATATATATATATATATATGTTCCGTCCTGGATGTATAGTTCTATAAAAGGGTTTAGTTTAATATTGTAAGTATTTAGCATGCGCCCAAAAATTTGACTTCAAAAAAAGCAGACTCATGAGAAGGGATATATGTTTAATATATAATGCTGAAACCATGGACGAAGGAATAAATGAATGAATAAACGCAAGGAGCACTTCACATTAATTACACTTGGAAATTCAAGCTTCTGAGCTTTTTATGAGAATCCGCGGGCTCAAAGCTTGTTTATCCATGGAAATCAATAAACGCAGATTACATTCCAACTTATAAAGCCAAAGGATTAAGACTTGATCAGGAAGAACGAACAAGGTTTTGTTCATTTCCAAAGTGCAGCTATTGCCTATATATACACCCTCATAATTCAAGACACAGCACAACTGTGAAATACAAAATCACACAAATACACACACATACAGCTTCCGTGTTCAAATTAATTGCTTGATGATGAAGAAATTCATTTGCTTGGCGCTGCTTTTGGCGATAGTGGCCATTGCTGGTGTTGAAGCTGATACCTATGGAGTGTGCGGGAAGTTCACTCCAGACAGAATGCTCACTCATGTTCTTCGTCACTGTGCTAAACCAGCGAGAGACATAACGGCTCCGGTGACTGCCAAGTGCTGTGATCCTCTCTCCCAGGTAACTGAGGAAT
Organism: Leucaena leucocephala; assembly: GCA_037074615.1. Lineage (NCBI taxonomy): Eukaryota > Viridiplantae > Streptophyta > Magnoliopsida > Fabales > Fabaceae > Leucaena > Leucaena leucocephala. The sequence goes on along the minus strand of CM073567.1, from coordinate 17,958,247 downwards.
GCTTCTATGCCATCATCAACTCAGACACTTGGAAGTATTCAGGCATCGACCCTCGCATCGCCTTCACCATTCCCAGACGTTGCCACATCTTCTAATCATGAACAAGCAAGTCACCTTCTTAATTAATTATCGCTTCTCTAATAATAAAGTGCGAAGAGCTCACTATAGCAGCTCATACACTATTGTAATAAATTGTGACTCTCTGTGAGTACTTAATATAAGAGTTTGTCAGTTACTCTCTGTGAGTCCTTAGTATAAGAGTTTGTCAGTTAAGCACATCTTCAAATGTTGACGTGAGGCGTTGGCTCTGTAGAACAGTTTAAAAATCATGAGATCTCCGTTTTAAATCTGGTGAAGGTAAAAAATATCTTAAAAAAAATTACCTCTAATTAAGCTTAACGATATTAGAATCTAACTCAGTCATATATTTATATCAAAAAATGTTGAATGTGGAGGCCACTAAAAAATATAATCACTTTGCCACATTATCACCACACACACCCCTCGTCACTTGCAGAGTTATGAACTAGTCGCCGTGAGAGTACAATAAAGTACTGGGATTAATTGTATCAATTGATTCATGAATAAATCGGATGGATCTCCTCGGTGGACCGTATCCTAAACCCAAAACCTATATTTATGTTAAATTGATTTATTATACCCCTTAAATTTTAATATATGACATATTTAACTAATTTAATTATATTAAAAAAATTAATTAATATGATTTTTTTTTTTAAATATCATAATCATCTTTCTTGAATCCCTCCCTCTCTATCTTATTTTATTATTATTGAAAGAGTACTAATAATAATAATTTAAAAAAATTAATAAATATATAAAATATATCTTATATTTAATATTAATTACCAGAGGAGTATAATTTAATAAAGTAGATGTTGTGTTTAGTAATTAAGTGTGTATTTGGGAGCAGCTTTTAAAAATCAATTTTGGGCAAAACTTCAGTTTGGGAAAATTTTAAACAAACAACTATTTTTGTCCAGAATTAATTTTGATTAAAACCATGATTTTAAATAAACTACTGAAAATAGCTTTTAGAATAATAAAAGAGTTTATAAATTATCCAATTACTATTTTACTCTTATTTTTTCTTATATCATCTCTCCTCTTTCCTCTCTCTTCTTCATCCTATCTCCTCTTTCCTCTCTCTTCTCTACACTCTCTCATCTCTCATATTTCTTCTCTACCATTTCTCCTATTTTTTCTCTACCCTCTCATACTTTAATCAAATCATACTCTTTTTTGTTAATTTATCAATATAAAAAGTGATTCTATTACCAATCATCCAAATATCTCTATTTTCATAATTTGTTCTTTAAAATATATTTTTTCTAAACGTAAACCTGGTATAATTCTCCCTTTTATAAATGTAGAATAGGTCTAAGATGATTATTTACTTTTGAGTTTTGACTTCACATCGGCATGGAGCTTCCCATATAAATCATTATATAATATTTTCACTCTACGTACGGTGACGCTGTAATAATTCTCCAATAAATAAATTGTTGTCGTCGCCGCCTTAATTATGATAATCCAAATGGTTTTATCAAATTAGCAACCGCTGCTTGTTTAATCTGCATTCCTCATCTTTTACATATATATAAATATATATATAATATAATATTATATATAAGTTTGGATCATCTATTCCAAAATTTAAGGGAGAAGCGTATCAATTTATAAGTTGTGTTAGTGGATCAAATAGATTATGAAATTTGTTATGATGATATAATTTAAGAACCCAATGTATTTTTACTAAATATTCTATTATAGATGAATACATGCTTAAAAATCTACACTTAAATATTTTCCCATGATTTAACAATTTAGTTAGTAGTAATATCATAATTATAAGGTGCCTTAACCCGCAATAATTTATCTAAGACTGAATCTTCCCAGTGAAAAAGCACACTTAATCAGTTGCTCAAATTTCAATTTTGTACATTAATATGATTGTCTAAATTCGAAGACCTAATTCTTATTTTAAAATAAATAACAATATTTTTTAATAATAAATTTGAAAATTCAAATGGTTTAAAACGTTTAATAAAATAAAGAAATTAATTTTTTGGTCAAAATAAAGAAATTAATCCATATCAATGTAAAATAGAAATGTTATACGAAATTATACGGTTTAGAGATCGTATCACTGTTACAACTAGTCCTTTAAGTCTCGTAATTGCCTAATCAATCATTCATATAAAATACACTCATCCATCTTTAATATAAGATATATTTAAATAATTTAATTAGAATAAAAAAATTAGTTATGTTAATTAATATGATATATTTTTTTCTAAAATACCATAATAATCTTCCTTAACTCTCTCCCTCACATACTTGATTATTATTGAGAGAATATCAATAAAGAATAATTTAGAAAAAAAATTATAAATATAAGAAATATATCTTATATTTAAAATTAAGATCAACTCTCCAATTATATCATATATTAAGGATTAAATAAGTGTTATTTAACTAACAAATGTTGGGTCTAACAAATAGGTTAGCCCCTCACAACATATCGAACTAATATTTGAATATCTATTATAAAAAATTTATATATTTAATATCTAACAGTACTTTGAACATGATTATTTTTATAAAAAGATGTTTGTATCTAACAAGAATATAAAGTTTACAATAAAGTCATGCTAATATAAATTAAATCATATAGCTTATTGTTGGTAGGAAAAAATCTTCATTATCTCTAATCAGAAACAAGATTTATATTTACTTGTTAGTGCAAATGGACTGGGACTTTGGGAACGAAGTTACTTCATTTCAACGTGCTGGCAATGTAGGATAAGTAGTAATATACTTACGTTTCATCTTTGAAATTTATTACTTCAAGACAAAACAAATTGTTTTCATAATTGTGATAAACCCAATGCTTTAACCGAATTAGCAACATAGTTCTTGTTTGGATTTCACATACTTAATAAAAAAAATGTGTCAATTGATCAATTAATAAACCAATTCTAACAGCCCGTAAAAACCCAGATGGAAATGACTCGGTTGATACAAATGTCACCTGAAAGTCAATTTATTAGAGGAGTATAATGGACAAGAATTATGGATTGGATCAAGCTTCCAGGAGAATCCCCTACCATCAACAATCTAGAATGGGCGATCTTGCTTCTAATTATTGGTTTGTGTGTCTCAAAATAATTGTGATCAAGCCATAACTTGTGTTATGAAACAAAACAATTTGGTTCTGAATATTATGATAGACTTATAAATTTTGAAACAAAGAACAACAGGTAAAGGGAGATATCAGATAATGAAAGCTGTACCTGAGCAGAAGCCCCACCAAGTTCAATAATTCCCGTTGTATGCAAAGGATCACCTCCAAGTGTGCCAAGAGCATGATTGGCAACAACCCAAGCATAAACTCCTTCATCAGAACCTATACAAGCAAATATTAAATCATCACATCGGAAGAAGTGAAGCAGCCGAAAGTCACATATGCTGGTTCATCAGATCAAATGGTGTTATAAACTGACTAGATATGTGAAGTTTAAGGTCTTGAGATCTGTACAGGTGCTCCCTCAACATTTCCTCCCATCTAATAACACTCAATCCTTTGCAAAAATGTTCCAGTTAGAATAGTCTAAAAAACTCAACCCTAAAAGTTGTATGACATAAAAATTTGGAATAGGGACGCTCTGAAGTTGTACTTCTAAAGTTGGGGTAGTGCAACGCAAAATACTAATACTAATACTTAATAAAAAAAAATGTGTAAATTGATCAATTAATAAACTGCTATAATAGGTGGCTCATCTTATCTAATATTAGTATCATCTAAAAAGAAATAAAATTTTATCTTACTCTTAGATAGATAGTAGGTGAGCCCGATCTATTTTTAAAATGTTTTGTATCAAACAAAAAACAACCACTATAAATTAGTATTGATATTTTTAGGGTTGAACTGATTGAAGATAGCTATTGGTCTTGTTGGCAACATGCATCCAAACAACCTCAAATGAAGTGTCTTTAGAATCCCAACATTAGCACAGCATAACTGCCAATATGAATATAAAATATAAAATTTACAGATTTATAAAAAAAATATAACTAGATTATCATATTTTATATAATTAAATTATGGACCCATTTTATATTTAAAAAAATGAATGGGTGAAATCTCACCTAACCAGTTCTAATAAAATATGTATATGATCCGAATTATTATTATTATTAGTATTATTATTATTATAAGCAAAGATAAACATTTTGTCCGGCCAAAATATATATAAGATCAATACAACTTCTAGAGTTTGGCCCCTCACAAAGAAATAATTTATTTTAAAATGGTTTGCATACGGCACCAATTAAAAGAATTTTATAACAGCCAAAGTTGACAAGCAAGTGGTTAGATCTGGATGTTTGAATCTTGATCCTTCGTATTTGTTAATAATCTTATAGTTTACCGATATGTAAGTTTTTTTTTTGTAATTTGTTTATAATCTCATGTAGTTATTACTTGCACCTCTAATTCAATTTTTGTTGTGTTTTATCATATCTTTAAATTGAAATATATATCCATAATGAATGATTTGTTAAAATAACTTTTTGGGAATTAAAAAAAAGCCTAAATCTAAAAATAAATCCAATGAATCAAAAAGTTGACCAGCTTAATTAAAATCTCAAGTGGAACAAGGTTATGCTTACATGGAGATGGAACACTTCTATATTTTTTTTTTGTCAACATCATGGTTTACTTGAATTTTATCTCAATTATATCCGGATTTGACCCGCGTTACATACTTGGCTATAATAGGTGAGTCTCTTAATAAGAATTTTCTGCATATACTAAAGTTCAAACTCAATACTTCATTTAAGCGATATTGAATCGTTTATCACTTAGACTAATTTTATCTCTAGATGGGGCACTTCTAATTATTCATTAATCTGAATAAGTGAAGAAAGTCTCCCTCATTTTCTACCTACCTCCACCGGATCAAGCCTTCCTGTGTGTTTTTTCATCAATAAAAAATTATCAAACGTATCCATCTAAAATTTAATTTCACATGATGTTGGCAAGGAAATAAAATAAATTACACATATAATCTTCAAGCCTACAAAAAATTAATTGATCTTTTTTCTTTCCTATAATTAATTGATCATTTGATAATGATATACAATAAATAGGGTCGATTTGTTTAAAATCAAAGGGGTTGCCAAAAAAATCACAATAAATGCAATGAAAACTATTCTAAATAAATTATTCCTTAACTTTATCTTTATTTAATATTTTCATTAACTATATCTTAAAGTTTAATAAATTTTTAATTTTATCTTTATTTAATATACACTTTATTCAAGTTTACACAATAATAAATAAAACATAGCATTATATATATAATTTAATAATGTGATCTAAAGGAAAAAAAAACTTCTCTCTTTATTTTATAAATATTATTAAAAAATATGGTAGGATAATCATGTAACTCAATTTTTGTATAAAATTTTGTTGGGTTAAAAAAAATTCATGTAACATGACTTTTAATTTCTTTTAATCAAAGTAAATTAAATCTAATAGAATAAATTAATTTTTTATAAATTATAATATGATAAATCTAAATTTAAATATTTGTTAAAAGGGATATTTATCAAATATAATTATCTTTTAAAAAAGGATATATATATATACACACACACTTAATTCTCTCAAAATTCCTCAACAAACAGAACAGCCAGCCACATATGACTTTTCCCATGGATCACATCTTTTCCCGCGTCAAAGTTTAGGGGCCCTGACGCATGTCAACTCAGTATTGAGACTGACAATTACTATTTTTATTATTTTACTAAAAATAAACAATTAATAAGTCACGCTATGTCGTTTGTAACGATGCCCATCTCTCACTGACTTCTCCCAACTCTGAAAGTTACTCTGCATCCGCTGTTCTACGAACGACACTTTCGCTTCGTCGTTAAGCCAAAACGACCAGATCCATGTCCGGCCCCGCCGGCCAATTATCTTTTTTTTTTTCTTTTCCATTCTAAAATTCGAAGGGCCCACCATCTGTGTTGACTTTCCCCAAAATTACGCCACTATTTTATCTTCCACAATAACCGTCAACACGTTCTTTTTAAATTCCCCTTAAATTTATACAATTTATTTTATTCATCAGTATTTTATTTTTATTTTCAAATTATGCTGAGAGAATTAACTCTAATTGAGTATCTACATAAATTGAATAGTACTCCCTCACTCCCCCCATTTCATTATAAGACATTTTTTAAGTGATTTTATGTTTCATAATATAAGAATTTTTGAAATAATAATAATTTATTAATAATCTTGTTTCAAAAATACGTTTCATTAATTACGTGAGTTAATTAGGGGTTTATGTTAAATGAAAGGCATTGGGAAAGAATTTGATTCTCATCCGTGTCACTTAAGAATCCGCCACGTGTAAATTTAAGAGCTGTAATTGAAAACTCAAATAAGTAAAATAAATATTATAGTGTGTGTTTAGATAGAATTTTAAAAATAGATTTATAAAAAAAATTAGATAATTTATAGAAAAGAGTTTATAAAAAAATAATTTTAAATAAATGAGTGTTTAAATAGTTATTTTTAAAAGTATTTTTATTATTAATAAATTATAAAAAAGAGTATGAGTTACTCTTTAATAATGATGAGAGATAAGAAGAAAGAGTGTATAAGAAAATAAAAGAAAGATGGTGAAAAAAAATAGGAGAGATTGTAAGAAAAAGTATGAGAGAGAGTATAAAAAAAATAAAAATAATATAATAATTGGTTAGTTCATAAATTTTTTGATTGTTTCATAAGTTACTTTAATCAATTTATCTAAAATTTTAGTTAATCTAAAAATTTATTTAAATAAATATAATTATTTATGTTAAAATTTATTAAAATTTAAATTGTCAAAAAAAATTTATAAAACAACGTTTTTCGTCATTCCAATGAATTTAGGGTGTATTTGAATTAGCTTTTAAAGAATAGATTTTGGGAAGAACAGATTTTAAAAATAGAGATGTTTGAATGATTAGTAGTAGAATCACTTTTTATATTAATAAATTACCAAAAAGGGTATGATTTGATTAAAGTATGAGAGATGAGAGAGGGTAGAAAATAAATAGGAGAGAGGAGAGAAAAGAAATATGAGAGAGGAGAGAGTGTAGAGAAGAGAGATGAAAGATGAGATAATATGAAGAAAAGAGATGAGAGAGGAGAGAGAAGAGAGATGAGAGAGAGTATAAAAAAAGTAAGGATAAAATAGTAATTAGATAATCTATAAGTTTTTTTACTGTTTCAAAAGTTATTTTCAATAATTTATTTAAAACAAATTATAGTTTTGGTCAAAATTAATTTTGGATAAAAATATCTATTTATTTTAAATGTTTTTAAATCAAAATTTTAGTTAAAATTAATTTTGAACAAAAATAATTATTTATTTTAAATTTTTTTAAATTAAAATTAATTTCTAAAAATTGTTGCCAAACTGGCAATAGATAAAAGAGAAAACGCGGTGAAGAATTTTGCTTTTTTGGGACCTGGGGCGAAGAAGTTGAACTAGCGCAATATATCTTGGTAGCATGTTTTTTCTGGGTGCTGAAAGGGGACCAGGGCCAACGAGTCCCTTTTAATGAGAAGACGGCCTGAAGACTTGACAACTCCATATTCTCGCACCAAAACCACTTCCCATTCAATTTCTCTTCCTTTCACTTTCCTGCATTTCCCCTGAAATTTTCACCTGGTATGTTCGATCCTCAACCAGTTGATGCTGCTTTTTCTTCTTCATTGCTGTTTCTGCTTCAATTTTCTGTGCTTTTTAGCTTCTCCTTTTTGTTACTTTGTATTTTCGAATGATACATGATAATTCTGCCTCGATTCTTCCTAGTTTTGCTGTTTCTGCGCTCTTTAATCATTGTCAGAGTTGTTCATTATTAGTGTTCTTTCGTTATTCGATCTGATTGTTGATGTCCTTCCTTTGGTTTGCTTGACTTTGGATTCGACTCTCATTTCCTTTCGAGAAACAAAGGATATATAGATATATGCCTTCCTCCTAATGAGGCGAAGTTAGATCCTAGCATTGCTAGCTAGAATAATTCATTTTCATATTTAATTTTAAATAGAATTTAATTACTGATTTGCTTTTTCAAGATTTGGACTGAATTTGATTTCCTTCTATCTCATCGGCTTGGAAATCGGAACAAGCAAATGCGAGATTTGAGGAAACAAACACACTAGAAGTCCGGTTTCCCATTAGCCTCCGCCCCTTACAAAACACCTGTATTCCTTATCAAAATCTTCACTTTGTAGTGATTTAGCAGAGTTGACTCCGAACTAGAAGAAAAGGGATAAAGTGGAATTAAATGGAAAATAACTGGCTGAAGAAGAAGAAGAAGAGCAATAGTAAACGTTGTTTATGTAATTATTTTCTCAGATAATGCTAGAAAATCTAAATTATGCTAAGGAAGGCTGTGACGTGTTTCATTCTGTACGGAATTTAATTATTATTGATGTCCTTGATATTAGATATATAATATGTACTGGAGTTCTTTCTCTCGACAACTTTTCCATTCAACCTATCGAACAATTAATATAGTTCCTGTTTTTATTTTTGCCTTTTATTGAAGTTGCTTTATAGACAATCCAAATAGAGCGTACACCCTTCTTGCTTTGCTGAATGTTGACAAACAATGTGTTTAAGCTGTTGCATGCACATAAGTTACAATATTTAAAAAGCTGATCTTTAACCATTTTATTGATCTGAATAAATACAGGTCTAACACGATAACTGCATCTAAAATGTTCTCCGAGTAACTCTGAAAGTGGATATCTCAGCCCAGAACAGACATACTATCCCTGGTTGTCGGTGCTTGGTATAATTGATACAGTAGGCTAGAAGAAAGAACAAATCTTACTCTGCTACTAAGTGAAAATTTTCCTGAGGATTTTTTCAGATAGGAGTTTACCTTTTCCTTCAGATACCATCTGTTCTTATTGGCTTCTGACTTTGTTTACTCAACAAGAAATAAAAAACTAGCCTAGGTTCATGGTTGATATCATGCTAGTCCTGTGTCCTGTTCAAGTGCCAAATTGAGGCTCAGGGCTATTGACTTGCTCATGTGATGATCAAAATGAAGAAATGGTATGGTGGAGTTCTCATTGCCTCTTTGTCTATGCTGTTCATGCTACTGATTCTTAGGTATGGATTTATGAAAAACCCTATCGGGGAAAGTTATGAGACTATAACTGTCCCCGTTAATGGTTCTAATCCTCTTGAATGGATAAATTCAGCATTTTCTCCAGTTATGCAAACTCCAGAGAGTGCTACTCGAGTGATTTCTGCCGATATTGTAGTATCCAGCCTCTTCTCTGACAGCAACTTCACCAACGAAGAGCTACGGGCTCTTCAGACGTGGAACCAATTAAATCACTTGCTTGATTATACTAAGGGTTTACCTAATGCAGCAGATGCTATCAAGGAAGCTGTGAGTGTATGGAATAGTCTTGTATCCTCCATTGAAGAAGAAAGAAAACATGGAGCAAATGACAGTCTAAATGGGAGAAGGAAAGAGAAACAATGTCCCCATTTTCTAAATAACATGAACTGCACAGAACGTAATAATACCACTTACAAATTGTTCTTTCCTTGTGGCCTGACACAGGGTTCTTCCATCACTGTTATTGGCATTCCAAATGGTCTTCTTGGAAATTTTCGAATTGACTTGACTGGAGAGCCACTTCCTGGGGAGCCTGACCCCCCTGTTATTTTGCACTATAATGTCAGGCTTCACGGTGATAAAATTACTGAAGATCCTGTTATCGTCCAAAACACCTGGACAGTAGCTCATGATTGGGGAGAAGAGGAGCGTTGTCCATGTCCTACTCCAGAAAAGATTACAAAAGGTGAAAGATATTACTCCAGTTTACCAGGGTGAAAGATATTTTAATTTCATTCTGTTATTTTGTTCTTGACATCGCTGCTTATTTATCCAGTTGATGAGTTGGAGCAGTGCAATAGGATTGTAGGGAAGAACATAAACCAATTTTCCATCCCTAAGACTTCTAGGAGATTTTCAGCAGCTGATGAACAATCAAAAAATAGAACATACTTTCCGTTTAAGCAAGGTTATCCATTTGTTGCAACTCTTAGAGTGGGATCAGAGGGAATCCAGATGACAGTTGATGGAAAGCACATAACATCATTCGCTTTCCGTGAAGTACTTCCTCTCTTGCTTCTTTTTTGTTTTCTTCTTTGGATTTTGTGGATTAAATATTTGTAGCTTCTGATTTATTTACTGACTGAACTAATTATGATGCAGACTTTGGAGCCATGGCTTGCAAGTGAGATAAGCATTTCTGGAGACCTCAAGCTTGTTTCTGTTCTTGCCAGTGGTTTGCCCACATCTGAGGATTCAGAGCATATCATTGATCTAGAATCATTGAAATCAAGACCTTTACCCGCGCAAAGCCCATTGGATCTCCTGATAGGTGTTTTCTCTACAGCTAATAATTTTAAGCGCAGGATGGCTGTTAGGAGAACCTGGATGCAGTATGATGCGGTCCGATCCATCAAAACTGCTGTGCGCTTCTTTGTTGGTTTGGTGGGTGCTTCTTCTGATCAGTTTGCATGATTCTAAGAATTTGTTGAAGTGGGAATGACATGATAATTCTCTTGATTCTGTCGTTTGTCAATTATTTTGTCTTTCAAAGGTGTTACATCTAGAATTTTGTGCTTATTAGCATGTTGCTGAGTTATGTCTTCTTTTGGATATGATGCAGCATAAAAACCAAATAGTTAATGAAGAACTGTGGAAAGAAGCAGAGACCTACGGTGACATACAACTAATGCCATTTGTTGACTACTACAGCCTCATCACCTGGAAAACATTAGCAATTTGCATATATGGGGTAATGTCTCATCACCTACTTTGCCTAGGAGATTGCTTCCTTCGTCTCATTGATGTCACCTCTATGACAGACAGAGGTTGTCTCGGCAAAGTTTGTCATGAAGACAGATGATGATGCATTTGTTCGTGTGGATGAAGTGCTAGCTTCATTAAAGAGAATCAACGTGACTACTGGGTTGCTCTATGGACTCATCAATTCAGATTCTCATCCTCACCGTCATACAGATAGCAAATGGTACATCAGTTCTGAGGTAAATATATCCTCTGATATTCATTTGATACCGAGGTTACCTGTGCTCTTTGTTGTTTAATATAATATAGGTTTATTTGCTAATTTCTTCTCAACTCAGAACCTCTATTTCTGTTTTTTTTGTTTCCAACTGCTGGATTTTGGGCATATAGTCTTTTCTTTGGTCTCCTTTCCCCCTTCTAAGAATACCTACCAGATTTTGCTGTTTTTGATCTGACTTCATCGTAATTTTGTTGTTTGCTTGTTCAAAGGAATGGCCTGAAGAATCTTATCCTCCATGGGCACATGGTCCAGGCTATGTCTTCTCACGTGACATAGCGAGGACAGTATACCGGAAATACAGGGAGGGCCGTTTGAAGGTATGTAAGATCTGTTACTCCTAGTTAAAGAGAAATTTTAGCATGCAAGAAGGGTGGATAAAAACTTACTCAAATGAGTGTGACATGGACCTATTATCTGAAACACACTTTGATGAGTTATCATCAAGCTCCTTGCATGTCCAATTGTTACATAATTTCTCACTAGATGTAAAAAAGACATGTTTTGTACTAGATACACTAATATCTCCGTACCTAAACCATTGAAACACTGTTTGGGCAGATGTTCAAGTTAGAAGACGTGGCAATGGGTATCTGGATATCAGAAATGAAGAAGGAAGGGGCAGAAATTCAGTATAAGAGTGATGACAGGGTTAATAACGTGGGTTGCAAAGATGGTTATGTGGTTGCACATTATCAAGGTCCAAGGGAGATGCTGTGTCTCTGGCAGAAGCTTCAACAAGAACAATTTGCACAGTGCTGTGGTGATAGAAGAAGATGATTCCAACTTGACTGACCAGACTGCAACGTTCAACATAAATAATCCACACACTGAAATAGTTAGCCTGTTAAGACATTAGAATTCAAAAATAGTATTAGGGCATATTTCTACTCAGAAATTCTTTGGACATTCTAGTGAAGATCAGATTTGTTTGTACCGTGTAGATAGAGAATGAGAGAGATTCTTGTATAGAGCCTCACCCAATAGAAGATAGGTTTTGTAACATGTGTAAAACTACCACAATTTTTTGGTTAGATTCTCAACTTTGAAGTGAGAAACTTCAAGATTTTACTTCTTTCTTTCACGACGTAAATCGCAAGTTTTCTTCTCTCTTTACTATAAACTTCTTTCTTCATAGCTTATTCTCTTCTAGTATCATCTCATAGGATGACAGAGAGAGAAGCAAAGGTGTAACAAATTATTATTAAATAGATGTCGATTATTGATTAATTATTAATATAATATGAAAAAGAAAACGAAAGCAAGATTTTATTCTTCATATGATATTAAATTGTAATATTTTGATTTTATTGTTAGCATGGTAATGAAGAATTGATTAATTTTATTGACAATAAATAAAAGAGCAAAAAGGGATGGGATATTTTAGCTATTTGGGTTGGGATAAAAGAGAGAATCAATCAAGTATGGATTGCGACAAGTAACTAACATTGATCAATCTAAAATTGCAACAACAGTTTTTTGAGGCCATAACTGCAAACTTGACCTACAGTTTTTTTCCCTATTACACCAACGCTTGCTTCTTGAGAAGCCAACACAGTATATAATATTTAAAAAAAAATCAAGATGTCATGCAGCCGATACCATACCTAGTTGTTGGAAACACCAAAAACAAACTACTGCAAATAATCCCAACCATGAGAGGAAAACTCTCCATAACCTGTTCCATGTCCTTAACGTGCATTGGGAACACACAATCCAAAACCCTGTGATCCGACAGAGCAATCGCCAAGAAGACCATCACAGACATAATAGCATGCACCAAATCATTGAACCCAAGTTTGAATCTCTCATCTTTCGGAACCTCCACTCCCAAACCGTGCCTGAACACGGCCAACCCTCTTGGCGTCACGAGTCCGTAGTACACCGTCCCATCAGGGCCCCTGAAACTGTCAGTGAAGTGGAAGAAGAAGCAGGAGAGACAGCAGAGTCCGAGGAGGACAAGGATCATGAGGGTGGTCACCGGAGCAGAGCAGTCGCCGTTTCGCGAGACCGACGGGAGAAGCATCTCGAAGGTTAGGAGGGTACCGGTTGGAAGGAAGTTGACGAGCATTGAGGTTTTGGATATGGTTTTCTGCATACCCTTGGCCATTGCTTGTCTCTTGCTGCGTACTTTTGGGAGAGGAGATGGGGAGGGGTCTGCGTCAAAGACGTCGTTTCTCCGAGGAGGGGTGGCGGTGTAGATTTTGATTCCCACATTATCTTGTTCTTGGGGTTTGTCCATTGCTCTTGAAGGGAGAATCAGGAAAGAGGAAAGAGAGTCTGGTTTGATATTTGAGAGTGAGAGGAAGATGGGTTTTAAAGAGAAAGGAAGTGTGTTCGATAACTGACTTGTAAGCCTTATCCAAACGGTCATTAACTAACTCTACTACGTTGCCAATCAATCCTTACCGTTGATAAAATCTAACGGACAAAACAAAAATGGTATACCTTCATTATTTCCGTTGCAATTCCAACATTAGAATCAAGCCACATATTTCAAAAAGAAAAATTATTAGAATCAAGCCTAGTGTAACATTGTAAAAAGAACTATTGAATTTTTCTTTTGGGGGGTGGGTGGGGGACTCTTGATAAAGCTATATGCAATACTTCAAAAATACAAATATAATAGTTCCATTCAATTTTTTTGGGATATATTCTTATTTAAAACTGAATATAATTAAATTTTTTTATTTTTCAATTCGTAGATGTAATCATTTGTGATCAACGATAATATAATTAGAGACTATTTAGCAAATGGATTAAATCCATATTGGAAATGGCTTTTTCTAGACTAATCGTTTCGATCTTATGAGGCTTGTGCTTCACGGAGTCGTAGATGTCGAGGTAATGCACTGCTGAGAGATGTCCAAATGTATCTCTCCGTTTTACCTTATTTAAATAATATCCACATTTAGTAACTCATATATATGCTCTCAGAAAAGGATTCCACGAAGCTATCTATGTTTTAAAAAAAAAATTGACTAACCATAGATGCAAAATTGGATTAATCAATTGGTCGAGCACATATACCTGTGAATAGTGTAACAAATAAAAATACATATCAACCAGTCACGGGTAATTCTGCTTAAGAAAATAAAAATATCAGACACGTGTTATTTGCTTTCACTAGCTTAATAAACCCCTTGCCAAATGCCCCCCGGTTGGAAAGAGTAACAAAAATATTACTTATTAAATTGGGTATATTATAAAAATTAATTAAATTAATTAATTATAATAACTATATATTATTTTTATTAAAATATTTTTTTAATTATGTATATCTAAACTACTTTTAATATAAATTTTTTAATATGTATAATTATATAAAGATGTTATAGGAAAATAATTATAATTTTATAAAATAAAATGACTTAAAATTTTATATTTAAAATTAAAATAAAATTTTCACCTAATTCTAATATTAATATTTAGAAGGTGGAATAGATTAAAATTAGACAGGATTTGATGTATAATTAAATTCCTGATAACAAATATCATTTGAAATTTTCTTAAGAAAATGATAGTAACGACTTAAATTCACCTTCAGTGAGGTTTTACCCAATACTAACTTAATATAAGTTTTTTTTTCCCTTTTTAAATGAAATTAGAAACATTGCTTTCCTTCATTAATATTTTGAAGCAGGTAGAAGAAAGTCGGAAGAAGAAACTGGAGAGAAGATAAACCCGACGAAATTATCTGATAACAATTCCGACATATGCGCCCCCGTGTTCAGCTTCCAGTTCCTTCCACAATCTGCAGGGGCCCGCTCACCGTCTGTGTTTCCCATATATCCCTCTTCCTTCTTCCCCATCACCGTGCAATTCATAATCTATTGTTTCTCTCTCGCCTAGTTTTTCCTGAGGAAAAAGACTATTTTTTCATTCTCATTCAATGGCTTCTGAAGCCGATGTTTCTGAGAATTCGTCCCTCTTTGACAGCTCGTTTGGATTCAGAGAGTTCTCTGTTTTCTTACCCTTCATCTTAGGCTTCTCCACCGATTCTTCCAGACAAGACAGTCGAGACCCAGATCAGGAAACTACAAATTCAGAAACTAGTAACACCCATGGCGAAAGAGTCGTCTTGATCAACCCCTTTACGCAAGGCATGGTGGTGATTGACGATAATTCGAGCCTTGAGACTCTGTTCCACGAAATTGGTATGAAAAATGGGCAACCGCCGGCGTCGAAGGAATCTATAGACGCGATGCCGAGTGTGGAAATCGGAGAAGGAGAAGGCGGCGGCGAGTGTGTGATTTGTTTGGAGGAATGGGAGGTTGGTGGGGTGTCGAAAGAGATGCCTTGTAAGCACAAGTTTCATCAGAACTGTATAGAGAAGTGGTTAGGAATCCATGGGTCTTGCCCCATTTGTAGATACCAGATGCCTGTGGATGAGAAAGAAGTGGGCAAGAGAGAGGAAGATGAACAAGAAGCAGGAGAAGGAGGAGAGAGAAGGAGGGTTGGCAGAGAAATTTGGGTGAGCTTCTCCTTTAGAAGTCAGAATACGAACCAAGCTCCTTCTGATAATTCCAGTGACCCTTCATCAAGTCCAAGAAGTGATTCTGAGGTAGATAATTAGGGTACAGATTTTTTTTTTTGGTTCCATTTGGAGATATTATCTGTACAGGCATGTCTTCTGGAAATAAATAAATTAGTGGTATTTCTGTTCTCCCAATTCTTGTTCAATGCTGTGTATCATGTGTGCTAGGGTTTGAGCTAAAAAGTTTTTATTTTTTTTGACGTGATAATTCTAATAATAACTAGAGTTTAAATGAAATCAATCAAAACCCTTCTTCAAGCTTATACACAAAAGAAGCAGCTTGTGCTGCAAATTTGCAGGGAAGAGGAATCAGATGTACTATCAAAATACAGAAGCTTATGATCCTGATGGAACTTTGGTTGGATGAGTTGCTCACTTGGTCTGTGACCCCATTTGTTAAAAAGTTTCACAGCACCATAAGTTTGGGAGTGCCATGATTTTACCAATGATTTTTTTCTTGATGTTCTCTTCTGCCTTAAGTTTTATGAGAAGCATATTAAAATATATAAACTAAGCCACCCTCCTCTAAAACCTTCATGATTTTAACACCTGGCGTATTGGCATACGGGAAAATAGCAAGTATATGCACTATGAGTATCATGATGGCATACAAGATTAAGTTTCTTTCCTTTCATTATATAAAATACATAGTTTATAAACATAATATTTCTTCTGAAAGGTTTTTCTTGGGCATATGTTATATAATGAAAGGAACCCATCTGGTTTCGTGGTTCCTGAAAGCCATAACTGATCATTTAACAGTGATTCAAATCAATAGCCTTAGAATTTGAATCAATATCACTCTGGTATTGCCTGTTCAAGTCAAGCATTTCTGACAATTCAATTTTTCTCTGCTTCTTAGCACATGTTTCCCCATCATAATTAGCTCCTCCACTTCTCCTTCTCCCACTAGGTTCATCACTTGCATCCCCATTTAATGCTTCATCCGCTGAAAGAATGGCCATTAATGGAAATTTAACTGAAGTAGTACTATTAGATTTTTGAAGGTCTTCTGTTTCATCCTTGTGCTGCTTCTTGTCTTCCTTTATTCCAGAGCTCTCAGATGTTGTCAAAGAACTTTCCAGTGAACACATGATCCCTCTGCTTTGCTTCCCCTTCCCATCTTTAGAACTCAACCCTCTTGTTTCTGTTAGTTCTGAGATCGGAGAACTTGGACAAGCATTGTTGATCATGGACACTAACCGAGAAAGCTCAGCTTTTGCAACTTGTGTATCAGAAGTGGAAGAAAAACTATAAGTAGCAAGTGTGTCCTGCGCTTTCTTGAGCACTGATTGTAAATACTTCCCTTGAGCTTCAATTCGAAGCTGCAAATGCCTCTGCACCTGAAAGTTTCAATCTTTATTGATTATTGACATGTACTTTTTGCCTCAGCAAGAGTTCAAATAGATGTAAGTTCAGATTATATGTGCTGCTACCTCAAGTTGTTCATAAAGTTTTCCCTGTACTTGCATTTGCATTTGAAGAGCCTGCGCTATCTGCAAGCTTTTGATAAACACAATTCGATCAATGATATGCTCTAGGTCAATAATATCAGTTTCCTCCAAGTCATTAAAAAGATAAAGAAAGAACAGTTAAATTTGATCAGTTTCTGGCTATTACTCAGTCATCTGATTCTGGGTCCCAACACAGATTTCCCTTTTGCAATGGCTGGCACTGCTCTGGATTTCTCTGTTGTCTGCAACAAATAGAACATTAGAGAATAGGCAAACATTTGAGAGAATCATCAATCATGCTGTTATTACTTGTAAACTATAACTAGTGCAATAAATAACCTTCTTGTTTACTACTGTCAGAGCAGGTTTCTAGTTGCTGGCCTTTTCCAAGCCTGAATTTCTGTAACCAGAAACAGAAAAACAGATAAAGATTCAGCTCCTGATCTGATTTGCAGATCCATGAAAAAGAGCAAATAATGATACAAATACAATCATTGCGCAAAAAGGGGAAATGCCTGTAAGTGGCTCTTCAGGTGGTACAAAGTAAGCCCTGGAATGCCCATCGCTCTCAAAAGACTCTTGGGTGTTGCTTCTGCTCACATATTATTGAACTCTAAAGTTTAGTGTCAAAAGAAAAAAATAAAAGTAAACAAACAGAAGAGGTAGATAAGCTTGGATATATATATAGACACACGCACACACACTATACTCACTGTCTGCCCCGCCAAGCTGATTAATGGCGTCAAGAAATCGTTGGTGAAGCTCAGGAGTCCATTTCAGCCTAGGCTTTGCATCAGTGGAGATAACCAGATGCATGCTTTGATTTTGCAAGTTTTGCAGATCCATTTGCTTTTATTTTCTGATCCTTTTACGTATGAGTCAGTTAATGGAGGCTATTCTTCTCTTTATAGACTTGAGATGTTGGAATGTCCTATTCTCTCTCTCTCTCTCTTCCCCCCATATCAGGAAACATAAGTGGGGTTTTGTTGAGGGAATGTATGCCATTATCTAGTATGGCTATTCTTTCTTCTCCCTTATCCCATTTCATTATTATTAAAAACTCTTTTTTTGAAAATTTTCTCCCTCCCCTACTCTTTCTTCTTTGACTTGAAAGAAGTGGGATAGAATTAGAATCTCTCTGATGCAACAAAAACAAAGAAAGACAACACACTTCAATTTTGAGTCTAAAAAGAAGAGAAAAATTACAAAAAGGAAAAGTATATGGTTTGTTTTTATCTTGCTGTTTTCTCTTTGATTCCCTTCTGAAACTGGTAGGCCCACCATAATGAATAATCGATGCAACTTTCTTAATTCTATGAGAAGCTCTCAATGAAAGGAAAAACATTGTAACTTGATGGCCATGCTCCTGTGGAATTTTTATTCTTTCCTCTCTTTCACTTCGATTTTTTCTTTATCAGTAGGTTTTATTTGTGTGATGCGATTGGCAGATTCTTCTTGTTCCACGTAGAGATGAAGGAATCAAAGAATCTAGGATTGGATTTTCGGCCCAGAGCCTCCCCCCATGTTTTTCCATTATAAAGAAAGTAATAAAAAAAGCACGCTATTTAAAAAGAGAACCGATCGGCCATGTCTTACAAAAATACAAAAAAAACCTCTTATCAAAATAGCAATAATTATTATGCGTTCTTGTTTGTTCAACACGTTTAACACTTACTAACAAACACGTCATGATTTCTAAGACGATCCAAACATCAAAGAATCTCTCACCCTACAACCTCACCAAAGAATGATCATGTACCAAGTATATATATGCATGTCACGTTTGATTCAAAAGATGCTACTGTTTATTAGTAGATTTTTTATGACAACTGTAAATGTGCTATGATATAGATCTCTTTTATCTTCTTTCTGTGTGTGTAAAATGAAAGCAAGTGAAAGGGTTAATGCAGAACAAAGGTCTCTCTCATAAAGGAATTATTCCAAAGGGAATGTTTTTTGCTTTGATGGTGTGATGTGTTCTTCCAGCAGAAGAAGAGAAAAGAAAATTTCCACCACTAGAAAATAAAAAAAGAAAAGCAGAGAATAAAAAGGAAAAGGGTGGCTATTGCTAATAATGACCAACAACAACCTAATTCGGTGAGATCATACATGCACTTCCAGATTTCTTGGGTTTTGGTTCTCCAGAGTTTGAGTTTGATCATCACAAGAATCAAATTTGATCATTGGCCATCACTCACCCCCACAACCCCACCATGAATTTCCCAAGCTTATCAGAACTGAAGCATAAAAAATTTTCCCACTACTGATATCAGAACTGAAGAAAGATATGATAGGAATACACGACAACATGTGTGTTTGTGTGTATTTGATGGTTTGGACTAAGGTGGGTCCAGGAGTAACAGAAAGGGGAGATTGTTCCATAGAAAAGCATATGCTGATTATGTACTGAAGAATGGCATGCTTTGTTTCATGTGTGAAGAAAGGAATATTATTGTTGTTAGAGAGAGAAAGAGAGGTTATATGAATCAAAAGTCACTTAAGTAAAGTTGGGCTGTCATCAAGTATGATTCTTTTGATGGAGATCTCAATAATACAAAAGCAGGGAAAAGAAGCAGAGAGAGAGGGGAGAAGAAGGATGTGGCCTTAGGAATCACAAAAAGAACTTGTCGACATCCAACACCACAACTATGAAATTGATTGAGCGATTAAAGTAGGTGAAAATTACAATGCCACACATGGTTGCTTACACACAATGACGTTGGCATTATGTCACCAACTTCTAACAGAGTGCACATGAAGCAAATAGATATGTTAATAGAATTTGACTGATGAAAGGTGATCTAAAATTTGTTTAAAAATTTAGGTGTAATCTATCTTTAATGGATGTAACTATTTTTCAATTATTTATCTTTAACTATATGTAAAATAGAAATATAATGAAAGCATGATAACGTTCATTGGCTATGTGTTTTATTTACTCAAAGACTTGGTCACCTAGATCTTTAGAAACTTTTGGACAGTAAATTTTATAATGGAAGATTTTTTAGAGTTTTTTTATATTTAATCTCACCAGACGGTACAAGAGTGATTCATGCAAGTGCTAACCCACAATCAAAGTAATTGACTAGAAACAAATATCTCTGGTATTGTGGAATTGTTGTAGCGTAGTATGACTGGCAAGTGGCAAGTGGCAAGTACCATAATTTTAATTGGGTCATTTTTCTCTCTATTATTTCAGGATCTGAAAATGCTTTGACGTGTGTGTGTGGATTTTGTAATTTATCAAATATTTAACTATTTGTTCTATGAAATTTGAGAATCTTTTGGCCAATGAGGAAAAAAGTTTGTGATAGATGTAGATAAAACCAAAAAATCTATGGTTTTTATTTGGCATATATGTAGAACACTTGGAGTATTATTTCCTAGTAAGAAGACGCTTATAAATTAAGTGCTCAAACATTTGGAAAGGTAAGACGCTTTAGTATAAGAAATTTGGATTTTTTTTGTGCAAAAAAAGTTTAGGTAAATTCGACATCATTTTTCTACTAAAGCTAGAGTACAACCCTAGGGCTCAAAGAGTATTTATAGGGAACTTACGAGATCGCCTATTAAATGAGCTCTCATAATGGTAGAAGGAAATTGAACTCACATCCTTATTAGATACGAGTTCATTTTTTACTATCTGTGTCAACTCTCATTAGCAGAAATTTAGATTCTACTTGTCAACAATCAATCAATTCAAGCTATCTTATAACTTAAGGAATATGGAGAACATTTAATAATGGGTTCTGGCCCATTATCATACTACAAAGGATGTGGCAGCCTGGCCCAATCATGAGTTGATTCTAGCCCAACTTGGAAACAAATCAGTCCACTTTGCCTTTTTAATTAATACTGCTCTTATGACCCGCCATCAGGAATACTATTTTATTATGGTTACAGTCATAGTATTTAGGAAGATATCATAACTCTTGAATGCCTAGATTTACGTCTAAGGGTAATAAACGGTTCACCCTGCCCAATATTGGTATCGTTTAGGAGAAAAAAATACTTCACACTACCCTTAGATTTATGTAAATCTAACCTCTTTATAAAAATTTTTGTATAAAAAAAATAATAATATTCTTCCCATACTTAATATATAATCTATACTTAATATATAACTTAATTGTGAAATTAATTTTAATTATAAATATAAGATATTTTATATATTTATCAATTTTTTTAAATTATCCCTATTGATAATCTTTCAACGATAATCAAGTAAGAGAGAAACATAAAGAGTTAAGAAAGATAATTAGAGTATTTTAGAAAAATATAACATTCTAACTAACTTAACAAATATCTTAAATTTAATAAAATTATTTTAATAGGTCATATATTAATGATTGGAGGAATATACAATAATATATAGTATATTTTTTATATCTTAAAAAAATTAGTCTCTAATTATTAGTTGGGAATACCGCCTACGCTCTACAAAAAATTATATTCTCTTTAATTTTAAATATAGATTAATTGAAGAATTTGCTTCTATTATAAATATAATAGTCTGATCTCTTTTATCTTCTGCAATTATTTTTTTTTCAAATTATTCTAGGAGCAGTTTTTATTATAAATGATTGAAAGGATTTTTTTAAAAAAACTAACATATATTTTTTTTATAAATAACTAATTTATCTAATTTTATCAATTTATGTGAATTAGTTAACTAGTTCTTACTTTTAAAATTAAAAGAAGTAAAATCTATGGACACCAATTCAAGATAACATGAATGGTAGAGACTCTTATTCTCCAAGTAAGTGGTCAAAGACTTATAGAGATTGGGATTCTAATAAATTTCTAATATTTAGACTCAAAATAATGCATTATTCTCCATCATTAATGAATTATTAACAATAATTTAAAACCAATGGCAATATCACTCTACTTTTCCCAACACACCACAACAAACAATGCTTTTACCCATACATCAAAATATATATTTCCATGTTTACCAGAACTATATGAATATTTTATATTATTAAATGAAGAAGAGGCCTTCACTTTCTATTATATTGACAAACTTTTTTATATATAATAAAAAAAAACTTCATTCTTTTACTCAAAATATTGCAACATGGTGGATGGGATTGAAAGGCAGTGAGCAACACCTCACACGCACTTACTAATATCTACCAAATATTACTGGCTGGTTTATTTACAATTAAAATTATAAACATGTCATTAAATTTAATGAAGATTTTTTTTCATGCTATATGAGAAAGTATAGAGAGTCTAGCTAGCTAATAAAATATGTGAAGAAAAATTAGGAAAGTAAAACAAGGCTGCACGAAATGTGAGAAAAGTCCTCTTTTTTATATTTTTTATGAATATTATAACTCTTTGTATATTTAAATTTGATATGCCCTTTTTCAAGCAGTCCTTATTTTAAATGCTTTATTCCTCTGACAGTTTAAGTCTTTGATAGAGATCATCTCCTACTTAATTCATTTGTGGCCGCATGCTTGTGATATATATATATATATATATATATATGATGAATAAATAGATTAATTGCTGCTGGAAGATAAAAATATCTCTAGTTTCTTATCATTTTGAAACACTCCACTAGTGAAGTTCATCACTTCATAATGGGAAGGCATTATAAAAGAGATAAGGAGAGAAAATTATTATAATTAAATAATCAATGCCAAACTGATGAAGGGCTTCATTTTAATTCGCCATTCCAAACTTATTCTAATCGCTATTTGCAAAAAGCTATGACTTTTCCTACTTGATACATTATATTGTAATAAGAAACATATATATAATACGTGGACTCAGTTCATGAACACGCGCGTTTCCTAATTAATTAATTAATTAATTATGATCCTAAAGAAAAAGTCAAAAGAGGAAGAGAAACACGTCTTATTAATGATAAAGTTCCTACTTGGGATTAACCATACCATATATCTTAAAAGCTTTATGATTGCTTCTTTAGAAAAGTTGGCCAACGTGCTTGCCTCTTGAGTAGTGGGATTCCTTTTGAAGTGGCCAATCAAATTGTAGATTTTAGTTATACGTGTAGTTCATCGTCAGTTCTTGTCTCTTTTGTTTTTAGAGATTAATTATATTATTAGTGGATAATTCGCTTTAATGAAGCCATTATTATTAATTCACAAGTTTCAAGTCAATTATACAATTAGTTTTAGCTTTTTACGTATCAAAGTTCTCAAGAGTCAAACCAAAGTTATTACTGAGTTATGGTATAATTTTATCATAAAAATTATTACAGACGAATAATATTGTTTTAATATTTTTTTCTATTTAATATCACTCATGAGTATTAAAAATAGAACAACATCACTACTAAACCATTAAAAATTAATGATTATTGTCAACTTTAATTTTTTTTTCTATAGACAATATTTATTTTTTAATAGTTAGAGTGATTTTAATTTATTTTTTAAACATTTTTAAAGTGATATTGAATTTAATTTTTTTTAAGATAATCTTGATATTATGTAACTACCTTAATCCTATCACTAATCATAATCGTATGCTATCTATGGGATTATGTTTCTTTCTGCAAGAATAAGCGCATATATAAAAACTGATGATGGGGCAATTTAAATCTAGGATCTCTCGTAACAGTTTAGATAAAGATGAAAATGAAAACAGCATATCTAATCTTGATGGACAAGTTTGGCTTTCCACCAATGAAAAATCCGAAACAGGAACAAGGTGAGAGACATGAGAATCGAGGAGAGGTACAAGTTCTTGAGCATGCGAGAGGCAAAGTGGCAAACACAGAACCTCATACCCACCAATCTTAAATCCCAGGATTCCTGTTCCTCTTGCCTGATATCTATATATTTTCAAACCTATGTACTCTCTCAAGCCCCACCAACCACTATATATATATATATATATATAGATGCACATGTACTGAATTAATACATGAGAAAATTGTGTTAGTCTATACATCAACCTATAGTATTAGACGAAATCATACGTAACTCTCCTGAATCTTATGTTATATATAGATATATAGAACCTTCTTAAGTTTTGATATTTTTTTTGATAAATCCTCCTAAACCCTTATATTTATTCATATAACTCTCTTACTGTTAGTTTTTTTTTTTGTTATTACTTATTTACATTACATATATTAAAGCTTAGGGAGCATATAACTAAAAACTTGAATAGGTTGTATATACACATAAAAATATAATTTAATTGAGGGGTATATAATTGATTAGTTTGGGTTTATTCATATAGAGATACTAATTTAGGTAGATTTATTATTAAGTTTTAAAAATTAATTTACATGATTTAATGTTTATGAAAATTGTATGTAATTTTAGCCATTTTTATGATGATGTGGTGGGTCAGGAGTTGTGTGATTTTTGCGGGTGGGTTGAAAATAATTGACGAGGGTGACAATGAGCATTTAAAGTACATCTCACAAGTTGGAGACTAGATTTATTAAGAAAATACATTCCTTAATATTTTAATTCACTATGATTTATTTCAGTTAAAAATTAAAAATAAATCAATTTATTCTAAACTTTTTAAAAGGATTATTTTCACTTTTCAACTATTTCACGAGTAGTACAGAACATTTTAAACTATTTTCTTTTTTAATAAAATACATATTTAATATTTATTATATTATTCTAATAACAAATAAAAAAATGTTTCTGTCAACATATATACGTGCATAACTCATTTTCTTTGTAGTCAAAAACTCCATTTCTTTTTTTTTCTTTTTTTCTTTTTTTTGTTTATTTAATTGATAGAGTTGATTATAACAGGTAAGGTTATAAATTTAAATTTTACCGCCAATGTAATAATTTTTATTAGTGGATGATCTATAAGTATATTATCTCTAAGCCTTTTTTTATATTGGTGGTATTTTTTCACCCAAAAAAAATCATGTTTTATTATTTTTTAAGAATATTAACGTGAATTTGACGTAATCCATTAGAATGTGTGTTGGCAAGAATGAATATAAAGATAAAGAAACACCCAACAAAATTTAATATAATTAATAAATAGTTAAGTTCAAATCAAATAGTATGTATAGAAAAAATTTTATTGAGAAACAGAAAACCCATGTTGATAATTTTATATTTTAAAATAATTAGTTTATAAACTATTTAAGACATGCTCTTGTGTTTCTAAAAAAATGATAAAGAAACATAACAAAAGGGGTAAAAGTAAACAAGGTATGAATGTGGGCATCAATAAATAGATGTGTCTGTCAGCATAAAAGGTCTGTTTACACACACACACACACACACACACATATATATATATATATGTTTGCCAATTTTAAGTAAATCTTTTAAAAAATACATGTAACTAATTATTTTGGTCTAAAAAGGATATTATGTTAAAATATATCTAACTCGTACTTTATATCATGTTGCTTTAAATAAACTGACATACTAGGATAATATGATATATATATATATATATATCACAATTAAAAAAACAACAATATTTAACTTGAAGTTAATTTTTCTCACAACAATATTTCCTGTTCTATACAATTCAACACACTCATACAAACATACAAGTCAATACCAGATTCAAACCTATGACATCACCTAAGTATAAGTATAATGGGTGACATTATCATTAGACAATAATAAAAATGGATCAAATCTTATATTTATAAAAAATTAAAATTTTTATTGATACTAAGAAATAATAAATATTGATATTAAAAATGTCAACAGAAATTTAAAAATGAAAAGTATAGATAAGTTTCGTATTTTTCAAAAGGAAATCAAAAGGACAGAACAATAGGATGAAGATGGAGTTGTGCGTACGTGTCCCTGATAGTTATTTTATTTTATTTTAAGAAAAAATAAGTTGTCGTTTTCTGAGGGTACCCAAAAATAAGGGTATGTTTAGATTAGTCTTTGAATAAGAGATTTTAAAAAGAATATATTTTTAAAAAAATAAATTTTAAAAATAAAAATATTTAGATGATTAGTAATAAAATTATATTTTATATTGATAAATTATTAAAAAATATATAATTTGATTAAAGTATGAGAGAGGAGAGAGGGTAGAGAATAAATAGATGAGAGAATAGATGAGAGAGTGTAGAGAAAAAATATGAAAGATGATAGAGAAGAAATAAGAAAAATGAGAGAGTGTAGAGAAAAAAGAAGAAAGATGAGATATGGTGAAGAAGATAGAGGAGATAAGAAAAATAATATAGGAGAGAGTATAAAAAAAATAGGGATAAAATAATCATTGGATAGTTCATAAACTTTTTTTACTGTTCTAAAAATTATTTTTAGTAGCTTATTTAAAACTATAATTTTAATTAAAATTAAATTTAAATAAAAATAATTATTTATTTTAAATTTTTTTAAATCAAAATTTATTCAAAATTAATTTTAAAAAGCTAGAAACAGGGGCACTAAAATTAGGATAAGAAATGAGGTTTGATTAAAATAATAAGGTAGGGCCAAAATTTTGTTAAAAAAATCATAGGCGACCTAATTGGATAAGAGAGAAAAAGATATGGTCCTTCCCCGTAGTTTAAAAACTAATATCCCCTCACCTAGGGATGTCGACACGTGTCGCCCTATCGAGGCTGTCACTTGCTGCTTCTTCAAAAGACAACCCCTACTCCAAGATTCTTCCCACCTCCAAAACTACCCCTCTAACTTCTCATAACTACAAAGATGCTCACCCTGGGTTGACACTTGTCACCTAATCAATGGCTGGTTTTCAACGGCGTCGATGGCCTGGCTTCGCTTTGATGACCTTTTTCACTTCGCTTTTTAGCATGTGGACCCCATGTTGATGTGGCAGGAGGCACGTGCATATGCTTGCTGAGCTGTGCAATCTGTATTGTGTGGGTCCTACCCATCTAAAGCTAATACTTTTGATCACAATTTAATCTTTCCTAAGTCCAGTTAAATAAGAGTTTAAAAAAATATTTATAAAAAAAATTAAATAACTTTAAAAAAAATTAAAGAAAAATTCATAGAAAAAAATAATTTTAAATAAATTAATATTTAAATAGTTATTATTATAAAAAAATTATAATTAAAAAATTATTAAAAATATTATAATTTTATTAAAAATATAAGAAATGAGAGAGAATAAAAAAGAGAGAAGAGATATTATATACGAAAAACTAAGAGTAAAATAATAATTAAATAACTTATAAATTTTTTATTATTCTAAAAGTTAATCTCAATAACTTATCTAAAATTTTAATTTTAATCTATAATTTTATCTAAAAATTCTTTTAAATAAATATAATTATTTATTTTAAAATTTTTACAAATTAAAATATAAACTAAAAATTCTTTTGAAATTAGCACTTCAAACAGGCATTAACCCACAATTATCTTGAAAGAAATTTTGTTGCGAGCTTGTTTATAATTTATATATATATATAAAGTGCTCAACACTCTTATAGACATGCTCTATAATAAGATAGTGGGAATGAAAGGTATTTTTTTTTGAAAAAAGAAAAAGGTATTTGATTTATTGGATTAAGAAAGTCCAAAATTTCCATAATATTCAACCTGTCAGACATAACATATAATGTTGTTTAGCGTACAACGACATTGAATTGAACTAATTAAGTCAATAAATTCGGCGTACTTTGTCGTGTTTTCCCCTTGCAGTCCTATGTACTCCTTCTTGTCCCTTGCGATATTTTTAATTCAAATTATAAAATGGTATAATCAAAATATTAAATAATTAATTATAATATTTAAATGTTTTTAAACAAATCCAACTTATTCTCTTAACTTGAATGATAACGCATTAACCCTAACCTTAACACAAAGAATAGAATGATAGTCATTTCTGCATTTAATTATATCTATGGTTTGTGTTAACTTGTGCATACCCTGATCTATACATATTTGTATGAAAATAGAATTGTAATTGTGACTATATTAAAAAAATAGAAATTAATTAAAACGATTATTAGGTCATTCATATGGGTTGCCAAAATTCTTATGGATACTTTATTGGGATGGAAGCCACAATTTAAGCTGTCGGTTTTTTTTTTGGTTTGGTCACCAAACATGCTCTAAAGAAGTGAACAGCATTTCATTCATTACTTATATGAAAATTACAAGACTAAGCAATTCTCATATAAAAGGTGTAGCCCCCCTTAAACGCACCATAAAAATATCAATCAAAAGCATGCATGGGATATTCCTATTAGCTCATGAATGGTAAAACATACATATATATAAATATAAATAATATTTTATTTATAATGAAATTGATAAAATAAAGCATTTTAATAATAATTTCTTTAAAATACTATTTTAATTATTTGTACTGGAAATAACTCTATTGATAAAAAAATATTCTCAATATATGCAATAAATAAGAGAAATTTATGAGAACAATTATAAATTTATAAAAAATAGATTAATATATTATATTTAAAATTAAAATAAATATTCTTATTAGCTACTACTTCCTTCTATTAATTATAAATTTATATTATATATTCTTTAATATATACAGATTAATTAATTAGTTTTTAAATTAATTATACTTAACTTATTTATTTTCTTATTCTATAAAAAAATAAATAATTTTATATTAAAAAATAGAGGAATATTATACAGTTAAATGAGATAATTGCTCCCCATAGTCCTATATATAAATCACATGTCTTTTTGTTTAAAATTTTAATAACTTCCTTCTATTTTTACCCATATTAAATATATATTTCACTTTAATTATCTTAATTTTTTCCTTTCTCACCTACTCTCTATAAATAAAAATATATTTTAAAAAAATACATGTAGGGAGGGAGTATATAAAATAATGAAATGTAAGGTGAAAATAGTTACACGCAAATTGAAGGCCAAAAAAGGGAGGTAAGAAACCAGACAGATGTAATAAAGAGAAATGACAAATGTGGAGAGAGAGAGAGAGAGAGGAAAAAGGGCAAAGAAAGAGGAATTAAGACAAGTGGAGAGATATAAGAGGAAGAAGAGCACTATGTATCTATCTTTATAACCAACATGAAGGAAGGGAATCCAACATCACCCCCAAAGATCTCATACGCCACAAGAACTTGTGGCTCTCCTTCCTCCCCCTTTTGCTGACGTGTCTCCCGTCTCCCACCCCATTTTCACACTCTTATTTCCCTCGCTTTATCCACTTCTCTTTCCCTCCAAACGACCATTTCTCCCTCCACAACGCACCCAAACACCATTCCTCTTCTTCCTCCCTCCTGCTATAAATACTCTCCCTAAGTTCGTTTTCCCTAATTTTTCCCCTTATTTTTTTTCCTCAGAGAGACGGTGGTCAAAGATATTCCTCAACCAGGAAGAGTAGTAGCAGCAATTTAACACACAAATGTCGGAGCTTAGAGACCCGGCGATTAAGCTTTTTGGGCGGACGATTTCTCTCCCACTCAACCGCCCTCCCTCCGCCTCCTCCTTCAATGATTCCTCCGATGATCATACTCCTCCTTCCTCTTCGTCTTCTCCACGCGAAGTCAGCTCTTCAATACCCCACCACCCTCTCCCCCCTCAGGTATATATATATATATATATATATATATATTCATATCCTTTCTTCTTTCCCATTTCTTCATGGGTTCCTCCAAATTTATTTTCTTTTTATTCAATTCTATCTCCAAATGATATGTCACGTTGCTTCCGATGGTTGTGGATGGTTCATGAGTTATCAAGTTTTTTCCCTTCGTGTTTGTTTCTTCCTTCGTCCATTTCTGAGTTTCGAGTTTCATCATTCAGTCGTGTTCTGGGTTGTGTTCGCTTTGGTTTTCTCAATTCAATTCTATAAACCGAGTTGTTTTCAATCTTTTATCTGTACCTCAAAGTGTGTTTTCATGTTTTAATCATGGTTCTTCCTTACAGAAGTCATGTTCTGATTTATCTGTGGTGAATTTGATTCTTAACTTATCTGTGTACACCTTCAAATAGAAAACATGTTTCTTTCTTTCTTTTCTTTGTCGATTTGATGTTGGATTTCTTGCAACGTCTCAGATATGACCATTTCAATGGTTTGGAGTTTCATTGTTGGGTTTCTTGTTTTGTTAAACTCTTATCATGTTGCCTTTCACGCCATGGACTTCAATTGGAGCTAATTTCATTTGCGCGTCACATTTTCTCTATATTCTATTATTTATTCCATTCTGGAATAACAATAACACTTTTGCAAATGATCTGTAACGTTGTGTCCTTTCACAAAAAAAAAAATATTCTACAATATTTATGATCGTATTTTATTGACGAACTATTTTACACTCGTATTCTTTTCTCTGTGTATATTACTTTATATGTCGGGGTTGGAATTTTGTATTCCGTTTAAAGGTTTGTATATATATATATATGTATGTATGTATATATATGACTTATCTTCTAGAACTCTCATCAGTTTCTATACTCACTATATGATTAAGTTTTTAGATTCTTGTTCAATGACCAGATTCTACAGCTTTCTTTAAGATTTATATGTTTCTGTACTCATAGATTGGTAATTCTGTAATCCTCTTATTTCTAAGAAAAGGAGGTGAGTTTTTGTTTTAATTCCGTCATGGTCTGTCATATAATAATCGTTAGTCACTAACAAAGGACAAACTTCAGCTTGATTATTTAGAAAAAATGCAACTCCAATGATACCCTGCCCCTTTATAAGATTTTAACAAGCCTTTATGTTGGCTTTAATTAAGTTCCTCGATATTGCATCTGTTGAGTCAGAGACACTAAGTAAAATGAAGATACTTAGTGATTTTATTGAATAGCCGAATCATTTATAAACGGGTATTCCATAATTGGAAAGAAATTGATTTATAGAAAAGTGTTTTAAGTGATTTAGAGAAAATTAGGTATCTAATTTTTTATTCTTTTAATATGTCATGTATGATGTTTTGGCAATTCGTCAACAGCAGAATTGTCTGTTAAGGAAAAAAACACCAGGAAAAATCTTGTGCTTCTGCTTCATTTTTTGTTCTGGTATTGAAGCTTTAAATTCCCTGCCTTTCATTTCATGCTTTAAGTCAGATTTAAAATTCATGATTTTTTGCATATTATTTTAGGAATTGTCAAGGAATGAACTCACCTCAGTACACGATAATGATGCCTCCTATCAAAGCACAGAGGATTTAAAATCTCCCTCGGCATCTTCAGGCATTTTTGAGAATCCTAAGACTCCCTCAGCAGAAAGAGAGACTTCTTTACTCAAATCTGCTAAACATGGAGAACAAAGTGAGACGAGCAATTTAGAAGAAAAAACTCCGAAAAAACCAGACAAGATACTTCCCTGTCCGAGATGCAATAGCACGGATACCAAATTCTGTTATTTTAACAATTACAATGTCAATCAGCCCCGTCATTTCTGTAAGAACTGCCAGAGATACTGGACAGCTGGAGGAACCATGAGAAATGTGCCTGTAGGCGCAGGTCGCCGCAAGAACAAAAACCCTTCGGCTTCTCAGTACCGTCAAATAATGGTTCCAAAGACCCTTCAGATTGCCAAAGAAAACTCTACCAATGGATTGCGCAATGCTTTTTTAGGAAATAGAGCAGCTGTCTTGACCTTTGGCTCAGATTCTCCTCTTTGTGATTCCATGGCGTCTGTGTTAAACCTTGCAGAGAAAACACAGAATGGTGCTCTAAATGAGTTTCATTTACCCGACCAAAATAATTTTGTCTCTTATGGTAGAGAAGATAATGGGAATGATCACTCCGTTGGAGCATCTGGTACAGCTCCAACTTCTTCAGAGAGGAAAAACAACACTGCTTCACAAGAACCTGTGAATAACATTAGTCATGGTTTCCCTCCTCAATTGCCATGCTTCCAAGGTTCCTCATGGCCTTATCAATGGAACTCAGTGCAGTGGAGTTCTCCGGTCCCTCCTCCCGGATTCTGTCCTCAAGGCTATCCAGCATCAATCTATCCCAATCCTATGTATTGGGGTTGTGCTTTACCAGCTTCGTGGAGCATACCATCCATATCTGCACAATCATCTTCTGTGAGCCAATCAGCCCCTAGCTCTGGCCCTAGTTCACCTTCTCTTGGAAAACACTCGAGGGAAGGGAACATTATCAACCAAGTCAACTTGCCAAAAGAAAATCCTAAAATGGAGAGTGGCAATTCAGAAAGCCGTGTCTTGATTCCAAAGACTCTACGAGTTGATGATCCCAATGAAGCCGCGAAGAGTTCTATATGGTCAGCATTAGGGATGAAGAATGAGAAGCCCACTTCTCTGAATGGAGGAGGCCTTTTCAAGGCATTTCCTGCAAAGAGGGATGACAAGAACCATGTGGTTGAACCATCACTGGTGTTGCAAGCCAACCCGGCAGCTTTATTGCGATCTCTTACTTTCCATGAGCAGATTTAACGGCAAAGCTACATCAAATTCCCAATGAAAGGGAATATTATTCCAGTGCAAGTTCATGCTGCTAACAAGTTCTTGCTTTTTCCCCCAGGAAGTTTTTATTGACCTACCTCTTTACTGCATTCTTGGGAATAGAACCATAGTTTAACTTCTATAGCCGCAATGTTGATGAGCCTGTCATAGTGACAGGTATAGTTTTGCTGCAGATTTAGATGATCTGTTAGTAAATGTCATGATGTACATACACACGTGAGACGAGGACAAGAATTAGGGAACAAGAGAGAGGAAAAGAAGAGATTCTTCAACTGAAATCTGTCTTAAAAATAAACTTGTAATGGTTTTTCCAAAGCCCTGTTGTTTCCCTTTGGAGTTTTTTCTCCATTTATATAATAATGTTAGTCCCAGAGCATTTGTGATATTTGTTTAATTTGTCCACTGCAAAATAACTGTTCCCTTTTAGAAAATAAAAGTAGAAGTGCCCCAGGAAGGACTAGACTTTATACAACTTGTTCGCCTAATAACTGGCGATACTCACCTTCTTTTTTCTCAGACAGAAATCCAAAGAAAACTTAGTAACTTTCCATTTAAACACAGCAATGTAAGAATCTCCCATTCCTAAGTACGTCTTCAAATCCTGATAAAGCATAGAATCGAAGTATGTAAACTTCCATATATTTATACACAGACTAACAGAAAGCTAAGTCTGTCTTCCTTTAACGAGTTCAGTTTTCCTCCGCAAGAGATTTTCATCTTTGCTTTATTTAATATTTCCAGGTCTAAATCATGTTCACAAACCCTTTATGGTGAATTCTTCAGGAGCATTTATAATGTAAAAGACAGGGTTAATTTAGTGTTAGAGACAGTTATTAAACCAGGAGTGCAAAGGGGCGGATGTA
Source organism: Leucaena leucocephala (assembly GCA_037074615.1). Classification (NCBI taxonomy): domain Eukaryota; kingdom Viridiplantae; phylum Streptophyta; class Magnoliopsida; order Fabales; family Fabaceae; genus Leucaena; species Leucaena leucocephala. Next base: position 17,924,832 of record CM073567.1, on the reverse strand, counting down.
GCCAAGTGGATCAAGGCAGTGGATTGTGAATCCACCATGCGCGGGTTCAATTCCCGTCGTTCGCCCGTGGAGGTTTGACGATGGTTCAGTCAAAAAAAGGGTTTCAGTTGCTTGGTCCTTCTCTTAAGAACTCAACTGGGAAGGCTTCTGCCCACTTAGAATAGAAAGAATAGGAAGACAAACTAAAAAGAAAGATAGACAGAAAAAGAGAGAAACCTTACACCGAAACTTAGAAAGGAAAAGGAGGAATTTTCTTCTTTATTACAAGGTCTCCACTTGAGTGGATAAACTCGAATAAAGATCACAAAACAACAGACATATGCCGGAGATAATCCAAAAACTGAAGATATAAAATAATGTTATAAACTTTTATTTTTATTCTTTCCCTTTATTTCTAAGCCAGCACTTGCTACTTGACATTATTGATCCTAAACGAGGAGATATTTTTCTGTGCTAGCTAGCTCAATTACTACATTATTCATGAACTTGACTCATAAGTAAATGAGATTTAGTGATGAAAATCACCATTAACAGAGACATATGGATAAGGTTATGAAAACTGTGAAGTGAGGGTAAAAGAGAAGGAAAAGCCTGGGTACAGTAGGTATGTCAGAGGTCATATGATGGGTGAGGGAGGGAAGGACCAAGGAGATATTTTATGGTTGGTATGAGAACAAGGTGGCCACAATTTTTTATATGCAAAATTGCAAATGTTGTCTGAGGGGCCCCACTTTAGTGTGAAAGCCATTACTCATTAGTGGCCTTTCTGTCCCACCCTCTTTTGCCTCTTTTCCCTTTCACTTCTAATAATGCCCAACAAAATTCCTTGCTTATTCTGAGTCCATGTTTAAGGATGTTTAACCATATATATACTTAATTTTTAAAAATTAATAAAGTAATTCTTGGATTCGCCGGAATTTACTACTTTTCTAAGAAAATATATTTGAAAGTTTGGGTTGACAGTGCATGAACTCCCACAAAAATCTCTTTGAGCTGTGTTATTGGACTTTAGTAACACATAGTTAGGTCTGACTTCATTACGTGACCAAAAATTCTATTAAAGCAATAAAATTGCAGATACTATTTTTTTCATCACACACCCACCCACCCCTTTTGTCAAGCAATAATATTTAATGTGAGATTTCTTTTCATATTAATTCATATTATTTAAAAAATAAAAAGGGGATTGTCCCATATAGTAACTTGTTATATTAACCCTAAAAGACCTCTCTAAGTTGTGATAACTTATTTAATAGACAATATCATAATTCTCTTATAAATACTCTATAAACTGTAAGGTTTACCCTGATTTTAGTGAAAAGACATGTGTCAAATCTACTTAAATTTTTTTATATAAAAAAACTTGTTATATTGACATATGAAAGGAAAATAATTAAAGCAATTTTAATCCACTACCAAAAGAACAACATCGCTCATCATTTTGAAAATGTTCAAATGAATAATACTATTCAATTCAAATATATATACATATATAATATATAGAAGTGGAAGAAATTTCTTGGGGCATGGTCATGAAGCGTAAGATGTGATGTAAGAATATTGAAGAAATTGGAGGTAGCAGGGTCAGGTTGCTTCAATAATGGGGAATAATAAGTGGAGGAAAAGTCTTGAGAATAAAAAGTGGCACTTTAATTCCCACCTGAAAGAGAAAAGACAACCAAAAAGTCAAATGCCCCTTTGCTTAATTGGAGCCCTTTCATATTATCTCATAGTGCAGCAACCAATAGAATCGTATATGTGTGTCTATGACATATCTTTAGAACTTTCATCAGTTCCTATATTCATTATAATTTCTCTTGAATTTCTTCTCATTTAGATATTATTTATTAAAATCGCTCTTGAATATGATATTATTATTGCAAAGGTTTGACTTTTATGAGCTTTTGGGGGGCACATGATTTTAAACAAATTACAACACATAAAACAAAACAAAATCTCGCCTTATAATAGCTTCAAACCTTATTTAAGAAGTACCAACTGATTTATGCTTAACTATTACAACTTACTTATATAATTGAGAAAGAATTATTATTCAATCTCATATAAATAATTTAATTATTAAAAAAATTATAATAAATAAATAACATGTAATAAAAAGATTTAATACAATAAATGACAACAAATTATAATATATTTATTTATCATAAAATATTTTAGTAATTAAATTATTTATATAAAATTATATAATAATTCTTTTTATAAAAAAAATTAAGTGAGTTCATCATTTTCCCATTAAAGTTAGAATATAATTTCTGAGAAAACGTTTATAAAAAATTTACAAAAAAAAAATCCTCATGACAATATTAAAAATTAAACTCGTATTCTTATAAAATATAAGTATTATTAAAAACAAGCACATTCATTATAATTCATTAGCTACAAAATAATTCTCCCTACATAATTTTCTTTTGCTTTTTCATTCAAAAGACTTGCAACAAGTTAGGTTAGAGGAACATGGACAATACAAAGTCCTTTTCTGGGCTTATGAGCCCTTTAAAAGGTCATTTGGGCTCTTTTGCAGCCCAAATAAGGCATTGCTATATTGTATAAAATTAATTTCTATAAAAAACATTGAAGCGTATTATTTGATTTAATGTTTCAAAATTGACCGCAACCTAACAAGTTTCTATTTTTTATCTCACTTGACCACCTTGTCAAAATTTATAGTAAGAACCCATAAAGAAGTTTTCCCCCTAACACCAGTTGAGTTATAAGACAGCAACACGTACAAAAATTTAACAGTCGTAATCATATTTTATTGACAGGAACTATTACTCAGATCGTCTGAATCCTTTTTCACTAAGAACGAGCTTCTCCTCTCAATCATAAACGGCAAGAGGTACATTACATTCGTTTGTTTTATCTAAAGATGATTTCTTTTTTAAACGATTAAACAAAGCCGTCGATTTTTCTGATAATAAAATGCTATCAAGAAAATGGAAGCTGCATCAGTAAAGAAAGAAGTGGGACTGAGCTAACCAGCAGAGTTTTAAAAAAAAAAAAAAACATTAAACAAAACCAAAGAAGCAGCCATGTGGGGGGCATGAATGAATTCTCTGAAAGATTCTGCTGATGATAGAGAGAGAAAGAGAGGGATGGTGAACAGTTCCCGTATTATTATGAATGCACATTTCAAGTTACAGTTTGCTAAATTTGTGCCTCTATTTATTGCATTTTGCAGGCCCATCCCAAAACGATGTGATCTTCACAGTTTCATTTCATCTTCCACTCTTTTTGACGAACCATTATTATATATATATTGTTTCTCTCTCTTGACATGACAAGCCAAACAAACCCTTGTTTAAAATTAAAACCCTTCAAACATAAAAAGACGACAATGGCCATCCCTTTTTGGTCACCCTAACTTGTTCTTAATCTGCTTACCTTCCTCTCCTATATCAAGAACCCAAAAGTATGTGTATTCTCTCTGGGTAAGAATGAATGTCTCGGATAAAATCATTAATAAATCGGAAATGAAAAAGAGAAAAGTTAATAAAGTGCAAAAAGAAAATTAAATTTATTTTTCTTGGGGTCCCCCATGCGAGAAGGGAAATCACAACAGAATGGAGGATGTTAACCAGAAGTGACGCAAGCTACAGAGTCACCAGACTGGGCTAAACTATCCTTTCTGCTTACCTCTAATGGCTTCTCCGAATTGTAGGGGCCACCTCTATATTCAGGAGCCTTCGCTAAAGTTCCCAGCTTTTCTTTTGTTTTTTTTTTGTTTGGGCTGGATGGCTGGTTGGTTTTGGTTTCTCCTCCTCCTTCTGTAACTTGACTCTGATATCAGGTTATGTGGCTCCTACCCCGAGAAAGTCGATAAATGGAGGAGAAGGGCGATTCAGTACAACTTTATCTCTGTTCTCTGATGATGATGGTTCGCCGGAGCAAACATTTGGAGGCATGGAATTTGATGATGAGAAGCTGTGAAAACTGGGATTCATTATGTTTGAGTTTGACTGTGTTGGTTGCTGCTGCTGCTGCATTATTGGCATCATATATGGGTTGAAATTATCTTCTTGAGGATAGAAGAAGCCATTGAGAGAATGAAGTTCATAATCACTTGGCCTGTTTTCCCTGTATATACTCTGCCCAAAACCCCCTCCCACCATTTCATTGCCTCTAACACCTGCAAAACTCAACCCAGAAAGCTAATATATCTGCTCACATCACAAAGCTAGAGAGCTTGAAAAAGTTGAGATCTTCAAGAGAAATCTAGGCGTCATATCGGTAAGCAAAGGTGAGGGATGTTATATATATATATATATATGGTTGATCTGAATATATGATGATCCTAACAAGCGGTATCAGAGGTAAATGAAAGGTGAAAAGACAAACCTGGGATGACATCAAAAGATGGACGATGATGATGAGAATAAAAGGCGTTGTGAGTGTGAGGGGCCTGTTTGCAGGTGCTGTAGAATGCTTCTAATCCAGCAGTCATGTGGGGTGAAGAAGAAGAAGCATGGTAGCCATAGTCAACCCCACCATTAGCTCCATGGAAGTGAGCATATGGAAAACTAGCCATAACGTTATTGTTATTATGAACAAGAAAATAAGGCGGAGGTGGTAGCGGTTCTGTAGTCCCTGAGCTTCCTCTACTTGAATTCTGGTCCTCCATTGATGATCTTGTGTAACTTGCAGATTGGCTTAATCTTCTCCTTCTGTAAGCACTTGATTGTTCTCTATACTTCCTTGCCATTATAACATGCCAGTGATTCTTCACTGCGTTATCTGTTCTTCCTGGGAATAGCCTCGCAATCATGGCCCATTTGTTCCCATATATCCTATGTGCCTGCATTAATCTATCTTCTTCCTCCTCACTGAATGCTCTCCTGTTTATCCTCGGATCCAACTGGTTGAACCACCTCAGCCTACAGCTCTTACCTTCAACAACAATTCATATGCAAAATCAAACACTAAAATCTCACAAAGAAACTAAAACTTGATGACATCAGAAGAGTATAATTATGTTTAGTTTTTCACGAACCTGATCTTCCTTCCAATTTTTCTGCTATAAGGTTCCAGTTCTGAGGGCCATAAAGGGCAACGAGCTCCTTGAGCTTGGCATCTTCTGCAGGTCTCCAATGGCCTCGTGCACAAAGCTTGGACTGGCCAGAATCAGCTTCTTTTCCCGTACTGACACCAGAATTCTCATTAGGGTTTTCTTGGGTATGATCTATGAGATTCTCGTGATCAGTACTAGATTCAGAAGCTTTACACTCCAAAGCATCATTATCAATATGATCGGTGATGGCATTGTTGTTGTTGAGAAGGTGATGATCCCTAATAAAGGGAATAGTAACCCAGCTGGTTCCCCCAATATTGGTATTTCCCACTTCAGAAGAAGAGAGAGAGAGAGAGCCCATGTCTGCATAAACCATCCCCATGGAAGAAGACGAGAGATCAGAACAGGTAAGAGCATTGGAGTGTTCTTGTGAAGAATATATGAGGCAGTTTCGCCAAGTGGCCTTCATTTTTCTTCCTTAATTTCTCAGAAATCTTGGTGATGGAAGAAGGGTTATAATGAAATCATATATTGGAATAGAAGCAAGAACAAGGTAGAATATTTATGCATGTAGCATTTATAAGAAGAAGAAAAGTTTTGAGACTTTAGAGAGACAATGCTAAAGTGAAGGAAGAAGGAAGAAGAAGAAGTGAGGGAAGTGAAGACTTGAAACAGCAAAAACAGGTTAAAGTTGTTTACAGCCTTCGAACAGAAACCTACACGGATTCTCCCACAGTCGCGCGCGCACCCGCTCACTCGTCCACTGGTTCCTGACTTTTTATGGGGAAGGGAGGGAGTAGTGGGAGAGAGAGGGGTTGGGACCCACCTGGAATGACACAACAAACCTGCCTTTCTAATTTATGCTGCAGTGCACAGCCAAAATTTCTGATTACCGAGTACTAACTACATATAGAGGAGGTCAGCTTGAAAATTGCAAGGAAGAAGAATTCTATAATATTCTATAACGTTATTTTTATTATAAAAAATATTTACCCTTACAATTTCTATACATGTTATAAAATAAGTTATATAACTATATTATACATAACCCATGAATTTTTTTAATATGTCAATTGAATTCAGCCCATGTTTGATATGTCTATTTTTTTATGATGAAGTCAATTAAAGTGTTTTTGTGAAAATAAATAAATGAGTTATAAATTATTTATTTTTAATGACAATGTCAACAATATAAAAATATTTTACATTATGCAGCTCTTCACTAGATTTACATTATAATAAAATAAAATTTAAAATTATGAAATTTATATTATATATAATTTATAAATAATTTGACTCTTTTTTATCGTACTGGCAAATGAAATGAGAAGTCTTTTTGGTTATCCAAAATGTCATTGGAGACCATACATCACCATCATCAAATCCTCTCCTCCTGGAGAATGCTGGCATGTTTGATAAACGGGAAGTGAAAGGAAAATCTTGTATTTTTTTATTAAGTAAAAAGAAAACATTTACAGCTATTAATATCAATTTTAATTTTTAATTTGATAATTTTATTTTTTTATTCCCTTAATTAAATTTTTTAACTTTGCTATGTTAATATATAATGGCTAATAATGATAATAAAATAAAGTTATAAGAATTAAATATATTAATAGCTAACAGAAAAAATGAAAAAACTATTTTAGAAGTATTTATATTTTATCTTAATTTTTAATTTAATTGTAGTGTATTTTTACTCTCAATTAATTCATTTAATTTTGTTTTACTAGTAACATTAGTCTATATAATTTTCTTCTAATAACACTGTTATCAATTATATAAAAAATTAATAAAATTAACTAAGTAAAATTAAAAGTTTAATATAAGAGAAAAACGTAGGGTTTGGTTTGGTTTGGAACATGGTTGAGCATATTTACAATTTTCAGTGTGTCTACTTATAGGAAATGATTACCAGTCAGTCACACGTGTGAGAGTGAGAGAAAGTGAAGAAGGAGAAGGAGAAGGAGAAGGGCCTCCCTTCCTCCCTCCATTGATGGGGTTGCAGGGGGTATAGGCTGTTTCTCTCAAAAAATGACAAGAGCAGCGTCATGTGTAAGTGAGTAAATGTTGTTGTAGTGTGTCTTAGTTAGGGTTTGTGGAGGCAAACGATGAGACAGCTTTCATGTCACAGCCCCTAATATATAAAACCTCCCAGCTTATCATTTCCCCTGCACTAACATATGCCCTTGTCCCCCCTTCCCCTCTCTCTAAATGTCGTTCTTCTTTCTCATTAGCACCAACCAGGCATGGCTACCCCATCTCTCTCTCTCTCTCCATCAACACACCCACATCACTCACATCACTGTTCTGATTATTATTAAGAAAGAGAGAAAAGAATTTAAGACTCTATAGCTGAGGCTGACTTGACGACACCAAGGGATTATTCAGATCCTTCTGCTTCCTCAACTAATTATAACAGTTGTTGTTGTTGATGACCATGAACTCATAACTCTGAGATTTCCTTTATCTTCTTGCTTCCCCCGCCCCACCTGCTCTCCCTTTGTCTCTTTCCTGTTTATGTTGTTATTATTCCCCCCACTTCTTTTTTGCTTATATTTTTCAATTTTGAATTTTCATAAACAAAAATATATGTATCATGGACCCAACTCTCTCCACCCCCCCCCCCTAACAGAAGCTCCTGAATGACCCATCTCTTGACTTTGAACAGTTGTATAGAATTGAGAGTTGGCTAGCTACCAGCAACATTATTCATAATATATATATCTGCATTTTTAAGGTATTTTCATTTCTTTGAGAACGAATATGAGCAGTGTTTATATATCATCTTGCACTGTTACAGTTATCACGAGCAAGGAAGCCGAATTTGCTGCCGCTTGACGTCCAGTTAATAGAAAGTAAGCCAAATCTGAATTGCATAAGGCCAGTCTCCATATGCAATTCCGATTCGAGTGATAGTTTGGTTGATGGAGGTGGAAATGGCATTAGCGCCAAATAAAAAGAACACAGCAATCCCATATATTTATATTTTAGTAATTTTCATTTATTAGATTATGTAAGATTTATTATGAATGTTCTATGTGAATTAATATTTTTTATTTTAATATAATTCTTTTAAAGGTTTTATATAAATATTTTTATATATTTAAATTAAATTAAATTATTTTATTAAATATTGATTTATATCGGTTTAACCGCAGTTGGAGCAGTTAACAATTACATGAAATCTTGTGAATTAACATCATAGTACCTGTAATATATTTTGATGAGAAACTAGACTCTTGCGAACTAAAACTATGACTTAATTGTGGACCGAAAAGAAGGAAAAACAAAAAAAGAGAAAATGCATTTAGGACTGAATTGAATTGATTTGAAAGCTACAGGTTTCAAGGCATTGAATTATATTATAGACATAATCATAACTTGAAGAGGAAAATAAAAATAAAAAGAAACAAATGCCTATCATCTAATGTTCAAGACAGAGAGAAGCTAACTGTAAAAAACAATTAATACATAGAGAAAACACAATGGCCGGAAGCCATATAAATATTCAAAAAAAAAAAAACCACTTGCATCGCCGGATTCTACTCGTCAGATTGCCAGGCCTACTCATAATTAATGCTTCTTCTGATCATCAAACTAAGTACTCAAGCAGGAAATCTGCACATTCTAAATTTCCAACCTAACAGAACTACAAGAAACCCTCCTTCCACAAGTAACCAAAAGTTCGTAAGTTCATTCGTTCGTTCAACTCTCTCAAGAAAAACTGATAAAGTAAAAGCAAATGGTTAAAAAACACTCCCATCTATGGAATGTTCTTGTCTTCTCTTTTCTCACTTTTTCTTGTTTACGGTCATATTGCATTAACTCACAGTAAAAAACTACATAATAAAAAATATATATATAGAGAGAGAGAGATAACCAGGGGTGGCTTCATTTTTTTTTTAACTCTATGGATTGTAGAGAGGAAACCCATCTGCAGACGCTTTCACTTATTTAAATTTTCTGTCACGGTGAAGCAGGAATGTACGATTATATCTGCACTTCTGAAGAAGAACAGAACTTGGTTGAGTCAAAAAAGCAAAACTCTGAACAGCCCTAATTTTACCTGGAAAAAAGCTCTCCTCAACAGAACACACCCAAATGCCAATAACTACTACAAAAAAAATATATATATGGACCACGGCAACTACAACAAGGAATCGCCTTTAAAGAGAGACACTAGAACCCTCCAAAAAAACTGACCATTTGGTGACAATTCCATTCCCCCGAACAACAACAACACCTTCTGATGAACGTGGGGTCATCATAGTCCCATTCTTCTGTCTGTCACTCCCTCTGCTCATAAATTAATCACTAAACAGTTTAGTTATAGAGATTGATTGTGAATGTTGCAGCAGATGCTGCAACTTGTAGTACTGATTTATGCCAATAGTAGTAACATGAGTATATATTTTTATGTGAACAGTTTCCCAAATTTTTTTCGCTTTCTTCGTGATGAACTCATGTCTGCAGAAATACATTGGGAATCTGCGAGATTTTGTTAAGCTTCCTGTTGCTAGTTCAAACCTGCAAAACTTTCATTATTTGTTATCACATTTTTAAAGAATTTATTGCAGATTATATATGTTCTACTATTATTTAGAAGTTTTCTCTGCAACTATCTTAAAAAGCATGGGCTTTGTCTTTTGCAAATTACTTTAAAGAAGACCATAATAAATTATCTGAAGACCCAGATTCAAAATTAAGTTATTGGATCAGATGCGGTGATGATAATAACTGGTTAGTTACTTTTTGTTGGAATGGAATCAAATCAAAGCTACTGTTTCCCAAATGCTCGAATGCTCAATCATTTGATGAATATGCTAACTTTTTTCAGTAAATGCACGGATGATGAGATAAGAAGCTCATGTGTAAGAGAGGATACTTTATGACACCAAAGAACCTTACATGCATGCGAGAGGGAGGATCAATGGCAAGGATTATGATGAGATAAGAATGAAGATTAGTTATAAGTACAATGAAAACAACCTGTGGGTCAAATAGGGACAAGACCGGTGGTTATATATATATAACCATTATTTCAAAGGTTCTTTCCATTTTATCCTCTTTTTTCTGATGTAAGGACAAAGGGATTCAATTGGTCTCCAACTTCTGAGACCAAATGAAAATGAGATTGAATAATCATCAATACGTGCGCCTAGTAGTAGTGTGTGGACTTATTGACAGGTGAATATAGTGCAGAGATTGCAGAAGAAAGCGTGGGGAAATATTACTCCCACCATGTAATATCTTCCTTGATTTTTACCTTTGCCTAAATTAAAACTGTTCTTCTAATAGTTGTCTCTCCTTTTTATTTTTATTCTACGAAGCCTTAGATCATTAAGTTCGCTGCTATATAATGTAGAAGTCATGTTTTAAATTCTGAAAGTAACCTTTCCTCATAATTCACTGAATAGAAGCCTATAGCCTTGGACATTGAACTGTCCTTTTTTTCTAAAAAAAAAAAATTTCCCTGGTCCCACAGTTCCCGTGTGTACCCTTGTTTGCACATGCAGTGGTTTGCATTTGATGGCCCCTACATAGAACCATTATTGTTACTCACTGCTTCCCTTCTTACTTAGGATCCCTTGCATTGCCCTAAGGTCACTTGTCCTTGTATCTGCTGTCAAGAAACCTGCAGGACCCATCCCCCCCCCCCCCTGTCTATCTCTCTCAACACCACAAAATTTAAACCCTAGTACTTGCACAAGGCCAACTAAATATAAGAAGAAGTAACCTTGGCCATAATTCTACATTTATAAATGATTGGTGTAAATATTTTACAACTAGAAATGAGTTTGTTAGTTATCGCCACAATATATGCTCTTCCTAATCCCTGCAAATTTGCATTGTTGTTATATATCCCCAGCAGCAATAATAATTTACTTTGAAGCTGGCAGGCCCGTAAATGCCCTTGATCTTGTTAAAGAACTGTAAAAGTTACCACCAGCCACGTCATTGTAACTTTACGGACTGTATCTCTAATGATATATTTGGCTCAACGAAAAAAAAAAGAATAGAAAAAAATTAATAGAAAAAAAAAGAAAAAAATAAGAGATTTTATTATTATTTTATTTATATTAATATTAAGAGAAGTAAGAGAAAAAAATTTCATCCTACTTTATTTAGTTCAAAAAGAAAAAGAAAAAAATATTTTTATATAGATAATTTTTTTATATTTTTATAAAATATTTTAATAAAATATAATATATAAGTAATATTATAATATTAAAAAAATTATAGATATATTAATAATATAAAATAAAAATATTATTCCTCATCTCTAAATTTCTTTAATTTTAGAGGGGAGGTAAACTTTATAAAGAGAGATAAGATTTTAAAAATTTTAAAAAAATTTCTCTTTTCTCTTAAAAAATTTACATTACTAAAAAGGGGAGGCTCTAAATCATTCATACCAAATATAGTATAAATAAATCTCACTAAGTAATGAGTCAGAAACATAGAATTGTTTCATCACGCCACATAATTAACCAAGACTACAATTCCACGTAACAATTTAATTTACCCTTTTCCTCAGTACTTATTACTTTACTGGTTAAAAAACAATAACATAGTATCTAACATTTTTTATATATCTTATTAGATTATTACTATATATCTGACCAACTAACTACTTTAATTTTAGGGTTTATACTATTCCTCCTCATATATACATTCTTCTCTTAAACTTGAACTCAATACTTAGAGAGATTTAATACAATCTTACACTGTTAGAATAATTTGTATTGGTATAAAATAATATGCTTTAACAAGCCTATTCATCTATTTACTATAATTTTACATGAAGAATCAGGTTAGATTAATTGAGCTTGTGATGAAGATACTGACCATACCAAAAATGGTCAAGTGATGTTTGTTAAAAGGGAACTCCTTTTGTGGTTTAGGTCAGTAGAGCTGCGGGCATGAGAGGGACTATATATACATGAAAAGTACAGAAACAAACAGGTCATTGTCACAGAGAGACCTGAAGCTTAAAATGGATATGCGGTTAATTTTCCAAGCGAACGAAGCTGTTAAAGATGGATGGTGAAGTGGGGCATTTGAGAGCAAATATAGGTCTGCATAATTGCATGCTTATGTTCACATCAGAGTGGTTTCTTTCTGGTGCAGAACAAGTGATGGGGATGGCACCAAACAACACAAACACAAGACTCCAAGGTCTCATGTGGGTGAGTCGGTTATAGTGAACACAAGTGAACAAAATGGTTTTGGAATGACACAGGCAAGAATGTGAAGTTGTGGTGTCTGTGTGTGTAAGTGCATGAATAGGAAAAAAATGTCAGAACGGGTGGTGGTAGGGAGTGACCCACCAATGGTAATAGGTAGGGGATGATCCATAAGATTCTGTTGGGGCTGTTCCCTTGGAACTACTTAGAAAATCCTAACTGCATAGAACAAGACAGATCTATGGAGTAAATTGTGTTTGTCAAGTTTTAAACCACATACTCCTCTCAGAGACAGTGTTTGTGAGTTGGTATGTCTAATTAATAAAAACAACACGTAATCCATTGCCTTTTATATGTTCCTTATTCATCTGGTTGCATATATATAGTCAGTTGAGCTTGTCTCATGGCTTATGTAAGAGTAAGAACCACCATCTCTGTCCCACACCCATGTGCTTCTTCTGAAAACACCTTTCACCCATCTCTCTAGCCCTATTTTGTCAAACTAAATTCTACAACTTGACCGCTCAAATTATTAGCAAACATATAATTTAACTGTAACCATCAAGCCTTGCCTTGTTGTCATATATGTTGTTATTTTTAATATTATAGAAAAACTATTTTAGAGATACCTATATTTTTTTATTTTAGTACTCCTATTGTTTTTTTGTTGTTAAATCCTTTAATTTTGCTTTATTAATATTGTTAACCTCTATAATATTGTTTTGTAAATACTGTTAGTACTTGTATATAAATTAATTGTGTTGATAGAAAAAGATGAAAGGATATATTTTTCCTAGATAGCCAGCCAATATATGACTCTTTATTTCTGGTTTTTTAAGAAAACATACTCTCGGAGTTGCTTTCACTCGGAATTCTCCCTTTTTAGTGTTGAGATAAGACATAAAATTCAAACCTGTAATTAGCTTATAAGTGATTAAAAAGTTGTCTACAACTAATGAACTTATGATCTTATGGTTTAGTAATATGAAAACCCTTGTAAATAGGGCATGAGTTATTTTAAGTTATAATCTCGTACTATTATTTGTATGCCTTTCTAAATAAAAAAGAAGGTTGTCTACAATTTTAATTAAAGTTTATCCCGAACAAGACAGAGACGCGCATTAAATTCAAAAATGAAATAGTGAAAACCAATCCTTTATCCGAAAAAGCAGAGGACATGGTAATGGATAAGTCAAACCAACCAAGAAATACTCCATGGAGAAATAAAGTATAGAGATAATGAAAATAGCTCGTCTTAACGACAAATTCCTGTTCGGTGTAAATGCAAATCTTCTCAGTCCTCACCTTCCCCTCAAGAAAAGTTCATATATATATACTGCTTTGAGTCTACCCCATCAGTTGTGTTAGACTCGGGATATCATCTTCAGAATTTGCAGATAGCTCAAATCAGCTATAAATATGGAGATTATGCATTGATTAATTTCAAATTCAATTCAAACAGATAATTACATGTTTGCTTTTTTTACAGAAGTAACAAAAGAACAGGATTAGGTATCATCCCAAAGGTCAATAATTAGGAAACAATAGTGCAAATAAACACAAGGGAGTAAAAAAGAGACATGAAACAATGGTACCCATATACCTCATGTCCAAAAGAGACATGAGTACCCAGAGAGTTACAATATGTATGAATACTTTTAGGTTATATATGTCTCAATAACAAAAGGTGATTGGAACAGTCAATTAAAATTTAGGGTGAATATAAATTTTAGTTTTTTAAGAGATAAAATAATTTAAATTTTTATTAAACTATAAAAATAAATGTTATGTCTGAAAATAATTTAAGGATTAAAATTTATAGCTTAAAATTTTAAAAAATAAATATTATATTAACCATAAACTTGAGTGAATGGAAATTTTCTTACATGGTTAACTGAAACATCTATTAACTAGTTGAAAGAAGTGTTTGTAAGAATTTCTTTATCATGGGTGATAAGCTTTGAGCATGCAGCATTTTCCAGAGTCACAACACAGGCACACAAAACAGCAGTAATGGAAAGGACAGTCTACACATATAGACAGTCAACTCAACAATGACAGCAAAGAATTTGATATTCTACAGAGAGCTCTGAACTCAGTCCACGAGCCAAAAAGAACCGCCATGTTGCGTCAATAATATGCCAAAAAAGTGGTGCATGGGTGCTGGTGAATTCAAGATATTGCTTGCTTTCAACACTTTTTTGCTAAGAGCTCTGTGGAATTCACTGACGACCGTGAGTTATCCAAACCAAGGATCATGAATACAAAATTAACATGGCTTAAAAAATTAACAGTAACTCAGTCAGTAACATAATACACACAGCCTGATTCATAAAAGCAAAAGAAAGAGACGAGTCAGAAACTCAGAAACAGAATCCGTCCTTAGAGCTCAAAAAAGAGATGACCTCATTGCAAATTCAATGCTCTGTTTTAACCTTGTATTGGTTTCCCCCCACAGCTTCCCATGATTTCCCCGATGTTAACAGCTCATACTCATAACAGAAGCTTGGTTTAATTAAAGAGCAGCAAAGTAGAAGGAATTGATCCCCATGTGTGTGTTATTATGTTGGACTCTGAGGTTCTGACTGAATAGTACTCTGTAGCATGGGGAAATATCGGAGGGGTACAGTAATGAAAGCTAAGAACCTGAGGGTATTGTTGGTATTTCCGGGTTTGGACAGTATTTATGGGGTTTGGAAAGAGAAGAGGAGGTTAAGTAAAAGCAGAGGATGACAGGGGAGAGTGAGAAAGGACAGGGGCGTTGATTTTGTATGAGATTTTATTTCATTGATTGGGGATGAGACACAGCTTTTACTAACATAGAGGAATTGTCTGTATCTTGGTCTTGAATTTTTTTCACTCCCACTCCCAAAAAGTTGTCCATTATCTATACATCTTTCTTTCGTACTCTTTCATTTCTATAATATTAATCTCTCTCTCTTCTCTTGAAATGAGAACAAGTGATTGTACCTGCCCACGTGTGTAGACCCCTATGTGCTGTTCCAAAGAAGCAGAGCAGGCCCAACGGTTCTTGGTCCTTATGCTACCGTACCTTAAAAGCATGTTATTATTATTGCATTACATCACGACCTGATTTTGACATTTAAATCTCAAATTTTTAATAATAATAATAGTAAAGCAAATGGCTCTATCTCTGATGTTCTTCAGCAAGTGCTCTGTTCCCTTCTTTTCCATTTCCCTCCTCTTCTCATCTTGTCTCTCGGTTCTCACATCCATAAAGATTCAAACTTTTGGCATCACAAAAAAGCATTTAAATTGAAGAAACCCTGAGTTGTAAAACTCAGTGACGATTAAGTTTTTAAAGTAACAGAAGAGAAACATGCTAGTAAATATGGCTAAGCTTAGTACAGAGCACGAGGGAACGAAATAGATAATTCAACAACAAACAGTATTTTCTGAGGGTACCATGATGTGACGGCTCTCCATCGTATAATTGGGGGAAGAGTGGAGAACTTGAATCGGGGGTCTCTCCCACTTGCTTATGGGGGTGGGGGTGGGGGCGGGGAGAGAGAGAGACATATATTATAAGACAGAATCCATCGACAACATAGGGACCCTAGAGCAGTGTCTTCTCCATAAACGCAGTCAAAGAAAGCAGAAGTGGAAGCGGTCATCAGTCTTCCAAAAAGACACCATTAACGACAATTATGATTACGTGAAATCCTGTACATTCTCATTAGAAACCATTATTGCCAGAAATATATTTAGTATACTATTATTAGATTTGCTTGTGCATCACAGATAGTGAAGACTGTTTTTTTTAATAAAAATTTTAAAAAACATGTTAAATTAACCCATCATCTAAATTCGAGTCAAAATTTCCACTTTATAATATTAATATTAGATAGAATAAATTATCTATTATTTTTATACATATATTAAAAATTATAATATTTCCTTAAATATTATGATTAGAATCACAATAATACTTTCTAATAATAGAATAAATTTTAAATAATTATATATTTTATTATTTCATTAATTAAATCTATAAGTCTTGTATTGTTGTAAGGTGTGAATGAAATATCCAACATTTTATCAACTGTGAAATGGGAAAAGTCTAACCTAATTGTGGGGTTAGGACAATTCTTACTTTTTTTTTCTTTTTGTATAAAAATTTTTAAAAATGAGTTAGACTCACCAATAATCTAAGTGTAAGATAAAATTTCCCTTTCCTCTAAGTGATATCAATATCGGGCAGGACAAGCCGTTAATTACCCTCAAACGTAAACCTAAACACCTAAAAACTATAATACTTCTCCAAATACCATAACTAAAATTATAATAAAGTGATATTCTCTAGAGATTAAATACATAATAAATAGTCATATATCTTATCTCTTCAACCATCAAACCTATATATGGGAGGACAATTTCCCACTTGGATTGGACCCATTGCTTCTTAGACCCCCAACATACAGCAACATCAACCAAACAAAATTGTTAAATTAGGCCCATGAAGTTGTCCCACAACAGCCCGGTCGGCCGGCCAGCCAATTAAATAATTCTTCAGAGATCGTATTAAAAAAAAATTCTTCAGAGAAAAAATAATTTTTTTATCATGATTTATTTCTTAAATTCGACCTGTTGATTCTCTTGCTCATATTTTTAATATAAAATATATTTAATTAAATTAAAAAATAATTAAATTAATTAATATAATATATTTTTTTAAAATACCCTGACTATCTCCCTTATTTCTCTCCCCCTATTTTCTACTTGATTACTATTGAGGCAATGTTTATAGGGATAATTTAAGAAAAAATAGATAAATATAAAAACTATATCTTATATTTAATATTAATATTAATTTATTAATTAAATTTTATATTAAAAGCTAGATGAATATTATGTATGGATGCATGATTTTGTTTTCATTATATATGTTTTATCTTTTGAAAGTTTATGGACGTTTATTTCTTGACATTTAAGGTTAACGTGTTGGTCCATTTAGTTGAATCCGCGCATACATAAATATTTTGTTTTTGGATGAATAAGGAAAAATATTAAATATCATTATACAATGTTACGAAAAATACAAAGAAAAAAAAAGAACACAACGAAGTAATCAAATAATTTTCCCAAGGCCTATAATCGTCACACAAAATGTTTATTTTTGTAAACGTTATGCCAGAGGGGGAATGGCTACAGGACCCAATGGGCTAGGCCCAAACAATAGCAAAAACACTGGGCACCTAGGAGCCCGTTTCATTATATTACATGAAAGGAGATCACATATAATTCTGATATAATATATTGATTCAAACGACTGGTTAGACTTATGTAATGTAAAAGGGATTATATTTTGTAATCCGAATTACCTCAAATGATGTAAAGAGGATTACACTGTCTAGACATATGAATGAGGATTACACCGTGGGGAATATGGAAAAAATATATTATTTACCTGTACTTCCTCTATAGTCTCCTTTCACTTAACTACACATCCACCATTATCTTCTAACATCTTTTGGCAACATTCCCCCATTGGCGAATCTCTTCTGCGACTGTCCTCCTTTGGCACACGATGTCATCAGAAAAATATATTTTAAATAATACTTCCTGTTGTAATATATATAGATAATTTGAAATAAAAAACATGTATTATGTTTTAATTTGTTGTATAATAGAAACACAATTTTAACAAAAAAAAAAACACCTTGCATTATACTTTCAATTTATTTTTATATATAATATTCAACTTATTAGTTCTTAGGTACTTATTTATATTCCATTTATTGACTCATTTCTAGATATATATAAAAATCTTATT
The DNA here is from genome assembly GCA_037074615.1 of Leucaena leucocephala. NCBI lineage: Eukaryota > Viridiplantae > Streptophyta > Magnoliopsida > Fabales > Fabaceae > Leucaena > Leucaena leucocephala. The sequence goes on along the minus strand of CM073567.1, from coordinate 17,906,819 downwards.
AGTTATTATAATATATATATACACACACAATTTTAATTAATAAAAATTTCAATTTTTCATTATATATATTAACTGGAATAATTTAGTCTATTACTTTATAGGTTATATAATACTCAATATCCTAATTTTATTTTTTATATGCGTATAATATCTTAATTTTATTTATAGTATAATTTTATCTAAAATCCTTTTAATTTGGTATAATTTTACATATAATCTTATTTATCAAGTATAAAAAATTACCCCAAATTAAAAAAATTATAGATAAAATTGTACTACAAATAAGATTAAGATATTGAACATATATAAAAAATAAGATCAAAATATTAAGTATTATATAACTCTTACTTTATATATATATATATATATATATATATATATATATATATTTATAAACCGTTATTATATATTTTTAGAAAAAAATACATAACTTTAATTCATTATATACACATATATTGATAAGGGCATTTTTTTATTATTATAATATATTCCTACTCATCATTGAGTAGAATCTTCTAGTCAATAACCTATTCAAATATTTATTTTTTTGATAGAGTACAATAGCGTCATATGATCCATATAGTCAACCCTATTTAATAGAATATGACTTATTGTTATTATATTATTATAATATATTCCTTATTTGTAATAATTTTTTATGTCTATGCTATCATCTTTCCTTGATAGCATACCAAATAAATTTATGTAATCATCATTACATTGCATTTCATTACATTCATTCCCATTCAGAGAACTACAAGAACCAAACTGTCCATAAATCATCATAGCTCAAATGTACCTTTTACAAACACTCAGGCAAAATGTTCATTTTGAACCCTCAAAAAATGTTTTACAAGAAGCCTCTCAAACTTTAAAAAAAAAAAGGCCCAAACTTTAAATAATCATTTGTATTTATATGGTTTACTTGATCATCCAAAAATAGAAGAAGTTTGTATAAAAAAAAAAAAAAGAATAAGAACAAGTTCACCGTCCTTGTACAGGTAATCAGAAGTCTCATTTCGCTTGAAATAAATTCCCAAAAGGCGACTTTAACACCAGTTTCCACACCTTATCTTCCTCGCATGAAGGAGAACTCACTCATTCTTCACGATCCACCGGGGATTTCGGGATTCAAGCACTCTTTGGTTCCATTAAGCCATTAAGGGTTTGGCACTTAAACCAATTTCCGCAATTTTCCACAGTTGCAGCAATAATGGGAACCCATGCTTTATAAACAACAAATAACTGGGAAACCGGCAAAAAATCTTTAGGTAACACTCAAACCTGCGAAGCTGACAGAAAATTTCTCTAGTACAAATCCTAGCAGAATCTCGGGCAACGACGCTGAAGTTACTCATGATCTCAGCCTAGGATTTCAGAGTTTACCACGACTCAATCAAAACAACAAAATAATAATACTAAAATAACACATTAACCTACTTTTTAACGTGCCTTTCGACAGTCAGGAAGCATTTGCTATAAAGGTAAAATTAAGTAGATGTCCTGTTACAGATAAGTGTCGCAAACACCACATATACAAAGCCAAATACAACTGCAGCTATCAATTTACCAAAGACATGTACTTACATGGGGATTGAAGTGATGCACAGAATCAGAAATAATCACACAAAAAGGAAGGAGAGATGGAGAATAAACAGGCAAAGTAGTAGTAGGGACAACGCCGCTCATACTCCCACGTCAAATTCTAGCCCGATTGTGATTGGTATTTAAAAATAATTTGAGGTATAAATAATTTCAGTTTCTTTTCTAGTGATTTGGTTTTCCCGCAGCTTGTCCAATAAAGACTTTCACATTTGACAGCAGTTCACCAGAAATTTACATCACATTCTAGCCTAAATGTGATTGGTAATCAGTTTGAGCCACATATCATTTCAGTTTCGGGTCTCAAGCTGCAAGTCCAGTTAAAAACTTTACAGCAGCAATTTAGCAACCTAAGCACCCTATCATCCTCTTCTCTGTATCCATGTGTCTAAACCATATCAGTGAATTTTTCTTTCTTTTTAATGAACCCAGAAAACAATTTTAAGAGATGAGTTTAGTTGGTCAATAATCCAATATCATGGATACAATTTTTCATCAGTAATTAAATATAGTTTAAATTATTATATCATATACAAGGGTCTCTTTGATAATACCCAGGATGTCAACTACTATGAACTCATCAAACGTTTATATGCAATTTTAACAACATAACTTTTCAAATCAAGGAAACATGTCACAGAAAATCAGTATAAAATAGCTGCTACCTTCCCTCAAGTGACTGTAGTTGCATTTCAACTAACCTAACGCCGAACTCGCCATCACTAACCTTTAACATCTCGGCCAAAGGAAACGTAAAGCCGTGCTTGAGTAATAGTCTATGCCTTGGCTTAATCTTCTTCTCCAAACTAAACGAAAAATACTGTGGAAATCTCTTCAGTTGAGCTATATCCCCATTCATCTCCTCCAAAAAATAGTCAAACTTCGGCATCAAATTGTTTTTGATACTAAGCGTCAATAATCCATGTGACCTTATAACCATATTTACCACCTCCTCGTAAGAGAACCCCTGACTCTGCAAATACTCAATTTTGGGCGTAAGGGTACCCTCCACACTTGAAACCAGCAGCAATGCGGTCTGGTAATTGATGGAATTGGGTCCCACAAACCCTAAATTCCTCAAGAAGTTCAAAGTCGGTCTGAGTTGCTCATCCACGCTGCAGACCAATAGCCTCGGGCAGCGTATAATCGCTTTACGAATATCAGGGAACGGAATTGCAACTTCATTCAATAAGAAATCGAAAACAGGGTAGAGATCAAAATAGGGGTCCCATGTGAGAAGCTGGGGATACATATCGAGGATTCGACCCATTGCAGATCGCCGACGCCCATTGAGGAGAGGCAGTCTCGTACAGATTTGAGAGCGGAAATTGGAACTGATCCGATGTTAGGATTTCGCCGGAGGGCTTTGCTGGAATTGACGTTGAGTTTCTCGAGGTAGCTAACTTTTTCCCGGAAAAGGAGACCGGCGTCGGAGTGAGAAGGTACCAGAGGAGGGGCCTGGGGTTGATGGGAAAATTGGGTAATCGGTCTGAAGAGTAGAGGTCCATTGATGGAAGCAAAAGGGGATATTGTGCGATTGAAATTAGGGTTTTGACAGGGTTTCAGGAACGAATGAGATACGAAGACAGTTCGAGGTCCACCAGTATGGAGGTCGACCCTAATAGGCACGCTTCTGTTATCCAGAACATTAGGCGACACGTCGTTCAGGAGTCAAACGACAATTTTTTGGGCTTTGACCTTTTTGGGGCCACCTCCAGAGTGAATCAAACGTTTGTCGTTTCTGCACTTCGACTGAAATGGATTTGGGCTTTACGTATCTAACTAGAAGGAGAATGAAGGCCATTTTATAAAGTTTATACTTTTGGGCCTTTTCCACATGTTATCAGATTCAAATCAACTATAAATAATAATAGTATAAGGAACCAACAAGAATTAGTTTGAGTAGTAGGTGACTTAATATTACTTAAGTGAGATATTGAGTTTGAGTCTTAGCGTATATAAAAAATTCTCGTTAGAAGACTCACCCCTCATAGTCAGTTGCACGAAGAGAGTCAGATCTGGGTGTAGTCAGGGCAAAATTTCTATGAACTGGGTGGGCAACAAAAAAATAGTAGGAGTTAATTTACCCATCGTCTGTGGATTCAACTGACGAATGGATAAGACATACGATTATTTAAAGTTTGTTCGATTCCTGAGGAGTACTACTATGTTGTGGTTCCAATTATAGCATTTGGGGAGATATCCTAACTTCTAGATGCTTAAGTTTACGCCTGAGGGTAATAGATAGCTCGCATTGCCCTTGGATCATGGGTGAATCCAATCCCTCTATAAAAAAATTTTTAACAAAAAAAAAGAGTTAATTTTTTAAAAATATGATGAATTAATGTTGAATTTTTATTAATAGATATGCTCAGATTTAGTATCCGCCTTAAATATAATTGATTCCAATAAAAATATATTTAAAAAAATTAACACTATAAATAAGATTGATACATTTTTCCCTTGAATTTTGAAATAAAGGAGCCCATATGATTCTTATTTCTTATTGAGTGTGAGGCTGTGAGCTATGAAATATTCTATAACTACTTTATAATCTAGTAATATATAAGTTTTTGTAGTTCGTGAGTTCAATCCCATTTCTAACTTTAAATTAAAAACAAGAATAAATAATCCATAACTCAACTCACTTATCCATCCGCAAAAGGAAAGAGTATGATAGCTAAAGATTGAAGGTTAAAGCATTTTTTAGTACCCTAAAAAGTAATTGTTACCAATTAAAACCCAAAACAATCCTGACATTATTTGTAGTTTAAACTACATTTTTAAGTGACATATTTTTTATATAACTATTTGATTGAGTAAGATCTAAGTATTATCAGCCCAATTAAAAATAACTCTCCCAAAGATCTTTTTGTATTCACATGTCTTAAAATTTAAGACCCCGTAATTGAACGGTCAAAACTCTTCCACTATGACCTATGGCTATGGGTATTCCACATCAACATTTGAACGTGTACATAATTAACAAACCATTAATTATAAGGAGATCTTATATTAAGGACTCACATAGGGTCAGAATTTATTACAAAATAGTGCATGAGCTGCTATAGTGAGCTCTTGGTAAGGACAACAGAGTCACACTTTATTATTAGAGAAGCTATAATTAAGAAGGTGACTTGCTTGTTCATGATTAGAAGATATGGCAACGTCTGGGAATGGTGAAGGCGATGCGAGGGTCGATGCCTGAATACTTCCATGTGTCAGAGTTGATGATAGCATAGAAGCATTCCTGTGTTACTTGGGAGAGAGGATCGCAGCACTTGGCAGTCACCGGAGCCGTTATGTCTCTCGCTGGTTTAGCACAGTGACGAAGAACATGAGTGAGCATTCTGTCTGGAGTGAACTTCCCGCACACTCCATAGGTATCAGCTTCAACACCAGCAATGGCCACTATCGCCAAAAGCAGCAACAAGCATATGAACTTCTTCATCCTCCTTCTTACTTACGTTGCTTGTGCAATTTCTTCAACTTAACGAGTAATAAGCTATATATGTGTATGTTTTGTATTTCACAGCTTCTGCAGGGTCTCGAAGATTGTATATGTAGGCAGTAGCAGCACCTTGGAATGAACAAAACATGTTTCCAAAGTCTTAATCCTTTGGCTTTACTTGTTGGAATCTATGTTTATTGATTTCGAAGGTGAAATAATGAAGTTGTTCAGCCCGCAGATTGTTGTGCATGAAAATCTCAGGACTTACAGAAAATAAGCACATGGATATATAGCCAGAAGCTGAATTCTTATATTGTGGACTGCATGCTCCTTGTTTATTATTAATGATGACTTGATTAATTTATTCCATCGCTTACTCCTTCCTGGTCGATCGTTTCAACGGGCTCAACATTATTAAACAAATCTTTTTTGAGTCTGCTTTTATATATCTACTCAAGTTTTTGGGTTCATGCATGCATGTAACTTTACTATTTTTCCCTTTATGTACATCCAGAACACGCAACGTCCAATATATCAAATCAAATTTTATGTTAAAACTAATGAAAATCTATGTCTCAGCTAAGAAAATTAAATATAAATAAGTCTCTCGAATTTCATCAACTAAAAAATTCATACTTTTTTTTGTTCAATTTTGAAATAGATGATTTAAAAGTTAATAAAGAAGACTAGCTAGTACTTAATTAACTTGATATCTGTTACCTTGTGACTTTGTTTAATGAAAATTGACTCTCTAATTCCCTAATTAATTCAACCAAATAGATTAACATTGTATTATTGGATGAATACATCTTAATTATGGAATTACTTTTTAGTAATATTGTTAAAATTGACAGGGAAAATATTCATGCGTACATAATTTGAAATATTTACTTAAGAGTACTCCAACAAAAATTATATAATGTATTTTTTATAAGAAAGAAAATCATGTCATGTATAGAAGTTTATCATCCATTTTTTAAATAATAACCTTCATATATATTAATATTCATAATTTTATTCTTGAGTTTTGAAGCAAATGAGAAAATTTGATAAAGGAGGCCAATATTTAATTCAAGATTGGCCCATCCTTAAACAATAAAATTCATAATATATATTTCATTGCTCAATTGCTACATTCATACATACATACATACTAGTTGAATCTAAATTGAAGTTTATTTATCTAGTGAATGACATAGCCAATAGCTCAACTCATTTTTTTATGTTGTTAGTTGATATATAGTATTATGATATTATATTTAAGTACCCCATCTAATTCTAAATATAAGATATTAATCTATTTTATATCTGTAATTTATGATTTTTTATCAAATTAATTTACTTAACTTATAAACTGATATATAATCTAATGTTATATATTAGGACTTTAAAGAGAGTATGTCAAATTTGATGTGATTAATTAATTTATTTGATTTCTTTAATTTATTTAAATTATTCAATAAGATCTAATATAAAGGAAGAGAGAAAGTATTATTAGATCGGATTAGACTAGCTTGCTCTCCCGACGAACTCTTTTAACACTAGGGAATAAAATTATACTCACGAAATTCCACTTCCACCTCACCGATCCACAGTTTGGCTAATAACTCAACTCATTCATCTAATCACAAATTAAAGCCTAATCAGTTTTCAAATATGGCAGGGCATTTATTATGTCATACACGAGGAATTCAAACAAGAAACGCTCGCTAATTACCCATTATTGGTTTATCATAAAAAAAATTAAGAGAAGAACAGTTTACTTACATGAAAACTCAATACATGTATATATGAGATTAAAACACAAGCAATTTGAATGACACACTGGACTCGAAATCCACACTGAAACATGTTTATCAAACTTATTATGAGCTACTACATATATATAAAGAGCTCTTATTAAAGACAAAGTCACACTTTATTACTAGAGTTGCTATAAGTAGGCGACTTGTTCATAAAGGCGAGCGCTAACTCTAGGGGTGGTGAAGGAGACGGCAACGTCTGAGAATGGTGGAGGCGATACGGTGGTTGATGCCATACTTCCAAGTGTCTGAATTGATGATTGCATAGAAGCATTGCTCTGAGATTTGTGAGAGTGGCTCGCAGCATTTTGTAGTCACAGGAACATTCAAGTCTCTTGCTGGTTTGGCACAGTGACGAAGAACATGAGTCAGCATTCTGTCAGGACTGAACTTCCCACAAACTCCATAGCCATGAGCTTCAGCCCCAGAAATGGCCACAGTCACAATAAGCAGAACCAAGCATATCAACTTCTTCATCATTCTGAGTTCTTCAACTTAATTGAACTGTGTTTATGTGTGTGATTTTGTATTTCACAGCTTCTGCGGTGTCTTGAAGAGTGTGTATAAAGGAAATAGAAGCACTTAGGAATGAACAAACCTCGTTCCTCAAGTCCAAAACCATTGGCTTTATTACTAGAAGCTGGAATGTTTCGGATCATTCGTCGTCGATCATTAATTAAAAATCTCCGGACGACGTACGAACATCGATTGGCAGAAGCTGGAGTTTTAAATTATATATGATCGCAGCTCCTAGTTATTGTGAAACTATACGACTTGATTATTTTATTCTTTAACCTACGTACGTACGTACTTCCTCAAAGGTTTCATAATTATCCAACGCTCACTTTTTAATTTCAGTTTGCAATATATGTATGCTTGATATTCAACTTTTGAAAGTCAGAGGTCTAGAATCTAACCTTTATCGACCTCTTGTAGAATAAAGCTTCTAGCTAGAATATGTGTGTGTGTGTGTATGCACATATACCATCACCCACTCATTCCTTTGTCAATGGTTTCGTGCTTTAAGAAACAAATGGCTTTTATAAAGTCAAATTTTTGGGCTCAGGCATAACTTCGAATATTTTTACCTTATAATATGAATGTACATTCATTGCCACGTACTAATCTCATACAAAGTATCATCTCTCCTCTTTGCGTATTTAAGTAAGGTGTAGATTTAATTTTTAAGGGCTTATACAATATACTCTATAATAAAAAATGTACTAATGTGTGCCTTTCATTAATTATTTCATCAACTAAAAGATCCATATATGTTTCCTTGTAAGTGGTAAAGAAAACTAGGTAATACGTAACTCGTATCTGTCTACCTTAATATCTTATTTAAGAAAAATTGAGTCTATTTCTCTAATTAATTCAATCAAACCATTAGTTGAATTGAATTTTCTTCTTGTATTAAGATATATCAATGATGCAATTACAAATAAATAACTTGTTAAATCATGGAAAATATTAAGGTGTAGATTTTGAAGTATTGTTTAATATTCATATTTTTTCTTCAATTTTCATGAAAAATATTAGTAAATTTGATGAAGGAGGCAGATATTCCACTTGAGATTGGTTTGCTCCTCAAAATATACCCCCTCCATCTCTTTTACAAAGATTAAAAAATATAGGGTAAACTAGCATCTAGTACTTAATTAATATTATTTTTTTTTAATATTTTAAGCACCATAATCTTATTTATAATATATCTAGCAATTAAAACTATAAATAAGATTAAAGTATTTGAGGTAATTTAAAATTTAACATTAGGGTATTGTATGTACTATAAATAAGAATATATGGGGTGATGAATGTTATTGAATGTTATTTTATCCTTAAAAATATATTTAGTTAAAATTAATTAATATTTTTAGGATTACCCTCAATGAAATTAATTAATTAATTAGACAATATTGTTTAGTTGATTAATAATTTTTTAGTTATTTAGGTAGGAATGTCAAAGCAAAAGATATTTTTAAGACACCGATACTCTGTATAGAAGATCTTATATCAAGAATTACAATATAATAAGGAATGACAAGAGCAGTAAAATGAGGGACATAAAGCTTAATACTCAACCAACATAAAGCCAGTGTATAAGCCCTAGATTGTCTTGATTCCTAAAAAAGTTATTTACGTTGAGAGGGGGCCACACGAATCCTAAAACTATGATAGGACTCGATTAATATTAAAAAAAATTGACCTTAGTGCTCATCAATTTCTCCATTTTTAAAAATTATGTTCCAATAAGAGAACAAATAATAATTTAGCTTGGAATAAAATATTGATGCGGGCTAACTTTTCAAGTTGACCACATAGTAGGAACTCGTTTAACACATTTTTAATACACTAATTAGGTTATTAGATGTCTGGTATGGGATCATATTTAACCATTATTAGACTTAATTAGAGATAATAACTATCCCACCATGATTTTTTATTTATGAAGTATGAATTATCGACCTTATTTAAAAAGAAATGAATTCTTTTCATCTGAACAAACCGCCGTTTGGTTGATAACTCATACATCTAATCACAAAGCCTAATATATGGAACATATATACCTGCTATATTTATGTCAAAGAGGTATAAATCAAACGAGCAAAGCTTAGCAATTGATTTGGCGAACCTACTGATTCATCATAATTAATAGAAGAACAACTTATTTATATGAAACTTGATACATACATACATACATACATACATACATACATACATACATACATACATACATACATACATACATACATACATACATACATACATACATACATACATACATACATACATACATACATACATACATACATACATACATACATACATATATATATATACACACACACGCATCTTTGAGATTAAGGCATAAACAAACCAATTCTCAAACTGAACGAATCCACCATTATTCTCGGTTTGAACGACACACACTCGACTCTGAATCAACACTGAAACATGTTTAACAAACTTATTATGAGCTACTTCATAAGTGAGCTCCTATTAACGATACAATCAATCTCTCTTTATTGTACTTAGAATAGTTAGGTAATCACTCATGGCGACTAGCTAGTTCATGATTAATAACCTGCAGTGAAGGTACATTCTTATTAATGGTGGTAATGGCAGCGTCTGGGAATGGTGAAGGCGATACGATGGTCGATGCCTGAATACTTCCATGTGTCTGAATTGATGATAGCATAGAAGCATTCCTCAGAAACTTGGGACAGAGGCTCGCAACATTTTGCAGTCACTGGAACATTCAAGTCTCTTGCAGGTTTAGTACAGTGCCGAAGAACATGAATGAGCATTCTATCAGCACTGAACTTCCCACAAACTCCATAGCCATGACCTTCAACCCCTGCAATGGCCACTATCGCCAAAAGCAAAGCGAAGCAAATGAACTGCTTCATCCTGTTTCTCCAAATTAACTTGAACAAGCGAAGCTCTGTGTGTGTGTGTGATTGTATATATATTTCACACCTTCTGCTCTGTCATGAACTGTGAATGTATATAGGAAGTAGCAGCACTTTGGAATGAACAAAACCTTGTTCTCGAAGTCTTAAACTATTGGCTTTATTACAAGTTGAAATCTTTTTCGTCGTAGATCAATTTAAGGAAAATCTCAGGAGCTCGACTTAATTACAGAATAAGCACATGGATAGCCAGAAGCTTGTCTCTTAAATTGTGAACTACTGCTTCTAGTTAGTGTGAAAACCATATGATGATGAGTTTGATTATTTTATTTTATATCATCTACGCGTACTCATTTCGTCAATGGATTCATCATTATTAATTCAACAACTCATATCTATTTAATAGAAAGGTGTAAAAGAAACATATAAGAAAAATCAATTAAATATTTTTAACCTCATTTCTTTATAATTTTACTAATCAAATCGTGCTAGCTAACATCATTCTTGTATGTAAAATAAAGGTAAATCGTTCTCAAGGTTGATACTTTCACATACTTACCTGTAAATGACAAAAAGGTGAAGAATGAACTCACTCTGAAGGATTTTACCGCGTGCGTTGCTTCTCTGATCTCTCTCAACATTCCATATAAAATGACGCTGTCGTCAAGATATTGCTAGATTGCAGCATTAAGTGATCGAGGAGTCATCGTGCATAAAGAGATTCAAAGGTTGAATTACGATAAGAATAATGATCACCAGAAACTTTGAATATACAAGGAAGAATCTGTATATATATGTGTGTGTGTCTGAAGGTGGTTTAGAAGAAAGCAGAAAGCGGTGGCTTTTGTTGTTGTTAACTAGTTATGGTTTCTGAGGCAGTGGGAGAATTTTTAACGATCGTGAGTCCCGATTCTTCCGGATGCTCCAATGACCGATTTCCCCGGTCATCCAGTCGTGTTGAACCCAGGCCCTATAATGTTACATGTAAGCTCACATCTGTATCATTCTTCTCTCTTTTCCTACGAATCTACCTTTGTCCGAACAATCTGTTAATTCCCGCGTACTACCCGTTTGGATTGTATTCCTTTTAGTTACATTCTCAATTATACCCTTCTTTTTGTTCTCCCTCTGTTCTTGTTAACTGAAAATCTTTATATTCTCTACCTTTCTCAATGTCGACGCTTAAACGTTTATTTTTCTTTCGTTTTTTGGTACAGACACTTGACCTTCGATAAAGGGTATGTATCTTAAGACTTGTGGTCGATGAATTTGTTAGCTTTTTGACAGTTGCAGTTGCAGTTTCTCTTATTTAAGGAAAGAATCATTGGCCTCTTTTCCTCTTCAATTCTTATTGGGCCTTTACATGCTATATGTTATATCAGTTTCAAGCTCTGTGTTTCTCATCTGCTTTGTTAGTTCTGATTACGTTCACCAGATGTTTGTTTTTATTCCTAAACGAATGCTGAGATTGGTTTGGATTGAAATCGCTATGAACTTGGAAACTTTGTATAAGTGGGGGGCCTAATTGCAGGCGTTTCTGTGGGTTATAGTTTGCAGTATGGGGAGGGTGAAGCTGAAGATAAAGAGGCTGGAAAATATTACTGGTCGTCAGGCGACCTATGCTAAAAGGAGGAATGGAATAATGAAAAAGGCTTCGGAATTATCTATACTATGCGATATAGATATTATACTTCTCATGTTCTCACCTTCTGGGAAGCCAGCACTATGCAGAGGGAGGCGTAGGTATTTTGCAAGTGTCTGAATCATTTATATCATCAATCAATATACCATATAAAGTCTATAGCAAGCTGCATTATTTGTAAGTCATAACCACTAGTACAACTAGCTTCAAACTCCATGCAAAAATTTGTGGCTTACAATCTAGTAAGTTAAAATGTGCAATGATTTGTCAATAACCGTATTGATTAATTAGATCTAGGAGTATGGTGAAGAAGAATAGAAGTTAGCTGTTCTTCTAAAACCCATGAGTCTTTATGATCAAATGCAGCTATGTCTTTTCACTCCAAGATCAAGGAAGCAATGTTTAAAATTACAACATCTGTATCACCTATATTTTGACAATGACCTTGATAACAATGATGTTTACTTATGTTCGGTGTCAGATACTGTTTCTTTTTCTGAGGTTTGCCATTAGTGTTCGCTTCACACTTCTCTCTCCCTCTAGACATCCTACTTATGTTTTCCTGCTCCTTAAGCAGCTGTTTGACGTTGGAAACATCCATCCTCTTGAGTCCTGAGTTTAAGAAATCATTTACTACATTATTGCACTCCCAGCTTATTCCTTTATATTTCCTTTATAGTTTAGGGTTGATAAATATGATAGGAATTTCTTCACAGGTATTGTAGACTTCTGAGTGAATACTCTGTTGGTCAAAGAAAAAAAATCCAATTACCCTTACATTTTTTATTAAACTTTTAATTACTCTGTTGGACTATGACGTTTGCCTTTATAAAAGACCATTATGATTTTTGCCTGATTACATCCCTTCTTTGGTGTCTGTAGTAACATAGAGGAGGTTATTGCAAAGTTTGCACAACTAACTCCACATGAAAGGGCAAAGAGGTACATTTATAATCCTTCTGTATGTCACAAATTATTATGCCTCTTTATCTAAGTAGTACGAGATTATGATTAATGTTTTCAATTGGATTGGACAGGAGGTTGGAGAGCCTTGAAGTAAGTTGTTTCTTATCACTCATTCTACATTAAAAATTGCATATTTATCCTTGTTTTCAAACAATACAAGATTATGGTCGATGCCTTATTGTGATACTCATTAGCAATCTGCTTTTTAATTTTAGGCACTGAAGAAAACATTTAAGAAGTTAGACCACGATGTAAATATACAAGAATTTCTTGGTACAAGGTATTCCATGCTGACACTAATTTAATGATTTACTTTGGATTGATTTACCTTTTCTGCCAGTAATTTGAGATGCTGAAGTACTCTTTCTGTTCATTCCCACTGTAGTCAAACTACTGAGGGACACAATTCGAACCATCTTAATTGGTTTTATTTTTTTCTTTTTCCTTTCCCTTCATGTTAGACCTATCACTCAAGTTCTTTGTGCAGGACCTAAAGAATGACGCCACATTATTACGAACTCAAATATCTGAAAGACTTACAAGATTAAGGTAGATTATTTGTTTGGTTCAACTGTTAAGTTCCTTGGCTATATTTTAATGTACTTGCACTATGGCTGCATTCCATTTTTTAAGTTTTGTATGTTGCTGCATTCTGTAGCCATTGGGCTGAAGTTGATAAAATCCACAGCGTGGAACAATTGGAACAGATGGAAAATTCTCTCAGGGAATCAATTAATCAACTTCGATTGCATAAGGTAGGCCTCTTATTATTTTGTTCCTGCTCTTTGCAAGGAATATTTTCATGGTTCACTTGAGCATCAAGGTTTTGGAGGTAGTTCCTAATTCATCCATAATCAGCAAGTCTACTCATTTTTGCCCAGGAAATGTGTGCCTTCTTGGGTTGCAGAAAGATTTGATATCCCAACTATGTATTTTCCTTGTTAAGAACATAAGAGAAGGGATACAATTTCCCACCTGGTAGTGATAATGAGGAATCCTTAACAATTCTAAGGACAAGAATAAGAAAAGAAAAGGCAATAACCAAATTGGGCAGAAACATAGAATTGGGGAAAAGAAACATAAATTTAGCTATGCCTCAATCCAAAACCCTCCAAAGTTCATATCCAATGTTATTTATATTCAATACACATTGATGCTTTGAGATCTTGATATGATACCATTTCTCAAACGTTTCACTGATCGGGCAGGAAAATCTACAAAAGCAACAACTTGAATCATTAAAATGCAGTAACCAGGTAAAAAGTTCAACTGGTATTTAAAAAGGTTTTAAGTACACGTTTCCTTTTTTTTTCTTTGATAGATTTAAGTACACGTTTCTATGGTATAGAAAAGCAAGATATGACTAAAAAAGCTTTATCTTCCAGTTCAATGAGTTGCATGTTCCCTTCAGGATGAGTGCTGATCAACATCTCCAACCTCTATCATGGGTTGCCAACAATGACAGCCAACGTATGGTTTTACCAGATGATTCAAACTTGCTTCTCCCCAAGTAAGCAGTTTTCCTGAAATAAATCCATGCTTCAAAATGACTTCAATAATCTGCATTGAATTCATTTGACTTGAATACATCTTCAAGTTATTTTGGAGAAGCAGCATCTATTGCCAGGATAATAAGCAAATATCATTTTGACATTGAAGTCTTATTGTTTAACAAAATTCAAAATCATAAACAATGATTTGACTAAAATAGAATTTGTTAACATGCTCATTTGATATGGGAATTCGTATTAATTGACCCACAATAGGTAAATATGACTCCTGTAGATACTACATTAAAAATATCTAATCATTCAAATGCCACGGGGCCAAAAATATTGTATTCATATGATATATTTCAGTTTGAATTCAATGGTGTTGCCATTGAGTTCTTATTAGCAGAAACCAAACTTAGTGACATTGTCATTGAGCTGAAACAAAAGTATAGCATAGACATGAAATACTTTTTTCATTGTAGCATTTTATCTATATACTCCATTGGAGATCTTTTGAGTTAATATTCTATAAGTTCTAACTCAACTTGTTAAATTGATTTGGCTGTTTTTCAGAGACATAGAGGGCTCTGCAAGCTCCTCTTTCGGGAGTTATGCTAGTTATGTTGGCTCAAGTTCAAAACCAGATCTTTCTAATTCTGGGCAAGAAAATGGTGTCCTCAGTGAGATGACAAGTACCGATTCTCTGCGACTACAATTAGGCGGGCAGTTTCCATACTTGCCATATAATTTCAATTTACTGAATAACATCAAGTTCCAGCCATCTGCAGAGATCAACCCACATGAAAACCCCATAGAATATCATCCTGATAACAGCTTTGAAGATCCTAGACTTGCCTTCAACTCTAACCACCATGGATGGGCTTCCACATCATGGCATTGTGCTGTTACCACTATGTTTGATGAATATTTGTATGCCTAGGCAAGTTTCTCTCAAGTGAACTTTTGCTTCTTATAACTGGACCCCCTTCCTTTCTTTCCTTTCATTTTCTGGTATTCCTGTTGCATGACTTCCTTGTGAGCTGTTGGCCAACTGCAAATGGGTGAACCGCCAGAGAGGGATAGAAATTGTAATAATATATATTATCTGTTTTCCAGGTGCCACAACGACACTGATTCACTACTTTTTTTGCTCTCCATCTACCAATGAGGCTGAGAGAGAACTTCAGTCATGCTTCATCAGATCTCAACAATAAGCAATAATAGGCTATCTGGATTTTGCTTCCACCTTTTTTTCTGCTGTGAAGGTTTTTATGGATGCAGAAAGCATGTTGCGTTTCTTCTTCCCCACATGGATGAAAAGAGTTGTTTATAGCATCACATTATATAGCGGAGTAACTGATTCAGAATAACGAGGATTTCATTGTTGTTCGTATCTGTATCGGCTTCTTGTAAATAAAGAGTGTCAAAGTTTGTTCTTCCTCACATGAATCATCCTTGTATATTGAAAAAACATTATTGCAGTTTCAGACAAACATAACTTAGGCAAAAACAAGATGCAGAATGCCACTTTAACTGATAAATAAGGAGAGAACATGACACAGAATGCTCTGTTTTATGAGTATGTATACAAGTCTTGTTGAAAATTATATCTGGTGCGTCTATATTTCTATTTTTTGTTTTTTGTTTGGGGTAAGAATATAATGGTAGCTCTTTTTCCTGTAGACCTTAACCAATCATCAATACATTATCAGTCTCTCATAAACTTAATTTACAAGTAAACTCATGAAATGATTATGAGAATTAAGCAATATCACCAACAAAACAAGTGGAAGAAAGGTTTTTAGCTGTTTAAATATGAGATCTCAAATTCAAGTCTATATGAAAGCAAAAATTACTTTTGGGAGAGTTACCCAAGTGTGCTTGACAATCTTCAAATCTAACTTATTTAGATAGTCATATAAAAAAATTTAAGCAATATCATACTCTGAGCCAACATGCCTAATCCACCATAAACTCTGCAATTTATCTTGTGCTTTAAACAACTGTTGGACTCAGTCACTGAGAATTCAATGAACACTCAATAAATATGACAAGAAGGGAGAAAAGATGCAGCCAATAAGCATATATTCCAGACAAAAATAGATCTTCAGAATCAGAAGTAGGTGGGGGAGGTTGAACTTTTAACTGTTATTTAAAGCCTGATCTCTAGTTTGGTAAAAGAATAAAGATTGTCCTTGAAACAGTTTAGTATCATGAGGTTTCTGAGCCGTGTAAAAAGCGTTTTGCTGTTTTGACAGTCATTTATTCCTTACGCTTGCGGTGATTTGATACTTTTTTAACAAATAAGTATGAATTTTATTAGAAGTAACTAAGGAGACAACCTTAGAACTTCTATACGAGGTAAATGGAGTGAATTATAATTAAAACTTGTCCACAGAAGAGAGGACACAGAAACAAGATAGTAAATTACTGCATTTTTTTTCATTGCAGAAGCACGAAAATTTACACTAAAAATATCTCTACTACAACCAAAGATGAGATAAACAAGTAGAGCACCAAACAATTACTTCTTCTAACATCCCCCCACCCAAAAAGTACAAAAGTAAAGTAAGAAACTACTCCAATACTAATGGCGGGTGGTATAATTATTCCACCACTTCCACTTTACTCACTATTTCTTTTACCTTTTTTACCCCCACATAACCTAGAAGTCCCGTTACTTCAAAACTTCCAATAAAAATGGGGTAGAAGGCACCCAAAATTATGTACCCCCACCATGACACGATGACGACGACGACGACGATGATGATGAGCCCTTTTAAAATAAGCCCTTCTTATAGTAGCATACTATTTTCATACCCCAGTATAATATTGAGTCGTACTAACACTTGAACAGATGTTTATATATATATGTCTAGCGGAATTGGGCGCCGGTGAAGGTTTGGCCAAAGGACCAGTTTGGTGGTGCAACATTGAAGGACACCACAGAGCGGCCATCACCGGTGGTGACCTTGAAGGAGAGGGCTTGGCCATTGAGGTAGTTGTTACTTTGCCAGTTCTGGCCCCAGTTTCTTGACATTGGCATCCACCTTGTTCTTGACCCTTTGATGGCCACACTGTGTACATCACCAGCACCCCCAACGTTTGTGATGAGTACCAGGTTGAAATAGGAGTGCCCATTGATTGTAAACCTTATGCCTCCCCTTTTCCTGCAGGGTACCCTACCAAAAAAAAAGCCATTGAAAAATATACAGTAAGTTCTCAAAAGGGTCATTTACCATTTCCAAATTTTAACCACTTGGTTCTTCAAGTAATAAATTTCAGAGACTTTCACAGACAAAAGAAAGTTAATTGGTAAGTTTCGTCTCACTTATTAGGAGTCATATTGCCATTTATACAGGAAGATGACTATCAATAACTTCATTGGGCCAACTTTTTCCTCAAGTTTTCTGGTTTAACATTCTTACAATCTGCTCAATCCTAAAACAAACTTGATATCTTGTAAGGTAAGGGATCTAAATTTGAAGAAACAAGGTACGTTAGTGTTACCTTCTGTAAGCCACAGGAACTATTCCAGCTCTGTATTGAGCAATGTGGAGGAAGACAGGCTGAGCAAGATCAAAATGGTGAAGAGGAGGGTTACACCATCCTCCTTCATTATTTGGCAAGGCGTTGTTTGGTGGGCAGAAATTAGTAGCTGTGACCACTATGGAACCTGGCAGGCACCATCTTCTGTCATTCACACACCTTATCTCATAGCATGACCCACAACTCAGCCCATTGTTGAACAGAGCCGTGCTCAGAGCAGCTGTGTTCGTTCCATAGCCTTGGCTGTACAGATTCCCATACCCACAAGCCCCACCTGAACCATTATTCGTCATAAGATTAGCCAAACAGATTTGCTCCAACTTACTTCAAACAAACTCTCACATTTTGAAGTAAATGTGTGCGCTTTTATGTAGAAAGTGCGTTTAGGACTAATGTCAAACAAGTATCAGACACTAATTTATGCATAAATTGCATACCCATTGTGCCTGATGCATCTCCACCTCCATAGAAGGTGGCATGAGCATTAATCCACCCTCCACCAGAGCCATGAGCAGAGGAGAGCATGGAGAGAAAACCCATAAAGAGCAACCCAATGAGAGCCATTTTTTACCTGAACATTACACAAAGAAAGAAACATAAGCAAACTCTAATCTGCTAAAAATGTGATATTTGGACGTCAGAAGATGATGCAGAAAGGGAGTTACTTTGTTGTTGAAGCGTCAGATGAGGAAGTTGTAGCTAGAGAGAGGGAAATGAGAGAGAGATGAGTGTAGAAAAGTGAAGGAGGGTGAGACCGAATTTATAGAGGGGAAGGGATAGCATAGTTGCTTCAACTAACGCTTTTAATAAGTGTTGGGACCAAACGCCCTATGGGGTTATAACTTATAAGGCTACAAACTGTTCATTAACAAAAAATTGGAAGAAGAGCCCTGTATTAAGGTTCAAAAATGTGTTCTTGGGGCGAGAAAGCGCGTGGTTTTTGTAGCTTTCAGAGAAGAAAAATCTGCAAAATCTATGTGGGGCAACCCTGTTTTTCACTCCTGATGGTAAACAAAAAACATAATAACAAGCTGCTAAGTCCACATGCAAATATGCACCATCGTCTGTTTTCTTCTCTCCCTTCTGCCAGCTTCACACGCTTTTTCTTTTCCTTCTTTTTTCTCTTTTGCCGCTGGGAATTTTGGATCATTCAATGGTGTCACTTCATTTGAGATCATTCCACCTATAATTACTTTATCCTATAACTAACTTTTTTTAACTAACTCTTCTTAAAATTAATTATAATAGTTAATTTGGATGACACTTATTACCAAATTACTAAGGAAAAGGACCTCCATGTCCAGAGCCTTCACATGGCTGATGCCATTTCCTTGAACCTTCCTCCTATGACTCCTCATTTCCTTCTATAACTTGTTACCATTCAAATGGCTTCTTCATATTTACATTACAATACAATCATGTTCTTAACCAATTTTTTTGTGAATAAAAAGATTAATTTCTTTATAGATTAGGTTTGTTTTGAAAATGAAATTAACTACCAATTCATTTATTTATGAAAAACGAGAGCCAAGTCATGCTAAGATGGGTTAGTAAACCTGTATATTTATTTAAGTAGAGATGTTATGTGGTTGGGGGGGGGACATATTTAATGTAGTCTCATAAAATTAAAATCATATATTTAAGATCGAAAAAAATATTTTAGCACAGATTCCTCTTAGTATTAAGAGTATCATTGTACTCCCTCCAACCCTTGATATTGTTTAGAAATTGTTCTGCTTTCTATTTTTATTACTAGTAAATATCATAAATCTAAAATATATACCATATTATTGCTATCTCCTCATTGGAAATTGACAAAAAGGACACTTTAAAATAAATAAATTAAGGGAAAGAAAATTAAAATTTTGGAGACAAAAAAGAATAATGAGATCTTATATTTAAAACTATTAATATTAGTTTAAGTTTAGGTAAATGAAGGGAATAAAAAGTTTGGTGAGGAAAATGGTGAGAGGACATTGAAGAAACCCCACCAAGAGGAAGTGGCCATGTGTGGGTGCATTCATTGAGTTTGTGTGTGTGTGTGTGGGAAGCGCAATGTCCTTCACCCCAGCTGGAACAACTTCATGATCTGTCTCCCATATCGTCTTAATTAACTAACTTAATCTAATTAAAATCGTTAATCTTTTTCACGGATACGATCTTCAAGCAAAACGATAAAAATCCTTTTTAATAAACCGCGATTCTCGCCATTAGTGTTTTTTAATCTTACAAGACTCGTGAACTACTACTTCTCCTTAAGACAACCCTTTTCCTCTTGGAACCTCCTCTTTAATTACTTCCCTTTTTTCTATATCTTGTTATTATCAACAGAAAGTGACATAATAAATCTAATTCCATTTGTCTCTCTGTTTTTTTTTTAATTTACATTTTTATTTTACATCATGCATGCATATTTTGAAATAAAACTAATTGAAGATGAAAAATAAATAAATCAATTTGCTATCTAAAAAATTAAGAAATAAGTAGGCCAATTAATTTAACAAATGATATTAGAATAAGGCTTCTCTTAACTGTCTCTTCTAATATAAATATTTTTTACTAGATTTAAATTAAGAAATTAATTGAAGTAATATTTTATTTTATTTTTTTTAATTTTGGGATTGAAAGAGATTTGAGAGAGTCGTTTAACGGCGCCAAGGCAGCAAAAGCACATGGAGCAAGTTCGTCTGTTTGTTTGAGGTGATGTTCAAAATCAAGTTGGATTCTAATTCTGTAATAGTTGTCCTCTTGAATTTTTCTCATGTAGACACTGTAACTACTGTCCATCCAACCGCAGGGTTTCAAATCCCAGGACAAAAAACTATCCGAATCGATGTATTACTCATATTTATTTCATTTAAAATTAATTTGTTTAATTTATAAATTAATATATATTCTCATGTTACTCATTTTAGGTATATTAGGTCTTATTTATTATAATTAATTAATTAATTTTTTTTATTTTGTTTTAAAAAACTAATACAATTTTTTATTTAAAAAATTAATTTAACTAATTTTTTAATTTATTTGAATTAGTGATTGAGCTCCTATGATTAGATAGCTTATTATAGTTTCTCAAAAACTTATAATATAATAATTATATATAATTTAGATCCTCTTACTAAATATAAGTCTCATGGGTTAATAGGTTAGTTTTAAAAACGAAATAAAAAGAAAATGGTATTTATCTAATTTTTAATATATAACATAATTAAATAGTTAATATTAATTCTAAATATAAGATTTATTTTCTATATTTATCAATTATATTTTTTGTTCAACAATAATTAAATAATAGAAAGTAAAATAAGAAGTTAATAAAGATAATTATAATATTTTAATGAGAATATATTTATTAATTAATTTTTTTAAATTAATTAAATATGTTGTACAGAGAGGAGTATTTTATGGGATTAGGTTTAGATAGGATTGGTAACTAACTTTAGTAGGATTGGGCATGCTTCCATTTCTTTTGACGAATTTGTTTATTGGCCTTGTATGGGACTATATATATGGTATTACTAACTTGCTTCCTATAAACGAAATTCCAATAGTAGAAATTTGTATGGGAAAAGATTGTCCTGATTTGAGTAATTCAATTTTTGGCTTGCTAGTTTCTATTTTTCTTTCTAATTGATATTACATATGATTGAATTGATAGTTGCTTCCATTTATATCCTTAACTTTCTTTCTCTCTCTCTTTCTTCCTTATTCTTCTTCTTTTAAGTGAAAACAATACATCATTGTCAAAGCAATTTATGTAGGATTGTCTGGCCTCAACTTTATTGACTTCTGGCTTCTAAAAGTTCATCCAGGTCCTTTGCTTAAATTTGGACTAGTGTTTGGGATAACTCATTTTTTACCCAAAAATTATTTTCAAGTTGAAATGCTTAAAGTTTGTTTTTTAAATATATATATATATATAAATAAATAATTTATGTGTAGAGTTCTCAATTAAGAGTTACATGTTCCTAGTTAATTTTTCTTTCTTTTACATATCGTCATATAGCCCTTGTAATTATTTTTAAAAAAAAAATAGAAAAAGAAGCAAGCTAGCTATATAGACCAACATTGTCTCCCAATTCTTGCATATTACTGCCTCATATTCTTAATGTTAGAATTATTTAATTAATCTGAATAAATTAAAAAAATTAATTAATTATAGTAGATGTGACTTGATTTTTTAAAATATTTTTATATAAATTTTTTATTTATTATTGAGAAAGTATAAGCAATGATAATTTAGAGATAAATAATAAATATAAGAGATAAAATATATTAAATTTTTATATTTATTATCAAAATTAATATTGTTATTAATATGAAAACGATTTTAATCAATAGTCATTATGCATGCATATGAGTGTTCTTCTGAATTAAGCTGGGAGTATTAAGATTAAAGTCTTTTTAATAAGTATACTTTTCAAAATTTAAATTTGTATTAGGTGATAATGCTTACTATCTGAGATCAAATTTTTTGCATGATATGATTTGATTTATAAGAAAATGATTTAATTATTACATAGTTTTAAATGATTTAGCGCAGTAAAAAAAAATTGGGGTTGTGAAGGCATTGACGACAAAATCATTATTATTGTAATTTTGATCTGTTGGTTAACATGTAAATGATGGAATAGTAACGGCCATCAACCACTTTACCGGTTAAAGGCGTCATTCTCAAGCTTTCTTTTCTCTATATATGTCGAATCCCTGAACCTGCTCATTTTCTAACGAACGCAACCATCCTGAACCGTCCATCTGCAACTCTTGTTTGACGTGTCAGACTGAGATGACGTGCAGTAAGTAAAGACTCTTATCTCTTAATAGATGTTGCATCATATATCACTCGTAATTTTTTAAAAAAGAAAATAATTAATTAACATCACCTCAAAGATTAAAGCGTTAAACAAATCAGTCTAATAACATTCATCGTTAATTTTGCCACTTGATTTGACGTACTTATCAAATCATGTAATAAGACAAGCACACACATATAGATTATATTAGAACAATGTAGGCCAGATAATCATTATCATAATGAATAAAATTAAAATAGCAAAAAATAATATTAAAACTGAACTTGACTGAATTAATTAAACTATTAAATTAATAAATTAATTATTATAACTTATTTAATCAAAAATTTTAGATTAATTGATTAGTTTAGATTTTATATAAAATAAGTAGTCTGTCAAATTTACGTTTTGTTAATTATATTTTGTTTAATTGAACGTGGTTTATATATAAATATTGTGAGCTAATTTTTTTTATTAAAAATTATTCTTTTCAAAGTTATTACAATTTAACTAATTTAATAATGGGTCCCATTTTTAATACTTAAAAAATATAAATAGATAAGAGTTTAAGTGTAGATTTGATTTTGAAAGAAGGGGTTGACAGCTCATAATAGTTTTGAGGGAACCGTTCAAATTATATTTATTAATAATAATTAATATAAAAAATAAAAAATATGATTCATATTTTATAAAAATATAAATTTAATTTTAATTATAATTATAATATTTTATTTAGTAAGCGATCTCATAAATTTTTTGTTCACAAATTTTTTGTAAGTTCTTTCTAAATTTTAAAGTTATACTTTAATCATAATAGAACTGATACTAAATATATCTAAATTTTTTTATATAAAAAAAATTATACCATGGTCCACCTCTACCCCTACGTCAATAGAGCTTACGTTTTTCACTTAAACTCTTGTTGACAAAAATGTTTTAATTAATAATAATAATAATAATAATAACCGAAACAATTTTGATTAATTAAAAAATGAGTGATTTTAATTAAAGATAATTAATTATACTGTGTGGTTGTTTCCTTAGGACCCCACAAGTGCAGATGTCGTTAAAATGTACGATCACAAACATGTGGTCGATATGACGTACCTTCAATGTTCCGTCCCTTGCAACTTAAGCATTTTAATTTAATAATTGTGCTGTTTAATTACAGTAATTCTATAATGTAATTTCTATTATTTATGCGGCAATAATAATATAATTAATCCATACCTCAAGAAACATATTTCTCCAATCACTTTATTTTTTATATTTATATTCTTTTTAAATTAATCAACTTAATTTATAAATTAATATATAATTTAATATTATATATAGATATTTTAAGAATATTAAATTATATTATTTATAATTTATTTATTTATTTATCTAATTTTATTAATTTAATTCTTTTATCAAGGACCAAATGATTATTTTATAATAAGTAATGAATAAATGAACATTATGTTTTAGACTTTATATCATGTATGAAACAAACTTGTTAATATAATGTAAAATCTACAGGAACTCTTGCATATATATTATTTACAAGTTGTAAAGCATAGGACTAATTCTAGAAAAATGGATAGATTATTGGTTTTTTAACTAATAGTCTATAGATTTAAGTTTGGGTATTTTTTTCATTTAACTTAAATTTAATTTAAAAAAATAATAGTTAGAAAACTTGACATAATATATATTAGAAATTTGATGTAAATATGATCTTTGTATTATTTTCACTTAAAATGGGTAATTTAAAGAATTTCTTTACTTTTAAATTGATTTTGTAAATTTTTTTCTAGTAACTTTTATATTTGTATGTATAGTTTTTTTTAATGAAATTATACTTTTTTATTAAAAAACTGATGGTCATGCATGCTTCTATAAAAATTATTATATAAATTAATTTTATTCATAACTATAAAATATAAATTTATTTTATATTTTATATTTATTATTTTTTAAAATTAATTTATATAACTTATAAGCTAATATGTAATAGAATATTATAAAATGATATGATTATTTATTATAATTAAATAATTTATTTAATCTACTTAAATTAATTAAGTATATTTTATATTAAGGATTAGATAAATAATTAATTAAAAATTCCAGTTAATTACTGGCACTTTTCTAAGAAAAAATAAAAAAAAATATTACTTGAATTTTAAAATTTCAAATCAATAATTACTACAAAAATATATTGTTATTTATTTTATAAAAATAGTTAATAATTTATAAAATTTAGTAAATAAATTGATTTAAAATTTTAAAATTTAAATAGTATTGTTTTGAAATTTATATTTTTTTTAAGGACACTAGTCGTAGTTATGGACACAAAAGCGAGTTAGAATTATTTTGTTTGCAAATTATGGACGCTACTTGCCGACAGTTAGTAATCATATGATAAAGTCATAATTAATAAATTATGGACACAATCACACAACTCTTTTCGAATTGAAAAATCAAAGTCACGTCAATCGGTTGTGCATTGGATCTTGCTTTTCTTCAATTTTTAAATTGGTTTTTGCCACAAATTATGGATCAATGAATGGCAAATCTCACTTACTCCCAATAAATGAAATAACCATTTTTTTTAATATACAATTTTATATCTACTATACCGTATTGTCACTCGTGTCATCTTCCAACGTTGTTATATTTAAATAGAAAATAAAGACATCTCTTATAATTTACTGATGTTTTTGTTTATAATGTCTAATTTCTCTATCTTATTTAAAGAGAATTAAGTCATTTTATTCATCATAATTTTTAATATCTTATCATATATATTTTTTTTTCTTTAATCTTTTTTATAAATAATATTATCTTTTATAGAGGTAGCCTTATATATAAATGAAAATTTATATTTGTATAAAATTTAATACATTTTTTTATTTTTTATCCTTAATTAATTAATTACATGTTTTTCTCATATAATTCTTTTACTCATTTTCTTTTATCTATTTTTACAAGCATTCTCTCTCCCACTTATTTTCTTTATAAATAAGGATATATCTTAAAAAAATTATATTCTTAACATATTTATTAATTTAAATTAATTTAGCCAATATTTTAATCCTCTACTTTATTGTCCTTTTCTTTTTTTAATCAATTGAACTGATTACTAAAAGGGCAATTTCGTCAAATCACTCATCCGATTAATTTTCCTCCAGAACCATGGTCCCTCTGCCCAAATAGTTGAACCATTTGGTCATTTGATCAATTTTTTCAAAACTTAATATAGAGACAAATTTTAACAATATAAAATTAATCAATTAAGAAATTGACAGATAACTTATTATAATTTGATGAAGAGATAGGAATCGTATGCTTATAAATGTAAGTAACACATCACAATATTGTTCAACATCAAAGTAGCCAAAAAGTCCAATTCTTTAATGTTCAATTGAATTTGAATAATTATAAACATACGCATCTTTGATTTTTCAAATCTCCATCTCACATCATTTTAATTTACCCTTTTTCACATTTTCCTCCTTCCAACTAAATAAATTCAATATAATATTATAACGGATGTATTTCATCAAATCACTTTTTATCTAATTTGCCTCACTCCCTCCTATTTTTATTATAAGATATTTTTTATATTATTTTTAAATTATATTATCAGGTATCCATCAATGTTTATATTTTCCCTTCTTAATATATATATTTTCTCTACAAATCAAATTTAAAATCCATAGTAATTAAAAAAGATATTATATCATTAGATCAACTCTATATTTATTATATGATACTTTTAATCACCTCATAAGAACCTTGGGAGATGATTAAGTCATTAGCTTTATCTAAAAATAAATAAAATTTTAAACTTATCCATATTTAATACCATAAATTATATAAAAAAATATATAGAATATACAATTAATGAGATTTAAAATAAAGATAATCCTAAAAAATGTAATTAATATATCATTTCATGACTTATAATAAGGATCATATATTCTATTAAAAATATGCTTTATAATAAGGATATGCCACTATTTTTTGAAATAATTTATTTTTACTCACAACTTGAAAGAATATTCACTTATGATAATCTCATAATTTTGGCTAAATAATATAATAATGATAAGTTAAATATATAGTAATAAATTTAAGTAAAACCAACACACGTTTTTTTATATTAATATTTAAAGTTTTAAGTGAATTATTTTCTTAAACAAAATATCAAGTAGGAGTACATACCATTGTCCATCAACTAGGAAAATTATATTTAATTTTGATGACTATGACACGTGGCAGGCTGCGACACCTGCCGTCATTGATGAATTGCTTACTATCATCTTCAATTATCCTTCTACATCAATGGCATATGAAAAAATAAATAAATTATTCATTTAAACAAATAATATCAGTAAAAATTATAAAAAAAATATACACTTTTCATAATTTCATAAATTATACTTTTTTTAATCCAAACTTCTTAAAATATAGGAGTATAAGAATTTACCTAGCTGATAAATTAAATTTATTCATGATAATATCTGCATTTATCTGTGTGTAATGTGTATGTACTTATTATTTTTTTTAAAAAAAGAAAATAAAAGAAAGGTGGGTGGAGGGAAAATTAAATTAAAGGGGGGTTGTTAAATAAAATAGGTTAGTAAGTTTCGTAAGGACAATGATATGGACATCAACGGGACAATAACAACTAATGTCTGCCATGATTAGCTAATGATAATCCTTATTCTTGCCCTTACACGTGCCTCTGACTACCGTTGCCATTCACTTACTTTCTGGGTTTTTTTTTTATTCTTCTTATTATTCTCCTTCTTATTTAATTATGAGATGAAAACAAAAAATAATACTCCCTCCATCCCTAAACAAAATTCATACTCTTTGCTCATATTTATATTTATAAATAACTTTTGATATATTTTATTAAAATTAAAAAAAACTTTAAATCTTAATAATTATATTTTAAAATTTAATAATTTTTTAATTTTATCTATATTTAATATACACTATATTTCATAAGAATAAAATTTATATAATAACAAATTAAAGAAAAATTGTATATTTATATAAAAAAATTAATGATATGATATATAAATAAGATAAAAAAAATTCTCTATACCTTGTACCATTATGGTATTATATGTAAATTACTTGTAGAGAAAAAATTTGATCCTAAATATAAGTTATTTATAAGATGATTAATTACCTTTTTTCATTTTTATCCTATGTTACTTGTAAAGTAATTAATAACATGTTTTTCAATACTCTTTCTTTTAATAATGATAAATATGAAAAATTATAATATCAATTTATTATGTTCTTTAATATGCAAAAATGATGTATAAATTACTTACTCGTATAGTCTGTTTAGGAAACTCCCAAATCAAGGTTTTAAAAGGATTTTTGGCTCAAATTTTGGTTTGAAGAAATTTCAAAACAAACAATCATATTTATACAAAAGGGCTTTTGAACCAAATCATAATTTAAAATTAAGGTTTTGGATAAATTATTAATATTATTTTGTAGAACAATAAAAAAATTTATAGACTATCCAATTACTATTTTACCCATATTTTTTCTTATCCCCTTTCCCCTTTCCCCTCTCTTCACTCTTCTCCACCATCTCTCCTCTCTCTTCTCTCTTCTCTTTTATTTACCTTCTCCCTTCTCTCATTTATCATATTTTTAATAAAATCATACTATTTTTTAATAATTTTTTAACTACAAAAGTCCTTTTAATAATAACTATCCAAATACTCATTTATTTAAAACTATTTTTTTCATAAAACTCTTATCTAAAAGTCATTTTTTAAAAATTATTCAAAAACTATTTTTTCATAAATTCTTTTCTAAACTCTTATCCAAACAACCTATAATGATAAATAGTACAATGGGAATAGTTTTTTAGCCTTTGTCCTCCTTTTTATAATATATAGTTTAGAATTAACTGAAAATTTTAGTTATTAATCTACTCTTTTAGGATATAATTGTCATTCTCCCATAAAAATATCCTTTAAGCCTATGTTTAATTTGAATAACCCCAGAATATAAAATTATTATTCTTCAATGAAATTATTTTTATTTTTGATAATACATTTGACTATTTCAATCAATTACCATTTTTTTATACATTGGTCAATCTGTTTAATCATTTCTTAATCTGTATGTATAACTTATGATTATGTAAAAAAGGAGGAATTTATGTATAAAAAATGATTATGCAGGTAACTTTCAAGACCAGCAAATTGATTTTCAATCATTTTCAACGAGAAACGTCAAAAACGTTCAAAACTCTCTCTGTCTCCATTTTACTCATACATGTGACCATGCTGAGGGTTACGTATCCACATGCTGTTTTGTCAATTTCACTCAATTTTTTTACCATTTGTCCGCAGTTTTTCTTTAACTAGTTCTTTTACACGTGTGCGTGTGCGTGTGTGTGTGTATATATATATATATGTAAAATTAAAAAAAAAACTTGCGTATGGTAATCTCATATATATAGTGAATGTTTGTGTTTCTTTTGCAAAACAAATCCAAATATATCGAACTTATTAATATTCCTACCCCTAACAATTTAGTCAATAACATAATCCACAGCAAAATAGGAAAACATCATTTTCATTGTTATTAGATATTGGATACAGCTTTGAACCACAGCAAGGATCAATCAATCGCCAGCCAACCAACCAACCAACCACAAAATACCCATAATAATAATAATCATAACAAAACCCAAAAAGTGGGATAAGATTTATGATAACAAAGTCATCAACAATGAGGAACTATAAATCCAACTCAAATAATAAGCAAGATTTATGAATGAATGAACAATTTGAAGAAGTATTAAATGAATGTATGTGAAGAGAGAAGGAAAGGATGAGTGGGAAAGCTGAGGAGTGAGCACTAAGCAATTAAGTTAGGTTGCTATATAGCTAAAGAGAGAAAAAAGGCCTTTAGCAATAAGTATGTGTTTTGAACAATGTAATAGCACGGGTAGAGGAAGAGGACATGTTTATGGGCTTAGTGGGTTTTGATTTAGACGTCTTCTTTCCTTTTTACATGTGAGAAAGCAATTCAGGAACTTCCCCACCGTCACATGGAGGCTCACATGCCCTACATTTATTGCTATATAGTGCAATGAGTAGACACCGGACGAGTGATCTTTCAATATTGTGCATTACATGCAGCAATTTCAATGTGACAGCTCAATGAAGAAGAAGAAGGGCCATTTCATTTATTCTTGCTTTTGCAGCACACTAACACTACTACCATTGAATTTACTTAAGACTAAACCTGTGGAAGTTCATTGGAATTGGAAATTCATCGGTCAATTCAACAAACAACTTGCATGCGGTATGCAAATTGTAGTGAGCGTGAACATAATTATGAATACTTACATCACCCACGTTTTGCAGCTAGATGATTGATACTTAAATCTGAAATAATTTTCATTATCATTACCTTTGTTAACTTAGCCAACTAAACCCCATCATGATATTAACTTTTACCAGTTTTTACCACTCCAATAGCATCATAGTTTTCAACAACTGTAGGAGAGTGGACTTGTCAGGTATAGGAGAGTAGAGAAAGTGGTGTCGAGCTTACTTATATGCATAATCCCAGACCAGGGGAAATAGATAAAACAGAATTAGTATACCCACCATACTCAATCCACCACAGTCCTTTTCATTTAATGTTTCATACATATACTTGATATATGTAAAACAAGTTGCTTTCTTAAAATTGAATGGCAGCGCAGCAAGCCACCAACAAAGAGACAAGTAGTCACTAACACAATTAAATATCTTTACCTCACCAGCCGAACCTTCATTTTAGAAGGGAGCATGTGTCTGTCACAATAACATCATCATTGAGGTAAATTGACATTGCAAAGAGCATGGCTAGCTAATGGGTAAAAGGAAACCCTAGCTAAGAAAGAAGGAATTATAACACGGCAATTTTTTTAAAAACACTCACGCACAAATATGTTAAAGCCAGGTTTTAACCCGAGATTTCTTCTCACGAGTTGCGCTGCCACGGGAACAACTAGCTTTTGACAGAACACGGAGCAATTAAAAAACCAAACTTGTGTTTATGATGTTTAGGGGTATCATGTTGAATACAGTGTCTGGAGCAGTAGAAGCAGAGCACATGGAAAGGTCGAAGAAAAGGGGCCTTCAAGTAGGTTGTTGGGTGATAGATAGGGCCATGCATTAATATGGTGAGAGTGAAATTAAGGTACAACGGCTGGTCCAGAAATGGACTTAGGTCGGTGCCTTCCTTTGGCCTCACCCTCACCATCCACTTGTACTGCTCTCTAGTCTCTAACCATGTACCATTCAGATTTTTTGGCGGTGATGTTATTTAACAGTACGGTAGTAGAAATTGCTACTCCTAAATACCAATCTTTTAAACTAACAACTACTTTAGTTTATAAATTATTAGGACGGATCCTGTAGAATGAAAATGTTCTCTTTGATCCGTGAATAAAGAATAGCATTTGAAAGAGATGTTTCATGTTAAATAATATATCATACTATGATAGATATTTGATATCAGAAATTAAAAGAAAACGTTTTCCTCTTGCCATTTTGTGTTTCTAGGCTTGTTCCAAAACCCAACAACGTTGATTAGGCCCAATTTAGTATGGACCATGCCTTATATTCATATTCTGGAAAACAGGGAAGTCCAAAGTAAACTAACCAATCACAAATTTATACTCCCATATCATAGGTAAGGCTAACTCTTTTTTAAAAATTTTTATATAAAAAAAAAAATTATACGCCCACATTTAAGGACATCAATAAATCAGTGGATTAACATAGGCTATATACAGTACTCTAAAATATTTTGTAATTCATATAATATTTTAAAATATTTTTCTAAAGACATCCAACACAATAAAATATTGTGGTGCAACTTTACCTTTAAAATATTTTTTTAGGATCAATTTTAACTTCAATATTCACTCTTAAAAAGTCAATTTTAAGTGAGTGCCCATCTAGCACCTAAAAATATTTTTTTAATAGCAATTTTTGGGTGCTTGGTATACCTGAAAAATATTTTAAGATATTGAATAAACTACAAAATAATTTAAGTGTTGAATGCATTTAAAAAAATATTTTAAGATACTAAATAAATAATAAAATATTTTAAAGTACTAGATACATTTTATAAAATATATTAGAGTATTGATCGCATCTTAAACATAAATCAATATAATTTATGAAATGTATTAAAAATATCACGCTACAATTAGGCCTAATCAAAATAATCGGAAACCACCAGAAACAGGTTGGCTTATATGTCATGCAGATTATAGATTTGTGTTTAAGATGACAATGTATAATGTAATAATCGCTCAATTCAAATTTGTCAAAAGTAAATTTCATTAGTAATAATAACAGACTTGTTTGAAATCTTGGTAGAATCTCATTCTGAAAGCAAAAGTACAAAAACAAAAGCAGCAGAAGATTACACTCTTTTTAACTTTCCAAGACACATTCACCAAATCAATATGGTACATACAAAACCATTACAGGGTTGGTTATGAAGTTTCACTTTTGAAAGTAGCACCACAGTTAGCTTGTAAACTTCCAAGTTTCAGATGTTAGACTTTTTCTGATCACTTGTTCGTCTTACTTGGGCCCGCTTTTGCATTTGAGCAACCAACTGCTTCCTGATCAACTGAGTTTCCACCAAACAACTGTGAAGAATATGGTTCGCTTTTCTTCACCTGACCTGGAAATTCCTTGCTTGAGTTACCCTTCAAAGAAAGATTCTTTTTTATGCGATTCCGGTTTAGTAAGAACATCGTGTTGCGTGGTGGTGCATGCAAGGCCCCTTCAACACAATCACCCACCTGCGCACAGCCCCAAGGCCTTGAGGGCCCATCCTCATAAAACGGTCTAATCCTTGGAAAACCATTCTTCAAACTCAGAGGACCCCGTTGATCAGGTGAACTTTCCACCACTCGGGAGCAGAGAGGGCAAGGAGGATCATTTTTCTGCAAATTTGGAGTTGTCTGCTCCAAACATTCTGCATGGAAAACATGACAACAAGGAAGAACCCCAGTTATAGGCATGTCTCTGCTTCTGACGATTCGTTGGGAACTCCAAGGTGATCTCTGTGACAGAAACCTTTCACACAAGCTGCATCTGAATCCATCGTTATGAGGGAAAGCTGGTGTTTCAGACTCAAAAGACGCGGCCGCATCTACAAGATCAAGACTGCTGCTGGCACTGCTACATTGCTGAGAGTCTCTGAGTGAAGTGGAAGCACTAACCCCAGAGAAACCTGTAACTGCAGGGTCAAAGGCTTCCCTGGTAGAAGTAAGGTCAGGAAAGGGCACAGGATGAATGGGTTTAGAGATAAAAGACTGGTGACGAGAGAAATTCTGCTGGGCCAACAAATGTGATTTTGCAAATAACTCAGATTCACTACTCTCCGACTGGGATGAAGTAGAGCCCCAACTATCTGGATTCTCTGGCGTTCCCTGCAGGAATGTTAATACAATTTAAGCCAACTTCTTCAGAGGCATGTGCTAATTAAATGCCAAGAGAACATTCTTTTTGTTATACACAACAGTCCTTGTGTGAAAACATTACCTCCTTGGTCGATGTAAAAAATATACGGCCTGAATCTGCTCAGTAAAAATGAGAAGGAAGTAGTTCAGTATGAAAAGGAATCAGTGATAGCAGCACCATAATCATAATGGAAAGCACAAGAAATTAAAGTCCAAAGGATACCCTCCCTAGGTACAGGGGGCGCTAAAATGCTATCAGCAATTTTTTTACGATGAAGCAACTACATTGTAACACCATTTACGATGGCTTTTCAAGCAAATAAAGAAACCCCTAGAGGAAAAAGAGCTCTCTCAAAACTGGATTCCTTTTTTATTTAGATAGACAAATTAAGCATTTTCATATAAGAAATCATCTTTTGATAACTAACATTAGAAGCCAAACAATTTTCGCTCTACCCTAACCTACAATGCCCAGTTTCTAATCCTCTATCCTCCATAACCCAGAATTTTCTCATTTAAGCCCTAAATCATCAGTCAGAATCAGCAATCTCAAATCCTCTTTCTTTCTTTCTTTTTTCACGTGCTTCTAATCATCATGTGGTTGGTTGTTTTACATGATACACCAGTCAAATAGTCAAAAGAACTAACAGTTTTATAACTAAAATGTGATTGGATGAAGGTTATCCAATGAAGGGGAAAAAATTATAATTTACAAACATCACTCTCCATAATGCACTGTGCCTCTCTTCCGTCTAGACCTAAATTTTTAATACAATAAAAATGCAAACATAAATGCAAGAAATTCTCAGTTACATTTATGGTCACACATTGTGCAAAATACATGATGATTCAATCTAATAAACAAATAGAAAACAATTCTAATGTACATTTTCAATGAGATTCAATCTCATACCCCATCGATTAATGCCTAAAAAGTGGTTATAAATATCTATAACATGCAGATAAGCGTATTCTGATTGTAAGATTACCTTTCCTTGTTGCAGTTTCATAATCATCAATACTTATTTCCTGTATCACCGGAGGTGTTCGCTGAGGACCCTGAGAGAAGTCAGATGGACTGTTAAGGAAAGGTTCAGTGCCATCTGATGCAGAATAGTGAAGCTCATACAGGCGATTTTCTCTCACCAAGCCCCTAAGATCTCTCTCATTGTATAAAGTAGAAGGACCACAGTGTTGAATACCGTCATATGGCAGCCCTTCAGATTGGAATCTGAAATCCCATCTTGATGGAAGTGGTGAAAAGCTTGTATTGGTATGCCAGTAGGGCTCATGGGGACCAATTGAGCAGTCCCTACTGTCTGCATTTGACCCATGTGGCCTTGAAGCCACACAACAAAGTGACCCCGTTTTAGCTATTTTTTATCACAATATCACACTAAAATCAACTCTGAATTCTTCTGACTATGTCAAAGAGGAACTTTTCCAGAATATGTTACAATTTTCTTCTACCACACTTCACTTGTAATCTCACGAACAACACACAAGAGATTCCACTTTCAACCCACGAGTACAGTGGAGACAGTAAGAATAAATTCTCTGAAATATCAAAAGCTCCAAATTAATCATCTTACTAATAGAATAAGAGAGAAATTAATGGCAATATAAATTTGAGGTAAGCTGAAGTTTTTCATTCAGAAGACAACCAAATAGTGAGGCAATATAATCCAAAGCATTCCGTTTTCTTTTACAGATTTTTTTTTTTAAAAAAGATTAACAGACGGATATGATCAAAGTTCAAAAAACTAGTCGCGGATGCAAGAAAATACTATGTAATCATGTTTAATTACAGAGTTTATTGACCATTGCTACGGCAGTTCATACTTCAAAAATCATAGTTCATACAACAGCAAGACCAAGTATTAAAAGTTCAATCCACAAAGAAACTTATAAAAGACTATCCAAAGATTATTTTACCAAGCCGAGCACAACAAGTAGTTAAAATTTCTGCAAAAAAAGAGAGAGACAAAGAAACTAAAAAGTAATCTAGTATACTCTACACCCATAGATGAACAGAAAAGGAAAGTTAATTTCTTCAAAGTACATTATCGCTAGCATCGTCATCCCCGAAGCTCAATATATACACAAAAGAACTGATAACTTTGATGCCAGAACTACGAACACCCGACTTCCCAAACGCACCTTAAGCAAGAGAGTGAGTAGCAGATAAGAAATTTAAACCCAAAATGAGCGAGATCTGGGTACCGCTACTTTGCAGCGTGCGGCCACAATTTTAAATAAAAAAGCAAACTTGAGAGTGAGGAGGTTCCAGAGGTGGACGAAGCAGATTCCCCAGCAGAAGCGATAGGGTAAACTTTGGAACAAGATAGAGCGAAGGGACAAAAGGAGGGCTTAGTTCAGTGGGAAAGTTGTTTTGGTGAGGAATTTGGGCAGAAGTCAGACGAGTTCGAAGAATCGAGGACATGGGTTGACCCGTCCAGCTGGCCACCTAATATGTTATTTGTCTGGTTTTCAAATTTTAATGATTGATTGTACCAAAAAAACAATTAATGATTGACTTTATCCAAATTTTCAGAATCTCATTAATAATAATAATAATAATCCCTTTAATCTTACCAAAAAATACGACCATAATTGAATTAAGTACGTTTGTTCAATTAGCAGATCATCATTTTAGGCAATCGAGTATGAATGTTGTGCCAACGTTTTAGGTAATCCATTATCAATAATAATTAGTAATTCATTTATTATAAAGTCATCATTAATTTTTTTATAGAATATAAAATATATAATAAATGAAGCTCTTCCATATTCATAAATACTAATAGTTCACCACTTATCTTATTTATAAAATAGAAAAAAATATTTTTTAATTACATTTATAAATCATATCATTACATTTTTATATAGATATAAGTTTATTTTTTATTTATTATTATGTAAACTTTATTCATATAAATTATAGTATAATTAAATAAGAATAAAATTAAAAAATTATTAAATTTTAATGCAGAGTTAATAATATTTAATATTTTCTTTTATTATATGATTTTTCAATTCCCTTCAACATAGGAATAAAATGTTTAACTAAAATATTAATACAGGTGAAAATAAAAGTATATAGTACCTTTAATATCGGTGGATGATTCAAATAAAACAAATGTGCAAAAAATGTTGAAAAAAACAAACTTAATTTCTATTAAATAAGGTCATTATTCAAATACATTAAGAAAATTACCTTTTGTGAAAATGATCAAACCTCAAATCTACAAGAAAATTCTAGAAAGAACATTAGAATGTAACGTACTTAATTATTTAATGTATATTGTGAAGTTAATTTACCTAAAATATATAGTTGTTTTTACTCATAACTTTGAGAAAAAAAATGTCAACTTGTTGAAACAATTTTTTATTACACATCTTTCATTTAGTTTTTTTTTTATTACACATATTTCATTTACTAACAAACGGAAATAGTTGTTCACTTGTTTTATGTTAAAAAATTAAGAAAATGATTGTACAACGTCAGAACTTCAAGAGGCATAATTGCATATAATTTATTTATTTATTTAATGCTTGTTAAGTCTTAAATATCACCCAACCAACATTATTATTATTATTATTTTAATTTTTAATTTAAGAGTATGCACTTTATGGAAAATCAACCTTCACCTACCTTCCCACTGCATACCCAAGCATTAGCTGGTTTCAATTCAAAGCTTGCATCAGATACACGTCTTTATAATTATGCAATTAATTAAATTAATATTTTCATCAGATCCAGTTACTTACCTGTTCATTATCAGATTTTTTTTCCTCAACAAAATTATCGTAAATGTATTTTTGATTAAAATATCCAACATGTCATTTTGAATTATAAAAACAACATGAACATCACCATCATATTATTGAACATCAGATAACAACCAAGATGCAAACAACATAATCTTTAAGATAAACCAACTTCCATAGTCAATTCTGGTTTCCTTTCAAACCAGCCAGAGCTAATGAACCACACTCTGTACAGATCTATTATGTTTTTTAAGACAATAATGTCAGCTTACAATGTCTTCTCCAACATAAACTTCTGCTAATTGCTACCTGGTGATTCAGAGGCAACTATGTACATGTGTGTGTGTGTGTCAAATTATGTTCACAACAAGGCTTCAAATCATGCCGTTTATGTATTGTTTGTGTTGATGCTACTTGTAAGCCACTCCATAGATATGGGGATTTACAAATGAAGCTTTTTTCAGAGATGCAGTGTAGAGCTCAACTCTTGAGAATCCAGCTTCTGATATATAGCTTCCTGTGTCCCTACAGAGGTGGCACCCATCTGCTAGTGTCTGTTGAAGAGGATCTAGAATTCTCTGGATAAATCTCAGAATTGTTCCTTCTGTATTATCTCCATTCAAACACACAACACAAGTAAGAATACAAACAAAAGTGAACTAATGGGACAATTCTGTTTCACACCTTTTGCTCCAACATGTTCCACAAATACATACATCCCACCTGGCCTCAGCACTCTCCTCATTTCTACATTGAGAGTTTAAATTGTGTTTAGATGATGGACTTGGATTATAGAGTGGAGCATAACCAATGGAAAAAAATAAAAAACAAGAATCTATGGCATGTAGAATAAAAATTAGGTCCCTTTCTGATGTACATTTGGAGAATTATCAGGTGGGTTCATAAGGGATAAATATAAGTAGTTTTACTTCTGCAAATTGAAATGTTATTTCTAAGATTTGAACTTATG
This sequence comes from Leucaena leucocephala, assembly GCA_037074615.1. Taxonomy (NCBI): domain Eukaryota; kingdom Viridiplantae; phylum Streptophyta; class Magnoliopsida; order Fabales; family Fabaceae; genus Leucaena; species Leucaena leucocephala. The sequence goes on along the minus strand of CM073567.1, from coordinate 17,868,851 downwards.
ATCTTTTAAGTTATATGGTAGCAAATTTACCACTGTGCTTAGGCTCACTCTCTTGATGAGATTGGCCCTATGCATTTCAAATTCTAAAAGAAGCAAAAATTAAATGAAGAAATAAAAAGAAGGACCTAAGAAATTTCACAACATTTAAGTGTCATAGAAACATCTTTAACAGTACACAAGACAAGTGTTCCAACCACTGCATCCACAGAAGCATCATCTAATGGTATAACCTCCCCTACCTGAACATGGCCAACAACTTGAAAGCTTAAAAGATAAGAACCACCAGATATTAAACTGAACAAAACAATGTTATATGACAGGACATCACTACTAGAAAAGGAACAAATCCAAGGCCTTGTCATTTCCAAAATCAGTACTATGACAAAACATTCAAATCTTTTTCATCTAGTTGCTTTTAGTCCAATCCAAAAGCAATCTTTAACATTCAAATTCATTGCCGCCATCATCATCAGCATATTCTTTACAGCATTTTCATTTCTTACTGTTTTCAGAAATAGACAATGAAGTGGGAAGAACATAATACATACAGCATGTATAAACTCAAAATTGGAAGGTGGCAAGCCAGCAGATATTGCTGAGGACCGAGCATACTTTTCCATCTTTTAATTTGGATCAATGCTAACAACCAGAACATCAGAATTACTAGCATAGTAACTGAGATTAGGTCCTGTACCAATCCCAATCTCCAAAAATTTTTGCGCATTTTCCCTCAAATTGCTGAATATTTCTAACTTGTAACACGCAACCTAAGCAAACAAAAGAAAGCATCTCAAATTGGAGATGAATCACAAATGCTCATCATCATGACATGAATCCAAACCACAGAAAAATAAAAGATGAACCTCAGCTTCATAAGATTTAGCCGCATTGTTCAGAACTGATGCATATAACTCGTACCAACCAGGCTTTGGTGGATGAAGCTTATTAAGAACATCCTACAAAATACCCATTCATCCAGCACAGTATTAGTATGAACTCAAGCTACAAGCTTGCCCCTTTCAGTTATCTTATCTGCTTAGCAACTTTCGAATACTTGGAATTACCGTGTATTTAGAACGCGGAATGGTGGCAGTTGAGGGGACAATAGGGAAGAGAGTAGTCGCCATTGATGCAGATTCAAGGAAGCGTCGTCTTCCGCAGCAGAAGCATGATTTGGCGGGATCCGGCGAGTCCGAGTCGACCAGTTTAGAAAGCGAACAGGATAAGGAATTAGCATCGTAAAATGGTTTAGATCGGGGAAGGGGAAAGTCCAACGAAGGGGATGGAAGACCGCACCATTCTTGAGGCAATGGTACCTACAGCGTCAGTGGAGTTGAAATTAGTTCCATGCTTGATATTGAACATTGAACAAAGCAAAGTTTGCTTCTTTGGTAAGGACTGGGACTACCTGGATTTGACTGCACTCGAAGAAGAAGTCAAGAAATCTGTTCGATGCTTACCCGAGTACCTCCCTCCTTCTTCACTTCGTTATTCTTATTATTCAACAGCCTTCTGAAGCAAAAATATCTATATTTTAATGCATACAAGTCTGGAAAAGACGGCGGATACACATCGTTTCGGGAAAGAGAAGAGCATTCGGATAAGTAACGGTATCCGATCATGTTCAAATATTGTGGGTTTAATTAAAATATGTATTTTAAGATTAATTTTTTCATTAGATTTGAATCATTAATCATAGTAAATTTCCAATAGAGCTGCCTATAAACGAAATGACTTAGCTAATTCTTTCTTATTTTTTGACAGTAGACAATTCAACTTCCGTGTTTAGGTACAGGGTTTTCAGAGGGGCGAGGGACCGTTGTCGCTATTCTCCTCTGGTTCGGGTTTGGCTTAGAAATTTTTTAAAAGATAGAGGGAAGTTGCTTTCCTCTCAATGTTTTGATAAAATATTTTTAAAAGGGGGAGAGACTAACATCCTTCCCCCCACCTTTTTTTTTTTTAATTTTCTCTCTAAAAATAGAGTCTTTTTAAAAGGCAGATGAGAGAGAATTTTTATTATAATATTAATTTTAATAAAATTATATAATTTTTTTATTTTTTATATTTTATAACCTTATATCCTTTATATTATTTTCTCCCCTGTGCTCTCATTATTTTAATCAAGTGTTTCTTTTATCTAATAATTTATTTCATTGTATCTCGTTTGATTTTTTTTAAAAATTATGTTTATATAATTCTATTATATATATTTAAATTGCGTTTTAAGATATGGGACTATAATAGCAAAAATTTTCACTTGATTGTTTTTATAATCTATTTAAATTTTATAAGATTAAAATAATTAATTTTTTATTAACTCTCTCTTTTTCTTTCAAGTGAAATAAAAAATCATTAAAATATTCATTTCCTTTCCCACCAATTAATCCAAATAAGGGAGCGATAAAATCCCTTCCTTCCCACTCTCTGTCACTCCTCTTCCTTCTCTATCTCCCATCCTCACCCCTGCCCTCCCCTTCTTTCCTTTTCATTTAAAACTCTCCCCTCCCATTCGTCCACCCAAACATAGCGGTAGTGGCGAGCAAGTAAGAACTTAAATCAAGTAAACTGCCATCAATTTGATTGAAGGTTGGACATGTTTTTCCTTACGCTTTATTGTTATTGCAATATTTCGCATTCCACAGTAACTAATTGAGTAATTGAGGCTCTTATTATGTATGTTTTTATAAAATTTTAAAAAATAGCTTATGAATAAAAAATAATTTTTAATTTATTTTTAAAAAAGAATTTATAAAAGAAAAATAATTATAGATAAATGAGTGTTTAGATAGTTATTATTAAAAAGACTTTTATAATTAAAAAATTATTAAAAATGATATAATTTTATTATAAATATGAGAGAGGAGGGAGGGTGAAAAAGAGAGAGACTAAATGGTAGAGAAGATAGAAGAGAAAAGAAAGATAGTGAAAAAGATAGAAGAGAGAGGAGAGATAATTGAAAAGATAAAGAAGAGATGAGAGATAGTAGAAAAGATAGAGAAGGGTTGATGTAAGAAAAAATAAGGGTAAAATAGTAATTAGGTAATCTATAAACTCTTTTACTGTTCTAAAAGTTATTCTAACTAAATTATCTTAAACTATCGTTTTAAACTATAATTTAATTTAATTTTTTTTAAATAAATATAATTATTTATTTTAAATTTTTTTAAAATTATAGTTTGGGAGAAATCCAGGAGACCCTTAGTAATGAACGTTTTGTTTTGTTTCATGTATTCAAAATTTTTAAAAGAATGGACATTATAGTTTAACCAGTTAGGCCCAAAACTATCTATTATATTAGAAAGGACATCCAAGAAAAAACCTGTTTTCCCATTATGCCCTACTCCGCTAATCACTCTATCCAGTGAGCATGAACAACTCAACATATATCTTCATGGCTATATGATTGCATCATGGGTGCAAGCTTATCAAGTCATGCAATCCCACAGTAAGAAATTATAAATAGATCCATGGTCACGGCTGCTTCAAGCAAACCCTATGCATGCTCAAGTGCTTCTATATTCAGATGAAAAAGCCCCATTTTTGTCTGATCTAATCTATCTCCAATGCACTCACAGCTCTAGTTCTGGGCAGTAATTTTGTTGCCATTGCCATCTTCTTCAGAGGCACTTTGGTCCTCCGGAGAAGCATCATTATTGCCACCATCACCTGTCAGAAAAGAAAGATATTTCATTTTCAACATGGCATTTAGTTTTTCATTTCTTTGTTTTTTGGTGCACATTTCATTGACTCAATGTTAGGACATACCTTCTTCATTGTCGTCAGCTGGAGCATAGGCGGACCGCCTTGAACGAACTTGCTGGTTTGATGTGGGCTGATATGACCAGAGTGAAATGAAAGGGGAAAGAAACAGACCAAAGGAATGTCAAGTCACATAAATTATTCATGGAGGCTACTATATTGCACTTGATTAGTTTCTTGTCCTGCGATGGGCCAAAAGTTGTTAATGCTGTTCCCTCTCAACATTTTCTCTATAAAGCTTTGTCACAAATTTAAGGACAGAGTTAGACACCAAAATAGTTACTCTGTCCTCTAGAGGGTTAAGAGTATAATGTTGCAGACACTTAAAAATCCTTGCTCGTTACCTACATCCCTAACAAAACCTTTACCACCATATTATACCTATTGTGACTTTTTGAGGGATCTCTCTGAGGTGAAAAGTTGTCATTGAAGATAATTCAAAAGTTGTTTCGTAAATGTGATAAAATTAACTAGAAGTTGATTGGTAAAGCATCTTTATATCTATATATTCTACAAAATCTATAAAGCCCGTTTAGATTGATGGATGCTGGTTTAAGAAATGATGCTGATTAGAACTTTTTGAAGTTGTTGAATTGCATCAACAGGTGTTTAGTTCAATTCTAGCTGGTGATCCTTTGTCGGATGGTGAATTCAAAAAGGGACCTGGGAAGTAAAAGATAGAAAGGAAAAAGGCTGTAAAAATACCTGCAATTTTGGACGCAGAGCTTCAAGTGGTCCTTTAGGCTTTTGTGCTCCTTGCTGTTCAGGGAATCAGAGAGCAAGACCAAGGGGCAAAGATATCAAGCACCGGGCAAAGAAAATACATGCTAAACCTTAGCGATGATATCGATGACATTATGAATCCTGAAATACCTTTACCAGAGCCCAATCAGCTGAATCAAAAAAAGCACGTTCATGGTCCTGGCAGAAATTTAAAATATGAAGAAACTTCAGTTTGTAAAGGACATTATTACTAAAATTAGTAGTATGAGAACGGCACGTGTAAGCCAAGATCAGAGGAAAAGAAGTAACCTTGGATATTAGGGGAGGCTTCCTTGGTAATATCCCTCCATACTTTTTCTTGATAACTTCTTCCTGCAGAAAGAAACTAATAATAAGGTACGCTGCACCATAATTAATTTATATCCATATGCTGGTTTCCAAACCCACCTAGGAACTATAGATCTTAACATATTTAGAAGTAGTCATTTCTTAAACTGAGAGATTGTTCCAAAGAAAGAACAAATACAGTGTAAAAGAGACTTAAGAGGATACGAGCAGAGAAAAGCTCCATAAATTTTGAAGGAAATTAATCTGCACTTTAAGATTAGTCTGCACTTTTATCAATTGCCATTATGTGTATAATATTATAATGGAGCAGAAACAATCCAGTTCAGATTTAATTGCTCTACTGTTATCAACATGACATTATCAAATTTCAATTTCATATCACTTACATCCAACTGTAGATAAAGAAACAGCCAAAGATGTTACCTCCTGCTGGGCCGAGGGATTGGACTTCTCGTCATTTTTGTCAGAACCTTTCAGATCATCAACAGGACTGTCACAATCAATTTGACCTGTAGTTGTAATATCAGGAATCTCCTGTTTCTTGACATCCTCAACATTGGTTTCTGACATTGCTTGCTCTCTACACAAACCGCAATAGCAAAGGGTCTGATATCCTTGTTCTTTGAATTTAACAAAGACTGAATGCACATGATTACAAATACTTAAAAAAATCCAGTACTTCCAACAAGTTGTAACAAACAAATCCTTTAATCAACAAAGTATATTGTTATTTGAACAATGAAACTCAAATTGGTGATATCCTTTGCAGTTCTTTCTTTTAGGCTACAGTAGTAGAAAGGGCCATAGGTCTGTGCAGACATAATCAAGATACACAATTATCTTGTCTATATATGTACTCGTAGTCAGTTCAGATAGTTCAGTTCATGGAGCAATCATTTCAGACTCTGGATACTGTCATACAGTACGATCTTACAAGGCAGGGCCGTTTGATGATGTATGTGAAACAAAGATTACTAAGTTACAATAACAGGAAGGTAGAAATAGCAAGCATAAATTTGGGTAACTAGCAACCCTTGAAAAATTTTAGTTATTGTCTCTTCCGTGCGCACGGAAGACATATCTAGTTTTCATGGATAGGGGTAGAGTCCCAAAGATCTAATGGTGAAAAAGCTTAACTTACTGAGAGTTTGAACTTTTCACAGCAAAACCAGAATCATAAAAATTTGAATAAAGAACAACAAATAATCAATTTAGGAATCCTTATTTCATTCAGTGATAACAAAACTGTACTAGAGAGGGAAAAATAATTAAATAGGAGAACACCGTACAAAGGTTTCCTCCGTCTCAGTCTTCAGGAAATTGTCAGCCAGGTGGCAATAACATGACATGATCACATCAAACAAATTGAATAGATGGCTGCATAATAAAATATTCAAAGCATGATAAACAAAGCAAAACCTCGTTTTTTAATAAATAAATTAATCAGTGAAGCTTAAGATAAGTTTGAATTTCCACTGTACCATTGCCAAACTACAACATGCTCAAACAATTACTAACGCATTGATTATGAAGAAGCCTCGAGCATAATTAAAAGGTACCCAACTAAAAGGAAACTTAATCACAGTCCTTATCTGCCGGTTTCTGAGATTCATAAAAAAAAAAAATTGAGCAGACAGGCATAAGGTTGCTCAAGAACGAAAAGTGAAGAAGTAACATGAGCAAGAAAGGTGAAGGTTGGTAGCTACCTGATACAGAGGAGAGAAGGTAACGGAGAAATGAAGAATCCAACTGCAGAGAGAAGGAGATACCTCTACAGAACGAAACAGCTTCACGCCTAGACAACCGTCCGGCAAGAACGATGCCTAAGATGCACGCAGCACGCTGTTCTACACACGCGCGCTCGAAATAAAAGTTTGGAAGTGGGGATTTTTTTTTTTTAAAAAAATTAGGCAATTTAAAAAAAAATTGAAGAAGAGTTTATAGAAAAAAATAGTTTAGAATAAATAAGTGTTTAGATAGTTATTATAAAAAAAATTATAATTAAAAAATTATTAGAAATGTTATAATTTTATTAAATATAGAAGAGATAAGAGTTGATAGAAAATAGATAAAAGATAAGAGAAGAGAGATAATAGAGAAAAGAGATTAGAGAAAATAGATAAGAGAGGGTAAAAAAGAGAGAAAGTGAAAAAAAGAGATAGTAAAATAGTAATTAGGTAGTTTATAAATTCTTTTATTATTTCATAAATTAATCTCAATAGTTTATTTAAAATTTTAATTTTAAATCATAATTTAGTCTAATTTTTTTAATAAAGATAATTATTTATTTAAAAAAATTTAAACTAAAATTTGGTAAAAAAAACTTCTAAAATCATGGAAAATATATACTTTATTTTGTTACCTATTCAGTTTATCAAAATTTTATCCTAACTACATCTAGATTTGACCCGTTTTACGTACCTAACTATGGTGTGTGAGTCTTCTAATGAGAATTTTTTACATGTATTAAAATTTAAACTTAAGATATTAAGTTATTTATTATTCAGATTAATTTCTATTGGTTAAAAAATACCTGCTATATACGTATACGTGCGTGTTGGGGTTCTCTTATGGACCGAGGCTATTTGAAGGACAACTTGAATTGGATTCTTCGTCGTAGACTTGGACTTACTTTCCATAGACTTGTTGAAACCACGTCACTAAAAATTAGACGATGTATTTTTTTTTTAATTTTTTAATTCAATATATATATTTTTTTTTAATTAAATATTTAATTTTATTCTATTAATACTATTAACTCATATATATAGAAATTATGCTAACAGATTAAATTATATAAACTAATTATATTAATAGAATAAAATTACATGATGTAATTAATAAAAAAATATATGAGTATTAAATTAAAAATTAGGGGAAAGTGTAGGGATATCCAATATAGTTTTCCTACAAACAAATGCAAAGAAAGAAAGTGAAGGTAATATGCTTAAGAGAATTACCCATTTAAGGTCTAATCTGGCTGAGAGCTGTTGTTTAACGAATTACTTTATAATTTTTTTATACTATTTATTATATCTATTAAGTTTTAGGTTTGTAGTTGTCTTTTTTAACCTAGATGTTTCCTTTATAAATATTTAGTGATATGAAAGTTTTTTTATCATTGGGATGTTGTCATTTTAATTCTATTTACAACCTGAAGTGATTAGTGTGCCTTTTTAATTTCAAAAAAATTGTTTTACTATTGGAGATAGTACTTCATTCCCCCTACACGAATAAGTTAGAACTATTTTATTAAAAATAAAAAAATTGTTTAGTTATTTATACAAAAATATATATTAATTTTTTAAAAATATTCACTTTAATCGTTATATCATGGAAACTATGAAAACTATTTTAATATATATAGTCAGTACAAATAATTTTAAAAAAAATTATAGATTTAGAAGATAAAAATAGATTAAATTTTTATATTTAAAATAAAAATAAACTATTTAACTAGTTCTTAAATTTAATATTATGAGTACAAAGTTTTTAGGTGTCTAATAAAATGTATGAAGTGAGTAATAGGACTAAAATTATACTTTATTGCCAATAATAATTAATATAGATAATAAGACATAGAGTTCATATTTTACAAGAATGTGAGTTCTATTCTAACTGTCGTTGTGAAAGCTCATTTAATAAGCAATATCGTAAATCTCCTATAAATACTCTCTAGACTTTAGGGCTATCTTCTAACCTTAGTAAATAATTGGTGTCGATTCTACTTAAATTTTTATATATAAAAAAAGTTATAATATGGTATTTTGTGAAGGAGACATGTATAATTTTATTTTATTATTTGGTCAAATTATAAATGGGATTTTTCATGAATTTTTGTAGGCAAGAACATGATCAGCTCATGTTACCCCATAACTTCCTCCATTCCATTACATCACATGCTATGTATCCTATTTCTTAGTGTCATCCTCTGTTTTTGCTCTGTTTTAATAATCCAAATAGATGTATGCGATACTTTCAAGATCATTCCCTTTGATTTTCTTCATTGCTTTAGTATAAACTAGTTGGGTATGTAAATTAAATGCATCTGCAAAATTACTACTCCATTTAAAAAAAATTACTGCCAAAGTATTGTTATTTAATCTCACCTATGACCTATCAATATTTATTAGAATGCCCAATTCAAGAAATTCTATCATATTCATATTTATTATGTAATTTAGATTTAGAAGTTTTGTTAGAATGTCACGTTAAATATAGTTTAGCTGAAAATGAAGTATATATAAGTAAAAGGATTCCATTTTTCTTGCATTAGCAGATATCAAACTGACAATTGTTGATCTAACTTGAATTTTAATTCTTTATTCCATCTTTACCACTTCCCCTGTTTTTCTGTTTCAAATGATCCAAATGTATGGACGTCTCTGCAGATTTCAGTATCATCTTCGAGTTGTTACAGATTCGGATGTTTCCCTACAAAGTAATCACTGAGAAATTCCTTCTACACGATCTTCCTCGCTGTGCACGTGAGTTGCTTTCAAACTGACAAAGTTATCAGACTTTTTTTTAATAGAAACAGAAACTTGTATCAAAATTTGCTCACTTTTTCCTTGTCTTTCATATCTTATTCTTTATCATTCTCTCAATTTCTGTTCATAACGATGATTATTTTGTATTGTTGTTCAAGTTTGTGCATGTGAATACAGAATGCTTGTTCTGCCATACAAGTCTACTTAATGTCAGCTGCTTTCTTCCTGTTTTGGAGCCAAATTAGCTGTTATTAGAATAAACTAGTACTAAATTTTCTGTCGTCCTCATTCTTTGAGATAAATGCCAAGTTGTCTCCTGTTTAGATGCATGATTGATCCATTGCTAAATCAATATCTATATCAAAGTTTTTTTATTTCTAAGTTTTAGGAGCCATCTTATCACTTGGCTCTTGTTCTTCATCATATAAAACACAGTAGTTCAATTGTTCCCTCCATCAACACCTTGTTCAAGTCAAGTAAAATACTTGGAAAAAACATGACCCGTAGATGAGGCTTCCACTAAATAGGGTATAGAAAATGATAGATATACATAACATTATTTTACCAAGTAAATAGGATATTTTTATGATGTAAATTTGTGATTTTTAGATCATACGACAATAATATTTCCACTTTATCAAGATAACAACTGTAAGTTGTGGATGTTGTATACCTAAGAGGCTTGCATGTGATGTTGAGATAAAGTAGTGCAGCCAAAAAATAACTTCCTCTCACTACTTTTGACACTAAGCAATCAGATTTTTGGATATAGATTATTAACAAAAATATCTGTTTTAATGATTTTATTAAACAGTATCATCAGTCTTCTTCTATTGCTTTTTTAAAAAACTCTATACCGATCTATATATCCTCTTCACTTGTATCTCTAACAATCTTCTTTATATATATTCAAATCATCTCAAATGATTTTTGATTATTTTCTCTTCAATAGGTCAACACTACACTTACTCTTCTTCTTATAAAATTATTTGAAATCTTATCTTTTTCGTATGATGGTTAACCACACATATCTATTTATTACCTTAATTGGACGATATTGTTATCTTTTTAAAACCCCACATTCAGTGTTATATAGCATTACAGCCCTATCATCAACTTTTATTATCAAAATTGATGATAATGATAAGAATAAGAATGTTTTCTACTACTTTTGCAGCCCAATCATAATGTACTAACCCCAACCAATGAATGTCATCACGAACCCTATTCTAACACACGGATTGTACACGCTTGTTGCAGCAACGGTAACTAATTAACTGCTAAGTCTGTACCACTTGGCACATAATACACTCTAATTAAAATATATATACTAATCTCTCTTACAATAATGCTCTTAAAACCTAAACCCTACCTGCTTGCTTGATAGGTATAAAATTCTGTCCAATTCTGTTGATGCAGCTTCTTCATTTGGTTTATACCAAATTAAGCTAAACATGACGCAGTTTTTAATTCCAACTCCACCAACTTCATACTTCCTAATCTCCCTACAGACCCATATATAGTTTTGATTCTGCCGTCCTAATTTTAGACCCAAAACCAGTTATTACAAAACACAAACTTAAACCGGAAATAAGAGAAAATTACACTTGAGGACCTTGTAAAACTTTTAATATTCACACTTAATAATCACCAACACTAGAAATTTTAAAGAAGGATTATGGAACTTGGGGGTAAGGTTTTTTTGTAACAAAACTTCTCTTTATATTTTCAAGCATTCATCTTTAATTTTTGTTCAGTGTTTATTTTTTCAATACTAAGTTCGGATTTTTTTCAAGTATTTCAATTTGATTTTTATACCGATATTTTATTTTATTTTAGCACTCATATTTAAATTTTTTAGATATCAGTTTTTCAAAGATTCAAATGAAAGTATAGTTAGCTTGCTAGAAGTTTTTTTTTAATAAATTTAAAAGGTGAACATTGAAAAAAAAATTAAATTAAAGATGAGTACTAAAGAAATCAAAACTGAGTATTGAAAGAAAATAAAAATAATGCATTTTGGTCAAAAGAGAAATCTTAATTGTTCTAAAGGACCCCTTTTTTATTTAAAATTTCAAGAATCCATAGTCCTCACGAGTAAATAATGTTCTTTAAATGTCTTCAAGTGTCAATTTCCTCATAAAAGAAAGAAACCGCACTCAGCTGATCTTGGATAACCTAATCCACCTTCAATTAATTGTTTCTCTCTCTCTATATATATATTTATATATATGTCATCTCCTTATGAAGTCAAATTAAAACTAAGTATTGAAAAAATAAAAACAATCCATTTTGGTAAAAGGAAAACTCTCAATTGTTCTCAAGGCCCTGATGTTTATTTACAATTTGATAAGAATCCATAGTCCTCGGGAGCAAATAATGTTGTGTTGATTAATGTCTTCAAGTGTCATTTTCTTCATAAAACAAATTAAACCACTCTCGCTCTGATCTTGACTACCTAATCCACCTTCAATTAGTTTTTTGCTCTCTCTCTCTCTCTCTCTCTCGCTCGCTCATATTCTTCTTATGAAATCCAAATGTGCATTACTATTGCTCATCTTGAAACCCTATAAATAGATGTATAGTTTCAAACAGTACGGAAAAATCACATCAGATAATTTTCACCCTTATCACAGAGCTCTTGAAAGTAGTTCAGAGGGTTAAGAAAAGAGTAGGAAAATGAAGGGAAGTAGCGCAGTGGAAGCTGGGGAAGTTTCAAAAGGAATAGCATCATCAAGAAAAGTGATGAAGAGAGGGCTTTCTATAATGGACTTGGTTCTCAGAATCATAGCCATTGCTGCAACCTTTGGCAGCGCTGTGGCCATGGCTACTTCTCACGAGAGGCTTCCCTTTCTCACTCAGTTCGTTCACTTCAGAGCTGAGTTTGATGACCTTCCCTCCTTCGTGTACGTAGAAGAATCAATACCACATCTTAACTCAATTCGCTTCATTTACATTTTTTAGAGTTATTTTAGTTTTGGTACACACACACACACACACACACACATATATATATATTTATCACTGACATAGGGCTGAAATGATAATAATTCATGCAGGTTTTTTGTGGTGGGCAACGGTATTGTGTGTGGCTATCTGGTTCTTTCAATTGTGCTTTCTATCTTCCACATAGCCAGAACAACTTCTGTTAAGAGTAGGATTCTCTTGCTCTTTCTCGACGCGGTAAACATTCTGATTCTCCTTCTCTCTCTCTCTCTCTCTCTCTATATATATATATATATATATATATATTTATGAATCATCAAAACCTAGACATGATGTATATAGTAGAGTTTTATACTACTTTAATTATGTGTGTTGCATTGCAAATATATACATATACTTTTTGTATGAGGTTCTAAATAAAAGGAGTTAATTGTCATAAAATCTAATAATAATTGATAATAACAATTTTAGGTATAGGAACTCAAAAATAATTTATGATGCTCAATTGTCATTAAGAAATCATGATTAAGTTTATTCTTTGAGCCCTCGTAATCATTCCCCATTTTCTTTTAGCTTTTCTGCTGGAAAAGAAAAACGTTCTGCGTCTTCAATTAGGTAATTTATATTTGATATAGAGACGCACAATAATTACTAGTTCGGCTAAGATCTTATGATGTATTAAAAAAAAATATATCTCAAGAGAAAGATCCTGAGAACAACAGATCGAATTAATATTAATAAAATTCGATTTAAAATTTTATTACATAATATTAAAATTCAATCCGATCAACCAGCCATATCAATAAACTCTGGTTTGTTTAATTATGTGTGATTTATACATTAACATTATATTTATTTTTAAATTAATATCTTTTTAAATAGAAATATTATTCTTTTCCAATGTGATATATGGATATATTTATATATTTTAATTAAATTATGTTATTCTAATCAATATTGGATTCATTTCAATTTAATTACGGTGACTACTAATTATATCTTATATAATTGTCCGAATTGATTTAATGTTTAATTCGGTTTTAAATACATAGATAGATGTAAAGTTAGTTAACTTTTCGTTACGGTTTTGGACTATTTTAATGTATAGGATCCCAATGGGCTCCAAATTAAAGTTAAGACTGAAGAGGGTAGTTAGGAAGACATTATAGCAAAGGAATCACATGCCATATAGTTTAATTTTTGGAAAAATCATCACATATCTCAAAAAAAAGTTGTAACTATTATTACCTTTATTCCTAATTATAAAGAGCTAATTAATTTTTTAAATATATTAAAAAAATTAATTAATTAATTAATTATAACTAATATAAAAATTAGTTGACTAATTTTAATATATTAAAGATTATATAATATAAATTAATTTCAAAGAATTAGATTTAATTATAATTAATTTATTTATTTAATTTTCTTAATCTATTTAAAAAAATTAATTAACTCTTATATTAAACATTACAAAGAGTAAGAAGTCCTACTATAAATAAATGAGTAGATACATACAATGAAATAAAGATTAGGTATAGGAAATAACAAGTTTATTTATTTATTATAAATTTTTTTAATAATTATATTTCTTCCTAACAATCTCATATTGATTTTCCTTAAAAGTTTTTTTTGGGAAGATCTCATTTGCAACCCAAGAAAAAATATTAAATATAAATAGGAACCTTAAATCCTCTCTCACTGTTTCTCTAGTGGCGTTGGTGTCGTCATCTTTAACCCTTTGTGATGAATGTGCAGGTAGCGATGGGTTTTCTGACATCAGCGGCAGCCGCGGCGACGGCGATCATAGAGGTAGCACACCACGGGAACTCAAACACGAATTGGTTCCCAATCTGCCAGCAGTTCAATGGCTTCTGCGAGCGAGTTTCAGGCACCCTTATTGGATCTTTCATTGCTGTGATTGTGTTGCTCATTCTCATCCTCATTTCTGCTGTTTCCATCTCCCGAATTCATGCCTGATACACTTTCATTTCAACCTCTTTGTTTCGTTGATTGACACTGCATATTCATGCTCATGATGATCAGTGTGTGTAAAAATTAATTAATTCTCATTTCCCTTTGTGTGTGCTTTGCCTGCACTCTAAGTCTTCAATGTATTATTATTGTTTCGTCTAAATGGTATGTACTAATTAGTCCAATTAAATGGTATGTTTATTATGTCAATATATTTTGTCATGGGAAAATTGTTGCTTGCTTAATCTCTCACAAATTTATGAATTAAATTTCAAATTTCCACAAAAAAAAAAAACCACACATTTAATTAATGTCTGGACAGTATTTTAAACATGATCGTCTTTAATAAAAGGTTACCTATGTAATGATTCTATATATATTTTAAAATTAGAGGTTATCTTATATAATAGTTCTTAATATAAGATTTAGTTTATAATATAAATTATACTATAAAATATATCTTATATTAATTATATGAGGAATATTTTGTATTTTATTAATAAGAAGCTTTTTAGTAGCTTAATGGCTATATATATCTTTTTTGGAACCAAAAGGTGGAGGAGATCAAGTCCCACATCCATGAGAAAATCCTCTAGCTGCCAAGGTTAAGGTATATGAGGGCAATCACGTCATTTCATAAATTTATTTTCATAATAGTCCTTAAAGACTTTATAGAAGTTAAGACATTTTGAGGAATATTCATTTTAGGATTTCGACGTATTATGCTTACTATTAAATAAAAAGAAGGAAATCTATAAATAATTGAAATGACTCAGAATTTTGTTTTCTTTATGCCCACAGCTCCAAATGATTTTCCCCCGTATAAATTCGCACTTTGCTAACTAAACAAAACAATAGGCAGAATAAATACTTTTCCATTATTATTATTATATTCTGAAAGCTTATCCTCAGAATTCTCCCCTACCATTCAACCCATCATGCACAACGCATAACAAAACTCCTAAACACGTCTTATACACGGCATGCCTTTTATATTTAATTAATTAATTAATCATTAATATCCCTTGCGTGTGCTTTGGTTGGAGTTTGACTTTGAGGTTTCAATGTATTATTATTATTATTATATATTTTATAGATTTCCTTCTTTTTATTTAATAGTAAGCACTACCATTCTTCCCTGGGAATGTTTGCTTGTTTCAATATATTTAATCCTATTTGGATGAGGGCGCATATTTAACTAAAATTCCGTTGTGAAATAAATTAATGTTTATATATATATATATATATTGATATACATGAGGGCATACTAAAAATAAACTAATTGACTCCTTGTCCCAAGTCTTCCACGTAAAAGTAAACGACTGGCTACAAGATACTTTTTATATTTAATAGTGATATTTGAACATCTATCACTTGGTTAAGAGATCAAGTGAAATAACTACTAGGTCACACATGATTATATATATTACATATGCATGCCTTGATGTATACTTTTGATATTTTTTGCTAATGTAAAAATTTTCATAATTACAAATTAATTAAAAATACATGTGGTTGATATATAACTGCAACTAATTTTAAATTTTCTACTCATAAAAATATTGTAATTTAAATTATTTTAGTAATTTAAAAAATATTGTGGTGCACTTCAACCAATCCATTTACCAACCCATACATCACTACTATTATTATAATATACACCACGCTTCATATATCATTATTTAAATGAAAAAATATAATAAAAAATTATATAATCACCAATATCTTTATCGATAATAAATATTAGATTTATAACAAATCATATTATTTATTCTCATATAAAATATAAATTTAGAGAAAACTATCCCCAAAAGTCAAAATAAAAAATAAAAGACAGCGAATTCCACTGAAGTCTCACCTAAAAGAATTTATCTCTATAAGGTCACTAAAATATCAAATCATTGATAAGTCCCATCACACCTCAATGAGAGAGATTTTAATTGTGGAATAATTATCTTGCTCTTGTTCATTAAAAAATAACAAGTGAAATAGTACAAATAATAATTTTATGTACTACAATTGATAAGTTAAATAATAACAGATGATAATTTTATTTCTGTCAAAATATTATATTCAAATTATATGAATTATTGTTCATTGCTGTGTGACTTATCAATTGCAGCATATAAAATGTCATTTGTATCATTTCACTTGTTATTTTTTAATGAATGAGACAAATAACAATTTTAAATAATACAATTGACAAACAACAATAAATAACAACTCATTTTCTCTCAAAATATTAGGTTCAAATTATGAGTTGTCATCTATTACTTATTAACTTATCAATTATAATATATAAAGTTGTCATTTGTGCCATTTTTACTTGTCATTTTTTAATTCAGGGTGATCATTTTATAATTAGAATATCTCTCTCTAAAGACCGTTGAGATTTGTCTTTGATAATTTTATAAGCTTTTATAAGGATAAACTTTTATAGGTGGGACTTAAATGATACTTGTGAAAATATGGGAATAAACAATCCAGGCCATTAGCCATGGATTCTATTTTTGGCAAATGAAAAAAAAAATAAATTTATGTTACAATCGAGAGTCATCTCTCTCTAAATTAAACATATATAACGATAATTAAATTTGATCCAAGATACATATAGTTTATTATATAAGAAAAACATATGTTATCCAAATGGCTGCTGTCCCCATGCACGTTTCATCTACATTAATTTTCACTTTCCTATCTAAACAAACAATAATGGAACAAATACTTGGTCTACGTTATTATATTGTGAAAGGTCATCCTCAGATTTCTCTCACCTACGATGTAGCCCGTGGCCAACACACGATACACCTAAACACGTCTTATACACGGCACGTCTTTTTATTTTTTATTTTAAATATTATTTTCTAGGCCGTAGGATTAAGCATCCAGTTTTAGGTTTGAAATTGCTCCTTTTTATTTCTAAAAATCAAATTTGATACCTATAAAAATTTAACTCTATATTAGTCATAGTACCTAACTAAAATTGAGGAGATATGGTTAAGTAGTTAATTTTGTCTAAAATTAGAATAAATAGATAATTTTTCTCACATTTAAATAAAATATTTCTATATTTGTATTACATACTTTATCATAGTTAATCATTTTAAATAGATGTGATATTAAAAAAATTTAATTAATATCTCATGATTTATAATAAATGTCATCTCTCTCTTTTTGAAAAGGGTCGGCCAGAAAAAAAAAAAAAGGGACAGAAAAGAGTATGTATTTATCTATACACTCCCTCCAATACACGTTACAAAGTCATTTTTAATAAATAAACTAATACAAACTAAGCAAAATAATTATAGCTAATTAATGTTCCTAAGTCATTTTAATCTCTCCAATATATACTTTAGATTAAATGTACAGTTGACTTTTTAAATAATTTTTTTTATTTCTCACAAAACATTTAATTATTTTTAATATTTTAAAAAATAACACACAAGATTCTTTTAAAAAATGCCTTATATATATATATATAGCACAATCATCATCCTCCTTTTGGAGAGAGTATACAATTTCTTTCACACGGTTTAGTGGTTACTCTCATCAGCACTTTCGTCATCCTTTTGGATGGATATAAGCAACGCGTGCTAACTTTTCAGAGCTCATTAACAATAATCAATCACGTAATAACTAATTTCGAAGGTTCATTTGTTTTCAAATATTGACTTATCGTACAGAATTTGCCAACTTTATCGTATCCATTATCAGTTTAATAATCCTCGTTTGCAATATGAACACGAAGGAATTTGATATTTTTATTAAAACCATGTTTGGCTTTGTTTTCTTAGCATCTCATTAATTAATTAATTAGAACTTTGAAAATGTCTAGTAGTGTACGTGGATGGACCAAGCAAACATGGGAGCACAATATTAAAAAGATCATTACTGTTACGTTCTTTGAATACTCTTTGATTAAAAAGATAACGTGTTAGAGTTTTCCTTTGAATTAGTGTTTTATTTTATACCGTTGGACTCATATCAAATATTTTTTCCCTATCTTATTACCATATATTTAAATAATTAACTAATATAATTTTAAGACTTATAACTACCTTTTCTGATACAAATATCTTTTTTAAGGTTGGAATTAACTAACAAAAATTTAATAATACCTTATACCATTAGAATAATTTTATAGTAATTGAACTAGTGTGTTTTCAATTTCATAATATTAAAAACTATTCAATCATCATCATTTTAGTAAAAGCAAGTAAAGCGTATAATAACTAACCACATGTTTTCACCATCGTTATGGATTAAATTCCGTATTTTATAGCATACATAAAATTAAACATATGTAACTTTTTATTTGTTGAGAGAATTATAAGGAAATCCCAAATAAAATAATAAAAATTTTAATTATTTAAAATTTTTAATAATAAACTAATAACTAACAAAGACAAATCTTGGACAAATTTTAATAGAAGAATTTACAATAAGTTTACCTATCTTTTGGGGATTAAAATATTTCGGTTTTCTAGAATTTTAATAGTAATTCTCCCTACGTCATCACGAGCCTTTGTGATTGGATATGACTGAACGAGGATTCCTTTGGTGACATGTCCAGAAAGAATCTTATGAATGACGTTGATCCATTTTATAATTTATATGTCTAAATGTAAATTAATAATCGAATCAATCAATCATATTCTTCACTGGTCATGATATATATCCTCAAAGATGATACACTTGGTTGACAAACATTGGTTGGTTGCTGTGGACGATGCTGCTACTCTGTTTCATCATAGCTTGAAACTTCCCTCCATAATCATCTTCTGCAAACATCTGAGGTTTCACAAAGTAGTCTTCTACTATTCCAGAATTCGACGAAGAAACGTTATTTTGAAGATCAAAGCTTGAATAATTATTATAGCGTCCATCCGAAAACCTCTGTGAAACTGACGAACCCAGATAATTACTATCCATAATTTGATCTCTTGCATTCTGATGATTACTGGGAAATTCCTCTCTCCCCTGCTCCTCCACTGTTGTCGTCTTCCCCGTATTCTTCTTCTTCTTATAGATCCTGCACAGAACCCAGTCATCCAACTGATGACGACATCACACACGCATAAGTAAACGAACCGGCAAAAACACCAAATTACGAAACTGAACCAGAAGATTCAAAGGGGCTGGTTAATTACTCTCATGGACCCAACATGATGTTGGGATGTTGTGGATTGATCAACGAGTCGATATTCATGCATGATCCAACCAGTTTTGATTCCTTTTGGTGGCTTCCCTTTGTAGAAAACCAGAGATTTCTTCACCCCAATATGCTTGCAACCACTATGTATAGCTTTATCTGTCCCAGTCGCCTTCCAATAACCAGACACAGTGGCTCTGTTTGGCCGCACTCCATTAGGGTACTTTCTCTCTCTTGGGCTAAAGAAATACCATTCCTTCTCTCCATACCCTGCCTTCTCTGCATTTTTACAGAACAAGTTTCAGAAAATAAACAAGAATCAAAAACTGATATTACTCATATATACATAAATTAATTATTACTTATACTTGGCAAGTCAGGAGGATCGAATTTATAGATATCAACTTCTGGGATGATAGATGAAGCAGGGCATGGCTTTGATGTGTACTGGTTACAGAGGTAATAGACGATGAGTTCTTCATCTGTGGGATGAAACCTGAAGCCAGGAGGAAGATCCTGCTCCATTGTTAATGGTTGAATAATCTGGGAAAAACAACAAATTTTTAAGGGGTTGAAGAAGGAGGAGGGTGTTTGAAATGTTTGACAGGAGATGAATGAGGCTTTTAAGCTTGAGGTTTGTTTGTCGTTTTGTGGAGCTGTCAAGGTGCAAGCATCTGATTGGCTGGTGATACGACTTTTTTTGTTTTTGTGGTTATTATGTCTACGTCACCTGGACATGCGTTGCCATGCTCCCCTGTGGGGCCCACATCAATTTAATGCTTATCCATGCTTGACTTTTTGACTTTTTGTCCATTACTACATTCTTTGAACCAAGTCCATCACGTCTCTTTTTCCCCCCTTAACAGCATTATGCTCAGTTCTCTGTAGAATATTATTCGCATATTTCCACAACGTTGCTGTTAGATACTGTATTTTATTTTTATTTATTTTATAAAATAAATTCATGCTTCCTAAGAGATATTTCTTTGTTTTTTCTTGGTGAATCGTGAGAGATATTTCTATATATTGGGATTCCATGGTCCTTAAATTTAGATTGGTTGATGGCACTTGAAAACAGTTAATTATATAAAAAAAATTATTTATTTGGAATATTTTAAAATTCGAATACTATATTTTTCATATTCCATATTTTCACTCTTAAAAATATGCAAAATGAGCATATATCAAAACAAGGTTTGAAGAAACAGTTACCCCAAAAAAATTCCATGGGAAGAAAAGGTGTTAGGCATATATAAGAGGCTCTAATGGTTTAAGCACAAAGTTTTGATTTTGAAAATGTATACAAGAGATACTTTGCTTAAAATTCACCAATTCAAAAATCTAATAAAATAATATTATATACTCATTTTAATCTTTGATATAAGAGCTAAGAGATAAATTTATTTCTATCATAAATATAAGACCATAATTTAATTTTATCTTCTAAATTTATAATTTTTCTAAGCCATTGTTATTGATTGTACTTCTTAAAAAAATATTGATAGAATAAGTTTCAATACAAATTATTAAAATATATCCTTTAAGAAATGATATATTTTTTTTATAAATAACTAACTATTAATTATCTAGATTTTCCTACAAATTTGATGAGAATAAGATGTTTTAGAGGAAGAAGATAGTTGCTGGGGCTTGGACAAATGTTGTAGCAAAAGCAAATTGGGGAGTCATTGAATTGGTAACAAAATTACATATAAGCTTCATTTTATGAGTTGAAAATAAATCAGGCTTTCAATAAGGGCTTATGACCTTGCCTAATTAATTAGAGCCTAATAAAGCTTGATCTGTTTAGTAAATAGGTCAGGTTTTAAACCTATTTAAATACCTATTAGTTTAAATAGATTAGACTTTTTATAAGGTCTGATCTATTTAATTATATGTAGGATATAAATAAATTTAACACCTATTTAAAATATTCTATTTAAAGACTACTAAAAGCATACATTTAATCTACATAAGTATAAATTTTAGTAGATTTAGATTACACTTACGATGTTTAAGGCTGAAAATAATCTAATATAGATTTTATATTCTTGCTATATACTCAAGTTTATTTAATATATATAGTGAAACAATTAGAGAATTCATAAGCTTGTGTTTGTATTGGTGGGTTTGGCAGCATTTGGAAGGTATAGGAAATGCCATGCATTAATCTTTTCTTAAGAAACAAGTAATTAGGGGACGATGGTGCCATCAATCCAATTCATCAAAATAACGCGCGTCCTTTCCCAAGTAGGTACCTTTAGGCATTAGGGCATATTAGGATAAGCACTCATTTCTTAAAAAAGTGAGTCGTAATTAATTACTACTTTTTCTCAGAAAAAAAAAACTTTACTACTAGTAAATAGTAGTGCTTGTGGAGCTGTGGATGTTACCGGGACAAGTTATCACCTCCACCTAAACTAATTCAAGGTACACAGGATTCTAGTAGACCAAAGTACTTTAAATATTGATTTTAGGGTGATGGGGAGTCTACCCCCTATAAATATTATTTAAATAGGATTTAGTAATTATCTAATATTTTAAAATATTTTTTAATAATATCTAACATCTTAAAATATTTGAAGTATAATCTTATTCTTAAAGTATTTTTATCATTATCATTAAGTACCTTAAATTTAAAATATTAAATATTATTATAAAAATATTTTAGAGTACTGAATATCCTAAAAATTATTGAAAAAAAAATTAGAGTATTATGTGTTATTGAAAAAAATATTTTAAAATATTAAATAAATTATAAATTAGCTTAGGATATGAATGTTGCCAAAAAAACAAAATTCTTGTGGGGTTCTGATCCCACTCCACCAGCAATGTATTGTGTAATATTGCATCTCTCTATAATTTCAGCTTCTTTTTTCCAAATCAAAGTATAACTGAAAAAGAAGAGACAAAAATCTCTCCAGAACTACACATCTCAATTTAAAATTTCAAAATGTCGAAGTTTTTAGGGACTAATTTAATATCAAAATAATCTAAATATCCTTAATTTGAAAAAAAAAATAATGAGATGACAACAACAGTTTAACCAAATAACAAATTTGAACTCATCAAATGACAATAATAACTAAGGAATTTAAATAAAATTTCCTGTTAAATATCATGTATAAGTGTTAATAAGAAGCTTCTTTTATATACAAATTGATGTTGATGAGTTGGATGGATTCTCGTCCTTTTATTTATTCTCATTTATTTATTTCCAGCTAAACATCACCATAGATTCCAGGCTATGTAGATAAGATTAGTTTTATGTATAGTAATGATATAGAAAAATGCTTTGGCACTGCCTCTTTTTTCTTTAATTAGAGAACTTTTTGTTTGTTCTTCTATTAACTAATTTATTTCTTATTATATTAAATATCTTATAAAATCATTAAGTATCTTTGTATATTTGTGTGTGTTTGAAATATTCAATTTTTGAAGCCAACGTCTATGTTTAAAAAATTGTTAAATTAATAAATTTTTATGATAATAAAAGTTTAAAATATATGTATTAAAATTAATTTTTGGTAATACAAGGCATCCAAATGATTTTTAAATAACAGTCATGTTAACGAGATCCAAAATATGTATGCAATTTCATTGTCAAATAATAATAGTTGATAAAATGGATTAAAATATAATCTTAAAAATAAAAAATAAATAAATGCTGTGTAATATAAATTTTTATTTTTAAAAGAAATCGACTTACATTTTTTCACCTGCTCCTTTTAGTGAACTTGCTTCATACATGATCACTTTCTTTCTCTTCAGCATTTTCCAACGAGAGAATATTCTCTATACTATATGTTTCTTTCTAGCATTTTCCTGGGAATTAAAGTGGTGAAGTCATCGTCTTGCTGCGAGAAACCAGTAGGATTGAAGAAAGGGCCATGGACTCCTGAGGAAGACCAGAAGCTCAAGTCTTATATTCAACAACACGGCCATGGAAGCGGGTCTTCCTTGCCTCCTAAAGCTGGTAATTCCTACCATCTCCTGTTTCATAATAGTATGTGTTTAGAAACTCGTTGGTCTTCATCAAAACCAAACAATTTAAGAGTACTTTTATCTCGGAAGTTGAAAAAACTCAATCGTCCCAACAGGTTTCCAAACATAGCCAGATATATATATTGCTGATTATACTCTAAAAACCTTTTGGATCCTCTCAAAATCTTCAGGCTTATTGTAAACTTTATTAGAGAGAAATGATGAGAAGAGATATGAAGAATTACATGTATTATTCAATAACAATAAGCTCTTAAAACCATGATAACCCATATGGGTTTTCTCACTAATATACCCTTACTTGAAGGAGATAAACCAACCCCACTTGGGGATTTTGAGGGGAGATTAAAGTTATCTCTCCCTCACTATGGTGAGAATTACACAATCTCACACCAATCAACCAAGGGCTAGAGCCCTTTATATAGAATTTTAGAGTTATCTAGATATAAGTGATTAACACTAATCACCTAATTAATTCTACCTTCTAATACCCCCGCTCAAGTTGACACCCCTTAACTTTAAGTGTTCAACTTGCCAACACAATTCACAAGGGAATAAGGTGAATTAAACTAAACTATTTTTATTTTTACAAAATACAATATGAAAAATTTCTTCCAAACTCTCTCTTCAATGAATACTTAAGCAGCAACTTCCATGATAAATTATGCTATCATTAATCTCTGCTCGGAATAGTCTCCTTGCCTTCCATGCACTCAAATTTAGCTCAATGCAGTAACTCTTGTGACCATCATAGCAGCAACTTGACCCTCAAGTTAAACAATCTATCTTCACACTCGTTCTTCTAGTTGGCAAGGCAATATCAGAGACTAGGAGTTGCTGCTATGTCTTCAAACTCAAGCGATCATCATCCATCTGGCTGCCAAAATTCTGGTACACGTAAGATTACGGATGCTCCCCAAACAAAAGACCCCCAAGAAAAGAGGATCGTCGTTCTTGCTATTCCTCAATACTCGTATCGCAGCTTCAACCGTATCAGCTCTTGTTCTGCCATTCATCATTAGACGGTTCGTAGCTTTAATAAGTCCATAATATCCATGTTTGTTTGAATCCCATCCAACCTCCGCTACTAATTTGTTGCGGAACAAATTGAGGAACAATTCATCAACTACACTGGCCTTGTATTCTGGAATTGAAGCTGCAATTTTCGCATGTTCTACTGTTCTAGATCCTGAAGAAGTGCAGGAAACGCAAAAATGAAGGCTATGAAGAGAGAAATAATGAAAACTGCAGGTTTTTCTTTTTATATTCTCTCTTGAATCCAAAATGTGACCATCCAAGAACCACTACGAAAATCTTGAGAATACCAAGAACATGAGAAAGAGAAAATTCAATGTCCAGACCCATCAACATCTGGTTGCAGCATCTCAACCTTTTTTTTTAAAAAAAGAAAAAACTGATGGCTTATTATTCACATCATCAACCCAATTGCAACCCAACTCAACACATGAATTGATCGATCATGAAACGTGAAAGAAATCTTCAAGAAGCTGATGATCAGAATTCTTCATCCTACTCACGGTCATCAGAATTAAGATTATGCAGTTTCTGAAGAGAATCAACCAAGCATAAAAAATTTGAATAGCTTCCACAAAGAAGATGATAGAGACGAAGAAAATTCTAAGATTGATGGATCTGGAGATCAAGAATCCATTCAAGAACATGTCGCCATTAATGAAGGTAAAGAAGATATGGGATGATCTACGCACAAGACACCAAAGGAAAGATTCAGAAAGATCAAGAATGGTATGCAAGAATGGGTCCTCAGGTATTCAAGAAATAGAAATGGGAGCTGCAATGACTTTGTTGCTGGTGGAAAAGGAAGAAATGCCAAAAACCTTCTGATTGGCAGGGAAGCATACGGGCTACAGATAGGGGGAAAATAGCTTGGGATTGTTCATCATGAACCTGCTCTAGTACCATGTAAATTTTATTAGAGAGAAATGATAAGAAGAGATATGAAGAATTACATGTATTATTTAAGAATAATAAGCTCTTACAATCATGATAATCCACATGGATTTTCTCACTAATCTACCCTCACTTGAGGAAGATAAACCAACCCTAATTAGGGACTTTGAGAGGAGATCAAAGTTACATTTCCCTCACTATGGTGAGGATTACACAATCTCATACCAATCACCCAAGGGCTAGAGCCCTTTATATAAAATTCTAAAGTTATCTAGATACAAGTGATTAACACTAATCACCTAACTAATTCTACCTTCTAACACTTATCTTATTATCCTCTTGCACAAGAAATCAAAACAAAAATGTAGACTACTTTTTTTAGTCCTTACATGGTTGATGGAATGGTAGAAGTTGATAATTTCATATTTACCTGTTAAGGGAAATGATCAGTAATGGGTTTTAAGTTTTGATGAGGAAATAAAAGGACTAAAGAGATGTGGGAAGAACTGCAGATTGAGATGGAATAATTACTTAAGGCCTGAAATCAAACGAGGAAAGTTCAACTCACAAGAAGATCAAACCATCATTCAACTTCATGCTCTCCTTGGTAACAGGTAAGCTCCACACAGTCCCACTTTTCTCAAGATACCCTTGTTGTTTACAAAATCCTATGTTTGAAATAGTGCTCAACCTTAATGATGATTCCACGTGATCGTTGATATCGTAGTCGCCTTTTTGTGTTATCCATTTGAGATAAGGAGTACGTACTTCTTCATCAAAAGGCAATCCACATGATATCTTATATATTCCTACATCGTATTAATTACTAATGCATGCACAGATGGTCGGTGATACGCATCACTTGCCAAGGTGATCAGGCAATGAGATCAAGAATTACTAGAACACCCACCTCAAGAAGAGGCTCTCCAGAATGGGTATCAACCCCACGCCTCATAAGCCCTTAACGACGCCGTCACCCTCAGCCATACGGCTCAGTGGGAGACTGCTCACCTCCAAGCCGAAGCCGGGCAAATCAAGGAATATTCCTAGCCTCAGCTCCAGAACCAGCTCGGCTCCTCCTCCTCTTCTTCCCAGCCTTCACTCGCTCGGCTCGTCCTCAAAAGGTCACACCTCGGCCATCGCCACCTCCGTGCCTCGACGTGCTCAAGGCATTGCAGAATTCAGGGTCGTCCACGTCAGCAGAGCAGAACACCCCAAGAATGCATAGTATGTCGCATGATGCTCGCCACCGACGACCTCGAGTCTCCGGCATACACGTTGAGCTTCCCAGACAACGTCCCTACCAACACCAAATGTAGCAATAGTAATAATACTACCTTTGGGCTGATCAATCAAAGTTCACTTCCTTCTTCTTCCACCACCGTGGCAAATGACAGTGGACCATGGGAAAACCCAGAGGGAAGCTTGGGGGATGACGATGACAATATTATGGCGACTTTAGAAGCATTCAGATCGACAGAGTATAACTGGAATTCCATGGGAGACCTCCATGATGACGACGACGTGCTGGTGTATGGAGTTACTGCGAACTCACCACCGCCACCACAACAAAACCTGGGAGGGTCAAGTGTGTTGGGGATGATTGGGAATCCATTCTTGACCTGGTCAATGGTTTGCCACCTGTTTTCCCTGTGTTGTGCACACGTTACGTTGATGGTATTAGAAATATCTAGACTCGATCTGACCAGTGTTGTACCGTAACCATGCACTTAATTATGCTGTAGTTTTAATTTGAGATGATACTGCGTTGTCTGAATTAACTCGCCTAAAATGAACATATGTGAGTCTAG
The DNA here is from genome assembly GCA_037074615.1 of Leucaena leucocephala. Classification (NCBI taxonomy): domain Eukaryota; kingdom Viridiplantae; phylum Streptophyta; class Magnoliopsida; order Fabales; family Fabaceae; genus Leucaena; species Leucaena leucocephala. The sequence continues at coordinate 17,841,717 of CM073567.1, read as the reverse complement.
GTTTAGTTTTATGATAAACTTATGTGTCTTCTCTTATTATAGCTTTACATGCTTGTACTCATAGTGTGTTTAATACGAGAGAACATTAGACCATAAATTGTACTCCCTATGTTCCTATTTATTATAAGTAATTCGTACAAATAAAAGAATAGTTAGAATTAGTTTATTCATTAATTTTGACAAGTAATATGAAATGAAGCAATCAGATAGCTTGTCAGTGAATCTATTTGTCATATTGTGAAAGTTATTGACAATATGATAAAACTATAAGCTGAAAGTTATTCATGAGGCTATGGTGGTTTGTAGAGGTGGGAAAGTGGGTTGGCCCGTCAAAAATGGGTCAACCCGCTTTAGGGGTGGGCTGGCAACCGCCCTCTTTTTTTTTAAATTTTTAATATTTTTAAAAAATTATTTTTAAATTTTTAGAATACTAATACAAAATTTCTAATGTTATATTAGTATAATTAAAATATAGTTAATGTTATACTCTTAAAAATTTTTACTTTTTATAAAAAATATCAAATTTTATAACTATAAATCTAAATAAACATTAACATAATATTAATCAATTATAATATGTCAACACATATTAACAAATAGGTAATTATCTTTACTAGTATTCAATACTAAAAGTATTCAAAGTAATATTTGAGTAAAATAAATAATAATATTAAAAATTAAAAAAAAAAAAAAAACGGGCTGGTGGGCTGGGACAGGGCGGGCTGCAAAACGGGCTGACATTTTGTCAGCCCAAATTCACCCCGTTTTGATAGAAAATGGGTTGGGCCCATTTTCTTAACTCTAATGATTTGTCCTGTTTATGTAACTGTCATCTTCTGAAACACAGGCACCCAAACTAAGGATTATATGATAAAAATGATGTAACATTTTTGTGACAGATAGATCACGAGGATATTCCCAAGTACGAGACCTGTCTCTCTTCTTTCAGCTTTCTTTCTTCGTTGTTTGAGTCGAACTTACGTAGGAGTACATGCGACCTGCGAAGAGTATGCGAGGCAAGTAATATTTGCAGAACGGATCTGCGTTTTGCAATGCCTTGATTTCTTCTTCTTCAAGCAAAACTGCATAAATTCGAAAGTCGTATTTTTTTTAAAAAAAATTGACACTATTAAAAATTTATGAAATTTACACCGATGAAACTATCATTCTTCCAACCTGAAAAAATCTGAAACCTTCCCACAAATATATATATATATATATATAAAGAGTTGGAGAGGATGATAGAACACAAGAACCATAATCTAATAGTAATATCCACACAAGACCGTAACACTCTCTAGTACAAATAATGACATAAAAAAAAGTATAGAAGGAGGAGGCTCAAGAGGTGACAGACTTATTTAGAATGTTAGGGTTTACAAAACCTAAAGTGGAAAATTTATATATATTTTTTATCATGTCTTTAATATAAAAATTAATTAATTTTTTAAATATATTAAATAAATTAAATTAATTAATTATAACTAAATTTAACTCGTTAAAAAGAATTATATTATATATTTTTTAATATGTCTAAATTAATTACTTAATTCTTATAATATAATAGTTCTAAACGAATATCAGCTCCAGCCTCTCCACTACTGAATGGTGAAAGGCATGATTATGGAAACAAGTTGAATTCAAGGTACATAGTAGTTAATGGAATTGGATATAAGAAGGCCTGATGAGGGTGACAACAAAGTACAACAGCGCAAGTTCAGAAGTTTGGTGCGTTCTTTTATGGCTAAGACCATCCTTTTAAAGAGACGGATTCAGAGCCCTTGGTTGCAGGATGTTTTTTTATTTTTTTATTTTTTTTAATTATTCTGAAGTATTTTAAAATTTTTATTTTAAAAATTCAAAGCTTTTGTTGAACGACTCAAATGGACTAAGTTTAACATATTATAACTAATATGGATATAGACGTCATTATATACCGGGAGAAAACTAAATTATACAATCAAGGAAAAATAATAAAAAAATTATTTATAAATTTTATTAATCAAAAGAATCCGGTACTCTTTTTATATACATAAATATTTTTAGAGTATTAATATTTTTTATATATAAAAATATATTAAATCTTTCTTGTTAAGAATTTTTTTCTATTTTCTCTCAGGAAAATATGATATTTATTAAAGTTGTAGACACACTCATATATGGATAGATTAACTTATGTACTCAGGAAGAACAATAACAAGGGAATGTAGCGATCACTTTCACTCATCAAAGTGACGCGTGTCCTTTCCCACATAGGCAGGTTTAGGACTTATTAGGATAAGCATTTAGTATTAGTTAAAATGCAAGAAATAAATAATAACAGGGTTAACTTAATTTTTTGTCCTCAAATTTACATAAATTTTTATTTTAATCCTTAAATTTTGAACTACAGATTTTAACCCTCAAATTTTAGTATAGCTAAAATATTAGTTTATATAATTTAATAAAAATATAAAAATAAAAAATCTATCTGTCAGTTGTATGGGAATGTACAAGTGGCCGACAAAGTTCCTAAATTCACCTTCTAGAAAAGACAATATCCGTACATGTATTGCCCTTCTGGCACCGCTTGCCATCTCCAAGGTTGGCTAAGGATATCCACTAGTGATTAATTCTCTTATATATAGATTTTTTTAAAAAAATTTAATGTTGGCCATAAAATTATATATACTACTAAAGACCGAATCTCTAACTAAATTTCAATTTTTTAATTTATGTATTTAGGGAAAATTATAAATATGTGATGTTAAGTAAGAAAATTAACTATCTAGACATCCTATCAATTAACTATCTAGACTTCTTGTGTGTGTGTGTGTGTGCGCGTTTTTTTTTTCTATTAGTTCTTCAGATTTGTATTTGGAAGATTAAAAAAAAGTTAGCTAAAAATGACAAAGACAAATTTTCCTATATATGCGGAGATTTTTTCCATTTTCTCATAAATATAATTTTTTTAAAAAAATATTATTATTAAAGAAAATATTAGACAGAAAATTATAAAACAAATATAATTATCATAAAGGGCCATTTAATTTAAATTTAGAAAATGTTACTTAATTTTCTTTGTAATTCTTAAAATTGTTTAAATAATTCTTTCTCTCGTTTGTTTAAATACGTTTTTTTATCAATTTATTTATAACTCCTTACACTACTGAGAAATATTTATCTACCCTAAGAACATCATGTCATATAAAATCTATTAAATTAAAATATAATATCTCAATATATTTAAATTTTAGTTAGTTGATGACTCATCTAAAATAATTTATGTTATATTTTATTTTTAAAAAAATAAACATCTTAATTTAGTTTGAATGAGATTTTACTTTTTTTCAAATTAAAATATTTATTTTTCTGGAAAATAAAAGAAATTGTGAATTTTATTATATGGGTCATCAGATAAGTTATTATATTTTGATTGAATATAGTTCAGATGACATGATACTACTGGAGTATGTAAATATTTCTTATAGGTAAAAATTCTTCAACTTTTACAATATAATTCTTCAAATTTTGAAAAATGAAGTTGCCAAATTAGGAGGTAGGAAGAACACAAGATGAGTGGCAAATGCCACAATTTGACTTACAAATTTTATAGTACTTGTACATCATAGAACATTGCACTTTATTTGTATGGTAAAAGATGACAAAATAAAAAAGTTGTTAAATTTCAAAAAATAGCTAGTAAAAAATGGGGGGGAAATTAAACAGATCTTTTTTATAACCCCTGGGTCGGTGTGGGGGTCTTTTTTGTTATCCTAATAATAAATATTTAAATAATTGACTAATCTAAATTAAAACTTTACGACCAAAATGTCTCACCCGGTGGATTTTTTTAACAATATTTTTAAAGTTTTAATAATATCTCACTGGCACCAATATTGTACTTCATCAATAAGATCACCAAGTTCCGATTATTGAGTAAACCCTTCTCTGCAGTCCCTTCTCCTCCACCGCCATAGTCACTCGATCCAGCTTTTTGTTGACTCACTCAAAAACACACCGATCCATGCACTCACTTGACGATGCATTGGTCTCTCCGGCGGGCAGGTGGAGTAAGAGTAGCACTGGCCGAAGGACTCGTTGCCCAAAACCCTAGCTCTCACAACAGGAGAGAAACACTAGCTCCCGATAAAGGAGAGAACCCAAAAAAATTATATTTCTTTCAGGGTTAAGGTGGATATCTAACAGTATTTTTTCAATTCAACATTCTAAAATATTTTGTAATTTATTTAGCACATTGAAGTATTCTTTTATCCCGCATGTGTTTATTACGTACTATGGATTATACGTACTCAAGAATTAATTCCCACTTCCATTTTACGTACGGATTTTATCCAATACGTATAGGAGTATTCAGTTGAAAATAATTAAAAAATTAAGGGAAAAAATAGGACAGTTAGTGAGAAGAAAAGGAAAGAAACTGGAAATCTTATTTCAGAATTGTCAAAACTAATATAAACTACTAGTTAATAGATACTGTTAAATCTTAACAGAAGATTACGTATATTTCGTGAACATTTAATTGTTGAGATATTATTTTAAATTTATTGAATCAATATTTTCTATTAATAAAATCAATAATATTAAATTTAAAAAATTAAAAATATATTTTTTTAATTTAAAAAATTAAAATAAAATTTGATATAAATATAAATGTCTAAAGATATATTTTAAGTTATATATATTTTAAACTATTTTTTTTTCTCTTTCCATTTTTTCTGCAATCGAACACGTTGTTTTTTTTTTTGTTTAAATAGGCAACATTCAGAAAATTTAATGCGGCACCAAAAGTTCTGAGTAGGATACCAGGTGTGTGGCAGGCGAAATTAAATGAGTGACAGAACCATATTAGAATTGTGAACGGGCATAAGTGTCTTTCATATCAAATGTCAACAAGCCTGTTTTGTACTGCATCCAAAGCAAAGTTGTAGAAACTCTTTTATAATTTTAATTTATTTTTTTAATAAATAATTATATTTATTTATAAATATTTTTAAGTTAAATTAAAATTTTAAATAAACTACTAAAATTAACTTTTAACACAATAAAAACATTAATATATTATTTAATTTTTATTTTATTTTTATTTTTTTTACATATTCTCTTATTTTTTTTCTTTACTATCTCTCATCTCTTCTCTATCTTCTTTTTTATTTATCATCTCTTTTCTTTCTCCTCCTCGCTCTCTCTCCTTTATTATCTTTTTAATAAAACCATACTCTTTTTAATAATTTATTAATATAAAAAATTATTTTAAAAATAATTATTTAAATAATTATTTATTTTATTTTTTTATAAATTCTTCTTTAAATTTTTTTTATAAATTGTCTAAAAATTATTTTTTTTATAAATATTTTTTAAAAAATTTATCTAAAGAGTCAAATAGATTCTCTTCTCTTTTTTGTTCATTAATTTGTATATATTTATTTTTAACTAAACGCCATATATACGATTTTATGACTTGCATTGCATTCTTGATTCTTTCACTTGCTGGTTTTTTAACTCTCTATTCCTCTTCAGCATTTCACAAAACCCTAACTCCCTTCTGACACTCCAATTATCCCTCTCTCTCTCCAGAATTTTCTGGAGACCCAAAGAGGGAATATTCTATATATATATATAACCTCAATCTCCCCGACCTGCAGCTTTCTTTTATATCTATTTCATAGCTCGCTCTTTCTCTAGTGTTTATTATACTTTTTGTTTGTTTTTTTTTCTTCTTCTAGCATTTCCTGGAAACTAAAATGGTGAAGCCATCGTCGTGCTGCGAGAAACTAGTAGGGTTAAAGAAAGGGCCATGGACTTCTGAAGAAGACCAGAAGCTCATGGCCTATATTCAACAACACGGCCATGGAAACTGGTCTTCCTTGCCTGCTACAGCTGGTAATTACTCTCCCACCTCTCGTTATTCCACACACGCGCACAGAAATATGCTGATGAATCTGTTTTAAAAACCACCTCGTACGTACATTCTAGCTTTTTTTCATAATGAAAAGGTAGATGATAGTAATAAGTAGATAATTAGAGACTTATCATTTAAGGAATATGAGTGATGCGTTTTAAGTTTTGATGACCAAAAGGACTCCAGAGATGCGGGAAGAGCTGCAGATTGAGATGGATTAATTACTTAAGGCCTGACATCAAACGAGGCAATTTTAGCTCAAAAGAAGATCAAACCATTATTCAACTTCATGCTCTTCTTGGTAACAAGTAAGTTCCACAGGCCCAACTTTTCCCAAAGGTGCAATTATTTGGGAAACAAGTAATGAGTTGCACAGTTTCTTTATAAATATAATGATTCCTGAATAGTGTGTTGGTGTATGTTTTATGATGCACGTTCGTACAAGATGGTCAGCCATAGCACATCACTTGCCAAAGAGAACAGACAATGAAATCAAGAACTACTGGAACACCTGCCTTAAGAAGAGGCTCACCAGAATGGGTATCAACCCTAACACCCACAAGCCCATCAACACCGCCGTTAACGGCCAGCAGTCGAAGGACTCAACCAACCTCGGCCATATGGCTCAGTGGGAGACTGCTCGGCTCGAAGCCGAAGCCAGGCAAGTCAAACAATATTCCAAGCTGCAGCTCCAGAACCAGCTCGGCTCCTCCTCCTCTTCCCAGCCTTTACTCACTCGGCTCGTCCTCAACAGGGTCACACCTGGGCCATCCCCACCTCCGTGCCTCGACGTGCTCAAGGTATGGCACAATTCATTGGCGTCGTCAACGTCAGCAGATCAGAACACCCCCAGAATAATGCATAGCATGTACGCCATGACGCTGGCCACCGACAACCTCGAGTCGCCGGCGTCGACTTTGAGCTTCCCGGACACCGTCCCTACCAACTCCAAATATGCTACTAATACCTTTGGGCTGATCAATCAAAGTTTACGTTTTCCCTCCTCTTCCATGGTCGTCGCAAACGACAATGGAATCGCGAAAGGAGTGAATGAGGGTGAACCATGTGGGAACAAAGGAGGAAACTTGGTGGGAGACGAGGACGATATTATGGCAGCGGTGGAAGCACTCAGATCAAGTGGGTATAACTGTAGTAATTCCATGGAAGGTCACCACCATGACCATGTGTTGGCGTATAATGAGAAGTCGGCATCATCTGAGGAAAACTTGGGTGTCGTAAGTGTTGAGGAAGAGGGGCAAGATTGGGAAGCCATTTTCGACTTGGTCAATGGTTTGGCCTCATCACCTGTTTTCTTCCCTGTGTTGTGATCCAAGGTTATGGAGTTAGAAATATTTAGAGTTGATCTAAATATTGATCACAAATAAAGATACAAATTAAATTAGTGTTTTATTTATTTTATATGATTTCTTCCTTGAAGGAGAGACTAATTAACTAGTATTGTCCCATGCACAACCATGGATTTTTATGTATTTATTTTTTTAAAAATATTTGGCTTAATTAAGTTAAGTAATTAATTACCTTTTCTTTTATTTAGCTGTTTGATAAAAGTAATCCAGGCATTCTCAAGCTCAATTGGAGGTCTCTACTCTCTAATGGAACTAAGAAAGGGAAGAAGAAGAATGTTTGAAGATTTAGGAATAATTTGTTTTAATTATTGTAATCTTCTGTTAATTTATCTTTTTAAGATTATAACAATCATTATTATATATATTTTAGATGATTTTTTCAAATTTTCATTAGTTCTTACATTTTTAAAATATATTTGCTTTCAGTTTCTTGAACTAGAATTAAGGCTTTACAATATCGTATTTTATTTTGTAGCCTTGCTTATGAATACGAGTGCCTCCTCCATATGAGTTTTCTCTTTGACCTCCATCTCCTTTCTCTATATGTTCTTTTTTTAGTTTCTCTTTATTGTATAACTATTTTTGTTTTATATAATTAATTATTTTATTAAAAAAATATTCTCTCTCCTCTCTCCTCTCTCCTCTTCCCCTTCCCCTTCCCCTTCCCCTTCCCCTTCCCCTTCTTCGGCATCACTTTTCTTAAGGATGTTTTTTTCCCATTCCCACAAACTTGAATTAAATATATTGTGCTTAATTAAGCGATCATTCATAAGCCCTTCCACATCGACCAATTGGCAGTATATTTACCTTTTTTACTATAATTATAATGATATATATATATATATATATATAACAATAAACGATTGTCAGAACAATAACTAACAACTAATATATTGTTATAAAATAAGAGAAGATGAAGAAATTAAAGAGGAGAAGAAATAATAAGATAAAAGAGTGAAATTGGAGGCAATAGAGTATTCCTCATATATTAAAACCATAAAATATCTAAATGGTCCACATGGTGGATGAATAGGTCCACATATATCCCCTTAGATACGTTCTATAAATGCAAGGGATTCTACCCCAACTTTTGTTAATGAAGGTCTTATAATTAGTTTGATTTGAGAACAAATAACACACGAAAAATCTTTAAATTGAAGAATCTCTTAACTCTTCAATGGATGTCCATGTGAATTTTTAATAATCATTCACATCATAGTTGATCCGGGACGACCTAATTGGTAATGACAAATAATGAATGTATTTTTATCAATAAATTTCTAATTTACTGTAGCATTTATTTCAATTATACCAATATTGATATAGTACAAATCAGAAGATAGTGCGGGTACTTTTTCAAGAACACATTTTTCTCCATGACTAATAATTGTAATATATAGATATTTAATATTTTTCTTATTTATAGTCTCAATATGATACCCATTTCAACAGATATCTTTAAAACTTAACAAATTTCTTTGAGACCTAGAGGAATATAAAACATAATTAATTACAAAATTTGTCCCTTTGGGTAGTATTATGATTGCTCTTCTAGAGCCTTCAATTAGTTTTGTATTACCCGCTATAGTATTTATGCTTGCACCATTCATTGTCAAATGAGAAAAATATTTTTTATCTTTAAGTATAGTATGTGTTGTAGCACTATTTATGAGACATATATATTCATTCTTATGCCCAATAAAAGAGAGAGGAACATCTATATTTTTCATCAAAATAAAATAAATGTATCAAAATATATTATTAGCAATAATGCCCTTAAAAGAAGAAAATAAAAGTAAATATAAATAAAGCATAACTAAATTAAGATAAAGTATAGATAAAACATAAACTAAATTTGTTTCTCTAATCATGATTCTCAAAGAAATCAGTCACTTCTAAGTATATCATAGCATTAAGGTCATCATATAGCTCATTGGTATCATCATTATTGTATGCAAAATTTGCCTCAACATCATCATCTTGGAAAGTCATATTTACTTCCATGTTATTTGAATTATTTTTATGGAGGCTTGATAAAATTTTGCTAGATGCTCAGGTGTACGACAGGTATACGACCAATGCCCTTTCATCCTACACCTATAACAGATTTTTCACAGTTTTTTAGGGACCCCCTTGTCTTTTTTCTTCCCTTCATTATATTTCTTCTTTTGGTGGGTATTTGGATTATAATTACTTCTACCCCCATAATGACGATAATATCCACGTCCCCTACCACGACCACAACCATGACCGCGACCGCGACCATGGGCATAAAAATCAGTATGTTCAGTCACATTTGCTTCAGAAAATGTAGTTGATCCAGTGGGACAGATCTCATGATTTTTCATTAACAACTCATTATGTTGTTCAGCCACAATAAGACATGAGATTAGGTCAGAATACCTTTTAAAATCTTTTTCACGGTATTGATGCTACAGGAGCACATTTGAAACATGAAATGTTGAAAAAGTTTTTTTTAATAAGTCCTCATCTGTTATTTTCTCACCACACAACTTCAGTTGATAACTTATTTTAAAAATAACTGAATTATATTCAGATACAGATTTAAAATCTTACAGCCTAAAATACAACTGTTCATAACGAGTTTTGTGCAATATTACCATCTTTTGGTAATCATATCATTCTTTTAAATTACTCCATAATTCTAACGGATATTTCATCGTCAGGTATTCAACTTTTAGCCTTTCATATAAATGATGGCGAAGAAAAATCATGGCCTTAGCTTTGTCTTAACTGCTTGCTTCATTTATAGGTAAAATAACATTCCCTAAATCTTTGGCATCTAAGTAGATTTTATCATCTAAAACCCAAGATAGATAATTTTTTTCTAAGATATCAAGAGCAGTAAACTCGAGTTTCGTCAGATTAGTCATGCATCAAACTAAAATAATAATAATAACAATTAGAATTCTGATAAAATTAATTAAAAAAATATGATAATAAAAATATAAATCAAATAAACAATATATATTAAATATAAATATAAATCAAATAAATAATATATATTCAATATAAATATAAATTTAATAAAAATAATAAAATATAAATGGTATGAATAAAGAAATAAAATAAATAAATAACTATAATATATATAGTAACACATAAGAAAATAAAATAATAGAAATAACATAAATAATATAGAGAAAATAATACTATAATAGAAATAACATAAATTAAATAAGTAATATAAATTAAATAAATATAAATATATGTAACAGAATAAATTAAATAACAAAAAAATATGTATAAATATAAACAACATAAATAATATGTTACAATACCTAGAATTAAAAATAATATAAATCAAATTAATAAATATATAATAATGCTAAGAATATAAAGAAGATAAATAAATCAATTAAAATATCAATTAATAAATATATAGGGAGGGGGAATTGGAAATATAAATAATATATAGGGAGAAGAAAAAATGTAAATAACACATATATGTAAATATATATAAATAGAGAATCAATCATAATATTATATCAATATATCAAAAGAAGAATAAAAATTAGAATAACATAATATTTTATATAAGAATAAAATATAATAAAGATAACCCCTTCACACATATCTAACAACAAATTAAAATGGATAGGAAAGAATAATAAATAATAGAAAAATATATAACAAATATATAAAAATAACATTTGCCATAATAATTAAGTAAGATGATAATAGAAAATAAAATATATATGTAAATTAGATAAAGAGAAAAATAATATTATTTGTATGTAATTGAATATAATAGTATATGAATTGATAAGGAATTCATACCTTAAATTTTTTAGAGCAATGTCGTGCTGATAACGTATTATAAAATAAGAGAAAATAAAAAAATTAAAGAGAAAAAAAATAAAATAAAAGAATAAAATTGAAGTTAATAGAGTATTTTCCATATGAAATATAATATTTTTATTGAGAAGATTGCTGTTTGAATTAACTCAGTCTAGCTTTTATGATGAAATGATGTGTCATGCTATTTTATTAGTTTTATAAAGGAAAAGGCTTGGATCAGTTTCTTTCTCTCCATTTTAGTAACTTCTCTAATATTGCTTTTATCATAAATCCTATTTTCGTAATATTTTAATATAAATTAAACCCACGTGAAAAAAAGAATATGTGATTGGAAAACTTACAAAATAAATACAATAGTATATAATAATTTTATAAATTGTGTTTACAAGTTTAGTCTTCCTGAATACATTTTAATAGTATTCCGAGAATTTTCTTGCGTAATCTGGGGAGTCATCAATGCATTTTGAATACATTTTAATTGAACTTTCATATAATTGAGCTCATGAATACTTCTGTCATTCTGAGAACTATTGGTAAATACGGAGAGACTTGAGTGAATTTTTTTAAAAGCGAGAATTTTTTTTCCCACCGAGTAATCTAATATTAATATATATATACACACACATTTCATATTGATGACACGTGACTTGCCTTCTCCATAAAGGCAACGAATACCGAGGTTGTCCTTTAATATATATAAAACAAATATTGATGTGTGGCCGAGGAAGCGGTGGACCAGCAGCCATTCAATTGGAGCCTCTCAAGCATATTTAAATTAATTTTTAGAGGATAAATTTTAAAAAAAAAAATTTTTTTAGAAATGATAAATTTTAAAAATAAAAATATTTAAATAATTAGTCGTAGAATCACTTTTTATATTAATAAATTATTAAAAAATATATAATTTAATTAAAAGTAGGAGAAATGATAGATAGTAGAGAAAAAATAGAAAAGAGGATAAAGTGTAGAGAAGAGAGAGGAAATATGAGATAGGGTAAAAAAATATATGAGAGAGAAGAGATGAGATAATGTATAAAAAAAATAGGGGTAAGATAGTAATTAGATAACCCATAAGCTATTTTACTGTTCTAAAAGCTATTTTCAATAACTTATTTAAAACCATATTTTTAAACTATAATTTTGGTCAAAATCACTTTTGAACAAAAATGTCTATTTGTTTAAAAAATTTTTAAATTAAAATTTTTTCCAAAAGTGATTTTCAAACCCAAGTGTCAAACAGGTACTAAGGGCCTATTTATATTAGCTCTTGAAAAATAGATTTTAAAAATAAAAATGTTTGGATGATTAGTAGTATAATCACTTTTTATATTGGTAAATTACTAAAAATTGTATAATTTGATTAAAAGTATGAGAGAGGAGAGAGATGAAATAAGAAATATGAGAGATGAGAGAGTATAAAAAGAGAGAGAAAATAGGAGATAGGATGAAGAAGATATATGAGAGAGGAGAGAGGAGAGAGGGTATAAGATAAAATATGGGTAAGATAATAATTAAATAATTTATAAACTATTTTACTGTTCTAAAAACTATTTTTAATAATTTATTTAAAATTATAATTTTAGCTAAAATTATTTATAGAAAAAAATAACTATTTTTTTAAATTAAAATTTTATCCAAAAATAATTTTTAAACGGAAGTGTTAAACAGACACTAAGTGGGTTTTAAACGGAAGTGTTAAACAGGCACTAAGTGGGCGACCAGCGCATCATAGATGCTCTGAAGTACTTCTGGAAACAATAACTTTAATCATCAGCATAATTGGATGGGGAGTGACAGGTCTTTATCAATTATTAAGAACCTGACCGATCGTATCAAGCATACAGAGAAAAGGACTTGAGATCAAGGGAGAATGAAAACAACAGTAACATTTGAGGTAACAGGTTAATATTTATCTCAAGTTATGAAGTTTGGTAGGGCCTTTTATGGCACTGCTTCTGTACATACTCATGGGGGTCTTTTATATTATTATTATTATTATTATTATTTGGCAGCTCTGTGTGGGGGTCTAGAACGTAACTGATGGATAACAACGCCCTTTATTCATGTATTCCCTTCTATTCTGACGCAACACTCTGCCAGACGCTGAACGGTGACGCCAGGACCCTCTAGTTGGGAAATTTAGCCCTTTGGATTAATTACCCAATTATTAATACTCCTATATCGAATGAGTATTGATAGTAAAAGTAAAATTTTAATTTATTTTATTTTTATATTTATTATTTTTTAAAATTAATTTATCTCATTTATAAATTGATATATAATATAATATTATACTTAAATATTTTAATGATATTATGTCACATATATATCTTTTATATGACTATGTGATTATGTTAAAACATTATTAAACTCAATTAAAGATATCTCTCCTAATAATATTTTCTATATTAAGGGTTTAAATTTGAGACATTGTAGTGTAGGGACTAAAACATATTTCATTAAGTGTGTGTTTGGTTATTTGGTTTGAAAAGCCCAACCTTAATTTGAGAAAATTTTAAACAAATATCTATATTTATCTAAAAATAATTTTGATTAAAATTATGGTTTTGAATAAGCTACTAAAACTAGCTTTTATAATAGTAAAAGAGCTTATGGACTATCAAATTACTATCTTACTCATACTTTTTCTTACTCTCTCTCTTCTCTTATCTTTCTTCTCTACTCTCTCGTACTTTTAATCAAATCATACCCTTTTTAGTAATTTATCAATATAAAAAGTAATTATACTACTAACCATCTAAATATCTCAATTTTTAAAATATATTCTTCTCAAAATTTATTTTGTAAAATTTATTCTCTGAAAATTAATCTAAATATGTCCTTACACACATCATTTATACTTTGTGTTGTATGAGACTCCGAGCTAATTATGTATAAAGTAATTACTTAGATATAAGTAATGAATTTGAATCTTTCTGAACTTGGAAGTATTGCATTACCAAACGTACGTACCTCAAAGACTTAATTAATTTTCAGCCTTACTAATTAATGTCTAATGAGTGTATATTGTACTTTATTAGCATTATATATGAAATGATTATATTGTTGATATATATTATTGATTCCTACTTATTATATCCTATTAGCTTCCTTGGTAGAGATGGTAAAATAGGCTGGTCCACTAAAAATGGGCCGGCCCATTTTAGAGGTGGACTTTTATAGGGCGGGCAAAACGGGCTAGCATTTTGCTAACCCAAGCATGCGACCTGCCACTTTTTTTTTTTAATATTTTTAAAAAATTATTTCTAAACTTTTAGAATACTAATATAAAATTTCTAATATTATATTATTATAATTAAAATATAGTTGATGTTATACTCTTAAAAAATTTTACTTTTTATAAAAAAATATCAAATTTTATAATTATAAATCTAAATAAACATTAACATAATATTAATCAATTATAATATGTCAACACATATTAACAAATAAGTAATTATCTTTATTAGTATTCAATAATAAAAGTATTCAAAGTAATATTTAGGTAAAATAAATAATAATATTAATAATTTATAAAAAAAAAGTGGGCTGGCCCACTTAAAAACGAGCCAGCTCGCCTTAAAACGGGCTGGCACTTTGTCAACCCGAGCCTGCCCCATTTTGACAGAAAACAGGTCTAACCCGTTTTATCAGCTCTATTCCTTGGGCATAGATAGAACTGAGAAGCCTGTGTGACTGAAAAAGCATTTAAAGATGCCATTCCATAGAGAGGTTATTCCTTAATTTAGGAAAATTAAACAATATTTTTAATATTATATAAAAAGAATAATATTTCCCCCATCTAAATATAAAAATTAGATAACTAATTTATATAAATTAAAAAAAATTAATAAAATCAATTATTAGTAGAAAAATATATATTAATTTTTTAAATTAAAAAATTAATTTCCCCTCCCTCCTATGTATCTTTTGACGGCCTTTGCCTCCACACTTTATTTTATAAATTCAATCTCATTTATAATTTTAAGTCATTAGAACTTACTCCTTAAATAAAAAAAAACTCCTTCAATATATTTAATCAATTTCTATAATATTTTTTTGACACCTGGCACAACTCTTCCCCTTTATAAATGTATCACATTTTATTATCTCTTATTTAATTTTAACTTTTACTTTTCAAAGTTATTATTTTCTTAAATCGTGCATGCATGTATTAATGAAAACAACAGTAGCAGGGCGGGGGTAATAATTTAAATCGAGTTATGAAGTTTGGTACATTCTTTTATAGCCCAATATTGTCAGCATGCATGTATGAATGAATTAATATTTGCCTTTTTCTTTAATAGCTCTTTTTCAACTGTTCTTAGGGGATCTAATTTGGCACTGATGAATATTGATCAATAGTAGAGAACGCTGCTGAGCTACCAACCAGTGATTCTTCATTGCTTCTTCAGCTTATTTACTTTTGGGAAGTGAAGGAAAAGGATCCACAAGAGAAAGAGTTAGCCACTTTGATTACCAGAAAAGGCCATGGAATTTAAAATAGAAAATATATACCAAAAAGGAAGGAAAAGCATGAAATGATGATTAAATCCTAGGGAAGAGTTTAGGAGGCATAAAATGTGGGAGTTTTGTTTGGTAACCATAAGGCCATATAGGAATCAAACATGTTTAAATTTCTTAAAAAAGGGAAATTATCATGAGATCTTAAAGAAGTAATAACGAGTTATCAGTATTCTTGTACTGAACTTGCTATTCTTGGTGCTTGCTTTCCTTCATTGAAACCTCAGGGGGTCACTCCCAAATGTGTATTTTTCTCTTTATATTAGACAGTACATGTACAACTGGAAAGAAACGTCCAGTTTTACTACTGCTGATATTTACTCATGCATTAAACCGAAGCCCTGCAAAGTTTGACGGGATGAGCAAACACAGACGTAAATATATTTTATTGGAATCACAGGTTTGATACCAGTACATTAATTCATTTTTCCAATAATACAGCAGCATTATATTCAGTTCAAAATAATAAAAATTAATGGCAAAAGGTGAAAAACATAAGAAGCTTCAAGATGGTGGGGGGATATGTAGTGCCATCTGTCTATATTTTAATTTTATGTCATGTAATTCAAAATGATTAGGGTAATAATTCTAAAAAATTGTCCAACGTCGTCCCACATCAAAATTTATAAACAGATAACCTTAGAACGTTACATAAGGGAATTATGATCATATAAATATTAAACTGAACTTATAGTTAAGATTTATATATTGTAGCTGGACCAAAATAAAAAATTGATATAAAATATTTAGCTTTTACGTTTTACTCGGTTCCTTATTTAAAAATAAAAGAGAAAAATAGCTTTTCTTTCGTATTTCTTCATATTTTATTTACTACTAAACAAATATTTTTTATGATACTATTTCATGACAGTTATTCTAAAATACACTGTGAAAAATTATAGTGATCTTTTTTTAAATAGTTGAATGTTAAAAACACTTTTCATGTTAAAAACTGTTGTAAAAAACACTTTTAAAAATTGCTATAGAAAGAAGTTCAACCCAATCAAAAAAATTCGGTTCAACAAAAACTTATCACATCATTTTTATAAAAATTTTAGAAATTTAAAAAATCCTATCATTATTTAAGTTTTAATTTTATTTTTTTATAGTCGTTGTAGTCATATTGGTTTGCCCCACCACCATAGTCCTCTACAAAGTTGATTGTTTAGTATTTTCTTCTTATTTTTGGTGCATAATCTCTCTTATGGTTAATATCACCATTGTTATCATCATTCTCACTATAAGTCATTATTTTCCTTGGTCATTTGCTCATTTTTTTTAATTTTTTTTCAGTTATTTGTTGTTTATAAACTATAATAAATTATATGGGCTATATTCCTTATAATAAAGATATATTCCTTATAATAAAGATTTTATTTTTATAGTGTTTAGATTGTTACATTAGTTCCTAATTAGCCATGAGTGTACTTTTATGAATTTTAAAAATAATACGTTGTAATTAGAATTGTTTATCATTAATTGACTTATTCAATATATTAGTTCATATTTGTTTAATATATTGTAAATTTTTAAAAATCGCTGTAAAAAATATTTTTAACAACTAAATATTTATAAAAATATCATTATCTTTTTATACGATATTTTTTTAGAATAATCACCGCCAAATAGTATTATAAAAAATATTTTTTTTAGCAGTTCGTGTTCAAGGTAAGGCAGAATTCATGGTCCTCCACGTAAGCAGATCAGAACACCCACATAATGTATCGTATGTACGATGCTAGCCTCCGACGATCTCAAGTCGCAGTCGTCGACGTTGAACTTCCCGGTTGTCCCTTCCAACTCCAAATGTAGTAATAGTAATACTACCTTTGGGCTGATCAATCAAAGTTCACTCCCTTCTTCCTCCACCACCGTCACAAATGACAGTAGACCATGGGGAAACACAGAGCGAAGGATGGGGGACAACGACGACAATATTATGGCGGCCGTGGAGGCATTAGGATCAATAAGGTATGACTGTAATTCCATGGAAGATCTGAATAATGAGGACTTGTTGGTGTATGGATCAAATGAGATGTCACCACAACAAAACTTGGGAGTTTCAAGCGTTGGGGTTGATTGGGAAGCCATTGTTGAGCTGGTCAATGGTTCGCCCCCATCACCTGCTTTCCCTGTGATGTGAGACCCGTTCATGGAGTTATTTACAGATGTTTAGACTTTTGCCGATTCGTGTTTCATTTCTGCTTAGTTTTTATTTCAGAAGGTTGTGTTGTCCGAATTAAAAGTCATGGATGGGATCTCCCTCAGTTTTCGGATGTTGAATTAAAAGTGAAAGTTAGTGAATTCAAATTTCTTGATTAAATATTAGTCCGAATAATAAACAGTATTATTTAAGTGAAGTTTTGAGTTTGAGCATTGGCGTATGTAGAAAATTTCTGTTAGAAGATTTACCCACTATAGCCAGGTACATGAGGCGGGTTGAATCAGAATATAATCGGGACAAAACTCCGATAAACAGGTAGATAACTAAAAAAATTTCTTGGTTAAATTTGGCTGGCTCGCCAAGGGATATGTCCTAAGGGGTGGATTGGTGTCCCCCATTCCCGTAGGTGATACCTTTCAACAAAGGTATTTTCTTATAATTTAAAGTTATGTTAGACGAGACAAATTATTATTTCAATTAAAAATTTATTGATATATTTATTAATTTTTTATTTATAATACTATTATAATAAATACTAAAATTATTTAATAATAATATAACTTCATCTTTATTATAAGTAACTTTCATCTAATTCATAAATACTAATGAATGATAATTAAATCATTAATTTTGTCTTAAATTCAGAAGAAAATGTCAACTTAACCCCTACTAAAGAATATAGCCATTAATAGAGACAAAAGATTTATTATTTTACAATAAGATAAAATTAAAAAATAGTCATCAATAACCCTTTAAATAATTTATATTTGGGACTAAAAATTTTTCTTAAAAATATCTTATAATAGGGACAGGAGGAGGAGTTAATTGTAATATTGGTTACATTCATGTGTGTGGATGTGTGGGCACAACACTCATTAATTGGGCCTCCAACACTTGAGAGAGCATATAAGCCTTGAGCATTAAAACAACTTCAATAATGGAAGCGGCAGATGGTAGTGAAGGCTCTTGAGGGGTTAGAAGGGAGAACAATATCCGCAGGGATCTCCTATTTTCATAATCCTTTTATTGGCTCTGTGTACGGACTGGTATTTTCTTTACAACATTACTATTATTGCCAGCATGGATATATGAATTCATACTGTTCTTTTTCTCACAGTAAAGGCAGTATCCCAATTAAGAGGTATAAAGTATTTTTCTATTTGCACTGCGTGATTAGAAACTAAAATATTATATTTAACATATCTAACTATCTATCAACTGTATCAATTTTTGTTTGTAATTCATATTATTCTTTTAATAAACCCTAGTTTTAATTATAAAGGTTAATTAATTTTTTTTGGATAAATTAAAAAAATTAAACAAATAAGCAAATTATATAATATGAATATATATTGAGTGATTGTATTTGATCATGATTAATTGATTTATTTAATTTTTTTAATTTATCTAAAAAAATTAATTAACTTTTATAATTAAGAATGATGACTTTTTTTATTGTTAACTTCTATAATTAAGAATGACAGCTTTTTTTTACTGTTTCTTTTTTATGGGGTTTGGAGAGTAAGCCCATTATCATTCAAGCAACAAAATTTGAGAAAATAATTTTGTTGAATAGTTTTTTTTATATAATTTTTTAAAAAAAAGAGTTAAATTTACCTATAATTTAAGGACATGATCAAGCCTTCATTTCTCTTAGGTGATACCAATATCAGATAAAATGAATTGTCTATTACCCTTAAGTGTAAACTTATACAATTAAAAATTAAAATATCTTTCTAAATATTATAATTATAATTATAATAAAATAATATTTTTAAAAATTGAATACACTTCAAATGCCATGTTCAAAGCCGCCGGGATAGATTCCCGAAACGTGGTATTCTTTCATAGCCAAATGTTTAGTTTGGGATTAGGGATGGAAACAGGCCAGGCTAGGCCTGTTAAGTGTCAATTCGGCTTGAGCCTGGCCTGTGGCCTGTTATAGGCCTTTTTTTTTTGTCTAAGCCTGGCCTGTATAAAAGCCTGGCCTGGCCTGAAGCCTGTTTAAAAGCCTGATTTTTTTAATTATACTAATAGACTATCTAACAGGCCTTCATAACAGGCTTCCGTAACAGGCTCTCATAACAGGCCTCCTAACAGGCCTGTTAAAATAAAATTAAAGAATAAAATATATAATAATACATGTTAGTTTAATGGTTTGACTCTTGTATTGTGTTCAATATGTGGTAGGTTTAACACCCATTTATTATACTTTAATATTAAATAAATTTTAACTAACAGGCCCAGGCCGCCTAACAAGCCTAACAGGCTTCGTAAGAGGCCTGAACCTGGCCTCTTAAGAATAACAGGCTTTCAAACAGGCCTGAGCCTGTGTATTTTTCTAAACAGGCCAGGCCAGACCTAATGCAGGCTAGGCCACAGGCCCCTGACAGGTCGCCTGGCCTGTTTCCATCCCTATTTGGGATCAATTTCGATGGTTCATTCATGCGGAGGGGTTCGGGTGACCCGAATTATTATGATCGATCCAAGCGTTTCATCCTAAATCAGCAAGAATAGCCGTATTGATGGGGTCCACCCACCCGCAACTCTCGAGTTACAAAGCCCAAATGATCAAAGCAGACCCCAATAAGAATGAGTCCAATTGGGCCCAATATATTTTCTTGGCGCAGATGGTTCCCTAATTGGGCTTATTTTTTGAATAAAAATGGGAAGCCATTTTAGGAATGATTTTGAGAGAAAGTGCCAAGGTGGGTAGAGTCCGAATGGAGAAAGTTTCCTTATGCTCTCACCTTTGTAATTAAGGAAACAAAAGTGTAACCAAAAAAAAAAAAAAAAAGGAAACAAAAGTGATACCATGTATATTTAACTAACGAAAAATGAAAAAATGTAATTATTTATAATATATTTGATTTAAAAAAAACTATTTTATTATAATTTTAGTTATAGTATTTAAAGAAATATTATAACTTTTAGATACCTATATTTATACATGAGAGTAATTGACAATTTGTTCTACCAAATATTAGTATTATTTAAAATGAAAGAATATTTTATTCTACTTTTAGATCATAGGTGAGCCGAACACTTTTTAAAAAAATTTTGTAAAAAAAAAAAGAAACAAAAGTGTTGCGCAGCCTTTCCTAAATAGTTGGTGGTTTAGAATTTTGTAAGGATTAACATAAGAGGGGAATAACCCTATGTGAGTTTAACTGGTGAAGAGGTAAGACATGCGATTATTTAGAGTGTATTCAGTCCCTCAAGAGTACAATTTTATTGTAATTACAGTTATAATTTAGGGAGGTATTATAACTTATGGGTGTCTAGATTTACGTTTGAGGATAATAGATAGCTTGCCCTACCTGATATTAGTATCACTTAGGAGAAAGAGGAATTTTTTCTTACCTTTAAATCATGCGTGAGTTTAATCCCTTTAAAAAAATTCTTGTATGACAAAAATTATAAGGGAAAAATATCAATAAAAGACCTTTAAACTTATATATTATAACAAAATAACTAAATAATTTTACTGAATATAAGATGGTGGTTTAGGATCTTACTGAATATAAGATTAATATGTAAAAAAAAAACAATTATCCCACTTTAGATGAACGCGTTTATTGAAGGTAAATATAAACAAACAAGTAGTGGGTTGTGTTTGATTGTTCTGGTCAATATCTTTGTTGTGAATCTCCAACTCTCCAAGTAGCGTACCCAGGTAAACCCTTCTGAAAACTTCCAACAGCTCATCATATTAGGGGTACGTAAGAAGCCAGTAGCCCAATAAAACTATCCGGACCCGCCCAAAACATACCCCTGTCCAACCTGAAAAAGGATATCCTAATGAAAAATAGACAATTTTAGATAGGCCAACGTTCGGGCAAAGCTTAGCATAGGCAGCGGGTGTTGCCCTGCCAGTTGGTCATAGTTTTTAGGATATCAAAATTTGTAAATTGTCATATTTTATATAGAACGAACAAAGGAGGGTTTTTAGGGTTCGTTTCCTTCGTACGTTTTTTCCCTGAGCTCTTGCCTCTCGGTTTAATGTGAAGTCATATCTCACCAATTTTTTTCTGATCGGTTCCTTTCCCATCTGATTATTTCCGTCTTGTCTCTCGGTTTTGCTTCCAATTCAGCCCTTCGCACTCTTTACCCACATTTCCTTCCTATCTCGTATTACTTCTTCATGTACTATATCCCTCCTCCCCCAACCCTGATGTAAATATGCATTTTTCACTCCGTCACACGAGGATTCAATCCTCATATATCTGATAACTAGTATGTTAGAGTAAAAATTGATGAAATATTGGAAATTTATTATATAAAGAGGAAGATAACATTGCTGCTACTGTAGAAATGGATATATGGTATTTAGATATCAGTGTACTACAGTTTTTGCATGTATAAAACTTTTTATCCATATGGAGATATTATCTCAGTTTATAAGAGAATATACAATAACATAATCTATGGAAGAGGTTTTTGGAAGTAGAATCTTTGTATTCAGTAAATGAAAGGAAGTGAACCTTACAATCATTCAGTTAGTCCCACTAACCAATGCTTCATGCAGAGACCGATTAGCATGAAGAATGTGTAACTGGGTAAGTTTTAAGTTTAATGCTTGTTTTGTATACAATAACGCTCTCTGAAGTTAATCTGCACAAATGTAACTGGGAACTCCATTTTTCTTCTTCAAAGAAGCTCAAATGTGGCAAAGTTTGTGTTACTTTGTGAAGGTTATCAGCAAGACAATTGATTCTTTTGTTTGTTGTTTGTATTATGAAACTTACCCTTTAGGCGTGAAGAGAGAAGATCAAAGTCTAAATGTTCACTTTCACATTTTCCTTCTGTATAGACCCTCAAAAGTCTGGCTAAGCTAATCTCGTTCTGCTAAACATCAGATGCAAGCTAAATATACGGCGGCCAAGAAGTTTAAAATTTTGCGAGGAAAGTGAACTAAGATTTTTTTTTTCATAGAATTAACATTATATATATATATATAATATTTTAAAATTTTAATTATTATTTTTTATTATTTTATATTTAATAGATTATTGATATTATTTAACTTTGAAAAATATATAAATATAATATTATTTTTAAAAATTATAATAATATATTTTTATTGTGCAATAGGAATAAAATATTATCATTTGAATATAGAAACCTGTCTTATCCAATCTATCTATGCTCAACTTAAAATTGTCAGATTTTTTTTGGGTAAGGTGAAAACTGGTCTATTTAATTCTATTCATGCACAATCTTATATGATATTGAATTAATTTATTTATGCACTATTTAACAGGGAGAAGTAAATATATTTTATTAGAATCACGAGTTTGATATCCGTACATTAACTTTGGTTTTAAATTTATGTACGATAGGGGATTGAGTACTTGTGATTTCTTGCAGTACACTCTTACTCAGGTTTGCACTTCAATTTGACCACAATTTTTTTCTCTGTTTTCTTTCTTGGTAATCGAACACGTTTTTTAATTGTCAAAAAGTAAAATATTCACAATTTCTTGATATATATCTTATATTTAACTAATTTAATTAAATTAAAAAAATTAATTAAATTAATTTATATGATATATTTCTTTAAAAAAATTAATTATTTTTTAAAATTAATTTAATCTCTCTTTTATTTAATTATTATTGATTGAATATCAATAAAAAATAATTTAAAAAAATTAAAATTATAAAAAAATATTTTATTATATCTTATATTAAAAGTTATAAAAACAATTATATTTAACGATAATACCATATCATCATACCTTCTGAATGTCCCTATGGTCTTAACCATCATACTTTCTGAGTAAGACTAGTTACAGGACAGGTCGAGATTAGGACAACTCTACCCTAAGGATAGATATAGGACGTATTTTATATCTTGTGTCCTGTCCTGTTCTGAGTTTGTTTCGACTAGGATTGAGACGATTTTAGGACGAGATAAAAATTCCCAAATTCTTAATTTATTTAAAAAAAAAAAAGTAGACAAATGGACAGCCATATAAATAGAAAGTATATTTTAATCTTAGAATGCAATGAAAAGGTGATAGATAAATGACAATATTCAATCTCTTTCACAAGATATATGTAAAAGAATGCATATGTTTTCTTTTGAAACCAGAAAAAAAAATCACAAGTCTAGTGAATGTACAAATCTTTTCTTGTATGAACAAAAATACACAATGATTATGATAACACACGTTTGTGTCTAAGATGCATTGATGTACCTAGATATAGTTTTGGGGAAAGTGAAAGGCAATCCATTCAGGTTGTCATGGTTAAAGTGCATGATAGGCTCAGAAGGATTTGGAATTCCACCCTGCATGAAGTATTGATGAAACCAATTGATATCTAATCAATTCAATGTTACTAGGCTTTTGGTAGATGGATTCAACTCACTAGATATTGCAATATTAATGGCACTGCAACAGAAGGATCAATATTCCCAACAATCACAACTATAAAGGTTGATGGGTCTTTGAAACAATTGCTCAAATATTCACAAGCTTTAAGTGGATCAACCTTTTGCAGATCACTTTTTCTAATAGGCTGCAAAACAAAAAATTTACTCAGAAGTCAGAATGGTCTAATCAGTCTATAAATTTGAATGGAGTCACAAAATAGTTGCACATACTCTGAAAAAATAAGAGTTCCCATAGTTAAGCTCCTTCACACGGTTTCTAAAAGCAGTATATGGATCCTTATCTTGAGTACAGTCTGCTTCTTCAGCCATCTGCATAACTATTTTGACATCCTCTTCCCCTGGTGTTAAAGTTGTAGTAAACAACTGATAGTCAAGCTGGTCAAATAACAAAACCATGAGTAAGTGCACAGAAAGATAGTTACAATCTTATGACAAACTGTATGGACTAACACCAACCAAACAGGAGCAATAAACTCTTATAGAGTTGCAATCACATCAAGAACCCACTGTAAGTGTTATATTCCAGTAAGAGAGCATAAATCATGATACTAAGAATATCTCAATGTTCAAAGTTCAAACTGACTTTACGCCCTTTCCGTAACTATCATTAGTTATATGACTATATTATATCATGCTTTCAGTTGGTAATGAACAACTACATTTAACTTATAGTTGTGATCAAACAAGTGACGTAATTTTGCAATTAATTTAAAGATACCTGAAAAGTAGTTTCAAGGTCTGAAGGTGAACAGTCACCAGAAAATGTTCTCATATATGCTCCAATTTTTGTCCCTACTTCAGCTCTCTTGCCCGCAAGCATGTCCATTAGCACAGATGGTCTATAACCAAATACTCCAATTTCCCCAGCAATGGTTGGTCCCATTGAACAAGAGAAATACTCACTCTCTGGAAGTTCAAACAAGCCCCCATATGAGAACTCGGTGAAGATAACCTGTTGAGACAAAGTTTAAATAGACGACGGTGGAGCTGACTTGAAGAGAAGAGAGAACATGGAAAGGTGAAGACTGAAGTGAGGTGAGGTGAGAGGTGAGAGACTGAGAGCAAGAGGCGAGAGTGATTGAGGCTTGCTAAAGCAAAGCCCTAAATCCGAACAAGGAAAGGAAAGTTGAGCAATAAGCGCACTTGACAATTTTTAATATATATATAGTGTCGAGACGAGGACGTGACTTTTTGATAACTTGACTAAAACCTGTCTCGTTTTGACCATACCCCTGTATCGATTTAAAGAATTCACTTCCCAATCTTCTACGGTATAGGAAAGACTCATCCCACTACAATTGAGACCGGTTTGAGATAACCCGATTTGGACAATTTTACTCACCCCTACTTCTAAGTGTCCCTATGCTCTTTTCCTTTTCTTTTTTATTTTCATTCATTTCCCTTTAAATAAGCACCATGGATTTGAAGTGGATACATAGGCTTTTATATATCCTTGGAGAAAAATACAATTCCCTTTAATTATAGACACATTTCTCTACGGAAAAATAATCTTTTACTGTCTATATAGTTTTAATTTATTTATAGTTTAATATTTAAACATTAAGACTGTACAATTTTATTTTTATAATTTTAACTATTTAAAATTTTAATCTTTTAATTTGATCAATTAAATATATAATTTTATTTTTTTAAAAAATATAATAATTAATATTTTAAATAGTTAAATTTTAAAAATTAAGTTGTCGTCAAGTTAAAATTCATAAACTAATTTACGTATATATAATTGAGTTATACTGAATTTAAACTAATTTAAAAACTAAGTGCTTGTTTGGGGATGAGTTTGAGAATTAATTTTGGGCAAAACTTCAGTTTGAAAAAAATTAAAATAAACAGCAATTTTTATTCAAAATTGATTTTGGCCAAAACCTCAATTTGAAAAAAATTTAAAACAAATAGTCATTTTTGTCCAAAATTAATTTTGGCCAAAACGTCGGTTTGAAACCATGGTTTTAAATAAACTACTGAAAATATATTTTGGAACAGTAAAAGAGCTTATAGATTATCAAATTACTATTTTACCCTTACTTTTTCTTATACCCTCTCTCATCTCTCTTCTTCACCCTATCTCCTCTTTCCTCTATCTTCTCTACACTATCTCATCCCTCCTATTTCTTCTCTCTCCTCTCTCCTATTTATTCTTTACCCTCTCTCTTCTCTCATACTTTAATTAAATCATACCCTTTTTGGTAATTTATCAATATAAAAAGTGATTATACTATTAATCATCCAAATATCTCTATTTTTAAAATCTATTCTTCCCAAAATATATTATCCAAAATCTATTCTTCTCAAAATCTATTCTCTAAAAGTTAATCCAAATACACCCTAAGTCATAATTAATTTAAAATTATAAAAGACGAAAAGATTAATTTTTGCTTTTAAAAATCAACATTTTAGTTCAACAGGTTAACAGTACTGTTAGTAACACGCATAAAATTTCTAAATGTAATATTAATTGGTTAGAATTATGTCAACCCTTCTCTCTTTGTTCTCTCTCTAGCAGTTTTCGAAGACCCTAAAAGGGAACATATTATATATGTGTGTGTATCCACAATCTCTTTTTGTGTTTACAGTTCTTGTTTCCTCTATCTCTCCAGCTATATATCATCTCCTGGAAATTAAAATGGTGAAGTCATCGTCGTGCTGCCAGAAACTAGTAGGGTTAAAGAAATGACCATGGACTCCTGAAGAAGAAAAGAAGCTCATGCCTTACATTCAACAACACGGCCATGGAAACTGGTCTTCCTTGCCTGCAAAAGCTGGTAATTACTCTTCTACCATACGCATGCTGCTGATGAATATGTTTTAAAAACCACCTCGTACATTCTGTTAAGGAAGATGACGAGTGATGCGTTTTAAGTACTTTTGAAGACAAAAAGGACTCTAAAGATGTGGGAAGAGCTGCGGATGGAGATGGATTAATTACAAAAGGCCTGACTTCAAACGAGGAAAGTTCAGCTCACCAGAAGATCAAACCATTATTCAACTCCATGCTCTTCTTGGAAACAAGTAAGTTCCACAGTCCCAACTTTTCTCAAAGGTGCAACTATTTGGGAAACAAGTAAAGTTACAGTTTCTTCATAAATATAATGATTCCTGAATAGTGTGTTGGTGTATGTTTTATGATGCGCGTTCGTACAAGATGGTCGGCCATAGCACATGACTTGCCAAAGAGAACAGACAATGAAATCAGGAACTATTGGAACACCTGCCTTAAGAAGAGGCTCACCCGAATGGGTATCAAACCTAACACCCACAAGTCCATCAGCACCGCCGTCAACGGCCAGTCAAAGGACTCAGCCAACCTCAGCCTTATGGCTCAGTGGGAGAATAGTCGGATAGAAGTCGAAGCCAGGCAGGTTAAAGAATATTGCAAGCTGCAGAGCTCCAGAACCAGCCTTCAAGGACTCGGCTCGTCCGCAACAAGTTCACATCTCGGCCACCGCCACCTCCGTGCCTCGATGTGCTCAAGGTATGACAGAATTCATGGTCGTCGTCAGCAGATCAGAAGACCCCCAGAATGCATAGCATGTACGCCACGATGCTCGCCACCGACGACCTTGAGTCGGCGGTATCATCGACGTTGAGATTCCGGGACAACGTCCACGCCAACTCCAAATTTACTAACAGTAATACTACATTTGGGCTGATCAATCAAGGTTCACTTCCTTCCTCCTCCTCCACCACCATCACCCTCGTCGCAGATGACAGTGGAATCATGAAAGGAGCGAGCGACGGTGAACAATGGGAAAACAAAGAACGAAGCTTGGGAGACGAGGACAATATTATGGCAGTCGTAGAAGCATTCAGATCAACTGGGTATAAATGCAATTCCATTGAAGATCTCCATGATGACGATGTGTTGGTGTATGGATTTTCTGAGAACTCGCCATTACAACAACAAAATCTGGGAGTGTCAAGTGTTGGGGATGATTGGCAGAGCTGGGAAAACGCGGGCTCTGCCCGTTTTCCATCAACACGGGTTAGGAACCGGCTGCCGAAACGCCAGTCCATTTTAGGACGGGTTGTCTAGCCAACTCATTTTTATTTTTTTAAAAAATTAAATTATTAATATTATTATTTATTTTATTTAAATATTTTTATTATTAAATATTAATATAAATAATTATTTATTTATTAATATGTGTTGATATATTATAATTGATTAATATTATGTTAATATTTATTTAGATTTATAATTATAAAATTTAATATTTTTTTATAAAAAGTAAAATTTTTTAAGAATATAATATTAATAATTTTTTAATTATATTAATATAATATTAAAAAAATTATTAATATTTTAAAATTTTTAAAATAATTTTTTAAAAATATTAAAAAATTGGCAATTTTAAAGTGAGCCGCACAACCCATGACTTTTTAGCCTGCCTCCAAAATTGGATGGCTCATTTTTAGGAGTCCAGCCTTAAAGCCATTGTGGACCTGGTCAATGGTTCGCCACCTGCTTTCCCTATGTTGTGAGACACGTGGATGGATTTACAAATATAGGTCTTCAATAATTGAAATGGTAATGATAGATTTTCAGAATTTTCAGTACATTAATTAATATATTCATTCATGTGCGTACGTACGTACATTTTAATATTAATACATATCCCACCTAAAGATCATGGAAGCCTTGACTACTCAAACAACTTTAAGGATACGTAATGATGGAAGCATATAACAAAAATGAAAAAAAAAAAAGCGTCAAAAGAAAGAACAACAGTAGCGCAATGGGTAATCCAGGCATTTGCTATTAATTTTTTTGCCATATTTATAAATTATTTTTAATTTCCCCCCTTTTTATTGTATTTTTTTTTAAGTTTTGGGCATTATTTAGACTATATTTGAATGAGTAAAAAAGCGAAGGAAAATTATAAAAAAAATTATTATTTTTAGAAAATTTTAAAAATATTATTTATTTTCTAATTTTTTTCTCATGATATTTTCTTATCATATTAATGTTTTAATAGTTAATAATTTAAATATTATTATCATATACTTGAGAAATTTTGTAAGTTAACGTATGTATTGTTGTTGTTTTTTTTTTCATAAGTTGTTCAAATTTTATAGATCTCTACTTGGAATTGTTTCGTGTAATTTTAAAATCCTTTCTTTGCTACTTTTCACCTAAAAACTCATAAAATTTCTATAGTTATGTAATGATGATTTAGAAGTACTCTTCCTTTAAATTTTATTAAAAAATTGCTAAATTTATATTCAAACAATATTTTCTTTTTTCTTTCATATGTTCTTCGAACTTTGTGTTTGGAGGTTCTAGTTTTTTAAAAAAGAAAAAATATCAAGAAAAAAATTTTAACTTATGAAAATGGCGTAAGAAATATTTTATAGCATAACTCTATATTAGCAACATAATATATGGTGACGGGATTAATTTAAAGTCTTACTAATGAGGATGGCTTGTGTTTACTAGCATCAAGAATCATGAATGATCTTTTTGCACCAATCAGGTTCCGCCTCCTAGCTAGGGAGCATGCTCGAGGGATTCGGATGATCCGAATAACTATATTTATAATCGGGTCCAAGCGCTTCATGCAAGTGAAGACTCTGTGGGGTCCTCCAGAAAAGCAGAAGTTTCAAATGTTCGGTCCAACGGGCTGCTTCTTGTTTCCAGATGTTCGGTCCGTCCAATAAAATGGGCCATAAGATATATATTGGGCCCAATTATCATTGGGTTAAAAACAAAGGCAAGGTCTGATTCTTGTTCACAATAGATGAAGAGGCTATTGTTAAAAATCATCTATCCCTATGTCAGTGTCCCTTAACCAGCGTTCTCGGATTCGATTCTTTGAGGACGAGAATAGAGCTGGCATGCTTGGAAGGACCGCCCTTATAACTAGGCATCTACAATACTTAGGAGATTAGTTTCTCATCGATCAGGTGGTGAATACTTTGGTGTGTATACCAAAAAAATCATCTATCCCTCACAACACGTGTTGAATCTAGCGGAAGGGATTAGCCTATTAGAATATGACAAACACAAATTTAAATCCCCATTAGAAAATATCACATTTAGCACCTGATAATACTCTGAACAAAATTACCTCTAATAGGATGATATCTCACATGCTATATTTATTGATATAGCCTTACATATGAAAGGGCTCATTTATGTTAAATGACAAAAAATAACAGATAATATAGTAATAATAATAAATCTTATTCCACTAAATGGGATCAAACTAATTAATATAAGATTAACTCCTAAAATTCAATTCGGTAGAGGAAAACGCATAGCATCCTATATATCTGATTTTAGGAGCTACATTTTGAACAATAGAACATAGAAAGGCCGAAGGGGAATCTGCAAAACGTTTGCAGATAAGAAACTGTCAAAATAGAGACGGAGAGGACGAATTTTTGAGAAAGCCTTGGAGGGACAAGAGACGCTAGTACGTCGTTCGTGGTTGGAACGCTTCGTGTGGATACCAGTAGAGGAAGTCGACCTGAGTCGTCGACTTCTTGGGATCGGAAAGGGAGCACAAGCCGTGGAGAGAAGCTGTGAACGTCGTGACCAGAAACTGTGAAAGTCGCTGAGGAACACTGAGGGTAATACTTCTTCCTACTTGACTTAAATACATACGGTAGATCCTGACAAGGAATGTAAAATTTTTTAAATTAATTTCCGTTGCTTGTCTTCCAATTCCTTTCAGTGGTATTACACGATGCCATTATGATATATCAAAAACCAAACACTGCCCAATAACCTGGTTAAGAGTATTCTTTTTGGTATTTCTCTACTATTTTTTACATGACTCTATATTATTTGATCCACCATCTTCATCAGTATATCCAATGACATTATTTGTTTGTACATATCCAAAAATCATTAGGTGAGTTTTTACTATTTTCTTATCAATAGATGCCGCTTTAACTTTTCTTTGTACACGTTTATTACGATTTTTTTTATATACTCACATATCCTTATCTCACAAACACTAACTTTATGCTTTTATTATTCTTTTAAAGCTTAACATTTATTAGCATAAAAATATGGCTGATTTTATAACAATATGATAGAACTTTTTTTTTATCGTATTAGAAACATTCCGATCTCAAAAAACTCCAATAGCTTTTTAGACCATCTAGCTTGAATTCTATAATTCTATGGTAAATACCATAAAATGTGAAAGTGGAGATTAATCACCAGCAGTGGAATATTGGTAGAATAGTGAGAGATATTTGAGGGAGATGGACATCCAAAATTCCCTTCATATTCATAACGTTTTTAATTTTTGTCTTTTTAGCGAACATTTTTTTCTGGGCTTTCTTAATAATTTTTGCTCCTACGGGAAGAAAATTTGAAGTTTATGAAACAGCACATGCATACGTAAGTAAGTGAAAGAAACTTTCTGGCATGTTTTATCGCATGCATTTACTGAAGCATTAAACTGAAGCTCTGTAAAATTGGATGGGAAAAGTAAACACAGAGACGTAAATATGTGTGATTGGAATCACATGTTTGTCATCCATACAATTAATTCTGATTTCCCATCTTGTACGGTTCAATAATCCAATGTATCTACAGCATATATTCAATTTAAAAATAAAAATCAAAATATGAAACATAATGACCAGCGCATATCTGGTACAGTTATCATATTTAGTAATTAATAATGCTGTTAAACTTCTTATGCTTATATCTCTACCAAGAAAATAAATAAATTATTCAAGTGTTCATCATGCTATCTCTTTAGATTGTTAATATTATATGGTAACATTACAAGAGCTGATATATTGTATAATTATATATATCGTTTCACCGCTTCAAATTTTGTAAGGGAATTAGTAACATGTGTGTGTGTGTGTGTTAAATATTCTTCATTGGGACAAATTAATTAGCTTTTACATTTTACTTTGTTCCTTAATCTTTTTCATGATTCTTTCCAATCTAAGATACTAATCCCTCTTGTTTTAAAATGTAAAAATTAAATAGTTTCTTTTGATTCTAAATATAAAAATCTAATTCTAATGATTTTTTCTTCCTCCTCCCTATTTATCATATATATTGAATCGGTTTTCATCAATGAGGATAAAAATTAAATCTAAGATACCAATCCCTCTTGTTTTAAAATGTAAAAATTAAATAGTTTCTTTTGATTCTAAACATAAAAATCTAATTCTAATGATTTTTTCCTTCCTCCTCCCTATTTATCATATATATTGAATCGGTTTTCATCAATGAGGATA
The DNA here is from genome assembly GCA_037074615.1 of Leucaena leucocephala. Classification (NCBI taxonomy): domain Eukaryota; kingdom Viridiplantae; phylum Streptophyta; class Magnoliopsida; order Fabales; family Fabaceae; genus Leucaena; species Leucaena leucocephala. The sequence continues at coordinate 17,809,306 of CM073567.1, read as the reverse complement.
AAAATTATAAATGAGGTTATAAGAAGGGAATTTAATTAACAAAAAGTTTCTATAACAATCTAGGAGTTAATAATTACAATTTTTAATATAAGAATTAACAATAACGGTATATTTAATAGGATAGAAGAGTTTTTGATAGAAATAAAAATAGAAATAAAATTTAAAAATTTGTTTGATAGGATAAAAATAAATATAAAATTTATGTATATTTTTTTAAAACTTAGGGTAAAATGATCAAAAATATTTTTTTTATAACTTATGAAAGGTTAAAGTTATCTCAAAATTTTGTAATTAGAGGAAAAGGTCTAAAAAATTTTATTTATAGTTCCTATATATTAATTACTATCTTTTCTGATATATTTAAAATGCTCTAAAATATTAAAAATATAAATAATTTCTATAGTACTAAATGAGAGATGTGGAAGATTTCACTTCCCTATTTCTACTTCCACCTACTAAACATGACATAAATATATATTGCTTAAAAAATTTTGATAATTAAATGGTTTCCTTGAACCTTATAGTAAATGCTCTAAAATTTTAAATGAGATATTTTAAAAAAATTAATTTATATTTATTATAAATAATTAATTTAACTAATTTTTTTTTAAATTTTTATAAATTACTCATATAAGAATAAGATATATGACTTTCTTGCTACGTGGCCTCTTTTTATGATTATTTATTTGGCAGAACTGAGGGGAGTACTTTGATTATTAGGGTACCAAATCTTCTGAGTAGCTAGGGTTAGCAGGGATGCCCTAGACCAAATAAAAGAGACAAAACCATGGACTGCTACATACATATACGTATGCCAAAATTATAAGATATGAAGCCTTACTCAGAAATGTAAATGTACAATGCCGTCTTTTAAATACGAGTATGGTGATGGTGAATCAGTCAGATATAGATACTTTTTCTTCTGTTAATGTCATTTATTTCGTTTCAAAAACTAATTAAACGATCTAGATTAAAACAAAAAGATAGGCATAGATGCATGCGCTGTTATTATACACATCATGTATTACGTCATATGTGGAAGATCTTTGCTATTTATAACTTGGATCTTTCTCCTCTTCAACATGCTTTAGCTCCATCTCTTCTCTCTCCTTGTCTTCTGTGTTCTTGCGGGTGGAAATAAAGATGGTGAAGTGGTCGTGCGGCGGCGAGAAGTCAGCGTTAAAGAAAGGGCCATGGACTCATGAAGAAGACCAGACGCTCATGGCTTACATCCAACAACATGGTCATGGAAGCTGGTCTTCCTTGCCTGCTAAAGCTGGTAAATTACTCTTCTAGCCCTCTTGTTCTGCACATGTACATTCTGGCTTCTTCTCATAATGAAAAGGTAGATGATGGTAATAAGTGTTAGGGTTTAGAGAGATTAATCTTTCTATTTTGATAAGAATTCCTTCTACATTATATACCTCTCTTCTTTCTCTAATTAGCCAACGTGGGATTCTTTGTGAATATATTCTACAAATAAATAGATAATTAGAGACTTATATGTTAAGGAAGATGAGTAATGCATTTTAAGTTTTGATGACCAAATAAAAGGACTGAAGAGATGTGGGAAGAGCTGCAGACTGAGATGGAATAATTATCTGAGACCTGACATTAAACGAGGAAAGTTCAGCTTACAAGAAGATCAAACCATTATTCAACTTCACGCTCTCCTTGGAAACAGGTAAGTCTCCAAAAATTCTTGTTAACAAATTCCTGTGTTCGAGTTAATTAATGATTCCATTCGATCCTGAATGTCTTTCATTTTTTTGGATGTTTTATTACGATTACAAGATGGTCAGCTATAGCACTTCACTTGCCAAAAAGAACAGACAACGAGATCAAGAACCATTGGAACACCCACCTCAAGAAGAGGCTCACCAGAATGGGCATAGACCCCACCACCCACAAACCCTTAAACGACGCCGTACACGACCACGCCGCCAACCTCAACCATATGGCACAGTGGGAGACTGCTCGGCTCCAAGCCGAAACCAGACTGGTCAGAGAATCCAAGCTTCGGCTCCACATCAACCAGCTCAGCTCCTTTTCTTCCCAACCTGCACCCACTCCGTGCCTCGACGTCCTCAAGGCATGGCAGAATTCATGGTCGTCGTCGACATTGTCAACTCAGATGCATAGCATGTACGCTACGATGCTCGCCACCCAGCGGACGTCAACGTTATGCTTCCCAGACACCATATTCCTCAACTCCAACAGTATTACTGATAGTAATATGAGCGACTCTGGACTTATCAATGAAAGCTTACTTCTTTCTTCCACCTGCGTCAACGCCGCAAGGGAAAACTCATCAATGGGGAGCTTGAGAGACGACGACGACATTATGGTGGTGGTGGAAGCATTCAGATCAACTGGGTATTATAATAACTGTAATAATTTCATGGAAGGTGTGCACAATGAGGATGTGTTGGCGTATGGATTCGATGAGAACTCATCAGCACAGCAAAACCTGGGAGTGTTTAATGATGGGGAAGCAGGAAGCACCAACTTTGAGGAGAAGCATTATTGGGAAACCATACTCAACTTGGTCAATGATTTCCCCTTATGATCGATCACCTGCAATTTCCTTGTGTTTAATGTGATGCATAATGATGTAGCAAGAAATATAAATTATATTATTAAACTAGACTCGGTCTGAATTAGTTATCAATTAAGGCACAAATATATATATCAGTATCATGATGTCATCCCATAACCATGCATGTGTTATGCAGAATTTCTTCTTAAATATATATAATTGCCTTTGTTTACTCACTTTTTTGGCTATTAAATATTACTGTTATAATAAATGACAATTATAATCTGGGGTTTTAACTGAAGGGGGTATTAATTGAGTGAAGTAACTTATCTGAATAAAAGCGTTCTCAACTGAGTTTATCTTTCTGAAATATGAATGATGTTTATATATACATTACGAGATGTTCTTCTTGCATATGAACCCGTAGCATCTTGTCTAAAGCATATATATAAACATGAGACCTTGAGAACGAAAGATGAGGGGTCGGATTAAATTATACTCTTCCTATCCTTAATATATGACTTAATTGACAAGTTAATATTGATCCTAATTATAAAATCTATTTTTTATATTTTTTATTTTTTTTTCTAAATTACCTTTATTAATACTCCCTCCACAATAATTAAATAAGAGAGGGAGAGATGGATTAAGGGAGATGAATATGATATTTTAAACAAAATACTCCTTATTAGCTAGTTAACTTCCTTAATTTAATTAAATTAATTAAATATGTCCCTTATATTAAAGACCGGACGGGTATTAAACTTGAGAGAAACTAGACACATATGAAGTTAGTCTTTGTATTAAAATAGTCTAAGCCAATTTAAAAGTATTTCTCTTAATATTATATATCTTTAATTCTTTTTCTCTAAGGAACTGGTGTTTTGCAATAGAGAGAGTTGGGGCTGGAGTTAAGAAGTTTGGTAGAATCTTTTAAGGCATGTATCAGTGTTGTATTATGGTTGGCATCTATGAGTGTGGACATACATATATTGGTCATTTTCTGGAGGGTGTTTCGGACTGAAGGTTATGCACATTGCTCAAGTGAGAGAAGAGACGTACACAATTAAGGATTAAATATTGAGTAAGATTCTGCTGACATAATCTCTGATGCTTCATCCGTCAGCTTATTTCTTTTTGGGTAGGCACAGAGAAATCCTCATGACACGGGAGGCGATATGGTCATCAATAAAGAAACAAAGCCTTTTTAATTTAATCTTATATAATTGTATCCCAACATTTTAATATTATTTTTTTAATACTTTCAGTACCATTTTATAAACTATAAATAAAATTATTGTACTAGATATAACTAAAAAATAACATAAAAAACTGTTTGATGTACAAAAGAATAACAACTCATGATATACTAGATGTTACTTTGTCCTTGTTTTAATTGAGAGAAAGGGACACCCACAGAGCCATGATGAAATGATGTGATTGTGTGCAGAATGGTAAGTTTTGTCTGATTAATAGATGATATGAGGACTATAAATGAAACAGGCGCTTGCTTAAATCCTCAAAATACCTCAGCAGGACAAGAGACTTAAACATTGCAGGGAATAGTTGGTGAAGTAGCGAAAATGCATTCCTTCTTAATTATAATATAGATGCAAAGAAATTGCAAGAAAAAATAGGTCTCTCTCTCTCTCTCTATATATGTATAAAGAGTTTAAACATATTGAAATTGAGGACAAAAAAAAATTAAAACATATTAAAAAAATAATTGCACTGTTTTGTTAATGCTTAGATTTATTAACATAAACTATATATGTCACACCAAACTCGCTATGATCTCCTGTAGAATATCCTATATATAATATTTCTAACAAAAATTTCAAAATTTTATTCACACTACCTAAACTATATCTTATATGAAGAAACATAGGGGATATTATATAAAGGTGTCAAACGATTCTGTAAAACAAAAGTCTATAATTCATAGTACGACATAATTACAGCACGAATGATCACTATATATATACACACACATCCTCAGCATGTGTAAATCTATGAACCCATGGAAGGTGCCATGTTACTGAAGCTTGTTTTGGGCAGGTATAGAAGAAGAATGGCGACAGAACAACGTGGAGAAGTAGGTGCAATTTTATATGAAATTATGAAGTTTGGTTGAATCTTTTAAAGATTATGATATACACGTACGTGCTATTTATTACGTACGACACTGTTTCATTGAGGAGTTGCCGTCCTTCACTCCTTTCTTTCTGACCCATTAAGGCTGACTACGAACTAGGAAGGAGTTCCAAAATAATCAATATTTTTCTGTTATTTCCATAATTCTTGGATTCCGTTATCTTTTTTTTTTTTTATTATTATTATTATTTTATTTCCTCTATTCTCTTAATTCTTCTTCGTCTTATATTAGGGACTTTACTAAGAAAAAGTGATTTAAGTAAAAAGCTAGTAGTATATATTAGCGCTGGTCAAACAAATATCGTCCTGGGTTTCCCGACCCGGGACCGGCAGAAACGGTACGAATTGGACCCGTCCCATTAACAACCGGGACGGGAAGAAGTCCGTACGAGTCAGTAATAGTGTCAGGACGGGACGGTTCTCGGCACGACCCTCGGGTCATCCTGTACCGTCCTGACTTATATTTATTTTTCACAACACGTCAACACCTAACCCTCGCAGTCGTTTAGCACGCTTCAGCCACAGCCCACAGCGTTGCCCTCTCTCAGTTCTATTTTCATTTCAGCCCTCGATAGACCCCTTGGCGCCGCGACTTCTCAGTCTATCTCTTCCTTTCTCTCCCCAGTTGGCGCTCCTCGAGCTCCATCGCTCCTCCTCCGCAAGTTGTCAGCTTCAACTTCGCTTCATCTCCCTCAGTGGCAGTTTCAGTCGTTGCTACCCAAGTGCCAGTGACCAGTTGCAGTTCCATCGCTCCTCCTCCATGTGTCGTCGACTTTGGTTCAAGGTAAGTGAGCTTCCTTCTTGATTTTATTTCAGAGTTGCTGTGGCCTGTGGTCTGTGGAGACGATTTAGGATTTAGGGTTTAATTGTGATGTGAGACCATCGCTCCTCCCCTGTAATTCTAGTAAACCTGTTGATTAGAACAAGAATTGAAGGAAGAGCGAAAATGGAGGAAGAGCAGATGATGCAGATTGTAGATGCATGCTGATGCGTGTCAGAACCAAATGCAGATTCTTGGAATTACAGCTCGACTTATTTGTCAATTTTTTGGTTCAGCAACTAATATCCAAAATCTTAGATCTTAGAATACAGATTTTTGTTAATGCTATTTGTTGATGTGGGTAATGGGGGGATACAGATTTTTGGTTCAACAAATTCATAGCAATTTCAGTTTTTGCCTTTACGGCTTTACCTTCTAAGGGGGGATACAATCATGGAAGGCAATGCAATTTTAGTTTTTGCCTTTACCTTTATAGGGGGAATACAATCATGGAATTCGAATGAAGAAGCTATTTCTTTTTCACGATTCACTGCTTTATTGAGATGTTCGGCTAGTGTCTATGAAATGCATACGTTGTTGTGTGGGTTTATGTTGCCTTGTTATGTTTCACTGATCAACAAAGTACTGCGATTATTCTGCCACCATGCATTGTAAATGTTTCAGCATAATTGTTTCATTTAGTTGACTTGAGACTTTGCAGGAAAGCTTATTGTCTTGTTTGTCCTTGTAATTATGCTTGCATACAGGGTGTAGAAGTTGGAGCTTGATTTTAGAATTAATGTTGGGAAAAAATAACTATGTCTGTTTGCAGAACATCCCTGGCTACAATGACTTATACAAATTTATTCCTATTTTACATGAGGATGGCAACTGTACCTACTGTTGAAGAGAGCTTACAACAGATTGAAATGTTGAACATGAAGCTGTTGTTGAAGTACAAGACATAGAGGGAGAAGCAGAAGATGTTGAGGAAGAAGAGAAACCAACAAAAAGACTCAAATCTATTGTTTGGGAGTATTTTGATAAGATTCCTTTAGATGAAAACAATAGAGAACACAAAGCTAAGTGCAAGTATTGTCCAGTAAAGATTGCTTGTAATCCTGTCACACACGGGACAAGTGAATTGCGAAAACATCTAGAGAGGTGCCCCTTCAATCCGAACAGAATAAATAAGATGAGGCAAGCTATGTTCACTGTAGTAGGCTCTTCTAAAACTGTTGGTCATCATTTATTTAATCAAGAGCGATGTAAATGAGCTATTGCAGAGTACATCATATTGGATAAAATGCATTTTCAAACTGTTGAAGGTGAAGGTTTTAGACATATGATGAGTCAGGTCGAACCTCGCTTACAAATTCCTTCAAGATCAACCGTTACTAGAGACTGCTTAAAGGTGTATCATGAACAAGCAGACAACTTGAAAAGTTATTTCAAAAGAACAAAATTCTGAGTTTCTCTCACTACAGATACATGGACTTCTAATCAGAATTCAAACTATATGTGCCTCACTGCATATTGGATCGATGAAGATTGGCATTTGCAAAAGCGGATATTGAATTTATGCATAGTTGAAGACCATAAAGGTGACACAATTGCAGAAGAAATTGAGAAATGTTTATTGTCATGGGGCATTGATAAAGTTTTTACCATCACAGTTGATAATGCATCTTCAAATGACAATGCATTATATACTTTGAAGTCAGTTTTCAAACATTGGAATAGTCTTGTCTGTGATGGGGACTTCTTGCACTTGAGATGTTGTGCTCATATCATGAATTTGATTGTGTCAAATGGTGTGAGAGAAATGCATGAATCTATTGAAGTTATTCAGAATGCAGTTAAATATGTAAGATCTTCTCCTACAAGGTTTTGAAAATTCAAAGAGCTTGTGGAGAAAATGAAAATCAATTCAAAGAGTCTTTTGAGAATGGATTGTCCCACTAGGTGGAATTCAATTTACATAATGTTGGAGAATGCTATTAAATTCAGTAGCGTGTTTGTAAGGATGGAGGAATTTGATACAGGGTACCAAAAAAGCTTTAAGGATAAAAACTTAATTGGTCCCCCTACAGCCAAGTCATTCAAAGAAGCTCAGGAGTTTGTTACATTTTTGAAAGTGTTCTACAATGTCACTTTGAAATTTTCAGGATCAATTCATGTGACCTTAAATTTGGCCTTCCAACAAATCATTAATGTGGCTGTTCTTTTGACGAGAAGGGCAAACAATCTAAATTCTTTGTTGTGTCATATGGCTAAGAGCATGCAGGGCAAATATGACAAGTATTGGGGTAAATTTGAAAACTTAAATCCTTTGTTGGTGATTGCAGTGGTGCTTGACCCCAGGTATAAAATGAAGTTTTTGAAGTTTGCATTTGAGAATATATTTTCTGATCCTACACATCGTGACTCCATGTACAAAAAGGTCTCCGTGGTATTGTATCGCTTGTATGATCATTATTCAGATGCACATGATGCATCTCAGCTTGAAACTCAAAGCACAAGCCAAAGTCAGAGTCAATCACAACTACCAACTCAAGGTTTTTTTGACACAGATGCCTCAGAGCTAGAGTCTTTTGATATTGATGATGGGGAGGGTTCTTGTGCAATTCAAAGGTTCCTTGCCCACACTGATTTTGAAAGTCAAACAGATAAGTATGCGGAGTTAGAGAGGTATCTGTAGGCTGAGTTAGCTGACTATCATAATCCTACGTTTGATATTTTGGATTGGTGGAGACTGAATGCTAGCAAATACAGAGTCATTTTGTTAATTGCACGTGATGTGTTAGCCATGCCTGTCTTTACTGTGTCTTCAGAATCAGCATTCAGTACAGGGGGACGTATTATTGATGACTTCAGAAGTTCACTATCCCCTAAGATGGTTGAAGCGCTAATTTGTGCCCAAAATTGGTTATCTCTATCTACATTCAAATTAAAAAACTTTGATATTGACAACTTCAATGAAACTTTGGCAGCAGAAAGTGGTATTAGTTATACTTATATCATATTATTTATTTTATTTCATAGATAATTTTATTTGTTTACTCTCATTTTATTTCTTAATTTTCCTCTATCTCTTTTTTTTATTTGCAGATGAAGCAGTAACTTCATCAGGTGAAGTGGAAGATTTGAAGAAGTAGCACATGTATTTGGTTTCTTTCCTTCTTTGTTTTATTCCTTGGAATATTTTAATTTTACATGACATAGTTGTTTCTTCAAATTCTGAAGTATATATTCTGCAAGTATGAACCACTGTTCAATTACTTTATGGAGTTAGCCGGTACTGCTTATAGAGTTATTGCGGACAGTTATGTTACTGATGAGTGATGATAGTGGTACTGGCATTGTACATGCTCAATTGCTTATGGTTATCTCTTGTCTATAGGAGACCTTTACTGTTTGCTGTTGATGATGATGGCTGCTTTACTGTCAAAAGCACTGACTTTAGTGGCTGCTATATTAAAGATGCAGATAAGGATATTGTTGAAGCGATGAAGGTGTGTTGTATACATCAAAACTTGTTATTAATATTACATAAAAATTGTTTCACGTGTCTAATCTTGTTATGGCCTATAGCTTAATTTTTGAATTTTGAACTATGCATGTTGCTTTCAAATTTGTGTTGGTGGTTAAGGACTTGTCACCAAAACAAAAGTCATTGTTCTTATCGCCATGAAGTTTTGTTTTCTTCAACATAGTGAAGTCCATTTTGTTTTGTTTATAGGCAATCATATCATAATGCTTATAGTTTATTTCTGGGAAAAAAATAATGCTTCGGGATGTACCTAACCCGTCCAGACCCGAAAAGTTTCGGGACATATTTGGGACGGGACACGGGACAAGGTTGTCCCGGTCCCGTCCCGACCCATGAACACCCCTAGTATATATAAGTATAAAAATAAGAGAATATATATGACGGTAGAGAAGAATAATTATCTTATAACTTGAAGGGATGGAGAGCAAGTTGAAAATGTTTTTTTTTTTGGTTATGCAAGTTGAAAATGTTGAATATTGATAGAACCAATTTTAAGACACTAGATGGGCAAATGCAAGTAACTAAGTTTAACCACATTAGGAAACCAATCCTCCAGCTTAGTAATTGTTTTTTTTTTTGTATAAAAATATTTGGAAAGGTGCTGAATTTACCACGATCTAAAGGTAGAGCAAAATCTCTTTTCTTTTAAGGTCATACTAATGTCAGTTAGGACGAGCTGTCAATTATCTTTAGGCATAAACCTAGACACCCAAAAGCTATAATGCATTTCCAAGTGCCGCAATTGGAACCATAACAAAGTGATAGTCTCCAGGAATTGAACATGCTCCAAATAGTAGCATGTCTCATCCTTTCACCAATTGAACCTATAGACGATAGGTTCCAACTTAGTATTTTTTTTTGTTGCCAACTAGATTTATTGAAATTTTGTCCCAATTATATTTGGAACACCTGTTTCTAACTTAGTAACTGATTACAATGTATGTTATGGATCTTAGATCTTAGCTGGCCCATGAATTGGGCCACCAAAGCCCACCTTTCAGTTACATCTAAATTAATTACTTGACCCAAAAATGAAAGGGGGATTACCAACATGAATTAAATCTAATAAAAGTAAATAATTCCTCATAATGAATGAATTAAAATTTGAATTTCTGCTAGGAGAGGTGCACACATGTATGCTTAATAATACCTAAGACATGATTCCCTATAATAGAAAGATACAAGTGCTTATAAAAAATGGAAGATGGATTATTTTGGTCCTAAGATTGTAAACTAATGAACTAAAATGCTCATATAAGACTAAGACCAGTTTTTTTAATGATGTTTTACAGTCAAATAATCAATTATTTTTTAAAAAATTGTTGGTACCCTAATTTTACTATCCTTCACATTCCTGGACTGTGGTGTGTAACTTTTAAAGGCAATACCTGAGTATTATTCTAATTGTATGTCTTTTTAATACTAAAGAATAGCATGTAGCACTTTTTCTTTTAAAAAACAAGCATCATGATTGCCGGGATCAGCTCATGTAACTTCTTTCTTTTCTGGAAAATTGCTTAGCCAACTAGCTAATAAATAGTTAAATATCATCATGAGTGTCAACTAACTTGAGGCCCCAGCTCATATCTTCACAATGTCTCACATGAGGAACAAGATTGCCAGGATCAGCTCCTGTTTTTGCCTTGCAATCATAATTTGGTGGAGCATGAAAACATGGCTCCATTGAAATCACTCGACCACAAGCTGGCTCTGGTACAGTTCGATTCTCAGGTTTGAACAGAATCAATGGCTTCAAACCACCAAGTCCTTGAGCCACATACCCAAATGTTGACCATGCACTTGTCACTAACACATCTGTTAGACTCAGAAGGTACATTTCCGCCCATGCCTTCCTCTCGTGTGATTGATTCTCAGTCTGCTGAAATTCTTCATGGCTTGGCTGATAAACACCAATCAAATCTCCAGTTACAGTGGGATGTTCCCAATACATGTTTCTCAGATTCTCAAAGTACCCAGAACTTAAAGAAGTCATCAATACAGCTTTTGATTTTCCTGATGGAGCAACAGAAGATTCTTGCTGACGATCAACTTCAGGAAGAACATTCTGATTCAATATACAGGCCAGGATTTGATCCATTACATACTGATATGGACCTGATGAAGATTCAAAGACTCTAATTTGTATACCGATTGTTTCATCTGCTTTTACAAAGTAGGTCTGATAGTATCTAGTGATTAGGCCCCAAACTTGGTTACTGGGGTGAAAAAGATACCTACTCAAATGGTGGAAAACAGTTGCTTTATTGGGGAATAGTCTACTTAGTTCTTGATCAAAAGAAGGGGACAAGAAGAGTGATGGAACAAAGTAGTTGTCAGATTTCATGATTAACCAAGGAACTTTGTTCATGGGTGTTCTTTGGTGTTGATCACAGAATATAAGTTTGTCATGATCAGCATAATCATGAACCAGATGAAGATATAAATAAGAGGGAAGCAATTCAGCTGAAGCTTTTAGTTTGTTTCTCTTGAGCATGTTTCCATAAGAATTACTAGTCTTCTGGTTAAACTTATCAAACTTGCGTTTAAGGGGAAAATCATTGGGTACTAACCATGAGGTTTCTGGAAATGGCTCACAAAAAAGATCATGCATGTCTTTTCCTGGATCAATGAGCAGAACTCTGTTAGTAAGAACGGCATATAGAAAAGCCGAAGCTAATGTTAAGATTCTGTTCCCCAAGCCACTAAAAGATACCCAGACAACATATTTACATTCTGAAGATTCTGCAGAGCTGATAATGTTGTTTCTAGACCTAAGTTGTTTTATTGCCTTGTTATAGGATTTGGTGTAGGGTCCACAACGTTTATGGAGATCTTCATAACTTCGAAGCCTAGAGAGAAGATAAGAAGAAGGTTTATGGGGTGAAGGCTTCTTGCGATATAGCCAGGCTTGGTACCTGCTTAGACAAGAACCTTCGTTAAACCCAGAAGCAAGAAGTCCACTAAGAAATTTGTCTTCTGAGCCTGTACATTTTAAAAGAAAATAAAGCAAACAGAAAATTAAGAATTCAACAGATTAAAAGTGCTATGGAAGTTTTCCCGAAAAGAAAATTAGTAGATGAACAATTGAATTCAGAGTCTTAAAAAGTGATATGGAAGTTAGGTTAGTTAGTGTGGTACATAATTTCAGTCATATATAACTATTGAATAAAGTAATGGAGTCCAAATGACAGTAAATATAGTTTAGGATGACACTCTGTTCATTCAATGCTTAGCATTCTCAAAGTCTCTGTTGTTTATCTGCACAATTCTATATTCACGTAAAGAAAGAAGAGTAACCGATCATCCTTTCTCAAGCATAATAAATTCAAAAATTAAATACATATTGGCACTGATTTATATGTAAAGAACAACGAGATTCCACCAGGATAATGAATTATGTGTGTCCAAGACAATCAATTATGAAAATTCTAACTATTTATATGACACCATTTTACTTAACTCAAACTGCTAAAGCTGCATCAAACTAGCAAATTTAACTAACTTAACTAATAGAAGAATTTCCGTGAGCCACATTGAGATGAGTATAAAAACGCAACAAATTATCTTACCTTTAACCAGGGAGGAATCATTGGGAGACACTTCGGCGACTGTTGCGTCGGGTAAACTCACGGATTGATTCGAGAATGATGAAAAGGGAAGAGAAAGTCGGAATGCGACGAAAAGCGGGAGAGATATCAAACAAAAAAGGAGGATTTTTGCGGAGGTGATTGAAATTGAAAGCCGCGCAGATTTTAATGGCGGAAATGGGGGCTCTCGGGAGGATAATTGATCGGAAACCATAATGCGAAAAAGCTTTCAGACGAATTCAAATGCAACAATTGACATTGAAGAGGGATCGAAAATGAAGGGAAATGAGAAAGATACAGAAGGAGGTTGGACGCTTGGACTGAAAAGGATGAGTGAGGAGTGAGTACGTTGGATGCGGGAGACAATGCAAGAAAGTTTCTTAGCTTTAAGGGTTTGAGAGCCTTAAATCCACGTGGCTCATTGTTTGTTGTTTACTGGGAACGCATTAATTATATTTATATCATTCCTTTTATGATTGGATCGTCCTTTATATTCTCTTGCTTTTAAAAATTAGTCTCGGCATCACTATAATTCAATAAATAAATAATTGGTGAGAAATCTGCCGTCAAAATTTTTATTGTCTAAACCTACCTAAAAATTGTTCAGAGAACATTTGTACAAATATTTTTTATTTTATCTATAAAATAGGATATATGTGATTTATCTTTAATACATGTAATTTTTATTATATTGTATACAATTTATCTTTAATAAAATTTGTTGTTCGTCTTGTTGAATAAAATTAGTAACAAGATAGGAAAGACACAAATAATTAATTGAAAGTAAAAAATTATAGATATTAAATTTTTAGATAAATTAAATTATTGTTTATAGCAGCACCTACTCTTACGTGTTGGAAGGATATGGCTGCGGCAACTGCAGCCACCCAACGAAACTGCTTTCCGTACACATAAAAGCTCCTTGACAAGCTACTACGTACATCATCATGACTCATTTCATCACTATTATCGTCTTCATACTCACCCCTCTCCCTCATCCCCCTCCCCCATGTGTCTCTCTCTCCTCAACCCCCACATGATATGATTCCTTCTCTCTCCTAATCATCCTCCCTCAGCCTTTTTATTCTTCTAACTCGTCTTTTACTTTCCCCCATCACTCCCTTTATATAGCATATCTACCACTTAACTTCTAGCTCAAGCTACCTATATATAGCTATCTTCCTTCCACTCCTTCTACGTACTTTTGCACTACTTCTATAAGTTCTTGTTCTTTCAGAGTGTTGTGGGTTTACTGAGAGTATTTCCAGGTTTGTTCTCTTCTGCTAATTAACCAGTCACCCATTATTTGGCCATTAGTTCTTTTGATTATGATTTTCAAATTGTTTTTCTTTTTATATGCGCTCTTCAGATTTCAGAAGAGATGACATTTAAGAGAGATTTCAAGGAACAAATGGTGCATGAGTGGGCAGAGAACTACATGGACTATGAAGGCCTCAAGAAGATTTTACAAGAGATCTAAAGTAGTGAGCATAAGAGTCATGAGCATAATCACAAACAACCACGACGTGATGATAAATCCTTACGCCACAAGCTCAGTCTTGAAAGATCATTTTATGGGCTTCATTTGGAACATAACAATCATGGAAGGCTTGAAGAAGGCGATATTGAAGACCATCATCAGTTTATAGATGTCAAGAAATTAGAACATGGTTCTTCGTCAGGGAAACTCTATGAGACACATTTCCTTAAGAGCCATGAAGAAGGAGGAGAAGCTGAGGCAAGGTTCTTCCACAAGCTTGATGAAGAGCAAAACAAGGTTAATCCCTTTTACAAGGATCAGGTGCAGGCATTATTAGAGCATGAAGAAGCTCTCTTGAACAAACAAATGGAGGCTTTAATCGCATTGCGGGCAAATGGTAGCTAATATAGGTAAATGCAGAATCTATAGTTTCCCTTTTGTTTTATCCAGAGTCCCTGAATTTCAGAATTCAGAATTTTCTTATAGAGAATTCTATGGATGAATATCAGTTTTTGTTGAAATAACATGAATATTATAACTAGCAGTCTGGTTTTTACTGGCTCTATCCTCTATTGCGGTATATTCACAGAGAAAATTAGAATATTATCTAGCCGTTTCAATTTGAACTGAACTCGCAGAGATGCAGAATTTGAGTTCATCGTCTGCAGAAAAAATGGACCATGATGCTAATCATGGGGAGGAAGGAAGAAATAATTATAACAGAAGAGATCCCTTGGAAATCCTGGACCAAGTAAAGATCGATTATACAATTGAATCTCCAACCTCAGCAATCAGAAGTGCTTTTAAAGATTTCAAGAAAGAGGAATCCAGTTTCAGCAAGGAAGATCTGAGAGAAGTTGAGAAGCAATAGAGGCTTGTGTTTGTTGAATTCTATCAGAGACTCCTTCATCTGAAAAATTACAGGTGATGAAAGTTTGAGGGACTTATTGCATTCTGATAGGGTAAAATATATTAATGGTCTTTCCTTAACCTGTGTTTGTAAACATGGATGAAACAGTGTTATGAACCTCTCAGCTTTTTCCAAGATCATGCCTGATTCCAGCCAAATTTCAGTTTCCTCTGTTTCATTTTTCTTCACTGAAATCAAAATCTCCCTTGATGAATTTGCAAAATAATTGCTCAAAACAGATGTCCTCTGTAACTTAATTTCATTTTTTATGTGTTTGTTACTACTGTAGCTAATGACAGCATAGAGGAGCTATATGAATGTGGAAGTTGTCTTGACTAAAATGATTTTGTTATATGTGTGTGTGTGTGTGTTATATCGATATGTGTTTTCTAAAGTGATCTATTATTACTCTATGGTATATATACACTATCCACACACTATGGAGAGATAATATTTTGTATTAATGAAATTAAATAAATTAATAACTTGCATTATATTTTAAATGATGGGTTTCATTGATGAACTTTAAGAAATACATATCATAGACTAATCCCAAATATAATAAAAGAATATAAGAGAAATTGAAAATCATATTATAACAATAAAATAAAGAATAAGGTAGTTAAAGTTATATATGGTTTACATACTTTTCTTAAAATTGGATTAGATATTTTGGCTGAGTTTTTTTTTTTGGTAAGAATATATCAAAGAGTCAAGATAATACGAGATAATACAAATGTTAGAAAAGTTGGCAAAAAAAAAATGGTAGAAAAAAGTTTATTAACGTACGTTGACCATTCTTCTTGTTTTTGTTTTGCCCTGTCAACCTTTGTTAATTTTTTGGGGGCGTTTGGACAATTTTGACTTTTTGACCACTTTTAATAAAATGGAATTTAATACTATTTCCAATCCTAAATTGGAAAAGGTTATTCTAAGCAACACATTTATTTTTTAATTAAAATTTTTCACGAAATTCCGTTCAAAGGGTTTAGGGAGGTTTTAAGCGAGGCAGGGAGAGAACCCGCGGCGGCAGTTCCTCCTTCCTTCACAAGAAGCCCTAGCGATACAGCCACCGTCAACTCCTCCTCTTGCGGCTCATCTCTCCGCCGTGATCCTCATCGTCCTGTAGAATCTCCAATCTCTCTGGAACCCATGTCCCCGTCTGATACTAAACCCTCAAATCCAGACTCCGATTTGCCCCCGAGTCAAACCCCAACCCAGCAATCAGATTCCCCGGCTAATGCTAAGCCTGAAGATGCTCCATCAGATCAGCAACAGCAGGAGGAGGAGGAAGAGGAAGAGGGGGAGTGTGGATTTTGCTTGTTCATGAAAGGAGGTGGATGCAGAGATAGCTTTATCGATTGGGAGAAGTGCATTGAGGAGGCAGAGAAGAACAAGGAGGATGTTGTGGAAAAGTGCGTTGAGGCGACTGCGAAATTGAAGATTTGTATGGAGGCTCATGCAGAGTATTACGAGCCTATTTTGAGGGCAGAGAAGGCGGCTGAGAAACAATTCGTCGATGAATTGGAAAAAGAAGCAGGGAATGCTGAGCAGACTGCAGATCAGAGTGCTTCCCAGTCAAAGGAGGCTTCCAAGGATTCTGGGGAGGAAGCGGCTTCTAATGATAAGTGAAAATGACTTGGGTCCAGGCGAAATACTTTTTCAAAAATGAAAATTATGTTTTGCTTTGTTTTCATAGTAGTTCATTCAACCTAAATGATAAAAGGAAAACGTTTTACAGTCATGTTTTCCCGGATTTGTGGTCGGACTAGAGGTTACTGAACATGATGAATTAAGAGAGAGAGAGAGAGAAAGAGAGAAAGATTCTAATCTCATTCTTTGTTCCCAATAATTGGAATGATTACTGTTACTTACTTCAATTTATTATTTTTATTCCTCTTTAATTTTATGACACGCACACATATTATATCTCGGTTAGATGTTTTCATATTTGTGTTTTCCCTCCTTTAATTATTTGATTAGCAAGAAATGCCTAGTCAAAGTTGCAGTTGTCGCTCTTTTATTGTCTGGTGGATGATTTTATGCAGTTGTACAAAATGGTAATAATGCATGTGATGTAAATTTCTAAGAATGATCTTTATTTTTATTTTTTTCAAAAAAAGAGTGCTTATCTGCGTTTCTGTTTAGTAGATTTATACCTTTCTGATGTTAATTATCATAGATATTGATTTTTATTGTTCATTTTTGCATGTTAATAAACCTGCTGTGACTTGAGTTGGCTAACTTCCACATAATAGTTGGCTTACAAACTGATATGAATAGTTGGTGTGATTTATTTAGCTTGCGTTAGGAATTTGACATTACTGTTCCTTTTGTTGGAACAATGATTTTATACTTTAGTGAGGTTCCAATTCATAGGATTCCGCAGTTTGATCTGGAGCTTAGTCTCATTTTTTTCTGACAGCTTCCTTCCTACACAAGAACATGAGCGACATGAAAAAGGAGCATTTTAAATCTGTAGGTATTTGGTTGATCCACTCTAGAATAGCCAAACATCTGATGAGTTTCACAATGTTAGGGGTGTAGCAGTGAAATGTTTTGGTGAGTTTGCTGTATTATGCTTGGCAGTGTTTTGGGGATACTGGTAGAATTGTTGAGTTGTGGATAGTAAGACTTGAGTTCCATGTTTGCACCTATGGCTTAGTCTTGAGTCTTGACATTTACGATACTGATGTTTGTTAAAAGGTAGACCAGATAATGAAGTTTATGATTTCTTTTCTGTTATGCTTTGTTGCTTTTGCTATTGCTATTGTGCTTCTCTGTAATCCTTATATATTTGTACTGTAAAACCGTGAGTTTAGACAGTTTTGTTGCTCGTTTATCTAATACATTTCATTGACATGGATATACCCAGACAAATCTGGTGATTATTAGAAAATAAAGTCGTTCTTTTGATGCTCCCGTATTTCTTTCATTCTTGAATTGATGGGAATTGGCTATTTTTCTAGTTACTGTGTTATGACCAATGTGTCTGCCTCTGTTAATCTCTTTGATATTCTTCTAACCTACCAGGGAGTGTGAAGTTGTCTGGCCCTTCACAAATTTTTTAGTTCTTGCTATTCTATACTAGAACTAAAATCCACGCTTCTGCTTCCAAGATACAATGAGAAGTATTGCAGAGAGAATTGTGATGGAGAATTACTCCAGTGGTGTCTCTTATGTTTGCCAATGTACCAGCATTTGTCATGCCTGCATCTCTGATTCATGCATCTATAAGGCATTGAGCATTAATGGGATATATTAAGCTTTTGTGGTGCTAGTCTCAGCATGATATTTCCAGACTTGGAAGAGCATGTGTGATTGTGCCTAGTAATTTTAACCTGATTCTCTTGTTTAAACATGGTATTACTACATGGCAATGGTTCTCTATCTCAAATAAATTTTGTTGGAGCTTAGATACAAGCTTATTGTAATAGCAGCATTGCAAGTTCATTACAGGTGAAATTCAAACCATGTGATCAAAAGCAACATGCTACAACGGGTTTTATATTAACCCTTACTTACATACAAGCAGCACGGATCTCAACCAAAAAGAGCACAACTCTGATATGTGGGCACTTGAACTTGTAAAATTTGTATTTATTGAGTGCTACATTCTCTTAGTGTTAAATTCTTTTTAAGTTCAACATAAAATGGTTTTTGTTTGAAGTTCATTATATGTAAAAACCCACTTTGTGATTGCGCTAAGTTATACTTTTTTTCTGTTTTTGTTATTTGACTTGTAAATATTTTGAAAAAGAAACTCGCATAAAATTTTATATTTTAACCGTTGAAAAGTCACTGATCACGATGGCACCAATGTCGGGAAAGTCGCCACCCGTGTTACCATTGCTGGCAATGGAAGAGGGATTCTTAGATGATTGCAGTGCATTTTGAGCCAAGTACTTTTTAATTTTTATTGACAAGGAATAAGGTCCTTTAGAATAATAGAAAGCTTAATTTTTCCTTAAATGGGAAAAATAGAAAGAGTTGCATAAAAATATGAGAAATAATAGGAAACAACTCTAAAAAATAATAAATATTAAAGTAGGATAATTATTAATTTTAGATCAACTATTACTAATTTTAATTTAGTATTATTAATACAATATCTTACTTTAATATTTATTATTTTTTTAGAGTCTTTTTATGTTATTTTCTCTCAAAAAATCTTGAGCATACCCTGAAAAAAACACCATGGAGCGCTTTTTCCAAGGGATAGTTCATATTTGTCCGTCGATGTTGGATCCTAATCAGCTTCGTCGTAATTGAAAGGTAGGGGCACAGACTTGCAAGCCCTGAACTTGCCCACACATTGTTCGAATGCTCATTCTCCACTCTGCAATTTCGAATCCAATAATTCACTTCTTTGTCATTTTAGCTTAAAAAGAATTGGATTGATCCAAACAATTATTCTTTCTTACCTGAAGAAGTTCCATATGCCCCGCCGTATGATCTCTAAACTGGCAATAATGCTGATCATAGCTTGTCTCCATGCAGGAACTTAACCTGGAAATTCAATACTGTCCGCAACCACGCAAATCTCAGCAAGACATTCAGCACCTGCAATGCTAGAATTTGTCTCCGTTTCCCAATAAAATACAATGCATAAAGGTTTCAATGTTAAATTCATACCATGGCTGTGAAATTTAAGCTTTTGAGGTATTATGAGTTTGTCTCTTAACCAGCGATTATTGGAATTCTTTTGCAGTTGGATATCTTTCAAAAGGGTCTTCAAGTAATTATAATGCATGTATGCTTCCTTCCATTCTGGCACCATTTGTGCTTCAAATTCTTCCCCAAACTTCATTTTTCTCCTTTCTTTTCTAAGCAATGGAAACTTTTGTTTGAAATGTGACAATAATTTACTAACTTTTGCAGAAAGCAGATTGAACAAAGGAAGAGAAAGCAGGGTTAGAATAAATAGCTTCGCCGGAGTAATAAAAGACGACTTTCTGATAATGTTTGCTTGTTGAAAGTTCAGATATAGGAGCGTCATGGGACGGAGAGCAATTAATGAACATTTTTACATAGCCAAAGAGAGATAAAATGTAAGTTTATTAACCTTTTTTGTGTTGTTAATTTCTCATGGTCTTAAAGAAAGATATTAAATATAAAATTATTTTTATATTTATCATTTTTTTCTAAAATTCATTAATGTTGCCAGTGTAGAGGAATTCATTAATGGTCCAGGTGAAGAAATTCTATTGTTTTCTATTTTAAAATAAAATAATTTTAAGCATTTTTTAAAAACACATCAAATACATGAAAAATCAATAGGTAGATTTTGTGAATCCGTAAACTCCAAAAACAATGAGCATCAAATACTATAATATGGTAAATTTAATTCATTTAAAGATTAAGATAATACTCCTATACATGTAAAGTTTATTGTTGTTTCTGTGTCAAAATTTGAAACAATAAATTAGGAAAATAAGGGCAATTAACTAGCTTCTTTAATTTTCTTAAATTAATTAATTAATTTTTATGGTAGTATTATTTCAAGTAATTGTTCTCTTGTTTAATATGGTCCTCCAAGTTTGGTATGCATAGTCTTACAAAGAAAGTTTCCGTGTAAGGAAGATTATTTGTATGAAGAGCTTCTAAAAGTTTGGTTAGAATTTCTTTCTCAATATTGTCAAGCCCTTGGTGTGTATAAAATGAAATAGTCATAAAAAAAAGAGAGATTTTTAACTTGAGATCAATTAGTCAAGCAAATCAATTGATTTTAAAAATTAGTTAGACAAGAAAAAACAATACAAATAATTAACAATGACAAAAATAAATAATTTAATATTTAGATTAACCATTGTTTTAGCTGAAAATTTTACAATATGTCATATGAAATTTATAAGACGCCACCGTATTTAATATTCATAAGAATTTCTTTTGCAAAATAAATAAATAAATAATATTGAGCTAAGCCATTGTTTCAAGGTTAAAATCTGTCTTATAAAATTTATATAAGGGTTCAACCTATTAAATATTCATAAATATTATATAAATAATAATTGACTCGAGTACTTATTTATAACTAAATTGTTAAAGGGATTAAGAAATATCTTTATTAAGATAGTTAAAATTATTATAAAAATTGTCAATCCTATTACATGAGTATTAACTAATTAAATTATCATTTTTTAAAAATATTTTTAGGAAGAATTTCATATTTTTTCCCCTAAATTTTAAAATCTCATATTAGTATTTATGACTAATAGATCTTTTTACATATTAAAATACTTTTTTTGAAATTTTAAAATTGAGAAGGTATTTTCTAGGATTTTCCCTTGATTATTCATAAGCTTTTAGTACAATTTTTTTTCCAATTTAGTATTTCTCTATATTTTATTGGATTTCACATGACTTTGTTTTTATTTTTTATTATTTTCTCACATATTTTTAATAGAAATTAAAAGATAAAGAAAAAAAAGGTCATAAAAGTTTTGTTTTTATTGTTTTAAAACATATCCTAAAACACAAGCTTCATCTAGCTCCTTTTCTCCTCAGTGAATACAATCAGAGCTCCTTGGGATTCATGAAAGTCCAGGATCAATAAATTAGAGCCTCCAATTCAGAGGATTTATAAGTCCAGATTTAATATTTTTAAAAGAGCTTGAATTTTAATTACCATTACTTTATTTGGTAACACATCAAAACATGCTAGTCAATTAAGCATAGGGTGGCCAGTCACCTACCTATATTCACTTATTTCTCCCAACCCCCTTTCATAAAGTTCGTGTTCTCCTATAAATTTATATTGAATTTTGATTTAATATTTTAAATTTATAAAATATATTTTCAGTCTTTAATATTAATACTGTTAATTATTAATATTTATCATTTTTATAAGTAACACTTTATTTTAACACCGCCAATTTGTTATCCAAAAAAAAAAACAACAATTTGAATCCTTTTGAATGGTTAAATCAGAGTGCGTCTTCATTACAAATTAATTGTCATACAAAATCAAATTTTCTGGCGGGAAAGGCACTTGTTTTTTTGGGGCATTCCTATTTCAAGGATTTGAATGAACTATTCAATCAATTATGTAATCTTTGATTTGAACAATGTGGAATGCTATGTGTAAGTTTTTGGGTATCTGTTCTATATACAATTTCCAATTGTTTGCCCACATTTTGGATCCGACTTACTCGTCTTTGTCTTCAGCTTCGTCGTAGTTGAAAGGTAGGGGCACGGACTTGAAAGCTCTGAAGTTGCCCACATTGTTCAAATGCTCATTCTCCACTCTGAAATTTTGAAATTGCAGCAATTTACTTCTTATGCATTTTAACTTTAAAAAAAAAATTGGGTTACTCCGAACAATTATTCTAGTTCTTACCTGAAGAAGTTCCATATTCCCCGACGTATGATCTCTAGACTCGCTATAATGCTAATCATTGCTTGTTTATGCAGGAAGCTAACATTGAAATCCAGCACTGTCTGCAACCACGCAAATCTCAGCAAGATATTCAGCACCTGCAATGGTAGAGTTTGTGAGCAATTCCCAAAAAGTACATTGCATAGAGAAGATACAAATTATTTATAATTCTGCTTGAAGATTTCTAGGTTAAATTCGTACCATGGCTGTGAAATATACGCTTTTATGAGGTATTATGAGTTTATCTCTTAACCAGCGATTCTTGGAATTCTTTTGCAGGAGACCCCAGTCTATGACGATGTCCCAATATGTAGATACGATTGCTGCAGATATTGAGAACACCCAAGTAAGCACCTTCCAACTGATTCCTATTTCAAGGCTGTAAGCTATTCTGAGGCAAACAGCTGCTATAGTGAGGAAGTATTTGGCCGCATTATATCCTTGCATTGCATCTTTCTCTTCAAAGAGTCGCCTGAGGCACTAATCGGAGAAAGAAGAAGATCATTTGGGAGCTAGTAAGCGTAAACATTGGCATTTGACACAACAAAATTGAAAGAATTCGGTTTTGATTTGATGTGTTGCATTGTGTTTGTTCAACAGGTACCAAGGTATGAAGCGTTTGAGACGAGAGAGTTGGTACCTGAAGACAACGACACCAGTATGGAATAGCAGCAACAATGAAGGAAAATGTTCTGAATATTCTGCTTGAATTGCAAGTGTTTTCTCTTTGCTTGAAATCTCCCCAACCATAGTAGCAAATGTAGAATTCTAAACTTCTTAGAGCTTGCACCTGGCTAGTAAATTGATCCGCC
Organism: Leucaena leucocephala; assembly: GCA_037074615.1. Lineage (NCBI taxonomy): Eukaryota > Viridiplantae > Streptophyta > Magnoliopsida > Fabales > Fabaceae > Leucaena > Leucaena leucocephala. The sequence goes on along the minus strand of CM073567.1, from coordinate 17,786,133 downwards.
AAAAAGAAATCTGGGAGCGTGACCTAAGTATCATAGGGAAAGGCATATGTTGGATTAACAGAGAATAATAGAGTTCAATTAGTGGTTGATGTCTTTGCTAATTTAGTGTTCTTCCATATTCTTTACCTTGTAGAGAGGAGCACAGATGCAGTGGAACAAGCATGTGAGAAAGAAAAGCCGGCTTGAACGATACATGATGTTGAACGGGCACGATAATATGGCAATCACAATCTGCAGAGGAAGAAATGAACTCATAATGTAAGCCTGGAAGCTAAACGAAGATCAAGTAAATTGTGTGAGAGTTTTAATTGTCTTACAAGAACCAAAATCAGAGGAATTAGTTCAGTGAAGACTTTGTAATCTTTTGTGTTTGGATCCATCTCCATGTCCAGGTTTGCAAGTACACCGGCTAGTGCCAATACTGCAATGGCAAAAGCTAGGAGGAGAGCATCAAGGTAGCTCAACTCAAACCCTTTCATGAAACCAAAAATGAATGGCTGATTTACTCTGTATCGTCTCCACAAGTGTATATTGGCAGCATACATAAGCATGTGTAGAACTATGAATCCAAACAAACTGCAGGAAATATGTTTTACATGGTAAATAATACGTGTAAGTTTTAGTTCATTGGACCAAACTTTTGGCTTTTGAAATAAAATCTCAGCAAATTATATTTTGAATAATAAGATTACCTATAAAGCGGAAACATAGTTTCCATGTATTTAGTACTCCCTGGGTGATTCAGAATTTTACGAGCATGGACGATCAGAGTAAGTGCTAAAACTAGTGCTGCTGTGCAGCCAGCCAAAAAACCTGAAAATTTGAACATCAGAAAATGTCAGGCAGGGGAAAGATAACAAAGACCATATAGGTACTTGTGCTGAAAATTTTTGAACTAAAGCAAATCTTGATTTATACCTGTGGAAAATGTTATTCTATGCCTTGCTCTAGTTGGTTTTGGTCTGAGGAGGTTCAATCCATTATTACGATTGGAGTTGGAGAAGTGCTTAATGAATGTTTTTTCCACCCTCTCCATAAGCCTGGTGACCTGTATAGGAAAGTTGAGCAATCATAACTCGTAAGGATATTAGAACTTCACTAATTTCTATTAACATGTTTTGGAATTTGATGATGTTGAGTTTGATGGTTCTCTTTCCCTATGAAAGTCCCACCTCATCAGAGCTACCGAGGTGAGATTTGTCAACCATGCTTACATAAGCTTTTGCTGCTCTTCTTGATGTAATCTGCAGTGTATAGTGAAATAAGTCAAGGGGCTGCTTACATTTCCTGGGTGTCTTCTGTGCCAGCTCATAGTTTTAGAAATGTGAGGAGTACCTTATCATATTTCTTCATTATTTTTGAAAATGCCAATGTGTTCAGAAAGCTGCTTAATTAAAAATTACACAAAAGATTATGAAGAAGAAATATGAAAGAAGCTATACTTGGTGAAGTTAAAAAAAAATAACAAAAAAGAATGCCAGCGAGTATCACCTGTAGTTCTTTAGTAGTCGAACCTTATGGTAGAATTCAATGAAAGCTCGTTTAAGTTGTTCTTCAACTTTCTTCAAATTCTTTCTGTTGAATTGTAGCTCTGTTTGTGTAGAGTAATTGAGGAAGCTTTTAATGGTCGAGCGAGGAGTCTCAAGAGTGTTGTTCAATCGAACGTGATCAAGGACTTCCAAAGGTTCTGGTTTGGTACACCTGATATCATTTTCCCTATCTGTTTGAAACTTTGGGCCATCAAGTTGAATTTCTTCATCTTTGTTTTCACTAGAGTCATCTGATTGCCCATTTTGGATACTTTCCTCATTGATCGTCTCCATGGCTATGGAATTAGGAAGTTGAAGAAGATTAAATCAGTTCAGTAAACTTCCATGACCATTCTGTAAGCTCAAGTTAATCTTTAAGATGATAAAGCTATTGAATAGATCCTGGCTATTAAAACCGGATTCTCAAAGTCATGGGTTAAACTGATAAAATCAGTCCACAACTGATAAAACCAGTCCTATATTTTTCATGATATATTTTCTTATATAAATATAATCATCATATATTAATTTAATTACGGCTGATTTACCACAATCAAACCAATAAACTTGGAGCTAGAATCTACTAATCTGATTTTGAAATCATTTTTTGCTAGCATGTTGTTGAATTTTACAAATTCAATGCTTATGTAGGCTATAAAATACTTGAAGACATAAAAAAGGATTGATAGCAAGTTATGGTGAAAACAAGAGGTGGAAAAGCTTACTGCGCAATTTGGCCCCTCTGGGTGTAGAAGATGATAATGCGGCTGCTGAATTAGCAACATCTGAAGCAAGATGAGTCATCTCCACAGAGCTATTGAACAATTGAGAGGGTTTCTCAACTTTTATCCTGAAAGCAATCAAAGCTTCCATTTGCTTATTCAACATTGCAGCTTCCTTCATCACTTCTTCCACCTTATCCCTATAAAACTTGTCTACTTTGTTAAACTCATCATCTAGCCTCTTGAAAAATACCAACTCAAATTCTCCTCCTTCTTCTGCGGCCATGAGAAAGGTAGTGTGGTAGCTTTCAGATCCATCTCGTTGCACTGAGTTCACCATAATGGGTTGGCTCTCAATATCATGTTCACAGGGATCAACGGAATGGTGGGGATGTCTCTGAATGAGACCACTGAAAGCTCTGTAGAGTGTTAGCTTTCTCTTTAGGCCTCTTGGAGTTGCAGGTGGCGGCTTGGTTCTCTGCTTGTAGCGTTGAACATCTTTCAAAAGGGTCTTCAAGTAATCATAATCCATGTATGCTTCCTTCCATTCTGGCACCATTTGTGCTTCAAATTCTTTGCCAAACTTCATTTTTGACCTTTGTTTTCTAATAAGAAATGCAAGCTATTTGATATCTGATAATAATTCTCTGGCTCTTGCAGAAAACAGAGTGAGCAGAGGAATTAAGAGTTATAATGGAAAGCTCTGTGAAGAAAGTTTCTGAACGGAAGATTATTTATATGCAGAGCTTCATCGCCGGAGAAATGAAACAAGACTCTTTCAGATCATGTTTGCGAGTTGACAGTTCAGATAGAGGAGTCTTGGAAGATCTGGTATGAATATGGTTATGGCAAGTAATGTTTTTCACCTGCTTCTGTTGTTTATTATGGTTCTCCATATCTCAAACCGTGTGATGAAAAGCAAGTTGATTGATAGCTGCATCGCAAGTTGAATACAGCTCAAGTCGAAGTTTTGCCTCATCAAACTCAACAAGTCGTCTGTCTCGTTTTTACCCATGAAGTCGATCTGAGTATATTTTAAAAATGAAGATTAGCATCCATTGATTATATTCTTTGTTAAAAAGCGCTGACTTCAATTATTATTGAATCTTACTGAACATTTAATAATAAAAACTGATCAAATAAACTTTCATGACATCAACCAAAATTATTTATAATGCAATATGTGCATTTGTATAATGATACGAATCTCTCTGGCTCTCTCTCATCATGTATAGAACTTTCATTCATGAGAGTGTTCGGTGCTTATTTTGTCCTGGTAGGTGTTGACTTGTACCAAGTTGGACTTTGGGAAAATGACATTTACTCTTCTTAAAACATTAATGGAAGTTAAGAAACTTAAAATTTTGAAATTTTTAAAAAAAGAACCATGATTCTTTGGATGGAATTAAAATTTTTCAACACTTACCTTCTATATATTTCAGTACCCATCTTCCACATTTTTAGTTCTAATCAGTTTTTTTTAAAAAAAAAAAAATCGGTACTCATTTTAGATATTTTCAATACCCATCTTTTATGTTTTCATTTTCACTACTGAAAAGAATCAGAGAGAACTGTTAAAAACATGAAAAATGAGTACTGAAAAAAAAATTAACTCAAATTTAATTGAGCCAAGGATCATGGTTCATTGTTAAAATTTCAAGAACCTTAGTTATTATTAATATTCTAAAAAGGAAAATAAACAAGCAATCTCATTTTCATCTATGATCTTGATTTAATTATATTTAAAAATGAAGATTAATATCCATCATGATCATTATGTAACCTTACCTAACATTTAATAACAAAAATGAATCTCTCTCTCTCTCTCTCGGAATGGGCATACATAAATCATATAAAATTTATAAGACGTGGTGACTTTATTCAGCATTAGGACAAATTTTTTTATTCATTTTAATCTTTTTCTATATTTCTTTTTGGATTCCGCATGATTTTAATTTACTTTTTTTTATTATTTTCTTAAATTTTTAATAGAATCGAAAGGTAAAGAACAGTCCTAACGAATTTTTTTATTGTTTTTAAGCATGTCCTGTAAAAAATGTTAATTTATTATTGAGCTTAGCCATTTTTTAAAATGAAAATTTTAGAAGCAAATAATATTAAAAGAACAAAACATATCAGGCGACAATGTCCCTTATAGCATCCCAGGGACGGGGCATTGTATCCTGGTTGCCCCACGATGCTTTGTCTTTTGCTTCATTGCAGTCTTCCAATAATATACTAATTTTATTATTAGCTTTGTTTTCTTTAATTATTTATAGAACATTATTAGTCGTAATTATGATATCATTTTGTGATTTATAAAAAAAATAACGCATGGCTTTGTTATTTTTTTTAGTTTTCCCCTTATACATTTTAATAGAATTTAAAATTTTAAAAATAAACAAAAACAAAAGTGGTTACAATTTTCTTTTAATTTAAATCCTAAAAGATATTAAAAAACATTATATTTTAAAATTAAAAAATAAAAACTAAATTTTAAAACTTAAGTATAACAAAAAGATAAATTTTAAAAGTATAGATTTGAATAAAAAATTTAAATGTTCACAGTTCATCTTTTAGTTTTAAATAAATAGTTTTTATAATAAAAAATAAAAAATAATAGAAAAAATTCTAAAAAATAATAAATATTAAAATAAGATAATGTGTTAATAATATTTAATTTATAATTGATAATGTTTGATCTATTATTAATAATTGTCCTATTTTAATATTTAATTTTTTAAATTTTTTTCTGTCATTTCTTTCAAAAAACTAACTATATTTTTTACTAATATTTCTTTTTATTAGACATGAAAAAGAAAAAAATGCATTGTGTTACCATTCATCTGCCAACATGTAAAATTAAAAAAAAAACAATTCTAATAACAGAACAAACAATCATCAAGGAGGTAAAAGGAAAAAAGAAAAGGAAACACCACAATGAAAGAATAGTAACCAGCCATGCAATTTACACGAGGAGGAAGAAGAAGAATTGCGGGTAAAAATCTATCCACATTTTTTGTGCGTCGATGTTGGCTCCGAATCACTCATCCTTATCTTCAGCTTCGTCGTAGTTGAAAGGTAGGGGCACAGACTTGAAAGCTCTGAACTTGCCCACATTGTTCAAATGCTCATTCTCCACTCTGAAATTTTGAAATTTCAGCAATTCACTGTTTAGTAATCTTTAGAAAAATTGAATAACTCCAAACGAAAATTGTCTTTCCTACCTGAAGAAGCTCCATATGCCCCGCCGTATGATCTCTAGACTCGCTATTATGCTCACCATTGCTTGTTTATGCAGAAAGTTAACCTGAAAATCCAATACTGTCTGCAACCACACAAATCTCAGCAAGATATTCAGCACCTACAAAGGAAGAATTTATGAGCAATTCTCAGAAAATAAAATGCTTAAAGAAAATTAAAATTATTTCAAATTCTGCTTGGAGATTTCTATGTGATTTCATACAATGGCTCCGAAATATACGCTTTTATGAGGAATTAGGAGTTTGTCTCTTAACCAGCGATTCTTGGAATTCTTTTGCAGGAGGCCCCAGTCTATAACAATGTCCCAATATGTAGAAAAGATAGCTGCAAATATTGAGAAAACCCAGGCAAGCACATTCCAGCTGATTCCTGTGTAAAGGCTGTAAGCTGTTCTGAGGCAAACAGCTGTTATAGTGAGGAAGTATTTCAGCGCATTATATCCTTGCATGGCATCTTTCTCTTCAAAGATTCGCCTGAGGCACTAATCGGAGAAAGAGGAAGATCATTTCAGAGTTAATAAGCGTAAATATTGGCATTGCGACGCAACAAAATTGAAAGAATTCGGTTGTGATTTGACGTGTTGCGCTGTGTCTGTTCAAAAGGTAAGCCTTTCTTCTTATTCTATCTCTCACAAGCTCTAACTAGCATGGTATGAAGTGTTTGAGACGAGAGAGTTGGTACCTGAAGCAAACGACACCAGTATGGAATCACAGCAACAATGAAGGAAAATGTTCTGAATATTCTGCTTGAGCTGCAAGTGTTTTCTCTTTGCTTGAAATCTCCCCAACCATAGTAGCAAAAGTAGAATTCTAAACTTCTTATAGCTTGCACCTGGCTAGTAAATTGATCTGCCAAAAAGAAATCTGGGAGCGTGACCTAGGGAACATTGGAAATGGCATAAGTTGGATTGCAAGAGAAGAATTAGAGTCCAGTTAGTGGGAGTCTTTGCTGATTTAGTGTTCTTCCATATTCTTTACCTTGTAGAGAGGAGCACAGATGCAGTGGAACACGCTTGTGAGAAAGAAAAGCCGGCTTGAACGATACATGATGTTGAATGGGCATGATAATAAGGCAATCACAATCTGTAGAGGAAGAAATGGACTCATCATGTAATATTGAAGGATAGATGAAAATCCAATGAATTCTGTGAAAGTATAATTGTCTTACAAGAACCAAGATCAGAGGAATAAGTTCAGTAAAGTCTTTGTAATCTTCTGTCTCTTGATCCATCTCCATGTCAAGGTTCACGAGTACACTGGCTAGTGCCAATGTTGCAAGGACAAAAGCTAGGAGGAGAACATCAAGGTAGCTCAACTCTGATCCTTTCTTGAAACCAAAAATGAATGACTGATTCACTCTGTATCTCCTCCAGAAGTATATATTGGCAGCATACATAAACATGTGTAGAACTATGAATCCAAATAAACTGCAGGAAATGTTGTTTACACGGTAAAGAATACGTGCAATTTTTTTTATTAATTTATTAAGTTATGGGCTTTTGAAATAAAATCTCACCAAATTGTACTTTGAATAATAAGTTTACCTATAAAGAGGAAACATGGTTTCCATGTACTGAGTACTCCCTGGGTGATTAATAATTTGTCGGACATGGATGATCAGAGCTAGTGCTAAGACTAGTGCTGCTGTGCAGCCAGCAAAAAAACCTGAAATTTTGAACAACATGGATGATCAGACCTAGTGCTAAGACTAAATATGTACTTGTGCTGAAAACTTCTAAACAGCAATAAATCTTGATTCTTACCCGTGGAAAATGTTATTCTATGTCTTGCTCTAGTTGGTTTTGGTCTAAGGAGGTTCATTCCCTTATTACGATTGGAATTGCAGAAGTGCTTAATGATTGTTTTCTCCACCCTCTCCATAAGCCTGGTGACCTGTATAGGAAGGTTGTGCAATCATAAAGGATGTTAGAAGTTTGGTAATTTCTATTGGCATGCATTGGATTATGATGGTGTTGAGTTTTATGGTTTTCATTCCATTAAAAGTCGCACCTCATCAGAGCTACCGAGGTAGGAGTTGTCAACCATGCTCATGTATGCTTTTGCTGCATTTCTTGACGTAATCTGCAGTGCATAGGGAAAGGAGTTGAGTGGCTAGATAAATTTCCTGGGTTGTCTTTTGTGCCAAGTTGTAGTTTTAAAAACGTGAGGAGTACCTTATCATATTTCTTCATTATCTTTGAAATTGCCAATGTGTTCAGAAAGCTGTTTAATTAAAAAGTACACAAGTTACGAAGAAATATGAAGGAAACTACTTGGTGAACTTGAAAAAATTGCCGGAGGATGTAACCTGTAGTTCTTTAGAAGTTGAAGCTTTTGGTAGAATTCAACGAAAGCTCGTTTGAGTTGTCCTTCAACTTTCTTCAAATTATTTCTGTTGAATTGTAGCTCTGTTTGTGTAGAGTAATTGAGGAAGGCTTTGATGGTTGAGCGAGGAGTCTCAAGAGTGTTGTTGTATCGAATATGATTAAGGACTTCCAAAGGAGCTGGTCTGGTACCCCGGCTATCTTTGTCCTTGTTTGTTCGAAATTTTTGGTCATTAAGTTGAATTCCATTATCTCTGTTCTCACTAGAGTCATCTGATTGACCATTTCGGATTCTATTCTTATTGCTCGTCTCCATGGCCATGGAAACTCTTCCTGCTTAAGAAGTTGAAGAAGATCAAATCAGTTAAGTAAACTTCCATGACTGTTCTCTAAGATGATCAAGCGCACGAAAAGATCCTGGCTTTTATCTTAACTAGTAATTTTGCTAAGACGGGATTGAACCAATTAGTTTAAATGAAACCAAGATGAAGAAATAGCTTACCATGCAATTTGGCCACTCTGGGCGTAGAAGATGACAATGCAGCTGCTGAAGTAGCGACATCTGAAGCAAGATGAGTCATCTCCACAGAGCTATTGAACAATTGAGAGGGTTTCTCAACTTTTATCCTGAAAGCAATCAAAGCTTCCATTTGCTTATTTAACATAGAAGCTTCCTTCATCACTTCTTCAACTTTATCCCTATAAAACTTGTCCACTTTGTTAAACTCTTCATCTAGCCTCTTGAAAAATATCAACTCAAATTCTCCACCTTCTTCTGCAGCCATCAGAAAAGCAGTTTGATAGCTTTCTGATCCATCTCTCTGCACTGAGTTCACCATAATGGGTTGGCTCTCAATATCTTTTTCATTGGGATTTATACAATTGTAGGGTTGTCTCTGAATAAGTCCACTGAAAGCCCTGTACATTGTTAGCGTTCTCTTTAATCTTCTTGGAGTTGCAGGTGGCGGTTTGCTTCTCTGCTTGTAGCGTTGGACATCTTTCAAAAGTGTCTTCAAGTCATTATAATGCATGTATGCTTCCTTCCATTCTGGCACCACTTGTGCTTCAAATTCTTTCCCAAACTTCATTTTTGTTCTTTCTATACAAAGCAAACTTTTTGAAATGTGAGAATAATTCACTGGCTCTCTTGCAGAAAACAGATTGAGCTCAGGAAGTAGGTTAGAATGGAAAGGAAATATTAATGATCAAATTATCAAATTAGCCCTGTGAAGAAAGTTTATGAAAGGAAGATTATTTATATGAATATTGAATAGCTTCACTGAAGTAATAAAGGAAAACTCTTCCAGATCATGTGAAGTTGAAAGTTCAGAAAGAGGAGCTGAAAAAAGGTTAGTTTGACATGGTGAATAAGATAAAAGGAAAAGTTCCACATGGTTGTTTCTGCATGATCTTTCTATTTTCAGCTGGTTCTCTTGTTTAATATAGTAGTACATATTTGAATTTAACTTCTGACCTATTATCAATGGGTTCAACTAGTGAAGAGATAAGACATCCAACAATTTAGAGCGTGTTTGATCCCTGGGGAGTATCATTTTATTGTAGTTCTAGTCGTGGCACTTGAGAAGGCATCCTAACTCTTGGTTGCCTAAATTTATGCCTGAAGGTAATAGATGGTTCACCCCGCCTGATATTGGTATCCTATAGGAGGAAGAAAGACTTTGTCCTACCCTGAGATCGTGAGTGAGCTTAAACCTTTTTCAAAAATTTATTTACAAAAAAAAATAAAAACTTCTCCAATCTGTGGGCAAACCTCAAAAGGTTTGTATGAATAGTCTAACGAAGAAAGTTTTCTTAAATGAAGATTATTTGGATGGATAGCTTCTAAAGGTTTGGTTCTTTGATTGTCGGCTTCCTAGGCATTTCTTTCTCAATATTAACATGCTCTCTGCATGCATGAAATGAATAAGTCATGCATAAAAGTCAGTAACTTTTTTTGTTTGCCAACAAAAAAAGTCAATAACTTCAAAAATACGACAAGGGTTTATGGGTTCAACTGTTTAAGATAACCCCAAAAAAAAAAAGAGTTTAACTTGTGCAATGAAGATTTATAAAATTTGATTAAAAATGTAAAATTATGATATTTTAACTTGAAATGAACTAGGCATGCAAATCAATTGATTTTAAAAAAAAATTAGACATGAAAAACAATTCAACTAATTAACAGTAGCACAAATAAATAATTTAATATTGAGCTTAAACAATTGTTTTAAATGAAAATTTTAAAATATATCTTACAAAATTTATAAGACGTAACCATATTGAATTTTCATAAGCATTTGCTTTGGTCAAACTTTTTTTATTCATTTTAGTCTTTCTTTATATTTTATTGGATTTCAACGCTTCACGTGACTTCGTTTTTTATTATTTTATTATTTTTCTCACATATTTCAACAGAATTTAAAAGTTGGAAAAAACAAAAACGGTCCTAAAGTTTTTTATTGTTTTTAATCATTCCCTAAAACGAAAGCTTCATCTAGCTCCTCTCACATCAAATTAATCTCCACACAATGCCCTGCCTCCTATTTTTAAAAGCATATATAAACTTTTTAAAGAAGTTATATACCATGACTCCTCTGTTTTTAACATTCCACTTTCTTCCACTCAATTATTAACTGCCGGTTAAATAACACATTTTTTACTAAAATACCGTTCTTATATGTAGTAATTTTAATATTTTTGTAAAATATTATTTTTAATAAAATATTTTTAGTGAGGTTAAAAATTGGACTAAATATAGGTTCTGAAAAAAAAAAATCTATGTAATTTTATTTTTGCTTTTATCTTATTAGAAACTATCTTATTTAAGATACTGTCGATTATACCTCTCTTAATAGAAATTTAGAACTTAATTTGTTATATTATGAAGAGTTAACCTTCACGATATACTCTAAAAATTATTAAATTACAATATACAAGGCCTCCCAAGAATTTTTGTGAAGTTTCTTAACTTGGCCATGCAAATCGATTTGATTGCCCACATTCGGGGGTTACATCATAGGGAATGAGCCCCAATCAAATCAATCCATTGCTTGCTCACTATGCGTCGATGGTAGATCCGAATCATTCATCCTTGTCTTCAGCTTCGTCGTAATAGAAAGGCAGCGGCACGGACTTAAAAGCTCTAAATTTGCCCACATTGTTCAAATGCTCATTCTCCACTCTGCAATTTTGGAATTGCATTGATTCACTGCTTAGTCATTTTAACTTTAATAAAAAAAAAATTGGATTACTCCAAACGGTTATTCTCCTTCATACCTGAAGAAGTTCCATATGCCCCGACGTATGATCTCTAGACTAGCAATGATGCTAATCATTGCTTGTTTATGCAGGAAGTTAACCTTGAAATTCAATACCGTCTGCAACCATGCAAATCTCAGCAAGACATTCAGCACCTGCAATGCTAGAATTTGTCAGCAATTCCCAAAAATACGATGCATAAATAACATAAAAATTATTTCAAACCCTTCTTGCTTGAAGATTTCTATGTTATATTCGTACCATGGCTGTGAAATATACGCTTCTATGAGGTAATATGAGTTTGTCTCTTAACCACCGGTTTTTGGATTTCTTTTGCAGGAGGCCCCAGTCTATGACAATGTCCCAATATGTAGAAACGATTGCTGCAGATATCGAGAACACCCAGGCAAGCACCTTCCAACTGATTCCTATATCAAAGGTGTAAGCTGTTCTGAGGCAAACAGCTGCTATTGTGATGAAGCATTTGACCGCATTATATCCTTGCATTGCATCTTTCTCTTCAAAGAATCGCCTGAGGCACTACTAGGAGAATGAGAAATATTATTTGGGAGCTAGAAAGCATAAACATTGGCATTGTAACAAACACAATTGAAAGAATTTCGTCGTGATTTGATGTGTTGCGTTGTGCCTTCAAGAGGTCAAAATAAGAAGGAAATTCTGCTTAATTCAATCTTTTCTAAGTTCTAATTAGCATGGTATGAAGTGTTCGAGATTAGAGAGTCGTTACCTGAAGAAAACGACACCAGTATGGAATCACGGCAACAATGAAGGAAAATGTTCTGAATATGGTGCTTGAGCTGCAAGTGTTTTGTCTGCGCTTGAAATCTCCCCAACCGTAGTAGCAAATGTAGAACTCTAAACTTCTCAGTGCTTGCACCTGAGTGCATAGAAAAGGGATGAGATGGGATATGTAAAGTGCTAAGTGCTGTGATATAATTTTTGTTTCTCACGAACCTGGCTAGTAAATTGATCCGCCAAAAAGAAATCTGGGAGTGTGACCTGAGGAACATTGGAAATGGCACACGTTAGATTTCCCGTGAAGAATGAAGTTCAATTAGCTGGAGTCTTTCTAATTTAGTGATCTTCCATATTCTTTACCTTGTAGAGAGGAGCACAGATACAGTGGAACAGGCATGTGAGAAAGAAAAGCCGGCTTGAACGATACATGATGTTGAATGGGCATGATAAAATGGCAATCACAGTCTGTAGAGGAAAAAGTGAAGTCATCATATATGCTTAGAAGCTAAATGAAGATGCAATGAATTATACGACAGTATAATTGTCTTACTAGAACCAAGACCAGAGGAATAAGTTCAGTGAAGGCTTTGTAATCTTTTGTGCTAGGATCCATCTCCATGTCAAGGTTAGCAAGTACACTGGCTAGTGCCAATGTAGCTAGGAAAAAAGCTAGGAATAGAACATCAAGGTAGCTCAACTCAGATCCTTGCTTGAGACCAAAAATGAATGACTGATTCACTCTGTATCTCCTCCAGAAGTATATATTAGCAGCATACATAAGCATGTGTAGAACTATGAATCCAAACAAACTGCAGGAAATGTTTTTTTCTCCACGGTAAAGAATGAACGTAAGTTTTAGGTCGTTGGATATGCTATGGGCTTTTGAAATGAAATCTCAGCAAATTATATTTTGAATAATAAGGTTACCTATAAAGAGGAAACATGGTTTCCATGTACTTAGTACTCCCTGGGTGATTCATAATTTTGCGGGCACGGATGATCAGAGCAAGTGCTAAAACTAGTGATGCTGTGCAGCCAGCTAAAAAACCTAAAAATTGGAACAGCAAAAAATGTCAGGGGGAAGATATCAAAGATTAAAAATGTACCTGTGTTTAAAATTTTTGAACTATGGTAAATCTTGATTCTTACCCGTGGAAAATGTTATTCTATGCCTTGCTCTAGTTGGTTTTGGTCTGAGGAGGTTCAATCCATTATTACGATTGGAGTTGGAGAAGTGCTTAATGAATGTTTTCTCCACCCTCTCCATAAGCCTGATGACCTGTACAGGAAAGTTGGGCAATCATACCTGGTAAGGATGTTAGAAGTTTGCTGATTTCTATTGACATGCTTTGGAATATGATGATGTTGAGTTTTATGATTTTCCTTCCCTATAAAAGTCACACCTCATCAGAGCTACCGAGGTAGGATTTGTCAACCATGCTCACATAAGCTTTTGCTCCGCTTCTTGATGTAATCTACGGCATACAGTGAAACAAGGTGAGGGGCTAAATAAACTTCCTTGGTTGTCTTTTGTGCCAGCTTTAGTTGTAGAAAGGTGAGTATTACCTTATCATATTTCTTCATTATTTTTGAAAATGCCAATGTGTTCAGAAAGCTGCTTAACTAACATGTACACAAATTAAGCAGAAATATGAAGGAAACTATACTTGGTGGAGATATAAAAAGAATGCCAGAGAACATAACCTGTAGTTCTTTAGAAGTCGAAGCTTGTGGTAGAATTCAATTAAAGCCCGTTTAAGTTGTTCTTCAACTTTCTTCAAATTCTTTCTGTTGAATTGTAGCTCTGTTTGTGTAGAGTAATTGAGGAAGTTTTTAATGGTCGAGCGAGGAGTCTCAAGAGTGTTGTTCAATCGAACACGATCAAGGACTTCCAAAGGAGCTGGTTTGATACCCCTGCTATCTTTTTCCATATCTGTTTGAAACTTTTGGCCATTAAGTTGAATTTCACCGTCTTTGTTCTCACTAGAGTCACCTGGTTGACCATGACGGAGACTGTCCTCATTAATTGTCTCCATGGCCATGGAAACTCTTCCTGTTTAGGAAGTTGAAGAAGATCAAATCAGTTAAATAAACTTCCATGACTGTTCTGCAAGTTCTATGATGATCAAGCCAACTAATAGATTCTAGCTTTTATTATAACTAGCAATGTTACTAAAATCGGATTGGACCAATTACTTTAAGTAGAAAATCAGCACACTAGATCCTAGTCTTGTCCAGTGGATTCGTAAAGCCACGAATTGATAAAACCGTCTTGTATTTTTTATTATATTTTTAATATATAAAATTAATCATATATTAATTTAATTATAGCCCTCACTACAATCGAACCAATAATCGTTGAGGCAGTGCCTATTAATCTGATTTTGAAAACATTATTAGCTAGTATGCCACTAAATTTTATGAATCCAATACATCTGTAGGCTATCGAAGTACTTGATTTGAAGACAGAGATGGGTAGATCGCAAGTTATAGTGAAAACAAGATGTAACAGAGCTTACCGTGCATTTTGGCCCCTCTGGGTGTAGAAGACGATAATGCAGCTGCTGAATTAGCAACTTCTGAAGCAAGATGAGTCATCTCCACAGAGCTATTGAACCATTGAGAGGGTTTCTCAACTTTTATCCTGAAAGCAATCAAAGCTTCCATTTGCTTATTCAACATTGCAGCTTCCTTCATCACTTCTTCCACTTTATCCCTATAAAACTTGTCTACTTTGTTAAACTCATCATCTAGCCTCTTGAAAAATACCAACTCAAATTCTCCTCCTTCTTCTGCGGCCATCAGAAAGGTAGTGTGGTAGCTTTCAGATCCATCTCGTTGCACTGAGTTCACCATAATGGGTTGGCTCTCAATATCTTGTTCACAGGGATCAACGGAATGGTGGGGATGTCTCTGAATGAGACCACTGAAAGCCCTGTAGAGTGTTAGCTTTCTCTTTAGGCCTCTTGGAGTTGCAGGTGGCGGCTTGGTTCTCTGCTTGTAACGTTGGACATCTTTCAAAAGGGTCTTCAAGTAATTATAATACATGTATGCTTCCTTCCACTCCGGAACCATCTGTGCTTCAAATTCTTTCCCAAACTTCATTTTTGGCCCTTCTAAGCAATGCAAAAACTATTTGATATCTAATAGTCCACGGGCTCTTGCAGAAGACAGAGTGAGCACAGGAATTAGAGTCGGAACGAAAAAGGAAATATTGGGTGAGCAAACTGAAAATCCCAGTGAAGATAGTTTCTGAAAGGAAGATTTTATACGAATAGCTTCACCGTATTAATAGGAGACTCTTCGAGATCATGTTTGGAAGTTGAATGTTCATGTTTGAAAGTTGGATGTTCAGCTAGAAAGATATGAACATATTTTCAGAGCGAATGAGAGGTAAAAGGTGATTTTGACATGGTTGAAAGATAAAAAAGTAAAGTTCTATTAATGTACACCAATGTGGGGCCGATGTTTTCACATCATCCCTCATGTCTCTTAAAGTAATAATATTAAAATAATTTTGCATTATATTTTAATTTAGCTTAAGTATTACTATCTTCTAAGATTCTTCTTTCCCAAAACCATAGTGCTGCATTGAAGAGATAGATTTGTCCTTGTGTTGTTTGGTTCTTCATTGATTCCATAAATAAATACAGACACTGTCTGTAAGCTGTCATCCTTGGCAAAATTGACATTAGTGGCTCGAAAAAAGAGAGAGAGAAAAGTAGAGTGTTGAAGAGCATGGTTGAGCAGCTTTCCTGCATTAACTCATATATAATTAAATATAGTTACTGAATATTACAAACTAGATCCAGAACTTGTCCGCATTTATCTACACAACGGAAAGTGAAACTGAATTGTTGCTATCTATGTTACAGAGAAAGTTTTGTTTGGTAGAGTTGTTCATCCAGAACGTTACTTGGGATACTTCCAATGAACTTTACCTTCGTGTCATTAACGAACCACCAAAAAGTCTCTTCATTCTGAACTACTCCACCTGTGCTGAATTGAATATTGTTTGTAAAGTTAGGGTGGCATTGGCATTAGCAAAAATCGCCATGAGGGAAAACTGGAAGATTTGAAGCTCCTAGCTTTTATTATTGTTATTTTTTTTATATAAAAGAACAACTTTCACTATACATCATACAGATAGTAGAAACCTAGTTAAAACGGCTGATATTATCTTTTTGTTCCTTCCTCAGTACCAATATCCTCAATCCTCCTAGAAGATATTGATAACAAATAGGCTATCCAGGGGATAAAACAGGCTCAAATTAGTTCTCACTCATTGGAAGATCCTATTTAATATTAATTATTATTTTTAAAAAAATTAAATTGATGACTCTGTAAGCATTGTATTTGTATTTGTATTTGTAATGAATGACGTAATATTAGCATCCTAAAACTCACAGTAATTTTGTACTTATATAATTTTTTAATATAAAAATTAATTATTTTTTAAATATATTAAGTAAATTAAATAAATAATTTAATTATAATCAAATATAATAATTTAAAAGAAATTTATATTATATATTTATCAATCTATTAAGATTAATTAATTTTATATTGATTATAATTAATTGATTTATATTATTATTTAATTTATAAAAAAATAATTAAATTTTTATATTAAAAATTAAAAGAAAATTTTTAAACATGCAATGATTGAAATCACTCATGGGAAAAAAACTAAAAGGAATTAAACTCTGAAAAATTGAAACCGTCCTTTTATTATACTAAATAATATCCTTTAATAATTGATTTTTCTGAAACAAGCGTCTCATCATCCCATTTGAGACATATCGGCATCAGACAATGATAGGATATAGCATATGTGACCAAATAAAATCCTACTCAAATGATGAAACCTTGTTGGCGTGTTCAACTCACTACCCCACATGCTTTAAAAAAATATTAAAAAATTTATTAATTAAAAAAATTTAAATTTAAATTTTTTTGTTATATTAAATTTGAATATTGATATATTAGAGATGAGAGGAGTAAGTTTTTTTCTTTTTAAAAAAGGAAAGAAAAAGGAATTAAGTTTAAGTTTTCCAGCCCATTGTCACATGCGTATTGTTGCCGCTTATGCTTATTATTTTAAACGTTCGGCCCGCTCCCCGTAACCTCGTTGGTTCAGCTTCGGGGAGCAAATTAATAGTAAATTATAATTATATGGAACGTTTTACAAAATTTTAAACTATGGGGACTAAAGTGAGAATCTAGTCAAATTATGGGGATCAGAATAGTAAATTCCCTTTTAAATCATAAATGAATTTCAACATATACAGTATAGTACAAATGTAAATATTTTCATTAAAAAAGTGTTTATTTTTTTTCCAAAAATCAGATCTTTAAACATCCTAAAATACAATTCAACCCCCAGCTGAGCTCATGGATCACTCTCGATACTGATGGAATTGCGACGCACTCCGTGATCTCTCGTGATAATTCTCCGCTGCTGATGTCGTCGGATTACTCATCGTCGCTTTCAGCTTCGCCGTAGTTGAAAGGAAGGGGCACGGACTTGAAAGCTCGGTACTTGCCCACATTGTTCAAATGCTCATTCTCCACTCTGAAATTTTTAACTTCCCGCGATTCATCACTCGTCCATTTCAACTTTGAAAATAACCGGATTAATCCAAAGCATTAAGCTCTTTCTTACCTGAAGAAGTTCCACATGCCCCGACGTATGATCTCTAGACTCGCTATAATGCTAATCATTGCCTGTTTATGCAGGAAGTTAACCTTGAAATTCAATACTGTCTGCATCCACGCAAATCTCAAGATGATATCTACACCCTGCTTAATTCGAATTTGTTAGGAATCCACACAAATGCCCAAAAGAAAATATTCAAAATCTGCTTGAAGGTTTCTATGTTAATTTTCATACCATGGCTGCGAAATATACGTTTTTCTGATTTAGAATGAGTTTGTCTCTTAACCATCGATTCTTGGAATTTCTTTGCAGGAGGCCCCAGTCGATGGCGAGGTCCCAATATGTAGAATAGATTGTTGCGAATATTGAGAATACCCAGGCAAGCACCTTCCAAGTGATTCCTTTATTAAGGCTGTAAGCTATTCGGATGCAAACAGCTGCTAGTGTGAGGAAGTACTTTACCGCATTATATCCTTGCATTGCATCTTTCTCTTCCAAGAGTCGCCTGATGCACTGATAGGAGAAAGAGGAAGATCATTTGGGAGCGAGGAAGCGTAATTACGTACTGATAATTCTGACACAACGAAATTGAAAGTTCTCTTATGTGCTTTGATGTTTTGTCTGTTCAAATGCTTCTTTCTAAAAAGTGTCTTTGCTTCCTAGTTTGGAAGTCAAATTCAAATCCACAGCAAAACCAGGTGATTTGACCTTATTCTGTCTCTTTCATGCTCCAACTAGCATCATATGAAGTGTACTGTCTGAGTGTGAGAGAGAGAGGGAGGGAAGGAGGGAGGGAGAGAGTTGGTACCTGAAGAAAACGACACATGTATGGAATTGCGGCAACGATGAAGGAAAATGTTTTGAATACGGCGTTTGAGTTGCAAGTGTTTCGTCTGTACTTGAAATCTCCCCAAACGTAGTAGCAAATGTAGAACTCTAAACTTCTGAAGGCTTGCACCTGGATGCACAAAAATGAATGAAATGGGATATATGAAGTGTTAGAGCACTGCATATCATGTTTGTTTTCTCACGAACCTGGCTAGTAAGTTGATCTGCCAAGAAGAAATCTGAGAATGTGACCTAGGGAACATTGGAAATAACATAAGTTAGATTTCCCAAGCAATATAGAGTTAAATTAGTGGTAACCTTTGCTAATTTATGTCTTCCACCATATTCTTTACCCTGTAGAGAGGCGCACAAATGCAGTGAAACAGGCGTGTAAGGAAGAAAAGCCTGCTTGAACGATACAAGATGTTGAATGGGCATGTTAAAATGACAATCACTATCTGCAGGGGAAGAAATCAACTCATAATGTAAGTTTACTAGCTAAAAGAAGATCTAATGAATTATATGACAGTGTAATTGTCTTACAAGAACCAAGATAAGAGGAACAAGTTCTGTGAAGACTTTGTATGGTTTTGTCCTTGGATCCATCTCCATGTCAAGGTTTGCAAGCACACTGGCTAGTGCCATTATTGCGAGGACAAAAGCCACGAGCAGGACATCAAGGTACTTCAACTCAGAGCCTTCCTTGAAACCAAATATGAATGAGTGGTTCACTCTGTACCTCCTCCAGAGGTATATATTGGCAGCATACATAAGCATGTGCAGTACTATGAATCCAAACAAACTGCAGAAAATGTTTTTAGCATGGTTAAGCATATGTATGAGATTTTGTCCATTGGATGAAGCTGAGTTTTTGAAAGAAAAATTCAGCATAATATAGTTCGAATGAGAAGGTTACCTATAAAGTGGAAACATGGTTTCCATGTATTTGGTACTTCCTGGGTGATTCATAATATTGCGAGCATCGATGATCAGACAAAGTGCTATGACTAGGGCTGCTGTGCAGCCAGCATAAAAACCTGAATCCAATCAGCAGAAAAGTCAGGGGAATGAAATCAAGAGCCAAAAAATGTACTCATTCTGAAAATTTCTGAATTACAGTAAATCATGGTTCTTACCCACAGAAAATGTTGTCCCATGTCTTGTTCTTTTCGGTTTGGGTTGGAGAAGGTTCAAGCCGTTGTTACGATTTGAGTTGGAAAAGTGCTTAATGAATGTTTTCTCCACCCTCTCCATGAGTCTAGTGACCTGTGCAGGAAAGTTAAGCAATTGCAAGGATGTTAGAAGTCTGCTGATTCATGTTGACTAGCTTTGAAAATATTGATGTTGTGCTTTACGGCTTTCTTTCCTAATAAAAGTCTCACCTCCTCAGAGCTGCCGAGGTAGGAGTTGTCAACCATGCTCATGTAAGCTTTTGCTGCCCTCCTTGAAGTGATCTGAAGTGTAAAGTGAAAGAGGGTTACGGGCTAATTAAATAAATGTCCTTTGTTGCCTTCTCTGCCAACTTATAGTTCTAGAAAGGTAAATGGTACCTTGTCATATTTCTTCATTATCTTTGAAAATGCCAATGTATTTAGAAAGCTGTTTAATTAGCAAGTACACAAGTTAGAAGAACATGAAGGAAATTTTTTATTGAAGTGAAAAAGATGATAGAAAATGCAAGCGTCTACAACCTGTAGTTCTTTAGAAGTCGAAGCTTCCGGTAGAATTCAATGAAAGCTTGTTTAAGTTGTCCTTCAACCCTTTTCAAATTTGTCCTACTGAATTCTTCCTCTGGTGGTGTAGTGTAATTGAAGACGCTTTTTATAGTTGAACGAGGAGTTTCAAGAGTGCTGTTCAACTGAACATGATCAAGGACTTCCAAAGGAGCTGGTTTGGTACTATTGATATTCTTTGACTCTTCTGTTTGAAACCTCTGGTTATTTAGTTGATTTTTGTCATCCTTATTCTCCGTAGAATCATCCGATATACCCTGATGGCTTGTGTCCTCTTCGATTGCCTCCATAGCCATGGAGCATGTTCCTATTTTTGAAGTTGAAGAAGATTTAACCAGTAAGTGAACTTCCATGGCAATTCTAGAAGCTCAAGTTAATCTATAAGATGATCAAGCCAGTGAATGGATTCTATCTTCTATCTCTACCTAGCATGTCAATCTACAAATTTATTGTGAAACCAAGATGTTTTTAAACTTACGGTGCAATTTGGCCCCTCTGGGTGTTGAAGCTGATAATGCTGCTGCTGAAGCAGCAACCTCTGAAGCAAGATGAGTCATGTCTACAGAGCTATTGATCCATTCGGTGGGATTATCAACTTTTATCCTGAAAGCAATCAAAGCTTCCATTTGTTTGTTTAACATAGCAGCTTCCTTCATCATCTCTTGAACTTTAGACCTATAAAACTTGTCCACTTTGTTGAACTCATCATCTAGCCTCCTAAAAAACACCAACTCATATTCTCCACCTTCTTCTGCAGCCATCAGAAAAGTGGTTTGATAGCGCTCAGCTCCATCTCGGCGTACTGAGTTCACCATAATGGCTTGGCTCTCAACATCCTGCTCAGTGCTGGGACTGATGGAATGGTGGGGTTGTCTCTGAATGAGCCCACTGAAAGTCCTGTACAGTGTTAGCTTTCGCTTTAGGCTTCTTGGAGGTTCAGGTGGCGTTTCTCTTTGCTTGAAGCGTTGGGCAGTTTTCAAAAGGGCCTTCAAATAATTATAATCCATGTATGCTTCCTTCCATTCTGGCACCATTTGTGCTTCAAATTCTTTCCCAAACTTCATCTTTGGCCTTTAAAGCAACACAACTTTCTGATATCTGATGTCAGCAGGAAACAAGTTTAGAATGGAAAGGAAATATTGAATTAATGATCAAACTAGAAAGCCATGTGGAGAAAGTTTCTGAAAGGAAGGTTATTTATATGTATATTTCTTAGATTAATTTATTTTCATATTCTTAGTGTAAGATGAGTCTTAATGATAGAAAGAGGTTCGTCCTTGTGTTGTTTGCATCTTGCATGATTCCATAAAAAGAAATTTTCATGGATTTAATCCATAATTTTGTCTGCATTTATTTATGGAACATATGATGTACCTGAGAGTTTGAGTATTTATTCTTATATCTCTTGTGGTAGAGAAAGTTCTGATTTATTCTAATCATTACTTTGATATTTTCAATGAATTTACTCATCGCGTCAAATTCTGGAACCACCAAAAAGCTCTTGATTCTGATAGCAAACAGCCAATTCATTGGATAAAACAGAGAAAATTATTTATTTATTTATTTCTCATTTAGATTCCCCCTTCCCCTGAAGACTAAAATCAGATGCCCCTTGTTGTTGAGTCACAATTTTTTATTCTTCATGTTTTCAACCAAAATCAAAAGAATTAATAAATATAAAACTTACTTTTAACTTTAGTACAATAAATGATTTTTTCCGGGGGTATGCTTTTAGTGATGAAATTTTATATGGTTGTTAAAGAATTTTACAAATTACTCCTCCCATCCTTAATATTAATTTAATTATATTAAAAAAGTTAATTAAATTAATTAATATAAGATATTTTCTCTAACATATTCTAAAATGTCCATAACTCCTTTCCTCTTTTATTTAATTATTATTGAAAGAGTATCAATAGAGATAATTTAAAAAAATTAATAAATATAAAAAATATATCTTCTATTTATAATTAAAATTAACTCACAAATTAAATTTATATTAAAGACAGAAAGAGTATTGTGAACAACAACAACTAAAATTTTATCTTATTTATTAAAGTTAGTTATATGAATCTTATAATACTATTGTGTCATGTTAATTGAAACTAATTTTTCTGATAAATCATTTAATTAATTAATATTGATTAATGATGTCTTTAAAACTTTGATTCAATCTTTGACATTTGTAATTTGTTTCATTACTTTTCCACATCATCCAAATTTAAAAATCTTAACAAAATGCCTCTTTTATACATACATATATAATATGTTTAAACTATTTAAGGTGAGAAAAACGTTGAACACAGGAACCAAATATGAGGTATTATAAAATTGATCTACATTGGCTTTTCTAAGATTTTATTCCCTTTAATGTCTGCGTTCCTCGATGGGACATGTAGCCATCAGTATCCTAAGGGAATAGTAATCGGAGAATAATTAATGCATTTAAATGATGAAAACTGACATGAGATATGCAAATTAAATTAAATTAAATTAAATTTCAGTACAAAATTATGAAATGATATGGAGGACTGTGCAATGCTATATCTCAATCTGCAATGGCCAATGGTGCAACAATTAAAATATATTGCCTTGGCTTTTACCTTTGTTCGTTCTGTGGGTGAAGTTTGGGATGGGAATGGAATTGGTGTATGGGAAGATCTCTTACGTATGGGAATACTCCCTCCATTTATTTTTGAAATTAATTAAATACGAATTGGAATCTTAATTGCTCTAAAAAAATATAAACTTTCAAAATCACTCTTCATTTACTACTCGTTTGCTTCAATGTGAATGTAGATACTCAGTTACAAGAAAACAAACAAGTCATCTTTTTGTGTTCTTTTTAATGAAATGTCATCTTAATTTTATGATCAATTAATTTCTACAAACTTTAGGTTATTAGATTTAAATGAATTATTAGACCTCATAGTTCGGACTTAAATAATTGTACTCTCTAATTTTAAATATAAATCATAATTATAATATAATTTATAATACAAGACCTTCCATTTAAAATCAGAGGAGTTTTATTTTTAGATTTTAGAACAACATCACTCGTAAATTTTATATTATAATATTGACTCATTGTTCTCAATTATTTAAGCGGGAAAACGGAAAGAAAAAGTAGTAATACTCTGTGCAAGAGTAACAGTAGGTACTACACTATTTCTTGTGGAGACCAGAATAAACTATCAAAAATCATCGTGAGTCTGAGATTGCAAATTGAAACTGGTATATAAAAACTATACTGAACACGTTGATTGGCAAAGGGGAAAAAAATTAATCAATGAGAATGAAAACCTTTTTGGAAGCCTTAATAAAAGCTCTAACTTTTTTTTTTTTCTTTCTTTCTTTCCTTTTTTACCTTCCTTTTTCCGTTTTCCTACAAAACTCGTGTATATGAACCTTAGCCAATGAAGCCAGTGATCCAGATTCCTCAACTCAGAATCTAAGAAACTTTCAAATGAAATCTGCAGTTCTGAGATTCCTCTTACTGGTTGTTGGGAGAAACAGTACTTTCCTAGATTTCATGGTCCTTACCAATGGCACTTCACTAGAGGAGTTATGAGGACCAAGCAAGTCATCACAATTTGTTCCTTCGCATAGACACTCCTGAGGGTTTGCATAGAAGTAGTCTTCCTCCTTTGGCTTGTCCGGAATAATTATACGGTGAATCGGTTGTCCTATTCTTGTCTCGTGAGCTTGTCGGACAGCGCTGACAAACTCATTCCATGGAAGTGTGCCATTATTATGCATATCGATCAATTCTACGAGCTTTTTCCGATCTAATAAGATAGATTTTTTGAAACCCGAATACCTGCAGGAGAAGTAGAGTTGTGCACTAAAATTCTTCAGAGAGGCAGAGTTCTACATCAAACCATTTGCAATATACTCCTCTAGTCCTCAATATAGGCGCTAATTATGGGGTTAGTTTTTATCCTAAATATAAGACCCCAATCCACTCTATCTCTCATATTTATCATTTTTTTTCAAACTAATTTACCTAACTTATAAACTGATATATATAAATATATAATCTAATATTACATAAAAATATTTTAAGAAGATCAGTTTATACTTGTTATAATTAACTAATTTATTTGATTTTCTCAATTTACTAAAACTAGTTAACTCTTAAACTAAGAAAAGAACCAGAGGAATGTAATATAGGAGCAAATGCTTACCTCCGATGACCTTCCACGAGTTTTGCCATGTTACCATAATAGGTAGGAATAAAGGTGTTGCTAGCTACTGAAACCATAAAATCCAGAGCTGCCATCTGTGATGAATGATTCTGGAACTGCCGCAATTCATTGCGATCTAGCAAAATTTCCTTTTTCACCTAAGAGATTAGAAAGGATCAAAGTCAAATACTGCCAAGTAGAATACATTTTAAAATGCTAGGCTCATGGATACAAAATATGTGATTTAGACAGGGCAACTAATCAAAAAGAACCTATATCATCAATTTGCCATCCAAGTGGTGACAGAAACTACCAGAAGGGCATCAAATATCTAAAGAGTATCAAATAACTAAAACTTCTTTTGGGCAGAAAACCCTTAATCCATAAGCACAAGGAGTGAAGCAATAGTTTCTTGTTCATTGAATACCAAATCAAATATACACATGAAGAGGAAATATAAAAGAACTGAATAATATGAACTCACAATTCGTGGAAATGAAGCTCTCACTTGTGCAAGTCTACGTTCACTGCCATAAATATCACCAGCTGCTATATAGATTTGCCAGTCATTACCAAAACGCAAAGCTTTCAAAACTAGTGCCACCTCCTCTGGCGTCAAAGGACAAAGACCCTGTGATCTCCTCTCTTCAGACACTATCTCCTTCTCCCTCCACCAAGGGAAAGCATACCTGAATGACAAAAGTAAAATTAACATCTTCTGTCGAACGGATTTCTCTATTTATCAGCTCATCGCAATAACTTTGATCGCTATTATTTTTTATAACTACAAGTGTGTCAAAATATGACATATTCAACATATCATATAAATTGTGAATAATAGAACGATTCATCTCCTCCAACTAGAAGGTGCCGCCTCCATCACCACCAAGTGACCAGAATCTAGCAATGTCTAAGTCTAAATCAGTTTACACTCGTTATGAATATACAAGAACACTCCGAAGGCATAATTAACTATCTAGAAAATTATGACTTCAATATGATAGAGAACACAAGATGATATTCCTCTTTCTTGATCAGTTTGTTATAAGGCAACCATGAAATAGAAAGTAATTTTCTCAGTTAATTACAAGAGCACTACACACACTAAAACATGAAACATAATAGACCTCATCCGCTTGAGTTCTTCAGCTTCTTCTTCAGTGCAACCGTGAGTACAGCCTGAGAAAGCCAACATGTCCATCTCGTATCTCAGATGCAAAGCCACAAAAGGTCCTCTCTCTTGAAGCATCCTAATCAATTTGCGCCCCAAGCTCTCAATTTGAGGAGTGAATTTGAGGGCCTGGAAATTGACACGACACCTGAGTTTCTGTAGATCAAGTGGGAGACCATTGTTTGCTAGTCGAGCATCTGTTTTGTTAAAATGTAACACCTTATGCTTGTCAAGAAGTGGCAGAATCTGCATGGTGGAGGCAATACCTTTTGAATCAAGCTCAACAGGCAATGAGTGTTACAGTTGGAAAAGCAAGTGAAAAAAAAATTCTCGACATTTACATTCAATTAAGTGCTTGAGACATACTTTGGCTGTAGATATATCAGAAGTAAGCCATTTGGAAATCATTAAAATACTTATAATATCGAACAATCATCTCTTAAAGGTAACACACTAATACCTATACTTCCAATTGAATTGAAAATGCCTCCATTAGTGGCATTTCTAATTTACCTTATCATCACATGATAGCCTAAATTAAATTATGGTTACAATATTTACAATAATAACAACTT
This sequence comes from Leucaena leucocephala, assembly GCA_037074615.1. NCBI lineage: Eukaryota > Viridiplantae > Streptophyta > Magnoliopsida > Fabales > Fabaceae > Leucaena > Leucaena leucocephala. Next base: position 17,760,125 of record CM073567.1, on the reverse strand, counting down.
AAGACCCACTTTCCTTTCACAATAGAAAACAACTTAAGTCCTAAAACAATAAATTTCAAGACATAAAAATAAAGATAAAGAATCATTCATCAATCCTGTTATCAATCTTATATTGCTGCAAAAGAAAAGGCTTAATTTATGAATAATGTGAGATTCTGGCTTAGATATAACAAATAAAAATAAACAGACCTGTTCCAAGTAATATTTTTCGTTTGACCAGCTAACAGGAGGCATCTCCAGGATGGTGTTGCCATATTTTTTACCGAACTTTTTGGGCACTCTTTTTACTATTCGAACTTCATCTCGTAGAGAATCAATGAAATGTCTCACATCAAATATGTCCTCAAAATTACTGCAAAAGAGAAACTACAAACTTCAAAATGACAATGCAGTCAGAGTAGAGGGCACACAGAAGTTCACAGAACAAAGGATGAACCTTGGGTCTGCCCAAAAGGATGTCTTATCAAGCTCTGGAATGACCAATGTGAGATTCAAGAATCGAGCAACAGTGACCATATCGCAGATCTGAAAAGTCAAATCTACCAAATAAGTATTTATTTCAACATATAATACCAAAAACAAACTACAAAAATAGGAAGTACAAACCGCTGCACGCATTTGATTCAGACCCCCATTGCAGGACACTCTCAAGAAACCATTACTTGTATAATTTCCTGCAATATTACAATCACAAGACTGTAGCATTTACCAGAACGAGTAATAATGCCCTCATCCATTTCTACTAAAAAGTCAATATGCAAAATTATCTTGCATGTGCATACACCTATTTCATAAAGCAAGAATGCTTAAAACAGGATATCTTTATCAGAGCCTTTTTAGCTAATCCTTAAGGTTTTTTTTTTTATTTGTTTAGAAAAAGGGGCCAAAAGATCAGTAAAAGACAAATATTGCTTGGCAAGCAGTCCTTAAAATGTTGGCAAATAATAGGCCAAGTAATTCAATAAAATTGTCTCCATATTTGAAATTCTTATAAGAATTTAGAAAATCAAGTCATAAAAACAAGTTGATCCACTAGGGAAGGAATAACATGAAAATATGCGTCATATAAAATTCCAAAGCTTTCCTCATTCACGCTCCTAGATGGATACACAACCCATAAATGTACTCTAATACAAGGTTTGAAGCAAAAAATCACAGGTTTTTACTGAAAGAATTATTACCAAGGCAACAATATTTAGAATCTAGTTATAGAATAGCAAAATCATTACCATCTAAGAAGATGAATAAAACGAATCTCGTGCCTAACTAAAAGTCTCCCAGCTCCAAAAGTTGCAATGTATTTATCATCCATAATCAAAGCAAACAACAGAAGATGATCAATAAGTCAGGAAACTAACTTGCGGGAAGAAGAGGGGGAGGAGCATGAACTATCTCATTTTCCGCTTGAGAAGGAATCTGAACTTGAGCTGTGTTGTGTATTCGACTACTAATCCCAGAAATAAAATGTGAATTCCATAGTTCAGTCACTGTCACTAGCTGAACCAGACATGTCCAAAGCACAATGCTTGAGCAAACGCGAATAAACCAAATCCGCAAACGGGTCCTCGGAATCACCGGAGCCGGAAGCTTGTCGTACCTCACCTGCATACCCTCCGATTTAGCATCCATATTCCCACTGTATTCCTCATTGCCGCTTCATTGAACCTTAACTTTCATACAGTATCCAACAATCCCACATCAGACAGATCAGTAAGACGCGCCAAAAAAAAGGGGGAAAATTCATATGTACACAGTACATTGTGAAATATGTAACCCCATAAGAAGCGTTACCTCAGGCACAAAAGTTGCAATTAAGTGAATCAGACAGTGCCGCAGTGAAGACAAACTGAATCCAAAATTGAGTCTGAAGCAGATGCGCCGGGCCGATACTTTTAACCGATTGCTTCACAGAATCTGAACCTCTTCAAGAATTAATAAAAAAGAAAAACCCTAAAGAAGAAGAGAGGGAACAAGAAACGAAGATGATCCAGGAATCAAACAAATGAAGAAATTTCAACAAACAAACGCAACGGCCTCGTGCATTTTATTCCCCTTTCCAGGGGAAAAAACTTCCTCTCTCTCTCTCTCTCTCTCTTTTACACCACAATAACACCAATCCCAACCGAGACATCTCCTTATCTTTCTGTCAGAAAATTATTCTCTTTTTTATCTCTCTATGATCTTCATGCTCAGAAAATTTATAGATGTGAACATGTGATAATTAGTCGGAAGTTTCTGGTAAAGAAAAATACTATTTATACATATAATTATAGTCATAAACGTAATAAACGATCAAGAAAACACTTTTTTTTTCTGAAATCACAAAATGTAAAGGAAATCAAAATATGCAAATATGTTACTATGAATCCTGTGACACAATTTGGTTTTACCTAAATCCTGTTTAAAAACCACTCTAAACATGATTTTTAAAAGCTTATAGACCTAAATTTTAATTTAAAAAATTTTTACAATAAACAATTATATTTATTTAAATAGATTTTTGAATTAAACTATAGTTTAAAATTAAAATTTTAGATAAACTGATCAGAATAATTTATAAAATATTAAAAAAACTTATGAACTAATCAATTATTATATTACCCCTACTTTTTCTTACACATTCTCTCCTACTTTTTCTTACACCCTCTCTCCTCTCTCTTTTCTTCTACTTTTTCTCTATTTTTTTTTGCACTCTCTCTCTTCTCTCTTATCATCTCTTATCTCTCCTCATTTAATACTCATACCTTTTTTCATAATTTGTTAATAACAAAAGTACTTTTAAAAATAACTATCAAAACAATCATTTATTCAAAATTATTTTTTTTTCATAAATTCTTCTCCAAAAACCCTTTTCTATAAGCTGCCCATAAATTTTTTTTTTCATAAACTTATTTTTAAAATTCTATATAAACACGCACTTACATTGGATGCTGACCGTGTATTTGTTAAACTTCAATGAATATTCACGAGTTATATTTGTTGGATAATAAAGAGAGTTGTGATTGACAGAATAAGCACATAAGGGTCTTTCTTATTCGAATCATGAATCCTTCATTACCCAAAACATTGTGGCATTTAATATATTCACATTTCTTTTCTTTTGACCCAGAAATTCGTTGACATGATACTCAATCGTTTTCTCATTCTAAGTAAACCATAAATTATGTTTTAGAACACTTAAAAATAAAATATTTTTTTAAATATAATCAATCATATTCAAAATATTTTTATATATTAAATATGGAGACATCTCATAATAAAAAATTAAATTTTATTTTATCATATATTATAGGAGATTAGTACATTCTATTACACACAACCCCATTAATAGGATAGAATCTTTTGGATCAAAGACAATAATCTCTCATGGAAAATGTGGAATTAAAGGATATAAAACAACTGGGCCAGGAAATAATGGTATAAAATCTATGCAATTGAATGAGGAAAGAAATGAATCTGGATCTTGAGGGGATGAGGCACTTATTTTGTTTTCTTGTTACTATTGTCGTTATGAAATTTAAAAAAGCTTGTGCTATTTATGTGTGAACTTTTCATATTCTGATTCCTTTAGTTCTTTTAAGGGTAATAAAAAAATTAACCTATCTACATAATTTCTTTTTTACTCTCCATCATTGTCATGTCTATATATATATAGCTCTTCAGATATGTTTTTTTTTATTATTATTTATGAAGTTTAAAATCTCATCTTTATTTAAAGAGATTCAGATCCTAGACAACTAAAGAAGAAGAATTCTTACGACAATAAAAAAATTAAATTTATATTTTTATACTATATAAATATATTTTTATTATATATGACAAATTTTATTAATAATTTTATAACTTCTTTGTAACTTAGAAAACAGTGATACTATTAAGCTTTAAGCCCAAAGAATTTTTAGCTTAATCCCGATATCATTTACAAAAGATGTTGATGTCAAAATATTTTTTTATATATATAAAAATATCAATTAAACCCATGGACAATTGAGTTGATGTCAAAATTTTAAAAGTCAATAAAACATTATTAAATACTTATCCTTTAAAAAAATGATTTGTTCATAATATAAGTTATTTAAAAAATTATCAGTTACTATTTTTTAATTTTATTCATTTTAATCATAAAGAGAAGAGAGATATAAGAGAAAATGAGCACTTTTGTAACAACCTAAAAATTATTTTTAATTTAAAATAAATTTAACAAGTTAACTGTTCTTCTTTAATTTTGTTAAAATAATTAAAAGTGATTTATAATTTAAATTATGAAGTTTAATATTTAAAAATAACATTAATTCACACAAAAAGCATAATCTAATACTTATGATAGTATAATTAAAGAATTGAAAAGATGTTTTATAAAATTAAAAAATTAAATTAAAACTTTGCATAGAATGAGAGGAGAGCAGAGAAAAGTAAATTTTAGCTGATATATAACATTAGGAGTAACGATGGTAATAAAGAAGAAAGGGACAAGTAATGCCATTAATTATAAAGGGTTGCGGGCATTGTCAACAACCAGAAAGGCCAACCAACAATGACATGTTTAGTTAGTCCTTTAATTAGGAACTATATAACCATTTTTGTCGGTTGCGTTTTCTATCAATAGCCACGTAACTATACGTGGAATATTATTATTATTGATAATTGAAAAATACCATAAAATATCAAGATCCTTAAATCAATCCCTTAACTATTATAAATATTATAATATAGATATCTATCTTTAACTCTATCTCTATCTTTCTTTTTAATTTTTACTAGGTCATTATTGTTTATAAATAGTGCATGTCATTTGTATTGTAGAGTAAGTAGAAGATATATAAGATACTTCTCTCATTTTCTTATCTTTATCTTTTCACTCCTCTTAATCTTATGGATTGGTTGGCTAGTTTTATAATACGTTATCAGCACGACTACTCTAGATATTGATGTTATTGTAAGGTCTATCATCGGAAGGTAATTTTCTATATTACTTTCATGTTGAATTATAGCTTCATATTAGATTATTTTCTAATTATTCAGCTTTCTTAATCTTAATCTCTATTTAACTTTTGTTATACTTTTATGATAGTATCATCATATCGAATCTTACAAAACTTGAGTTTGTGGCTCTTAACATTACTAAAAATAATTATCTATCATGTATACTAGATGCAAAAATTTATCTAGATGCTATGGGTTTAGGAGATACTATTAAGGAATACAATCAGGAATCCAACAAAGACAAAGCCAAGGCCATAATCTTTCTCCACCACTACCTAGATGAAGGACTAAAAACTGAGTATTTAACTATCAAAGACTCACTTGTTCTTTGGAATAACCTAAAAGAAAGGTATGACCACCAGAGAACTGTGATTCTTCCAAAAGCTCGTTATGACTTGATGTATTTACGTTTGTAAGATTTTAAATCAGTCAGTGAGTATAATTCTGCACTATTTAGAATTAGTTATTAATTGAACCTATGTGGAGAGAAAATTACTGATGATGACATGTTAGAAAGAATATTCTCCACATTTCATGCATCCAATATGTTATTGAAGCAACAATATCGTAAAAAAATGTTTTAAACTGATTTCTTGCATTTTAGTGGCTAAATAAAATAATGAGTTTCTAATGAAGAATTATGAATCCCTTCTAAATGGCTCTACTACATTCCCAGAAGTGAATGTAGTGACAAATGAATCATCACGTGGTCGAGGACATGGACGCAGACGCTACCGTGACTATAGACGAGGTTGTGATCGACGTGGTCGTGGTCATAATTACCACTCAAGGTGGGCAAATAATGATGATAACCACAAAAAAGAAACTAATAGGAATGATAATTATATTAAAAATTTATGTCATCGTTGTGGTGACAAAGGTCATTGGGCTCGTACTTGTCATACACTAAGACATTTAGTTGAACTATATCAAGAATCGCTCAAAAGGAAAAATAAAAATAAAGACAAAGAGCCAAAGATAGAAATAAATTTTACTAGTGAAGAAAGCGATTCTGATTATGGCAATATGAATGTGACTCATTTAGATATTGCTAATTTCTTTGTCGATCCTAATGGAAGAATTGATCACCTAATTAGTGATGGGAGTTTCCAAAAAATAAGCTAACTTTTATGATTATGTGTGTTTTCATTTTGCTATAATAAATGTTATAATTCTCTCAATAAAAAAAATATTTCTACTTACTATGAAATTATTTATCCCAATAAATAAAATTATGAGTATTTACTTTCATTAATTCTTTACGTGTTTCTTTTTCATTTGCTATGTTCATGTTAATGAATAATGTCACTCATTGACATTAATAAAGAAGATTTGTATGTCGTTGATAGTGCAACAACTCATATAATATTCATAAATGTAAAATATTTCTCTTCTTTAATGATGCGAGAAGACAATGTCCATACCATATCTGGAAGTATAAAGATGATTGAAGGATTTGAAAAAGCTAATATATTATTATCTAGAGGAACACAATTATACATTGATAGTGCATTTTATTCTTTCAAATCTAACAGAAATTTGTTGAGTTTCAAGGATATTCGCAGAAATGGATACCATATTTAAACAACAAATAAATAAAATGAGGTATATGTTGTTATTACAGATATGATTTCTAGTAAAAAATGCATACTAGAAAAATTCCTTGATCTTTCATCTGAAATGTACTACACATTTATTAGTATAATTGAAACACATGCTATTGTAAACCAAAAGGTTGCAAGTGAAAATAAATTTATTTGGTATGATCGATTAGGCCATCCTGAGACAATAATGATACAAAAAATAATTGAGAATTCATCTGGACATTTATTAAGAAGACAATCAATTCGACAATCCCATATTTTCTTATGTGCTCTATGTTCTGAAGGGAAACTAATTATTAGACTATCATGGGTAAAAATAAAAAGTGAGTCTCTCACATTTGTAGAACGTATACAGGGAAATATTTATGGACCGATACACCCATCATGTGGACCATTTAGATATTTTATAGTTTTAATTGATGCATCGACAAGATGGTCGCATGTTTACTTATTATCTTCTCGTAACCTGATATTTGCGAGATTACTTACTCAACTAATTAGATTGAGAGCACCTTTTTTAGATTATCCCATTAAGAAAATACGTCTAGATAATGCCAGTAAATTTACTTCACAAGCTTTTAATGAGTATTGTATGTCTCTCAGAATCGATGTTGAACAAACTGTAGCACATGTTCATACACAACATAGACTTGCAGAATCATTAATTAAATGTTTACAGTTGATTGCAAGATCATTGCTTATGAAATTAAATCTCTCAATATCTACTTGGGGATATACAATTTTGCATGCAGCGATGTTAATTCGTATTAGGCCGATTAGTTATCTCAAGAACTCCCTTTTACAGATAGTTTTTAGTCAAAAACCGAATATTTCTCATCTAAGGACTTTTGGATGTGCGGTATATATTTCAATTGCTCCACCACAACGCACTAAAATGGGTCCTCAAAAAAGGATGAAAATATATGTTGGATATGAATCTCCTTCTATAATAAAATACTTATAGCTAATAACAGGAGATTTATTTACGGCTTGATTTGTTAATTGTCATTTTGACAAATCAATTTTTTTAACATGAAGAGGAGAAAATAAGCAGCTGGAATATAAAATTAGTTAGAATGAATTATCATTGTCTCATCTTGATCCTCATAAAAAATAATGTGAATTAGAAATTCAAAAGATAATTCATTTATAAAGTCTAGCCAATCAATTGTGAGACGTATTCACTGACCCCAATAAAGTGACCAAGTCACATGTTCCAGCTGTGAATGCTCATGTCAGAATTTATGTTCCTATTGGACAATCCACTGATGTAAATGGATCAAAAACACGCTTGAAGCGTGGCAGGCCTATCGATTTCAAAGATAAAAAATTTTGAAAAAGAAAATGAGTTACAAATATAGATAGCCATGTCAAGGATATTCAACAATTTAGTAGCTCTAGAAGAGTCCCTTAACAACACTAATATCTCAATTCTGAGAGAAACTCAAGTATCTAAAATATGTAAAAATAATGAGATCTTAATAAATTATATTGTCAATAGAATATGATGGGATCGAGATAAAGTCAACGTTGATGATATTTTTACATATAATATAGCGCTTGATGTAATAAATGATTATGAGAATCATGAGCCAAGGTCTCTTAGTGAATGTAAACAAAGAGATGATTAGCCAAAATAGAAAAACGTAATTGAGGCAGAATTAAAATCATTAGAAAAATGAAAAAAATTTGGCCATGTGGTTCTTACACCTAAAGATGTAAAATCAGTTGGATATAAAAGGGTTTTTGTGAGAAAAAAGAAATGAAAATGGTGAAATAGTAAGATACAAAACACGACTTGTTACTCAAGAATTTACACAAAGACCTGGTATTTATTTCGTAGAAACATACTCACCAGTGGTGGATGCAACTACTTTTTGAAATCTAATTAGTCTGACAGTAAATAAATGAAGGCCTCGATTTGCTTTTAATGGATGTTGTTACAGCCTATTTGTATGGCTCACTTGACAATGACATTTATATGAATCGCCCTAAGGGATTTGAGTTGCTAAAAGCATACAATTCAAGTTCTCGAGAACAGTACTCAATTAAGTTAAATAAATCTTTATATGGATTAAATCAATCAGGGTGCATGTGGTATAATCGACTTAGTGAATATCTATTGATATAAGGATATAAGAATAATTAGATAAGTCCATACTTTTTTATAAAAAGATTTGAAAATGAATTTGTTATAATTGCTATTTATGTTGACGATATAGATATCATTGGAACTTCTGAAGAGATTTCCAAAGCGGTAAATTGTTTAAAGAAAGAGTTTGAAATGAATGACTTGGGAAGAACAAAATTTTGCATTAGACTACAAATTGAATATTTGAAAAATGTGATCTTCGTATGTCAAGAAACTTACATGAAATTTTTTTTAAAACGTTTCTATATGGATAAATCACATCCATTATGCACTCAAATGATTGTAAGATCTTTGGAGAAAGATAAATATCCCTTTAGACCTCAAGAGAGTGATGAAGAACTACTTGGTCTATAAGTACCTTACCTTAGTACAATTGGTGCGCTTATGTATCTTTCTAGTCTCACACGACCATATATATCATTTGCTGTTAACTTACTAGCAAGATATAGTTCTTCACTAACACGAAGACATTGGAATAGGGTTAAATACATTATTTGTTACTTGAAGGGTACTATGAATATGGGATTATTTTATTCAAATGAACACAAGACTGACTTTGTTGACTATGTCGATGCTAGATTTCAGTCTGATCCACATGTTGGTAGATCACAAATAGGCTATTTGTTCATATGTAATGGTACATCTATTTCATAGCGATCAATGAAATAAACCATATCTGTCACATCATCTAATTATGCAGAAATACTAGCGATACATGAAACAAGTCGAGAATGTATTTGGTTAAGATTGATAATACATCATATACGCATTACTTGTGGATTGTCATATAGTAAAATATCCCAACAGTCATATATGAAGATAATACTGCATGTATTACCTAACTAAAAGAAAGATATATCAAAGGAGATAAGACAAAACATATTTCTCCAAAATTATTTTTCACACATAATTTTCAAAATAATGATAAGATTAATATCCAGCAAATCCATTATAAGGAAAATTTAGCAGATTTATTCACCAAGTCACTTCCAGCAACAATATTTGAAAAACTTGTACATGATATCAGATTTCGCAGATTCAAAGATATCAATTGACGTTATAAAAAAGGAGAGTCAATACACTTGGTACTCTTTTTTCTTTTACTGGGGTTTTGTCCCACTGGTTTTCTTAGCAAGGTTCTTAATGAGATAGCACTGTGAGTGTATCAATTAAATGTGTACTCTTTTTCTTTCATTAGATTTTTATCCTATAGAATTTTTTCTAGTTAAAATTTTTTAATGAGGCACATTATTAAATAATGAACATCGGAGATGGAGTATTATGAATATTAGAATGTGTATGTCCATCTTCAATGACATCTCCATCTCCATCTCTATCTTCAACTTCTACTAGGTCATTATTGTCTATAAATAATGTGTGTCATTTGTATTGTAGAGCAAATAGAAGATATACAATATACTTCTTTCATTTTTTTATCTTTATCTTTTCATTTTTCTTAATCTTATGGATTGGTTGGCTAGTTTTATAACATTGACTTATTTATATTTCTCACATCATTAATATATAATCTATTTAATTAATTTAATTATATTAAAAAGTTAATTAATATTATATATTTTTTAAAATATTATAATCATCTTTTTTAATTTCTATATTCCATTTCTCTCATTTTTTTCAACATGTAATATATAATTTAATTAAAAAATTAATTTTAGTCTTAAATATAAGATATTTTTTTTATATTTATGTATTCTTTTAAATTATGTTTATTAATATTTTTTAATAATAATTAAGTAGGAGAGTGAAGGTAAGAGTTAAAGAAAATAGTTAGGCTATTTAAAAAAATATATATAATATTAATTAATTTTTTTAATTAAAATAAATAAATTAAATATATTTTATATTAAGAATTTAAGTATTAGTTAAAAAGATTAGATGTTGAACGAAATGTTGTTCCCACGAATTAAACGAGAGATTCATAGATATATATATATATATATATATATATATGTAATTAGGAAACATGTCTAAGAAAATGTCTCGACATGACAGCGACAGGCATGAATTAACAGGAGACTTGTATTGATGACACCAACATAGAAATTCTGGAAAGTGAAGACCAGCCAAGTATTAGTTGTGCGTGGCGGGGCAATAGTCACTAATATGTAAAATGTCCATTCGCAAGCACTGAATGGTAAGTACATGGTGTGCGTCGTTCTTACATGCATGCAACTGGTGATAGTGAAAATAGAATAATTCTGATTAAGCTTTGACCAAATAAATTTGAGCTTGCGTGGCAAACCAAAAGTCTTTTTTTTCTATATATATTATTGAATGAAAATCTTTCAGAGCTTTCTTTATTTGTAATATGCGTGGCAACAATCGGTTAGCGCCAGAGAAATTAGTTGGATAAACTAATTCTTCATGAGATATATGTGGCCATTTCATGCATACAAAATTTCATTTAATTTTACAAATAATATTGTCAATTTTATTTTACTTTCCTAATTTTTTATATTTAATCTCTCGTTCATTCTTGTTCACATTGGAAGAAAACATTTTGCTTTTTTAATGTAACTATATGATATTTTTGCTAAATAGAGTTTTTTTCCTACTAAGTATAAGCATTTTTCTAAAAATAAGCATATTTAAAATATTATCAGATACTAAATATAGACATATCTTTTAACAAGAATTTAAAGATTAATTTATTATATTGTAAGAAACTAATTGACTGTTAAACCCAACCTCATTTGCTATATTAAAGAGATTTTTTTTGTTACAAAAATTTTAAAAAAAAAGATTAGATTTAACTATAATATAAAGATAAGGTAAAAAATTTTTTCTCTTAAATTATATTAATATTAAGTAAAATGATATATTAAAAAGTCAAGATAAATATATTACTGCTTCAATATATTAAGAAAGAAAAAGTAGGCCCAATACCAACTGGGTACTCACTCAGTGTTGTGCCTACTTAATCAGCCCACTGAATTCATCTGAACAACCAGATTTGCTGGATGCAAACAAAAAAAAAAGACTACAAAAAAAAAACAGAAAACAAATTTGCGTAATTTAAATTTATTTAATTAAACCACGTTCATATGGAAAAAACAAAGAAGCATTTACGTGTATCTTCCAATGAAAATTCGCCACGTAGGAAGTAGATTTTGACCCAAACAGAACAAAACAGCTCCGAAGGTTGGAAGAAGATATAGAGAGAGAGAGAGAGGTATCATATGATGTGAGACTTCTGCTTACCGTCATCAATTCACAACGCTCACTGCTCAACCTTCATATTGTTCTGCCCTTGTTTCTTCTTCTTCTGCTGCTGCTGGAGAGCACTGGAGCATTCGCCTCTGTCACACTGAATTATTTTTCCCTTCTATTTTCCACAATGATTAGATCGAATCTACAAGCCCTTCTGCTCCTTCTTGTTCTGGGATTGTTCTCGTCTTCAATCGAATCCCTGAGATTCGAGCTTCAATCTGGTCACACCAAATGCATATCCGAAGACATAAAAAGCAATTCCATGACCGTCGGCAAGTACAGCATCGTCAATCCGAACGATGGCTTTCCCGTACCCGAATCCCACAAAGTCACCGTCAGGGTATTGTTGAAAAATCCCCAATTCTTCATACCCAATTATTCCAATCATGTTTTCATAGGGCTTTCTTGCTGATTTTGATTTTTTTTGGGGTTTTAATATCTTAATATTTAGGTAACTTCGTCTTATGGGAACAATTATCATTATGCGGACAAAGTTACTACGGGGCAGTTCGCATTTGTGGCCGTGGAGGCTGGAGATTACATGGCATGTTTCTGGGCTCCTGATCACAATCCCCAGACAACAATGACAATCGATTTTGATTGGAGGACTGGGGTCGCTGCGAAGGATTGGTCTAACGTTGCTAAGAAAGGACATGTTGATGTACGTTACCACTTTACTTAACCACTCTCTTCCACATTGAAGGCTGATATAATAGCTTGAATTTGATAAATGAAAACTAACCTGGTATGTGGTATCGAGTATTGTGTTGTTTGGTCTGGTTCCTAATATCAGTTGCTTGTAGAATGTTGATTTGTAGGATCATGTCTTTTGTGTTGAACGGTTATCACTTCTTTACTACTATATTGATGCTCTTGGATATATTTTGCTATTGATAAAACTAAAATCTTGTCTTTCTTTCTGGAGGACTTTGGAAGTTAATCTCGATGAAATAGTTTCTGAGAACCAATTGAGTACAAATGTTTGGTGATTTGGCTGTCTCAAGATATTGCCTGGGGTATGGCTCTTGATTCCTTGGGGTGTATTTGGTTTTCTTCTGTATGATTAAATCTAGGGGGCATGTGTCCACCCAAGTGAATATTTCAAATGAATAATCTTGTAGTTAGTAGTTTTTACTGTAAAGATCCACTGTCTATGTTACTTATATATAACTGTACAGTTTTAAAACTTGTACTCCTCTCTAAGTAATCCCTAAGCTTGTGAATTACGCTGATATGGGGTGAATCCTGCCCATTTCAGCTGATTTCGGTGAAATAGTAAAGTTTGAAAGTCCTGAAGGGTTTTTTCATAAGCAATAGGATTCTGAGGGTGATGTTTAAGGACCGAAAAGAAATAATCATACTGGTCTTAGTGGTTGAAGTCTGATTGGTCAAGCAAGTGTTGGTTCTAAGTAATCATTTTGCCTATTGCTCAATAATTTGATAGATTGATTGGCCTGTCTATATTATAATAGATTTTCGGTCTTACCATGGATTTCTAATCATAACGATGATTTTCAGAAGGGCATGCTATTTTCTGTTTAAATTATGAATTGAAAGCAGACACCTATCATTTGTAATTTAGGATCTAGGGGTAACCATAAATTTTCTAGGTGATATTACTTTCGCTGGTAAGTTGTCACTCATTTTCCTGGACCATGTATTGCCAGTGGCTTTAGTCTCTTGACTGACCACGTTAAAGGTACTAAATGGTAGCATGACTTTAGAAGCACTAAATTTATACCTTCTGAAAAAAAAAATAGAGCAAAGATTTGTGTAATATATATTAAGACCTGTGATGATATATTATAGTGAAAATGTTGGATATTGAAGGGATAACAAGAGCAAAAATGAGACAAGAAAGTTGAGAATGTTAAGATAGATGGGTGGTCCTACAAGAAAAAACAAGATATGAAATGATTATGTATGAGGGAAAATTTGCATGGCATTTATAGAGGAGAAAATGGTAAAAAAAGATCAATTAAGATGGTTTGATCATGAGAAAAGAAGGCTACTAAATGCTTTAATTATAAAATTCGAGTAGATGATCTTTAGCTCTATAAAATGATGTAGAAGGAGATCAAAGACACTTTAGGAACAGTGCATGCATGATTTGATGTTAGAAACTACCAAAATCATGGTTTTGTTAAAAGCAAGTAGTTGCCTACTTTAAACGAAATCATGGTTTTCATTGTTTCTAATGTTAAACCAAACAAACGTTAAACCAAACACGCATAGTCGTCCTCATTTAGTTGGATAAAATCTATTATTCTTGTTTGTCTTTTTTGTCCCCATATATAGATGCAAAATTGAGGTTGAGCCTTGGCATGGCGTTAAGATTGTTGACATTGTCATGTGACTTGGAAGTCATAACTTCAAATACTCAAAACAGCCTCTCCACTTGTGGGGATAAGGCTTCATGTATCTATTTCTCTCCATATCCCAATCGGTAGGAGCCCGTGCACTAAACTACCTTTTTTATATAGATATAAAATCTTCTGCATTCTGTAAACACCTAAACCTTCTTTACACTACTCAGCTCAGTAGTACTTGAGCCAAGAGTTTTGCTTGTTCCATAGTTTCCGTAGCAGTAATCATTTCAGACATCTATGACCATTACTAGGAAAAATTCTTACTGTTTTCACCCTTCATACACGTGTTAGGTAATGGAGCTGGAGCTAAAGAAGTTGTATGAAACTGTTAATTCCATTCACGAGGAGATGTACTATCTTCGTTCAAGGTAAGCATGCGGACATGCATATCTATATTCTTAATTTAACGCATTCACGCCGGATATTAACATAATAAATAGTCGGTGTTCTAATTCCTATCTGCTGTCTTTTTGTTCTTCTTATCTTCCTTCAGAGAAGAAGAAATGCAGGAATTGAACAGTGCAACCAACAACAAGATGTTCTGGTTGAGTTTACTTTCGCTTGTCATTTGCTTATCAGTAGCAGGGTTACATCTATGGCACTTGAAGACCTTTTTCGAGAAAAAGAAACTCATCTAAAATCATGTACTATTCACATTTTTTATTTATCTCATGTACTCTTGTCAAATATAGAGAGGTTAGTTGAGCTAGAGAATAACTCATGATACCGATACAGTTTTTTTTACGGGTTTTGTTATTTCCAAATTAGAATTATGGCAAAACAAGTTTCAAAATATTTGGTCATTTTCTCTATTTTGTGTTTGAGCAATGAGTTCATTTGTTATGTTGTGTTATGAGTGCCATATTAGGGAGTATCACAAGTGGAGTAGAGTGGAGATTATGAGTACAAGGGACTCTCCTTCTTAATAAGTTAGTCTTTTAAGATTGAACTCTTGTTTTAAACTTACGTTAATCACATGAGAAGTGTGAATTGAGGATTGGGCCATAAGTAATGTGCAATTAATATTGGAGGTTTACAAATTTCAAGTTAATTTGGAACAGAATTTCTGGTGGCAGACATATCATAATCATATATTCAATCATCCTATCGTGCTTTGAAATAACTCATTCAAGCCCTTTGACATTCAAGCCTTTTCAATTACTTTTATAGATTAACCTATTCAAACGATGTTAAAACGAATGCCCAACAAGTTTGGTTATACGTTGAAAATAGCCAAAATTATGGTTTTGAAAATAAGCATATAATATTTGCTTTTAGTTAAAACTATAATTTTAATTATTTTTAAAGTGAAACCAAACACGCACTTACAAATTATTTACATATTTAATGTATTAGACTGGATTTTTGGTGTTGGTATTGAAACTCATTATTTGTAATTTTTAGAACAAGATCAGTACGTGATTACAAAGGATATCTCCTAGATCCAAAGAGCTTGAGTCATGGAAAACACTAGCTAGGTTAGGTGTACAAGTGAGCGAATACAGAGAGCATTGCTGGGGCAGAGCTAACCTGAGTTTATCAGAGCATCTTATATTTATCAAAACATAATACACTTGAACCACAACTGGAAGACACTCAAAGTGAGCAGCATGAGAAAAGAAATCAACATCACCAAGTTTATCTCATTAGAAATATAACTGGTGAAAACAAGCCTATTGCCTTTGTTTTCTTGACTGGCTCTATTCACAAGACTCCCATCAGTGGAGGAGGCAAGCACCAAAGGAATGGTGATGGAAAATAAATCATCTCAACGTTGTTGGGCCTCATTAATACTTGAAGGCAACAAGTACCAGTGATAATGTGTGTGTAGGTAGATTTATATATTCCCTGATCTTTTCAATTGGAAGGTCATTCCCTGGCATTTAGGAAGAGAACAATTTCCAGTGATGCTCTGAAGGTAGATTATTTTCTTTGATCTTCTCAAGTCGTTTAAGGATCTCCAAGAATGAAGGTCTTTGATGGTAATCAGCTGACCAGCACTGTTCTGTTAACCTTGGAACATGAATGAAGAAATATATTAGCAAAACGCAGACATGATTACAGGGCCAGAATAGATTGAATTAATGACTAGTATCCATTGCTCAACTGTTTTCTGGACAATAGATACTTCTCTTTAGTTTGCTTATCTACAATCGATACCCATCTAAGCAAGCATTTATCCTAGAGTTGCTTTATCATATAATTTGACTGAAAACAATACAGTATCCAACCATAGGTTCTACGGTAGACCGTTATTTTTTACTTATTAGTTAACTAACTAAATTATGGGTCTTTTGCTTTGCATGGAATTTGAAACTAGTTGCATTATTCATAACTTATAAATAACGGGCCTTATAGATTTTTTTCTTATTTAATTAATGTTAAATTATTTTCAAATCTTAGAGTGTAAATGATTTTCATCTTTTTGTGATTCCTAGGATTTGAACTTTTGTTCTCCTCCTTAAGAGGGTAAAGCCATTACTACCTCAATTAACTCAATTAATAGTTTATTGATTGCACCCTGTAGATCTTATTATATCATAGACGTGTGTGTGTGGATAAGTATCCTACAACAACCATAACATGCATATAAAGAACATAGCCTAGAAGAGTAAGGTTAGGGTTAAAATACAAAATGGCATCGTTTATTAATCATGTTAGAGATATGTGCTTGACAGAGTAATATCTACATTTGCATCCTCAAGCAAATACTACTTACTCTCGCAGTTCAGGGATATAACCCTTTGCCCGCATAGTTGGTCTGTGTCCTTCTGCCACATGTTTGGCTCCATCATAAGGCTCAAAATTTGCAAAAGCTGGTTCCCCTTCGAGCATCTATGATAGCATACGATATATCAATCTACCTCAATGAAGATGCCACATGCTAAAACTAGCTTCAGGTTATGTATGCATTAGACCAAACTCTCGAATTAGCAAGCAAAATTACCTCGTACAGTATCATAGCAAAGGAGAAGACATCAACCTTCTTATCGTATTTCCTGTGTTTGAATACTTCAGGAGCCATATACCGGTCTATTTTTTTATCCCAAGAAGGAGGAAATTAAGATTTGTATATATGAATGAGTAATTATAGTTCAAAGAAATTCTAATAGTACTACTCACAGCTTCCGGTTTCACCAGTCATCTTGTAAACGTCATGAGAACTTTGGACCTTGATAAGCTTGCTCAGTCCAAAATCTCCGACTTTTAAATGCTCTGCACTAGAATTGACTAAAAGAACATTCCTGAAATGTTATGAAATTAAACTTCAACATGTAATAAGATGACTGTAGAACTTCCAGCTACATGTTCTTGAGGACATAGCAGAGTCTACTTCAATTTGTCAGATGTCATAAATAGGACACACATGGACAGCATACCTTGGCTTAAGGTCTCGATGAATTATAACATTTGGTTCGTTGTGAAGATAAGCCATCCCTCTACAAACAGCGTTAACAAAATATTTGGTATAATGGTGAGAAGTCAGCGAAGTTGATCAATTTCTAATATCTTTTTCCTCATGATTTATTTGTTCACAAATTTCAAAGTTGAGATTTGTTGGCAATAGATTTTCTGACTGCCAAGACATGTTTCTGAGGAGGATTTTTCTACTGGAATTACAGAGATTGAAGAGCTCTTTTGGGCTAATGTTTTGTTTGTTTCTGTGAATCATGCATGCATTATTTCCTCCTTCCATGTATTTCTCTTTTATGGTTCTAAATGATTTTTTTCCCTATAAAGAGTTTAAGAAGGTAAGACGCTACCTGGCAATATCTAACGCAAAGTTGACAGCTGTCGATGGACTAATTGAACTTTTTTCCTTAAGATGCTGATGAAGATCACCCTATAATTGACATGACATTGTAATTTACTCAAGTTTACCTTTCATGCATAAATTTATCAGATCAGAAGCTAGATTTGAGTGCAAAATCAGAAGAAGAAATATGTATTCATATACATACCCCTCTAAGATATTCAGTAATTAACATAAGAGGTTTCTTCTCTGTAACAGCTCCAAGAAACTGTACTACATTTGGATGTCGAAGCTTCACTAACAAATTAACCTCATGCCTGAAGTCCTGGCTGCATTAAAAATTTTATTAGTTTAAGTGATCTATATATGACTTTCAAGAATCTTAGGACATAGAAAATCTATAATATTGAATTTGATGAGAAAGAACGGGCTTAACTAATCTGATCGGTTCCCTATTGCCCCAAGAAAGACTTGAAAAATCATACGCAAAAACAAGTCCTTAGTTTTATCATTCTTCAGTCACATGCAATCAGATGATATTTGCATCATACGTCTCCAGAAATTAGTCGCAAACTGATTCAAAGAAAAATAATAGAAACAAAAGAATGGTAAGTAAATCTTACATCACTAATTTATCATCTGAAAGAGATGGAAGAATGCGTTTGACAGCAACTGGTGTCCCACGCCAATGGGCTTTTAAAATCTCACCAAAAGATCCCTGGAGGAAACATGCATGACCAGTAAAATTAATTTTTGCATGCTAATTTAGTTATCAACAGTGTAAACGCAAAATACAAGTGGATATAAACAGCTATGCAAAAGCACAAGAATAACAAGAAGAGAGTCGGGGTGCAAACTAAAAGTTAATTGATGCAAGAAAACCATGAAATGACAATTACTAGGTGTTGAAGCATAATAAAATTAAAATCTTAGAACTACGCATGATATGAAACAAGTGCAAACCCAATGCTTTACGGCATAAAAAAGTTGACCAATGCATATTATAAGTTTCCAAATCAGTTGGCATGATGTTGATACATTCAATGTCGCTAACACCAAGAAAACGTCAAGGCACCTTTCCAATACGAACTGAATGTGAGAAGTCCAGCTCATTAGGATCGACTTCCCAATCACACTTGTTAGTCAATGGGGGTGGAACGGACTTCTGTTCAGTGTGGCTTCCACTTTGGCCCTGTACCATCAAATATAAGATTCAGAAAAACAAATAAAGCAATAAATCCCTCAGCCATTAGAGGTTCTTTCAGAACCAACTAATTTTAAATTAAATTATCGTGGCCAAGCACCAAGGGGAGTCCATAAAAACAATCCCATTTTATAACAATCCTACTGGGTATGATTCTTAAATATAAGAGCATTCTTATACACCATAAAACAGCATTGACTGCACACTGCCATAAAGCCTTTCTCTTCTTAGCATTGTCAAAACCCAAGAAACTAACAAAAACTGAAATCGGTCTGAACTGAGAGGATATGCCCAGAATGTAATATTGAATATCAAAAACAAATTTTCGACAGCTTTATGATCGAATTTCAACTTCTGGTTAAGCAAAATTGTTTATGCTCGAAGGAAAGTATATTTTTGTACTGCTCGAAGTTTGCCTTTCTTTGTCATTGTTGGTCTCATTCAAATCTTGTCAGTCGATTTGAACCATTAATTTCATCATATTCATAATTTTCTAAAAGAGTTCTCACAAAATGTCAAGGATTTCATGCTTACAGCTTGTTATACCTTATGTCTCATCTTATGAGACCTATAGCAAGTAGTATTAAGAAATACAACTTGTACAGAATACAAAATGTAGACTTTTATCCATAAATTTTCCCCATCCAACTAAAATCCCAGATTTTTCCCACCATGTTAATGGAACTAAATGACTCCACATTGGAGATGACAGAAGTCATGATAAGAGAGAACTTTCTGGTTTGCTCTAGTTAATATCTGAAAGTAAGCAGAGGTGAAGGAACGCAGTAAGATCCCGCTATAAACTATATATAAAAGATTACTGGAAGAATGCACATTCAGATTTTGTCAAAACGTAGAAGAAAAATGGCCTGTATCTGAACATTCTGACACTCAAAGACAGAGAGATGATAATGACTAAATAAGTCAAAGAACAACAAAATGGAGAGCCACTTGTACGGTAACCGTAGTAGCTGCCACGAGCTGCAAGTTGAAAAGGATATATATTCGATTATAATAGAAAAGCATTTATGTAAGAGAGAGTGCTGATAAATCTCTAAACGCACGATATAAGATTCAAATATATAAATGTGCAACAGAACAGAAAGAGCATCTTTATTTTCCCACTACATTTGAGAGAGTGAGAGAAGCTATGAACTTACATAAGACAAGCCTCCATATGATTTTAAAAGCTCCATCATACTATACTTTTGAGCCCCTTCTGCATCGGCTAGAGGCTATCAAGAAAAGGGGGGGGGGGGGGGCAGAAAAAGTTTAACGCATTCCCAGAGTCACGAAACTTCAATTATCCTAACAACAAGCACAAGTGAAAGCAAATATGAGGTGAAAAAGAGAATAATACAGTGTTTCTCCAACGATCCTGAGAGTTAACATCGGCGCCAAATTCAATCAAGCACTTAGCAACGTCAATCCAACCATGGAGAGAAGCCACATGAAGTGGAGTTCGATTATCGTAGTCTCTGGCCTTCACAAGCGACGGATCTTCCTCCAGAAGCTTCCGAACAGCGGCGGCATCGTTTTGGTGCGAATGCCATAGTATCATGGAAGTGCGACTCACTTTAGCCTTCTCCCTCTTCTTGTCCCTGCCAGCCGCCGAGGAAGAACCGCTGGAAGAACCGCCACCGGTGGACGTGTCGGAGCTCATATCCTCACTAAACGGATCAGATCAATCCACTGCTGGAGCTTCTCCTTCCGATTTCGCGCCTGCTCGCGGCTGTGATTTTTTATCACGAGCGTTATTACGGTTAATCTTTTGGTTCCTGGGAATGCTATTTTTGGGATATAAATTGGCATATATATATATATATATATATATATATATTGTGAAAATCTGTGAGCAAAGAATGTACAAGAGCCGAGAAAGCGGGTCTCTGCTCTCTATCCGTTATTATACTTTTACTCATTCAACAGAATTTGATTCTCTTGTTTTCTCTCTCTCACGCGAATTATGAACTGTGAAGCACTCTCTTTCATTTTGTGCTCTTTTGTTTTTTTGTTCGTTTCTCTTCGTCGTCTTCTTGCTTGTAGCTGTAGGCCACACCCTCTTCGTGACACACCTTTTCAAATATCCGTCTTCACCGTTACTCATAGTTAGATCACCAATGGCCGTGTGACAACTTCTCTAATACATTTGTATTTTAGCATGGTATTAAATTAAATTTGATTATTTAGTCCACAAATTTTATATATATAGTATTTCATATTGACTATGTCAAAGATGTACCTAGATTAAGTTTGGTTTTAATATTCCCCCATCATTTTAATTTTAATTTGTGTTCTTAATTCTTAAAATTAATTATCTGTATTTTTCACTTTATGCTTTTATTATTTATTTATTACAAACATTCTTTTGGGATGTTGATTTTTCATTTATTAGTGATAACTACAACTCTAATAATAATTTTAATATTGACTTTTCAAACCTCCTCATATAGCTTAAAAAATAATATTTTTTTATGATTTTTGGATCACTTGGTGTCTTATATTTTTTAAATTATATTATCAGATATCTTAATCAAAGGCTTTGCAACTAAGTTGTCAATGCTCGAGGTCTCTTTTTTTAAAAAAAAAAAATATATTACTCCTTATAAAATTGCAAATTGGCATAGGTGTCAATGTAGGAGTTGAATACGCGTTATCAGTTGTCACCAGAAAAAGAAAACGCATTATCAATCTCTATGTATTTTTTTTTAATAAAAAAAATCTGTGTATTTATTGCTTGTCGAATAGATGGTATTATCATATGCATGGTTATGGTGGAAATCTAGGAAGGAGATTATGGGCTTTACAATATACATTACCAGAATATAGAATTAAAGAGAGAAAGATAAGGTGGGTGTTTTCAATAACTCCAAAACTATAGTCTTACATCAGATAATTTAAATTTTTTATAATTATTTTTTCACAAAAACTAATTAATGCTTTCACAATTAATTTCTTATAAAACTTAATAAATTATCTAAATATTAATTTTTTACAATCAATTTTTTCATCAAAATCAATGACTTATCTAAATACTAATTTCTATCTATAATTTCTTTTTATCAAAACTATAGTTTTGATATAAGTTAAGGGAGCAATTTTTAACTATATTTTGATTAATTTTTGGAGAATAAATATCTCATAAAAAATAATTATTAGAAGTAGTTCTTTTAGTTTTTATAAAATAATGATTTTAGTAAAAAATTAGATTATGAAAAAAAATTGAGTATTTGAAAATTCAAGAAAATTTTATTGTAAAAAATTAATATTTAGATAATTTATTTATTTTTATAAAAAATAATATTTATATAAATTATAAGTTTTTATGAAAAAATGATTATAAAAAATGTGGAGTATTTAAATTATTTGAACCAAAACTATATTTTAAATTAATTTTTTTTTATAAAAACATATTCTCCTTAAAATCTATTATAGTAAACACCTAACTTATCGTATTATTATATTTCACGGGGTTACGTCAACCTTTATTTTTATATTGCCCAATAATTGAAAGGTAAACATGAAAAGTCCTTCTCGTTGACCCTAACTATCACATGTCCACAGGATTTTAGTACTTCTACAAATCAATTGCTTTGCTTTACAAATATGAAGATTCATCTGAATTTTTAATCTATAAGTCCACCATTTCTACAAGATGGTTTCAAAGTTCCAATCAAAGGCCGAACCTTGAAATGAGAAACAATGTAGATGGTATATACTTCAATTATGTTTATGATTTGAAATATTCCAGTAAGTAGGATCTGGTCATCGATCAGCTTCAATAACTAATTTTCATATATTTCTCTTTTTCTGTGGCTTGATCATCCAGAGGCTGCTTCCAGTTTGAATTTCAAATCAAGTCATCTTGATCTTCAAGAGACCGTTTTCGAGCTCTCAGATTGAGTTTCAGACTTTCCGGTAGAGGAGGGGTTCTCCCTCGCCGGAACAGAACAGCGAGGGCCCTCATGCTCCGGACAAGATCAAATATCTGCAGAATACGTAGAGAAATTTATCATAAAAAAATTTCATAAACAGAGAAAAGACTATCACAGAATTATTGCTCTGTTTTATACTATACCGATGAGGCTTCTATCTCAGCCACGCCTTCACAACCTTGACCTCCTCCCTGTAACAAGTCACAGTACCTTACTGCTTCGTTTTCATCTTCAAAAACCTGCAACCGCGTTGTGCATGAATTTCAATCATAGATTGATTCAAAAATTACTATAACATTGTCTCATTTTCTTTTCCAACAGTACCGTAGATTAAGAACAATTAATCTAGCATATCAGACAATGAAAAAACAGTCATTCACATAAATTGTGTGTCATATGCTGCCAGCATTTAGCGGTAGATTCATAATTGTGGTCGAATTTCAAAGAATTAAAGAAAAACAATGAAAGCGCATAGATTGAGTATATGTTAAGATGATTAACAAAACATGTTTTGCTGTTTGCAGTGGTGAATGTTGTATAAATATATACCAGCACTCCTTCTCTAATATCTTCCACAAGCATTGTAAATTTTGTCCCATCCCTTGTTTGTTTGGACTTGGACTGATTTCCAATCCTAGATCTCCAGTTACCTCCTTTAGAAAACAATAATCCAAGCTCTCTTTCAACTTCACTGTCACAGAGAAAGTAAACTCAGGCAGGAAGAAAAACCAATTTACTGAGGAGGGAAAAGAACACAAAACAAACTGATCCAAACCTTCTATTTCTTCGGGTTTTCATTGTGCACAATTGATTTTCCTTTTGGGTGAGTATATAGACAGGCTTGGAAATTTCTCTCCATGGGTTGGCTTCTAAAACTGAAGAAAAGAATGAATAAAATGGGGATATTATTGATGCTTTCTACAATAAAAGCTAAGAGAATCACAACAGACTCAGAAAGCGGGGAGGTAATCATCATGACAAAGTAATACTGATATGTAACAGGTAATACAGAAGAGTAAGAGTATCGCAACAGAAAGAGGAAGTTACTATTGGACTAAATTAATATTAATATACCTTGATCTAATTATTATATAATTTGTATTACACTACTATAATAAATTAGATGCATTTAAAATTAGAGAGTATGGAATCATGCAGGGGAAACTGAAACTTCTATCTTCAAGAGAACCTCTTCAGGGGTCTCCAAAAAAGAAAATCCAAGATACTGTGCTAGAATATATTAAATAATCATGATGCAGAGGATATAAATGTCAGAGTTGTTTAAAGGTCCACTCCTCAACAGAAACAAAAAACTATAAACAATCTCTGGGCTTAAGCCCTCTTTCTTCACCCAAAAAGAAAAAAAAATTGACCAATCCAGGGAGACCCTTTCAAAATACAACACGGGTGTGACAGGCGTATGCAGAAAGCATGATGTGGCTCGATATTACTTAAATGAGGTCTCAAATTTGAGTTTTTAATGTAGGTAAAAAATCTCTATTAAAAGACTCATTTACTATAGCCAAATGTGCGATGCGAATTGAATTCAAATATAGTTGAGTTACAGCTCAAGTAAATTAGGTGGGTAACAAAAAAAAGCACTGGTGTGACAGAGGCTAAAATTTGCAATACTAAGCAGTGCAGTTAAGTTAATTCTGTATGGCTTTTGCCTAAGCATAACTGGGAAAGCAAGTAATGCCATGTAGGAAATATCATAACCAACAAAAACAAATGAGACAACCCTTATGATCCACAAGGAAAATAAGCTTAATAATAAAAAGCTCAAACCACAAGCAACAGGACAGTATCAATATCTTATATCTGCAGAATCGGAACCTGATAATTGAAGGCAAAAAGAGAAAAACAAGTGTCACCGTACCGTCATAACTGCTGCTATCAAAACTTTGTTGGAGATTTCTTCGCATATCATAAGCCCGCGACGAAACCCGGCTCAGAAACTCGTTGGAAGTCCCAGGAATTGTCCCGTCCATATGAAGGGCCCTCTCGACCTCTTCGCTTTCATCATCGTCTTCTCCTTTAGCACCTCCTCTGCCACCAAGGTTGCAACATACGCCTTTCAAACGCCTTCTATGTGGTTTAGGCGATACCGAAGTGAGCCTCAGAATACGACAACAAGGATTACGAGAAAACAGATGAATTCGCCGGGTTTGGCGATGAAATAGGTTACTGGGTGGTAAGGCCATGGACGGCGAGACCGAAGAAAGCGAATCCATGGGATTTTGTCGATTTGATTGATTGCCTTCAATTGATCAGTTGGGCATATAATAAATCTTCAATCAACGAAACTCGAAGGGGGATTCTCTCGAGTGATGAAGTTCGATTAAATTGGAAGAGAAATTGAGGGAGGTAAGAGCAGTTCTCGGCGTGAACGACTGTTAGAGCTATCCGTTGTGGAATAGTGCGGTGGAGTGTGGACAAAAGAAGGAGGAAGAAGAAAATAGGAAGTGTGAATCTGAAGCAGAATCTGGCGGATTTTTCTCTCTCTCATCTGCGCGATGGGTCCACGGGAAGGAAAAATGGAGGCTCCACAGGTCGGCTTCTAATTGGATTAATCTCATGAACCGCGATGATCGGGGTTGAATTGAACATGCATCCCCTCCACGTATATCATGTAAAATATCACACACATATGTATAATACCATAATTTTCTTAAATTTATTTCCCTCTATCGTTATTAATAACTGACCAGTACACATAATTTAATTTGATAATATATATATATATAAAAGCAACAAAAAAATCACTTTTTAGCTTATTAAAAAAGTAGTTATTCCTTTTAATTGTGTAGCAAATTAATTTTTTTAATATTTACTTATTTAATATTACTCATTTGTTGCCGTCAAGTCAAGTCCAACTATTTTTATTATTTTAATGGAGGCTAAAATGGGGAGCATATACTTAATATACACGATTGAGGATACATTTTGCTTATATTTGAGAACAAGAAATACCTTTGACTTTTGCTTTTATGTGTGTGTGTGTGAGGATGGAGGAGTATTGAATATTCTGATGATGAAAAATATTATTGGGAGGATTTTAAAATGGAACCAGTGTAGTAAATTTATTTTAGATATGAGGGGGGGAAATTCTGAAACTACACCAACCAAAATGTTCAAAACAGTGAATAACCAAAATGTCCTTTATATATAACAATAGAAATGTAAGTCCCGGTCCCACCATCGTCGAAGACGCCGGCCAACGGCGAGCTCGCCGGTGGCTCCCACTAAATAAATGCTCCAAGGTAACCACTAACCAGGTTAAGATAGAGGGGTTTCACTCAGGACCCCTGGTTAACCACAAAACAATTGCTACTTATTAGTTAACTACTGCAAAATGTTATATATATATATATATATATATATATATATATATATATACACATAAAGTAAACCAAGTTTTTAGATCACTTATCATTTCATTAATACTTGTTGATTGATTATTAAGGGGAACATTTTAATCTTTTTTTTTTTTTACATATTCAATATTGCTGATTGGTTTTAACATGCAGCAGTATTGTTAAAAAAATACTAAATTAACATTTTAGTAACTCTAACTTTTTTTTTATGCCTACGATAGTGGAACTAAACCAACAACCTTTTACCATTAAAACACTAATTTGTCATTTTAGTAACATTTATTTATTAGTTTGCGAGAGTCTGTCTACAAAATTGAGAAGTTACGAAATGCATGAGAGAATCCTTTACAACATCAAGATGACTTGTTAAAAACATTAACGTGTTACATTTAAGTAAAAGAAATAGGTATTTTTGCATTATTGTTTACAAGACTCGTTCCTCCGAAGTACTAAGATTTCATACAAAAGGAATAAAAGAAAATGGCCATATTGTATATATATAAATCAAGAAACTCGCCCTCGAAGACCAGCTTGGTGTTGCCATACATAGGTTGTATGATCAGGAAACTAAGAGATGCAAATCCGAGGCTGCCATGAACATATTCACTTACAGGTAATAACTGACTTAATGACCGATAAATATTTATCTAATTAGTAAAAAATTAATTTATAATTCATAAAATTAAAAATTCAAATCACATTATCAATATAAAAATTTTATTATTTTATAATCTGTAAATATTTTTATAAATATTCTTTAAATGTTTAAGTTGACTCAATTTATCTAAATTATATATATATATATAAATTATATATATATATATAATCAACTTAATGATCCTCTAAATCAACTCGTGTGAAGCAAATGAATATATATTCTGGCCAAGAAAGAAGGACACATAGATGTGTGTACCTATGTATATGTACGGTTTAGAGTGTACATTAATTGCATTGTGGGCAAAGTAAGACTGCAGATTAAAACTCACGTAAATGGAATCAACCATTGATTCGGAGCACTGGAACCTTGCGCCTTGAAGACAACACCTCATTCAAATGGGCAATCTGAAGTAAGAGCGCGCTAATCCTCTGCACCCAAATATGTGTACCATCATGCACTTGTTCTTTATAAAATTTACTTTGCAACTTAGAGTACATTTATTTATTTATTTAGGGGTTTTTTAATCTTTAATTTTATCATGCCCATTTTTCATTTGAATAAATCATAATTAATTTTTCAACAAGGATAAAAATTATGATATCTTCTTGAAGCTGATGGATGATGAGAATAAATGTAAGAGATTAAAGATTTTATTAATATATTAAAAATATAATTGATATGTTAAAATTTTTCCAAAAAAAAAAAAAACAGAAGAAAGTGGAAACTCACCTCGTCTTTCTCTCTGAGAAGACAAGCCATATGATCCAACCTCTGCTGATCAAGCGTCCATCGGCGGCGCCGGCCCCGGCGTCGAATCCCCAAGTAAACCAACAACGCTGCCGTTGCCAACGCCGCTCCAGTTACGTACATGATTGACCAAAAGGCCCCTACGCATATTGCATAATCACGAACTCTAGAAGCCACGCGAACGACACCGTCTCTAATCGCCTCAAACCGAACCTTCAATATCTTCCAGCCCTCGCTCGCCACTCGGAGCCGCCATTCTGATTGTGACGGCGACGGAATCGGATTCACATCCTCATCACTCACACAACTCGCCGAAGCCGGTGATGATGGCGGCGTTGAGGATTGATCATCGTCAGAGTTCTCTGGCGGACTAGAGGCAGATCGACTACCGTGAAGAGGGTAATTGTCCTCAATCGCAAAATTGTCCGACGCAGCACTCAATTGGTTCGCCGTGAAGGGGGATTCCTCAGGAAACGGGTGTTGAACATGTTGCCATTCGGCAATGTCGTCGTCGTCATATATATCCGGTACGTACGCCATTGCTGCGAAATTCCGTTTGCCCGAGTAGGGATAAGAAGTGACTAGAACTCATAAAGACTATAAAAGGATAAAGATCTGAACGATATTAGGAAAAATATCAGGGATTTGGAGGTGGACTTTTTGAATCCTTGTGGGGAGGTCTTAATTTGAGCTCTATCTAACTGGGACTGCTCTTAATTTGCCACCTTACATTGCCCTTTAGTTCGGAGGACATGGTGGGACCCACATTTATCTGAATTATGCGACGCCGTATAACGGTGTGCCTGTATGTACACACATATTCATAAATAATGACCGGTAATGAGCAAGCCTAGTGGCAAAGCTTGAACTCTTGGTAGCTGACTAGTTTGTATTATGGTATTAGCCAAAGCAAAGAAGTGAAAAAAGGGATATTTAATCAATTGAATTGATTTGATTTGATTAAAAGAATTAATTAAATTAATTTATATTATAGATTAATTTATATTATAATTTTTTTAAATATTTTAATCAATTTTATTAACTCAACTTTATTAACTCATTTGTTGTTTCTCTTATTTAATTATATATAAAAAAATATCAATAAGAGTAATTTGAGTAAATATTGATAAATATAATAAATATATTTTATATTTATAATAAAGATTAATTCTCTAAATATGTTTTATATTAAAAATAAAAAAAATATTATAAATAACTTGATATCAGTATTATCTTATTTTTTATTTAATCAAGGGTATTTTTGAGTTACTTTGGACTTAAAGACTAATATTTTCTAAACTTAAGGCACAGAAAGTTTTCATCTCTTATAATAACTATGCTCATGGTAAACGGTTTATATTTTTCTCTTTATAAGTAAAGACAACTTACCACCTTAATTAACTAACAACTCATTGGTATGGTAGTATTTTCTTATTAGTAACTTATAAAACATAACCAGTGTCTTCTCTTTTTTGTTTTTATAAAAAAATCTACGTGAGTTTAGTATTGATCTCTTATTAAAATTATGATACAGTTTTAAAGTTTAAAGAGTATTTATAAAAGATTTATAAAATTACTTATTAAAAAAACTCTTATAATAATAATGGGAAAAAATATCAGGTTAATATAAGATATAAATTATTTTTTTATTATATATATTAATTCTAATTTCTCCTCTCTCTTTTTTTGGTAAACTTTCTCCTTTCAATTTCACTGACAGAATGAATTATTTTGATGAATGAATGATGGGAGCTGGTCCGGCCCAAATTAAAAAGAATGAGAAGGAATGAGGGCCCAAATTGCTAATCTACAAGAATTTAAATTTCATAACTCTACCCATTATCTATGGATTTAATTAAAAAATATATATATAACTATTTAAAATATATTTAATTTTTAAATAATATTATTTTATTATAATTTTAATTATCACGTTTTAAGAGACATTATAATTTCTGATTACTTAGATTTATATTTAAGGATAATTGACAACTCGCTCTGTCCGATATTAGTATCGTCTAAGGGGAAAAGAGATTTTACCTTACTTTTAAATCATGGGTAAATCTAACTCATTTCTAAATAAATTTATACAAAAAAAAATCCATAACTCCACTTAAAGCACCTATCGTTTGGTTCAATTAATAAAAGAGTAAGATATATAATTATTTACGGTATATTTTGTAGAATAAAAGAGTTTTTGATAAAAGTGAAAGTAGAACTATAAGTAAAAGTGAAAATAGAATTAGACTAAAAATGAGTTTTAAAAATTTGTTTGACATGTTAGAAATAAGTATAAAATTGATATTTTTTTTATAACTTATGGTAAAATGATCTAAAATATATATATATATATATTTAATTTGAGAATAGTTAAAGTTGTCTAATAATTTTATAATTTAGAATAAAATAATATAAAATATTTAACTTTTATTTCTCTTATCTCATTTTCTATCTTTTTTTATATAACTAAAATAGCTAAAAATATTAAAAGTAGAAGTGGCTTCCTTAGGTAATTCCACTTCTACTTCCATGCTACCAAACATGCCTTTAGAGTATACTCGATATTTAAAGAATATTATTTTATTATGTTTCTAATCACGATATTTAAGAAGACATTCTAACTCCTGGATATCTAAATTTATGCCTGAAAATAATTGATAACATGTCTTGCTTAACATTAGTATCATCTAAAGAAAGGAAGATTTCAGTATATCTTTAAATAGTAGATGAGCTCAATTATTTTCAAAAAAAAAATTATAAAAAGAAAAAAAAAGAAACTCTACTTAAAGCCGCCAAATCTTGAGAAACGGATTTTATGGACTTTTTTTGTGCATTTTCTTATGCAAATACTTTTTTATTATTAATAAAAAAAAGATATAAAAGGTGAGGAGACCAGCGGAGTATACTCTTTTAACTTGATTTTTTTAATCTTTAAAATATAATCATTTGTTTACAGATAAATGTCAAATTGTCAAATGTCCATCTGCATTATAGGTAAAGTGCTCCTTTCTCTCTTTGCTTTTTTTTTCTTCACAAAAATAGTTTTTCAAAGAAAATTCTTGTTTCTATTTGTTTGTCTTTTTAAGAAATCCAAGCCGATATTAATTACAAAAATTTTAATTATACCCTTATTTTCACCAACTTCAAAGTCCAACACAATATTGATTATCAAAATAAATTAAAGATATACCAGAAAAATTAAAATAAATTTTTACAAATCAACTATGTTTTTTAATCTGTATATTAAAATCTAAAAGATAGTAAAAACAATTTTTAAAAAACAAACAAACAAAGAGTAGTGACAGGGAGAGATCTTGATTGACTCCATTTCTTGGTACAAACCATCATTAATGTCTGCCTCTTTAGCATTAATTGGTTCATAAATTATTAATTAATTAATTCCACAATTTTAGTTGTTAGTTTTATAGTCATAGAGCACAAAGCCACATGCATAGAAGGTCAACATTATAATATCGAGGATGTGCTTCTCACATGATCTCACTATATCCATTTATTATTTTATATTAATTATACTTTTTAGACTTAATTAAAAAAGAATTAATGACTGTGTCTTATAAGTAAAAATTAGTCCAGCCAAGTATTTGACCAACATAGGCTATAAGTTTTGCTATCAATATAAGAATTTTATTAATAAATATATAAATAATTTGTATGTTTTTATATACACTTGTAAAATTATGAAACCTATATACTAGTTATGATCAATTTTTAAAATTTAACTTATTTAAATTTTTATGTAATAAAAATTTAGGAAAAAGTGTATTTTTTTTAATCCATAAACTTTATATAAGATTTTATTTCAGTCTATTAATTTTATAAGTTTTTTTAATTATTTAACTTTAACACTATTATTTTTATTAATAAAAAGTTGTTAACATTAAAATTTTAAATGTTAATAAAACATTCTCAAATGATGACATATTAAATTTATCATTTAAAATTAACAATATTAGAGCTAGATAATTGAAAAGATAATTTAAAAAATTATAACAGAAAAGATAAAAGTACCAAACTAAAAGATTATATAAATTTAAAAGATTAAAGATGCATTTTTGTCAACAAAAAACAATTATCATATTTCTCATGAGAACTTTATATTATATTGCGGGGGGGGGGGAATATTTTAGGTAGTATGCTCAATCAAACCACTTTATTTTACTTTGTGGGAGGAGGGAGGGAGGGGGGTGGGAATTTTGGGTTATTATAGAAGTTGAATGTGTAGACATATTTAGTGTTACTAATAATTAATATGCTTCTAAAGAGTTTTCAAGGACTGGTCAAAGTTAGAAGAAAAGCATTCTATTGGGGGTATGAAAAGGAAGAGATGAAAGGAAAGGTTTCATTGACTTGTAGTTTTTGCCCCTCACTTCTTTCAAAAGCCTCATCTTATCTTGTTAGTTTATAATAAAATCAAATCATCATTTCACCTAATAGGCCGGTTTAGTTTAACTTATAAAAAAATAATTTAAAAATAATTACAAAAAAATAATTTTAAAAAAATAAGTGTGTGTATAGTTATTATCAGAATATTTTTTTTAATAAGTAAATTATTAGAAATGACATAAGACAAAATAATAGAAAAAAAGATATAGGTCAAGTAGTAATTATACAGCTTAAAAATATTTTTATTATTTAAAAATTATTCTCATAAGTCTATCTAAAATTATAATTTACTTAAAAATTATTTTATATATTTTATGGCTATTTATTTAATTTTTTATTTAAATTATAATTTAAATTAAAAATAATTTTAAAATTATAGTTTTAAAAGAAATTAAACAAACACTAAAAAACAAAAAGAGGGGGAACGAGAGAGAGACTGATGCCAAATTTTAGATTAATGTTAATAAATTGGTGAAACTTAATAATCGAAGTTTTCAAGGGCTTGACACCTGGCAATCCCTTAGAATTTCTGACAATGTTGAATTGGTACCCGTTGGAATCCATTTGCCTGCAAATAGAAACAAAGATAGCTTCAAAGCGCACAATGAATTCAAAGATGCCATGAATATTGCTTCCAAGTACAAACAGAACTGAACTCTCTTTCAGTTTTCTTCCATCCCACACTCCAATCTATCTTCTTCTTCTTCTCCCCTTCAAGTGTTGATTGGTTCCTCTGTCAAATGATACTGAGTACTTTGTGTCTTTATTTAAAAAGAAAAAAAAGAGGGACCTATATCAAAGCATGGAGGCAGTATAGAATGTTAAATCAATTTTGAGTTCCACTCTCTTTTTTAGTTTATCACCATAAGGCACCTTTTACCTTCTATAAAAGATAGATGATCCTTCTTATTGTAAGTCACTTGATGATGAGGGTATTAACTAAGTGTTTAAATATCGCCTTTATTTAAAATCACTACAAAATATAATACAAATAGTATAAAATATTTTTATTTAAATATATATATATATAAATTCAGAATTTATTCTATTCTCAAATAAAATTAATTATTCAACCACCTTTCTTTCGCTTCCATGAGATAATTATATGTGCCTTATAATTATAATTTTATAATCCCTTCGATCCAATATATTAGAAGTTTTTTTTTTAAAAAAAATACTGATCACAAATATAAAAAATAGACATAGTTATTAACAAGTGTTCTCCCACGTTACCTATATTACAAAGTACTAGATAGAAGGAGAGAAAGTCATAAATGCAAGGGAGAGGTTGAGGGAAGAGAGGTGATACATGATAAAAATGTATTTAAAAATTAATTTTATTTTTTCAATCATATTATTTAATAAAGATAAATTAAATAAGTTTTATTAATTTAAAATACATTTAATAATTTAGTTGACACACATTGATTTATTTGTTTCAGTTAAAAATTTCTTATATATTAGATTAGGGGGAGTAATAAAGACTGGAGAGAGTACTATCACTTTTTTTTCTTAGTCCTTTAGTTCCTTTTTATAAAAGATAATTAACTAAATCATATTAAAAAATTAATTAAAGATAATAAATATCTAAAACATATAATTCTTTTTCTAAACATACATTTATGTATGTGGAAGAGAGAGAACACCTGATGAAAAGAGAATATATTGTGGAGAGGTGAGAATTAAGTAAAAAATGAGAATTAAATATATTAATATTGAATAATATGAATAATTAACTGAGTAAAATAAAAAATTAAAAAAAATGGAGAGAACTTCTAAAGTTCTTTTATAAAAAAATATCACACTAACAAAATATCTCATAAAAAACAAGGGAGGAGTAATAAAGAATAATTAAAATTGTACAAAAGCAAGTGAATTAATTCAAAGCACAAGGTTTCTTGAAATGATAGTAGTAGTAGTAGTACAAAAAAATTGAATTTAGTTTGTTTTGTTGTTGCAAAGTACGAAAGAAAAGAATCTTGTTTGGAGGGGTGATATGGGAATTTTGCAAGGAAAAAGGCTCATAAATGTGGGTGGGGGGCACCAAACCAAACCATGGGAAAAAGGAATGGGATATCCAAAGTACATTCACAAAATTTTAAAAAGCTTTTTTAATTAAATCTTCTTTTGGATCATAATGCTGCTCCACTATGCACAAATTGTCTTTCTTTCTTTTTTTTTTCATTTATATGTTCCATTCAATGCCTTTAATTGCAGCAATAAAACTCATCATTTTGTTCAAATAAAAAATGAGTAAGATATAAAATTATTTAAAGTGTGTTCGATCTTTAAGAAATATTATTCTATTATAATTCTAATCACGATATTAAAAGAAATATCTTAATTTTTAAATACTTATATTTATATTTAAAAATTATAGATAATTTACTCTGTCTGATGTTGAATTCAACACTTTTTAAAAAAAATTTTTTATCAAAGGAAAATTACAACAATAAATGAACCCCCACTTTAGAATTAGGTTCAAAATTGGTGTCTAGTGACTACTCCTAACATTGTGTTTAATTTTTTTTAATTAACAACTAATCAATAATCGGTTTATAATTTAATATACAAAAGCACCCCTCCTTAATTTTATTTATAAGGTGGAGGGAGAATGAATTTTTATCCTTCTTCTTATAAGTTTTATTAAGTTTTTATATAGAGTTGATAAATTTTAAAGTTTTTTTAATTCAATAAAATATGTTAAAAATAATTTATAAATATAATAAAGGTATTATATCGTTAATATCAGTATATCTTATCAACGACATTAATATCAATATTAATATACACAATAAAATTTATAATAAATAATGCTTTTACAAGTTATAAATAATATTCTATTTACTTTTTTTGATATATCCTTTTTAGCATTTTCACCATGATCAAAAGAGATTTAAAATTCATAAATTTTGCCTAAAAATTTACAAAACTTCTAATTTTGTTCATATTAAAATCACCCTTTGAGAAATTCAAAAGCAAATGTTGAAATAGCAAAGTTTAAAATACAAACCAATATTGATGTTGAGAACAATATAAAAATGTAATAAATATCAGAGGAAATAAAATATACTCTTCCAGCTCTTAATATATGACATATTTAATTAAATTATTTAAAGTAAAAAAATTAATTAAGTTAGTTAACATGTTATATTTTTTTAAAATACTCTAATTAAAATACTCTAATAATTTTTTTAACTCTCTTCCTCCCTCTTTTTCTTAATTATTATTAAAGAGTCATTTAAAAAAATAAATAAATATAAAAAATATATATTATATTTATAATTAAAATTAACTAGACTATATTTATTAACTTATTATATGCAATGTACAATAGACAAAACATATATAGTTAGTATAATAAAGATATTTTAACAATTTAAATTTGTGCAGATTCAATTCATCAAATTCACAAGCTTGTTTTGAGGATCTACACAAAGAATGTTGTCTCATCCCCCAGTTATGATAAAATGTATATCTATAAAGATCCACCTTTCTAACACCATCAATGGCGTCTTCTTCTCCCTCGCCTATCACCACTAATCATGTACTCTAAAGATGAGGCAAAAGTGAGGCCAAACCCTACAAACTATTCCTTAAAGCAAAACCAGATAGAGACACCCATCACCTTAAGTATCTTATGCTCTCTTTAATTTCCTCACGCATTTATCAAAACACTCATTTCACAGTATAAAAATGAGTTAAAATTTAATTTTGTCTTAAAAAGTTAAGTAAATATTAGGGGTATTCAAAAGTTTTTTTAAATTAATATTATTTTAAAAGCATTAAAAAAAGAACAATATCACCTCTAACTAATAAAAATGTTTATAGTCAATATCACAATCAATGCTAGTTTTTTATACAATTAAAATGACTTTACTCCCTTTTTAATATTTTTAAGACGTTATTAATATAAAAAAAATTCTAGATAACACATCTTCCATAAAAAAAATTTAAAAGAAAAATTAGATTTTCTTTACCTAGCTCCTATACAAAATTTTGATACAACTAATAATTACTGAATTATTTAGACATGATGTATTAGATATAAATTATGTCGTAGAAAAAATATTTTATTAAAAGAGTTAAAATTTATTTTGATAATATCTACACTTAAAAAATATTAGTCTCTAAATTATTAATTAAAATATACCACCTGATTTCTAAAAAATTTGGATTTAAACCCTAAAATTCTACCTCAAATTAAGCCTCAAACTGCCTCCTTTGAGACACGAAAAAGATGCCAGAAATTGTGTATGGATATATGCGATAGCCTCTATTTGTCTTTATTTTTCTTTTCTCGAAAAACCCATTTGATTTTCTTCTTAGAAAAATGTGTTTTTGATTCCAGAGTGACCCCATAAGTTTGTTCTGTAATTATCTCTGTTTCCAGAGCTATAAGCTTGACTGATGAGTATAATTGGGCATAAAACAGAGGAATCTCTATAGTATTCTCATATTGAACAAACATTTAGGCTTGTAAAACAATGGTCCCAATTACACAAAGGACGTATTCTTTAGCTTGTTTTGTTCATTATTTTATCTCTTGGTGGGCAAGTGAGGGTTTTGGAAGGAACTCAGAGGCCAGTGATGATGACAATAGAAGAAGATGATGATGAATGAATGCTTGATAAATACAGGACAAAGCAATTCAATGTGTGATATTGATGGAACCCTGCTCAAAGTCGAAGCCAATAGTTACAAGCATAGAGGATGATGATACACACACACACATATATATGTTTTAAGATAATAGGAATTGAAGAAATAAAAGAAAGAGACAAATTGTGAAAATCAAATTGACCCCAAAAGAGTGCATTCAAAGCCCAATCACTTCACTATCATCATTATTATTACCATGAGTTTGGTTAAAAACCCCATCCTCTTCTTCTTCTTCTTCCTGTTCCTCATAGTCTTGAAGTGCTTGACATTCAGTCAAGGATTTTTATAAAAGAAAAATGATACACACACACACACACAGAGACAGATTGCAATTTGCAAACTCCATAAAAGTATACCCCTCTTTAGCTAAAGGCATATTACCCTATCATTTAAGGCAACTCAGGCGTGCTGGTTTCTCTTTGAAATTATTATACCACTGTCTCGTACCCTTTTTCCGAGCAGTACATAAAAACCTCTACGAGCCTAGAACCCAAAGTTCCTCACTTTCTCCTTCTCTCTGTCTCTCTGCAATAACTGTAGTATCTATCGTTACATCGAAGTTTATATTGAATAAACCAGAAAGCCCAGCCTTATCTGTGAGTCAAATCATGGAAGAAACAGAGGAGTCCAATGGCAAGAAGAAATTCACAGCCCGAAGAAGAAGAAGCTTGGGGTTTGGAGCAAACTCTCATGAGCATTATTATTATCAGAATCATAATCAGTTTGGTGGTTTATGTGACCAGAATAAGTACCAGAGTTACTGTCCGGCTCTTCTTCCTCTGCCTTCTCTTTTACCTCTTCAACTAGCTTTGACGCCACCGTTTCCTCAAAACCAAACCATCAAATCCAAAACCCATTTCCAGAAATATCCATGCAAACTCAATAATAACTCTCCTTCAGCTGCTTCCTCAGATGACAACAACAAGGCCTCATCAGAAGAATCCACTGTTTCTCCTGGTAACTTTAATCCTCTGTTCTTTCAATTTCTCCCTTCTTTAGGCTCTGTTTATTTGCATACAAGTGGTTTCCTTGGGATTTTTTTCTTTCTGATTCAGAATTACTTAAACTTGTTTCACTTTCTTAGTGTTTATCAGGCCATACCAGAGAAGGTACAAAACACTCTAGATGGGGTTTAATGGAGATAATTCTAAAAGCAAATATATTTGTGAAGCTGATGTTTTGTTTCTTCTTCTAGCCACTAATGAAGAAAGATGCAGCATTGTTTTGAGCTTTCTGTTTGATGATGACGCATATAATACAACAAATTCAAAATTTGTATCTTAGCTATTATTTATAAAGTTTCTGGAGTTTCTTTCTAGTTCATGCCAGTTAGTTATATACTTTTAGGATTTAGAATCACATAATGCAGTAGTGATTAAACGTGGTTTTGTTAAATCTGGTGTCTGCAATTCTGTGATTAGAGTGAAGGTTTGATTTTTACCCATTCTGATGCATCACGTGTTAATCCAGCTCAGGTGGGGCTTCAAGTTCAAGCCAAAGCCAAGACATCCCTTGAAGGAGATCAAGGGAAGAAATTTATTCCTGCAAGAAAACCACAGGCATTAATTGCTGCAAAAAGACCAGACTCTGGTGGCAAAGAAGGTTCTGTGATCTCTCTTCTCGCCAACCACTTCCTCGTGAAATTTGATTCGTCGCAAAAGATATACCATTACAATGTTGAAATTACTCCTAGTCCCTCCAAGGAAGTTGCCAGAGAAATCAAACAGAAATTGGTTAACAACAATTCTGTGAGTTTTTCTGATTCTGTGCCTGCATATGATGGGAGGAAGAATCTTTACAGCTCAGTGAAATTCCAAAATGATAAGCTTGACTTCTACATAAACCTTCCAATCCACTCTAGCAAATCAGCATTACCTTATGGAGAAATCTGTGACTGGAAAGAGAAGAAAGAACAGCTTAAACTGTTTAGGATAAATATCAAATTAGTTTCTAAGATCAATGGGAAGGAATTGAGTAACTACTTGAGCAAAGAGGGAAATGATTGGGTCCCACTTCCACAGGATTATCTTCATGCTTTGGATGTAGTTCTGAGGGAGAACCCGACCGAGAAGTGTGTGCCTGTAGGTAGATCATTTTATTCAAATTCAATGGGAAAAACTAGGGAGATAGGAGGAGGAGCTGTTGGATTCAGAGGTTTCTTTCAGAGTCTTAGGCCAACACAACAAGGACTTGCCCTCAATGTAGATTTCTCTGTGACTGCATTCCATGAGAGCATCGGAGTTATTCCATACTTGCAGAAGCGACTCGAGTCTCTTTGGGATCTTTCTCTAAGGAAGACAACAAGTTTAACTGGTGAAGAAAGGAAGGAAGTGGAGAAGGCATTGAAGAATATCAGGGTCTTTGTTTGCCATAGAGAAACCTTGCAGAGATACCGAGTCCATGGCTTAACCGAAGAAACAACAGAAAATCTTTGGTTTGCTGACAGGGATGGAAAGAATTTAAGGCTTGTAAGTTATTTCAAAGATCACTATAACTATGACATTCAATTCAGAAAATTGCCATGCTTGCAAATCGGTAGGAGTAAACCATGTTATCTCCCCATGGAGCTTTGTGTGATCTGTGAAGGTCAGAAATTTCTTGGCAAGCTGTCTGATGATCAGACAGCAAAGATACTGAAGATGGGCTGCCAAAGACCAAGAGAACGGAAAGCCATCATTGAAGGCGTCATGAGAGGGAATGTAGGACCTACCAGGTAACTACAAAATGCTACAGTTCTTCTAATTCTCTTGTCTAGTCTATTGACTACAGAATACCATGTCTTTATGTGATTCTGCAAATCATTTGTTTTTCTGCATTGGTTTCTAGTGTCTCAAAAGTAATCCTTGTTTTTCACAGTGGCAACCAGGAAGGAGAATTCAAACTCGAAGTGTCACGCAAAATGACAAGGCTGACCGGTAGGATTCTTCACCCTCCCAAGCTGAAGCTCGGAGATGGAGGTCGAGTTAGAAATCTGTTTCCTTCCCGTCATGACCGCCAGTGGAACCTTCTTGATGGCCATGTCTTTGAAGGAACTAAAATTGAACGGTGGGCACTGATAAGTTTTGGGGGCACACCAGAGCAAAAGACTAATATCCCAAGATTCATAAACCAGCTATCTCAAAGGTGTGAACAATTGGGAATTTTCCTTAACAAGAATACAATCATTAGTCCTCAGTTTGAATCAAGTCAGGTTCTTAACAATGTTAACCTTTTGGAATCTAAGCTCAAGAAAATCCAGGGAGCTGCCTCAACCAATCTCCAGCTGCTTATTTGCATAATGGAGAAAAAACATAAAGGATATGCAGACCTGAAACGAATCGCTGAGACTAGTGTTGGGGTTGTAAGCCAATGCTGCTTGTATCCAAATCTCATCAAGCTAAGTTCACAGTTTTTGGCTAATTTGGCCTTAAAAATCAATGCCAAGGTTGGTGGATGCACAGTTGCTCTTTACAATTCTCTTCCTTCTGAAATCCCAAGACTGTTTCAGATTGATGAGCCAGCCATTTTTATGGGTGCTGATGTAACACATCCTCATCCACTCGACGATTTCAATCCATCTATCGCCGCTGTTGTTGGCAGCATGAACTGGCCAACAGCAAACAAATACATCTCAAGAATAAGGTCTCAAACACACAGACAAGAGATCATCCAGGATCTTGGTGCAATGGTGGGTGAATTGCTTGATGATTTTTATCAGGAAGTAAAGAAACTTCCTGGGAGAATAATCTTCTTCAGAGATGGGGTTAGTGAAACACAGTTTTATAAAGTACTGGAAGAGGAATTGCAATCCATCAGAGTGGCGTGTTCCAAATTTCCTGATTACAAACCATTCATTACTTTTGCGGTAGTACAGAAGAGGCACCATACAAGGTTGTTTCCTGTTGAAACAGATCAATCCTCCAACCAAAACCATTTTTTATATGAGAATATTCCCCCGGGGACTGTGGTTGATTCTGTGATCACTCACCCAAAAGAATTTGATTTCTATCTGTGCAGCCACTGGGGTGTGAAAGGAACAAGCAGGCCAACTCATTACCATGTTCTGTGGGATGAAAACCAGTTCACTTCTGATGAACTACAGAAGCTGGTATACAATTTATGTTACACTTTTGTGAGATGCACCAAGCCAATTTCTTTGGTCCCACCAGCTTATTATGCACATTTGGCTGCTTACAGAGGTAGACTCTACCTAGAGAGATCAGAGTCTTCAGCTTTATACAGAAGTTCATCTACATTATCAAGACCTGCCCCTCCAAAGATAGCTCCTTTACCAAGACTCAGTGAAAACATCAAGAAGCTCATGTTCTACTGCTAATGATTAACTCTTCTGGTAGTGCCAATTTGATTTTAAAATAACTTAGTTCCATAAAATAGCTTTAGATATCTGAGACCGAGCAGAAAGAAGAAAAAAACAAGGGGGCAAGTAGAGTATAAGACTACCACAAGAATGTAATCTATGCATTATCTAATCAATACCTGGAGGTTAATCAGAATGAATGCATGAATTCCTATTGGTGAGTATCTGTTCTTTTGAAGGATTTAATTAAATTACATTATAATGGCCCTTGGATTATTGCATAAACTTCGTTATACTTAATACTATATTTTAAACCATTGCTCCCAAATGTATTGCAAATTAGTTTGAGATTATTTGCGAATGAAATTAATTGCAAATTAGTTTGACATGATTTGCGAATGAAATTAACTTTTGCAGCCAACAGATTGATTCTCCATACAAGATCTTATCTTGATGCGCGGCTTCTGCTACAAATCACTTGGTAGTGAAAACCATATGTATGGTTTTGGTAGGAGCAAACAATTTCCATAACAGGCATGCATTT
The DNA here is from genome assembly GCA_037074615.1 of Leucaena leucocephala. NCBI lineage: Eukaryota > Viridiplantae > Streptophyta > Magnoliopsida > Fabales > Fabaceae > Leucaena > Leucaena leucocephala. The sequence continues at coordinate 17,718,204 of CM073567.1, read as the reverse complement.
CAGGGATTATCATTATGAATTATAAAAGAGAATACAATTACCAAAAAATATCAAATATTACTTATTGTCATTCTTAATATCAGGACTTGTTGTATACTACAGACGTTCCTTCTTTAGAAATCCGCATAATCTGTCTAGAGATAATATCGAAATTCATATCTTAAACATTACGGCACAACAAAATACGTATTGACCCTTTGATTTGATGCTTCACGCGAGCCAATAAAGTTAAAGGAGCATCAAATAGGACGAATCCTCAATCATTAATCAGTTGCATCATAATAATAGCAGAATTTGTGGAGGGAGTTAAGATTTCAATTCAGGGGAGTGAAATTATAAGAAGGGTAAAGAGAGGAGTCTCTAATTTTAATCTCTATATGGACCCACAGGGGAGAAGAAGGTACATCACCTCAAGACAAAGAATCACGTTGCACAGCAAATTGACAGCTCAATTTGATGAATATGACAGAAGAAGCTGAGCGCAGAGAGATAAAGAAGGCAAGAGAAAAACAATAGAGTAGCCCTTTTGTCTCATGGGGGGAAGTGAACTAGAGGGTGTAAATTTCCATAATAACCTCTTTTTAAAATTTCCAACTCGGAACGGAAGCACCATTTTGATTTCCCCACACCTACTTTTTGTGGTTCTTCTCTTTCTTACTCTCTGTTTCTGTCTGTACGCATCAGAGAGGTGTAAGAGAGTACAAGTGTGGAAGGCAGAGAAGAGTACGGGGAAGGTAAGGGACGGGGAAGGGACAGAAAGAGAAGTAACTGTAAATATATATATATATATTATGTGGTTTGGCATTGATGGTACCAAGGCATTGCTGAGATCCGACACTATCAATTTCAGGCTTTAGAGCAGTGTGTAATGGAGTTCTTGGGGTCCCTCGGCTGTACTGTACGGCAGCATCCCCCCCCCCCCTCTTCTAAAAATAAATAAATAAATTAGAGTTCAATGACAAATCATTTGTGATTACCCCAAAACGTTCATAACTGTCAGTTTTGAAAAAGTGGCAAAAACCTTCCATATATTATACTGACATTAAATGGGTTAAAAATAAAAAATACTTATAAAATATTTATATGTTTTTTAATATAAAATTTAATTAAAAAATAATTTTAATTTTAAATATAAAGTATATTTTTTATATTTATTATTTTTTTTAAATTATCTATATTGATAATAATAATCAAGTACTCCCTTCAATCCTAAATATAAAAATTAGATAATGGGTCTATTTTAATTTTAAATATAATATTTTAATTCACTTTATTTTTTAAAATTATAATATTTCTCTACAAATATCTTTATTTGATTATATATATTGAGATGGTTAAAGATAATATAATATATTAATTAATTTAATTAATTTTTTTAATATAATTAAATAGATTAAATAGGTTAAAAATTTATGATATAATTTTGGCTATGAACTCTAAAAGAAATGTACAATTTGGCCCATCATAAGCATGTGAACCAAGGGAAGGGACCGAAGTTGAAAAATTGAAAGTGACGTATGAGGAAGTGACTATGACTAGGAGTTTCTCCTTTATATTCTACCAAGAGTGAAATGTAGGCAAGAATGCCAAACATAATAATCCAATTATTTTTTTTCTCTATTGAAAAAGCTGCATTATTAAATCCAACACAACACGTACACAAAAATAAATAAATAAATAAATAAATAAATAAAACCTCATGTCCTATACATTTTAAAAACACAAAACGTATTATATTCAAGATAGGTCAAATAAAAAGCACATTAGAAATCGTATAGATAAAAGCAACTAAATCTAAATGCTATATACGTAGCAATCTTTATTAAATAGAAGTAGGGGCATTGACTTATGATACATGACTTGGTTGACCGGACGCTTAACCTTGACTAGGAACTTCATTCATTTTAAATTATATGTATATAATATGTTTCCCTTTTTCCATTTTATAATAAACATAGTCTTGAATTATAAGTTTTTTCTTTATTTAAAAACTAAGAAAATTAACTCATAGATCCTTATTATCTCAATTTTAAGTCATGTTCCTATAGTTTATTTTATTTAAATTAGACCCTTATAGTTTAATCCATTATAAGTATTCATCCTTTAAGTATAAAAATTGTTAATTTTAATATATATATATATATATATATAATTTCATGGATCAATTGTTTGTACATTCAGCTGATGAAATGATGAGATATAAGACTATTTAAAGTATATTTAATATCTAAAGAGTGCTATTTTATTGTGATTTCAAATACAATACTTGAAAAGATATCCTAATTCTTAAGTATATAAATTTATGGGGGATAATAATGAACTACTACTACCTATTGAATTGAAGAGTGAAGGAATAGTGTTGAAAGTAATGAAAGAGAAGGAAGTATTTGGAGGGTAAAAGAACAAGAGATTCTTTCTGTTGGCGATGGAACTTGGGACTGATGCTTCTTCAATTATATTATTACAAAATAAAAATATGAAAATCACAACACAACATCCCACAAAAGCCCCAACAACCAATCCATCCATAATTATCATTGTCCCATGATGAAAGCAACCACAAACAGTCACAGATATGACCTGGTTTTGTTTTGCTGCTTCACACTGCATGCACATATTCATTTTCTCAGTTTCTGCATTCACAGCTCCTTTCACTTCCATGTTGATCCCACATCTCTCACTCCATAATATTATCACTATTTCTAAACTGTAAATACGAATGCAGAGACATTTGATGATGGCACTAGTTAGAAAGGCATCAAAGCTCAATCTGAGTTTCTTTCATGTAGCAGTCAAATCTACAGGTATCTTGGTTGCTAGGATCCAAACAAAGTTTTGCGTTTAATCGAATGGCACAGCAGGACAATAAGATGGTAAAGTTGAACTAAAGCTAATCTAATCATAAGCGGTTCAAACCCCACGCTTCTCGTTTATCGAGAAAATTTCCATGTTAACGTCATTTGCATTCTTATGTTTTCAAACATGCTGTATTAGCACCAACCTCTACTTCATTTTTATTTGGATTGCGAAGGCAAGTTTTACACTTGAAGCAGCATATGCAAGACCAAACTCACAACAACAATAAGATTACGAGCCAGAAGGCCATTGAACATGTGAGATTGTTAAGAGATTTTTGGTTCATTTCACAAAAGCCAAGCAATTTTCATATCTCGAGATTGTTCTGTTTGGAAAGAACATGTGTGGCTGTTGCATGTCAGCTATAGCTTTGAGACAAACTTTACCTGTTTGCTTCCAACTTTCAGAGAGCATGTACGGTTTTTCTGTTACTCCTTAATGAAACAAACTTTTAAGTCGCCTCCTAAACCACATGGGATTAGAGTGAAAAAAGAAGAAGCCAAATTAAAAGTTCAGATGCCAAATCAATAGTAATAAATTTTCAGAAGTGAATGATCAATTGTCATTAATGAAAGGAGTTCAAGAAGAAAATAACAAGTAAAAATATCAATCAGTTCAACTGTTATGTATTATATTCATAATATATTGATTCATTACAAGCATTAGTATTGAATCAAGAATAGAATCAACACTCCCACCTTTGTTCTACTTCTATTAGGGCCCCAAAACTACTGAACACTAATACATTTAAAAACATCTAATTAGGCATTGAATAAACCATAATCACTGTGTTAGGACTGCTTTTGGGAAACTTAAAACATACATGAAAAAGGACAGGCATCTTTTGTTGTTCACAACTTTGACTTACCATTTTGGAGAAAGAAATAGAAAGTAGGGTAGCTATAGAGTTGCTGTAGGTCAAAGACTATGAGTGGGGAAGTGTGAGGGTTACTTTTTGGGTCTTTAAATTGTCCCATTTGGGTTCAGCAAGAGTCAAGAGGGAGAGAAGAAGTTTGAAGTTTGGCTTGGCCCTTTGGGGAGTGGAGAGTGCTAACCCTCTGGAATGATGGCAACCCGGTTCTGTTTTAGAGAGTCTAGTGTTATTGTGTGAGTGTTTGTGTTCTGTGTAGCTGTTTAGATTAAAGTATATGTACCTTAGCATGTAAGAGTCTCCCCTTCCCTTGTAACTTATCAGTAATATCAATATCAGTCTCAAGTTATTTCTGTCCCTCGTTGCCTATTTGCATTTTTTATCTAGTTTTTAGAATTGTTTAGGAGAGGGTCCTAACACAATGCTTTTATAAGAACCGGAACACATAAAACAAAACCAATTAACAGTAACTAAGTCACAAGTTAAATACCAATTGACGGTAATCTATCATACAGAGATCTTGAGGCATATTCAAACTAACTTGATCGGGATGCAGATAGCATGTACAGACAAAGTGATTTTCTTCATTAGAAAATTTGACCAAGCATATAAAACTCAAAAAGGCATTGAGTTCATTGAACATTAAGGACACGTACTCGTTTTTTTAGCCAGCATTAGACTCCTGTAATTAAATAACAAACGCTCTTTCTTTTTGGCATTGAGGTCACTAACAGATTAAGAACAAACAAACATCATTCAGAAGAGCAGAACTTAAGATAGACTCGTTATGCCTACATGCCCTTCACCAATTTTGTTAATATCAAGATGAACTCACCACAAAATACAGACAAAGGCTTTTGAATGATATGACATAACTCTGTATGACACAAGAACGGAGCGATGTGTGCTTAAATTTTAAAATCATTTTTGTACTATTTTCTTAACAAAAATAACAGCTTTTCTAGTTACATCGCAAAAAGTTAAACCATGGATTACCAAACCTTTATTTACCTGTGTGTATCTAAAACCCACTAAAAGAAGAAATTTTCAAGCACTCAAATTAGTTATCTCATCTCAGAGTCGAAACTTGAAACTCATCCGAAGTCAGTCATTCCTGGTTTCAGGCAAGGTTCTTCCATGATGACACGATTTGATTGGAACAATTTCTTGCCACTCAAGTCGACTAGTATATAAAAGTCACATTGACCATGTCATTGAACGCCCACTCTTTCAGCAGAAATAGCCATAGTTTCTAAAATGGAATTGCCTTCACCAGTTGAGGCATCAACAGCACTTCTGAATGATCTACAACTGAAGTAGAAAACTGCACTCATCATGGAATCTATAAGCACCACAAATGAATACATTATCACCAAGAGTGGCCCTTCCCACATCCTAGAGGATCCATCACCATAGCTTAGCGTCTTCACTCGATGCTCAAACAAACCCTCCACAAGGGCCATTCCTATGGTTGATCCAAGATATATCAGTAGACCCACCTGAGTTTGTCCCTTGATTAAAATGTTAGAACGCAACATTGCCTGTGCTCCAGAAACATCCTCCAGTACAGAGATTACAATTGCAATGTCACAGATGATAATAGCGTTGGCAAATATCACAGAGAAGACCAGACCCACCAACACTGCAGCATAAACAACTACATCTGGAGAAAATCCAAGAACAGACAATGCACTGCAGAAGGAAACAAGAAAAACACAAAACATGGTGATGCAACCAACCACAACTGTACACACCCACATATATGTTGAAACTATTCTCCTCCAGAACTTGGTGATGATCACATAGAACTTCAAAGCATCGAACTTTTTTCTCGAATATGTACAATCTACGGAATACACCACGGCTGCTTTTGACAATAACAACAAGGTGAAGTACAAAGGTAGGCACATAGTGGAAGAAACTACCGTCTCTGCAAAACGCTGGCAAGATTGCTTGATGAGAGATCTTAGAGGGAAACCACTAGTCTTGGCAACCAACATAAGCCGAACAGTGAGACTCTTTACAATCGACATATCTACTAATATATTAGACAAGAGCACAGCAGAAACAGGACAAATGAGCAAAGCCAAGATTGCCATGAAGGCCCAGCAATTATACCTAAGTATCCAGACAGTCTCTTTCAAAATCTCCAATGCGTTCATTGATTGGATTATATAGGTATGACCATGATCAGAGAATTCCAACGCCGAAACTTGAAAAGGGGCTTCCCCGGATCCCTCTTTCCTCAAATTATCAGACCTATTTCTAGGAGAACGACCTCCACTGGAAATCTCCATTTTTATTAAAAACTCCGTCGCAAAAAGCTATTATTTCATTGATATTCAAGATTAAAATCAAGTTCAAAGTCAACCACACGATCCGCAGGGACTAGATTCTACTGCCAAATCGAAAATTAAGAACGGGGTATCTATACACAGGGCTTTTTAACGGCAATGGAGATCACACACGCAAGAATTGAACAACGTGTGAGGAGAGATTGAAACGATGCAATCAATACCTAGAAAACGGAACGGGATCAGGAGACGCGAGAGAGCGGAGCTGGAGGAGGGTGAGGAGGAAGAAAGAATGCTCGCATGGAGGAAAGGAAACAACGGTGGGGGAGTGAGAGTGTAAGGAAAAGGAAAAGGATTTGGAATTGGGGAAGAAAGAAAAGGGATTTGTGTTGTGGATTGGTCATTGGTCAAACCGGAGCTCCATTTTCGTCCGTATTATGCTTTGCTTGGCGGTGTCTCCTCCTCATTCCAACACAGAGTATCCTTGAAACTGGTGAGAAATGAGATGTCTAGGGGCTTCCCTGCCTGAGGCTCCATCTCAATTCTAAAATAACTCCTCCTATATCTAACGATATATAATCAATAATTTTTATTTTAAGGAGGGATGGATTTAATAGTTCATTAATAAATCATCTGCTCTCCCTTGATTTATCAATAAATCGTCTGATTTCAAAAGTATGAATTATGATCTTGTTGTATCTAGATTAAAAAATAATCTTAACAGGCATTTTTCCCCCTCTTGTTTTAATTGATTCATGACTATAGTATCCAAATCATTTACTGCGCCGGGACTTTTTGTTATATTCTCAGGTTGGTCAGAGGGAGATTTGATTCCACCACCACCACTTTTTCATTCTCAAAAAAATTCTATGACTATCGGACCATTAATGCTTTTAATAATGTAATATAAGATAATTATTAAGTTTTAAGATTCTTTTTTGGTACAAGGATAAAATGACATTAATGGGGTAAGGGCATTTTTGCCCCTCCCAGGAACTAATATGCCCTCGAAATTTAATGAGAAGCAATGTCATTTTGAACTTTTTTTAGCAATATCACCCTAGAGTTTAAAAAGTAGTTTCGCCTTGACTAAAAGTAATATTTTCACCTTAACTATTATCTAAAATTAAACTTAATTATTAATTAATTAATATACTAATATCATATTCAATTATCTTTTATTTTTTACTATGGTATAAATTTACCTTAAAAGTGTTCACTCGAAAGCACTAGATATTTGAAATTTTTTTTATTTAATATTGTCCTAACCGTTATTTATATTCAATTTAACTATTAGTTTAATTAAAAATATTAAATTGACTAGTCTATATGACATCCCTTTCATATTTTGGAAGTCAAATTTATAAATAAAAAATTTAAAAAATATATTCTTTCAAACCCTATTGTTAACAGAGTACCACTCTCAGGAGACTATACTTCATTTTAGAAATAACATATATTATTTTTTGAGAGATTGCTATAGTATAGTTTACTAAGAGCAATACTTTGATAACGATAGCGTTTAGAAAGATGCATTTTTTTTAAAAAAAATACTTTTTTATAAATATAACTTGGTAAAAAAAATGAAGTAGATGACTTTTATACTCACTAACATTTTTTGTTTAGTATCACTTGACTATTATTCATGTTCAATTTGACTGTTAATTTGACTAAATGCTAAGTTAGTCAGTACAAATGTTATCCACTTCATTTTTTTTTCAAGTCATGGGCATGTTTGAATAGGATTTTGGAAATGGGTTTATGAAAAAGTGGCTTTTGGGCAGCTTATAGAAAAGGGCTTTTGGATAAGAGTTTATAAAAAAAAAGTGGTTTTGAATAAATAGTGTTTGAATAGTTATTTTCAGAAGTACTTTTATTATTAGTAAATTATAAAAAATAGTATGAATATTAAATGAGGAGAGATAAGATATAAGAGGAAAGAGGAGAGATGGTGTAAAAAAAGTAGGAGAGATGAGAGAGGGTGTAAAAAAAGTAAGAAATATGATGTAAGAAAAAGTAGGGGTAATATAGTAATTGATTAGTTTATAAGTTCTTTTACTGTGTTATAAGCTACTCTAACCAGCTTATCTAAAACCTTAGTTTTAAACTATAGTTTAGTTCAAAAGCCTATTTGAACAAATATAGCTATTTATTTTAAATTTTTTTAAAACTTAAGTTTTACCAAAAATTAAGTTTTGTGTGCTTCCAAACACACTGCATATTTATAAATAAGGAAAAGATAAAAAAAAATTCTCAAAACTTCATCGTTATCAAAGATAGCTCTCAATAGCCTATATTTTAGGAACCTCTTAAAAAATAACTTGTTATTTCTAAAATAAAGTATGATATACTGAGAGTGATATTCTGTTAATGATGGGGCTTGGAGGAATGTATTATTTTTAAGTTTTCCTTATTTATAAATTTAACCTCAAAAAAATAAAGTGAATAGCATATAAACTAGTCAATTCAGTATATTTAGTCAAATTAAATTTAGATAACGATTGAAATAATATTAAACCTAAAAAAAATTTCGAATACCTAGTACTCTTGAGTCAAAATTTTCAGAACAAATTTACATCATGACCAAAAGCAAAAGATGGCATGAATAACATATAATACTGTGTGGTAAGATATATTAACATATTGATCAACTTTATATCAAACTTAATTTTAAATATGGAGAGGAGACATTACCCAACAAAAATTCAAAACAACATTACCTTCCATAAAACTTTCAGTATATAAATACTTTTAGGGCAAAATGCCTTTAACCCCACTAATAAATAATCACAGTTTTTACGAAGAAGCAAGACACATAGAGCATACAATATTAACAAATGTGTAATGAAAAAGAGAACTTCCTTCAAAAGGATTAAAGTCGTCCGCCTTAAATACTTAGCAAAATTAATGAACACATAACTAATACTGTTAATGTTGTGGTGTAGCTCAATAAAGTCTTGCGAGAGATTTGATTAATGAATCCATATAAGTGATTCTCGAAGACATTTAACCAAGAGACTGAAAAGAGGTAGTCCAGGAGTTCCTTAATTTTTTCCATATGAATTCAATGAAAGGAGAACCTTGAAAGCCTATATAACTTTGACAAAAATACAATCTAGATTTTTTGAATTTATGAAGGAAGATAACCCGTCCAGATAGATGGGTTAAATCGACAAAGTATTCCCTAGGCTATGTAGCTGATAGTATTGGCATAGGATTGGAGTTAGCAAAAGCCATGGAAGAAAATGATAGGATACCATTAATCTCACTCAAGAAGGAATCATAGCTAACTTGTGCGCCATGATGTAGTGTTGAATTCTGTGCTTTCCAAATTACACTCAGCATGCAAATGATTCCATGAATGGTGTTGAGGTGTTGATGTTGGAATAGCTGAAGCAATAAAGTAGTCAGCCATTCCAACCTTCCTCCCGAATCCAAGATTGGCCACCTGATATTAACAGAGTCAAAACACACGGATATTGTTGAAGGACATGAAAGGAATATATGATCCTAAGGGTCCTCACAATCACAATTTTAAGATATACGAAATAAACAGCTTGTTGACTTGGCTGTTATCCGTCTCCATTTAGAATGAACTAAAATTATGATTTAAAAAAAAATTGTTTAAATTTTAGTTTAAATTTTTTTAAAATAAATATATATTTATCTAAAAGTATTTTTAGATTAAACTATGATTTTAGATAATCTCTTGGGAATAACTTCTGGAATAGTACAAAAATTTATAGACTATCTAATTACTATTTTATCATTAATTTTTCTTACATCATCTTCTCTCGCTCTTCTCTATTTTTCTCCCTCTCTCATCTCTCTTCTTTATCATCTCTTCTTTATCTTTTCTCTTCTTCATCATCTCTCCTCTCTCCTCTCTTATATTTTTAATAATTATAATTTTTTTGATAATTTTTTAATTATAAAAACCATTCTAATAATAACTATCTAAATTTCCATTTATTCAAAATCACTTTTTATTATGAGCTATTTTTCAAAAGTTCTTTTCTAAAAAGTATTTTTTTATAACCATTTTCTAAACTCTTATTCAAACAAACACATTATCATTTCATAGAATAAAAGCTGTCATTCTCTATAATAAAAAAATAAAATTATTATTTATTACATTAAAATTATCCTTAATCTTCAACAACACAATAGAATTTTAACTGGGGAAGTTAAGTTTTTGTAAAATTGATTATCATTATCTTAAGTATTGTTGTTATTTTATTAAATAAGATTATTGTTTGTTAAATCATAATTGTTATTAATATTTAGAAAGTAGACGCTTAATTTTTGAGAAATTAGTAAAACCACCACCCTTTTATCCCTTTTATATTTTTTATGGAAAATGCAAGTTATCTGTTAAAGAAAAATTACCATCTTTCGCCTAGAGAGAGAGAAGCAAGAAAATAGGAAGAAAGACAATTCAACAAGCATTAGACACATTCTGTCAAGATCAAGTTCCCATTATTACTCCAATAATTTTCTTCTATTTTTCACCTTATTTTTTTTCTTAATTTCCGTCTTGATAATTATCTGTTGAGACTCAATCGTTGCCCATTCTTTTGTATTTGAGTATTTGTACTCAAAATTGAGGGATTCAAGATCCGAAACTCGCCATTTGATTGAAAAAGTCAATCTTGATACAACTGAGAGATTTACAATTAACTCCTTTGACATGCATATAAGAACAAAACCACAAACAAATCCCCCGTCATTACTTCTAGAAACTTGCAAGGTGACTCTTTTTTCGCTTACAATTAACTCCTTTTTCTCATAGTAGCGTCCTTTCGAAAACTTCTTCCTCCGTGGGGAAAACTTGGAAACGCATCGCTCTGTCAGCCTCCAACAAAAGAAGATAGGGGAAAGCCCCGAACTTAACATCCAGAATCCTGATCCAGCATCCAGACGACGCTTCTGGAGTCTTCATCTCCACGAGCCAACACTCACACTTCACTTCCATCATCGGAATCCACCATGGCGCTGCCGCAGTATGGGCCGTCTCTCAATCTCTGGGCCGTCCTCTCTGAATCCAAACGCATCATCAACGCTCACTCTCGTCACTTCCTTGCTCTCTCCGTCATCTTCCTCCTCCCACTTTCCTTCTCCCTCATCGTCTACCCTACCCTCCATCGCCTCCTCACCGATTCTCTCTCCGTCAACTCCCATGTTCTCGTCCGTCAGGCTGTTCATTTCCAAGCCCAACAACCACCACCTCCTCTGCCCTTTGACCACAATACCCTTTGGCTCTCTCTCCTTTATTCCCTTTTCATCTTCGTTTTCTCGCTCTCTGCCGTCGGCACCATCACCTATAGCATATTCCATGGCTTCTACGGCCGACCCGTCAAGCTCGTTTCAGCAATCAAATCTATCTTCACCTCCTTCTTACCCCTCCTGGTCACCGTTATCGTTACTCAACTCATCGTATCCCTGATCACCCTTATTTTCGGGCTTCTTTTGTTCTTGGTTATTCGAGGAATTGAGCTCCTGGGGATTCAAATTGAATACTCTTCACCTTATTTTATTGGTTTCTCTGGGGTTCTCCTGCTTGTTCTGTTGCTTGTTTTAGTTTATTTGCAAGTGAACTGGACCTTGGTATCTGTGGTCGTGGTTGCAGAATCAAGTTGGGGATTCGAGCCTCTAAGACGAAGTACTGGTTTGATCAAGGGGTTGAAAGGAGTGGCTCTGTCTTCGTTGTTGTTTTTCGGGTTCTTTGCAGGAATTTTGGTTTGGAGCAGTTGGATTTTGACGATGGGATCTGATAGTACTGCCAATGATATGTGGAGCAATTGGGCTTTTGTGGCACAAATTGTGGTAACTTCAACTTTTCTTATGTTACTCCTGCTTTACAACACGGCAGCAAACACTGTGTTATACATGTATTGCAAGGCTATTCACGGTGAGCTTGCTCTGGAGATTGCTGAGGAGTTTGCTAGAGAGTATGTTAGTTTGCCTTTTGATGAAGGGAAGGTTCCTCATGTTGTTTCAGTTGCTCATGTATAAAGATAGATACAGAGGTTTGTGCCATGAATAATGTCTCTTTTGTAAACTTATGTAAGTCTTATACAGTTCATAAGGGACTAAAGTGTAAAAAAAATACAGACAAGTAGACCAGGCAAAGAATGCGATTTAGCTGTATCATACTATCACTGAAAGAAGGAAAGAAGAAAATGTGTGACTTGTGTATGCTTACTTTACACTATCTGAACGCAAGGTTGTGTGGTTCTTTTTCTTTCTCGTTATAGTTCAACTAGTATAGTAGTAGGCTTCACCAACACAGAGTTGGTCTAGTACACAATGGTATATGGCCTCCCTATATCGTTTTAGGTCTTGAATTTGAGTCTCAGACCAGACACCTATGCAGCCACGAATCCAAAATTAGATTAGTCGGTTTTAGAAAAAGCGTTAAATACCAGCTGTTATTGATAGTATAAAAAAAAGTATAGTAGTAGGATTCAATTAGGGTCTGAAGTAAAAGATCTAATCATAGATAGAAGGATTACTCCTTTCTCAGCAATAGGTTGATTAGCTATATGGACTTTGCATTAAAACTTTGGCCTTTTATAGTATTGAGCATTAAATAGGTTGATAAGCTATCAATTGCAAATTGACATTTATAGTCTATGAAGTTGAAATGAATGATTTTTCTGAATTGTAAATTGTGCTTTGCAACTTATGTAGACTCCAGTATCCAAACTTGTTAAGGGCTAAAGCTGAATTTTGTTTCTTTTTATGGGAAATGAAAGCAAGATGGTTTATTGACCTGTTACCAGATTCAAGATTTTACCAATGCCAAGTTGTAATATCATTCTCCTAATTTGTGAATGTTCTGAGCATGCCTTGGCCTGAGAGTTTTATGTTGACTATTAAGTTTTCATTTCTGCAAGGCCCTTAGTCCCCCTGAAATTATAGCTTTTCCTATAAGTTTTAGCTATTTTGAGATCCTTATTATCAACTGACCTTTTATATGTGTGTGTGTGTGTGTAAAAGCCTCTCTGCCAAAGATGTGTACATCTATTCCTTTTCAAACTCTACTTAGTAGAAGCTTTATGCACTAGGCTGCCCTTTAACCGTGTGAATTTGGTGCATTATATGGAGATTGAGAAATGAGTCATGTGATTCGTGATTAATAAAGAAATAATGTCTTTTAGATTTTTAATATTATAAATAGATATGAGAAATTGAGCATTGTTCAAAGATAGGTTATCAGCTCCAGTTTTGAATGTTTGGTCTCATTCCACAATGCCGGTTTGGCTTATATGTAGAGACAAAGTGTTAAGAGACCGAAATCAATGAAATTTGGTTTTAGTATCTGTTCTGAGCCTGCACGCATAACCCTCATCCATCTTGTATCTAATCACTGAAACAAAACTGCTGCACTTTCTGGATACTAATTCTGCTCACTTCATTTCCTTCAGCACTTAGCTTTATTATGAGTCTTCTTTGGAATCAGATGGTAAAATTTCACATGGGAAGACTGCCAAAATATTTAGATAGGTGGTAGCAGGGTCATCGTTGTGTAAGAATTAGCTTACTGATGCAATTGTTATACATAACTAGTGCTTTTCAACAGTCTGTATTTGCGGTTCATCCAATGGCTTACTAAGACATTCATTACAGTTGTGGGTTCTTCTTGATATTAATATTCATATTCATGGTATCCCAATCCATCCCAGCAAGTTCATAAATACTACAACAATAAATATTATCTTATTACATAAGGTCAGTTACATAGATCATGTTATTATGTTTTATTTTGAATTAAAGGGGAAGCACTAGTGGTGAGATTGAACTCTCAATTTTCTATGTATACGAGAGTTTACATGTCCCCAGACGTTATTGTCCCCACGATCGTATATGTGAAAGGAAAAATGATTGAACATGATTGAATCATGCCATGTTCCATAGTATATTTATTGCGAATTGAGCAGAATCTTTAGGCTGATATTCTGCGACTTTGGCGGTCCTAGTCATCTCTCTCGGAGAAAACATTCCGTAACTCAAATAATACAACAGAACCTGTCGCTGGTGAAAGTGGTAAAATATGCTTTCATTTAAAGTATATTAAATTTTTAAAAAATATTATTTTATTATGATTTTATTTGTAACGTTTAAGGAGGTATTTTAATTCTTATATATTTAAGTTTATGCCTGAAAGTAATTAAAAGCTCTTCCTTCTCGATATTAGTATTATATAAAAGAAAGAAATATTTTATCATGTCTTTAAATCGTAAATAAGATTAACTATTTTTCAAAAAAAATTTGCCAAAAAAAAATAATACAACAGAAATAAATATGTCGGATGAGTTATGCTAAGTTGCATGATTATCAAATAATCTACGAGACTGTTATAATAGATAAAGTATTATCAAATTCAGAAGTTTTTTTATTCGTATAAACTCAAATAAATGTCATTGGCCTTGTAATGTTAATGACAAATACTTATAATTTGATTGGTAAATTTTAAATTCAGGATGCTTAGGAATAGATACCTTTTCAATTTGGTCCTTCGGAGTAATTTTCCCAAAAACAAAATCTTTTGGAAAATTTCTCCAGACAAAAGTGAGCTTGCTATTTTTCAAGTCTTGGCATTTTTTCATGAAACATGTTTTCATGATTGTTTCATGCGACCCATATCCTCAAGGCATTCCTATTTTGAGTTTTGCTTTCATGCGACCCATATCCTCAAGAGATTAATTTTATGAATCACTAAGTCACAATAATGATAATACTTTTTTTCCAACATATGTATCTTCAACGATAATTTTGTATCTTTAAAGATAATTTTTTTTTAGACTATCAGATACGAGTAACGGAGATATTGGAACTTTAATTTGTCATGTTATAAAAATTAGCACATTCTACTAGAACAAACCCTATTGGTTAATAGTAATGTTAATACAGTTAGCACTGTCTCTCTCCAAAATGTAAAAATGGAAATTCAGTACAAGCCATCTCAGGATATTGCTTGATGAAAACTCAAATACAACAAACAGCTAACGCAAGGAGGCAATGTTATCAAGAAGCTCTCAGCCTCATCAGTTCCCTGTGACCTAAAAACTTTGTACATCAGTTCCCACATAACATTCACAAAATGACAAAACCTTACTACACTTTTTTTTGGGGTCAGCTTTTAGCTTCCAAAAGCTGAAAGTACCTCTTGCCCACAAATCAAAGAATGAAAAATTCCCAACAATGTAGTCAGAAGCATGCACAGCTCCCAACAACTTGGTCACAACTTTCTACTATGACCCAGGCTAGAAGAAGATTTTGGATTTAAGTACCTCTCATCATGATCAGGATTGAAAAGAAGATTACTCCAATTTGTAGATCTTTGAACAATCCTAGTTGGAACCCTGTCACTATCTTCCCCACCAGAAGCTTCATACCCGTCACTCGTTGACCTTGACAGAGGGATTTCCTTCAGAGTTGCAGGGCCAGTAGCTGAAAGACATCTTGCTTCTTCAGCCGCCAACGAAGATACCCGAAAAGGGTGGATATCGGGGGAGTCTAAACTGCTTTCGGGAGATGAAGCAGCGATGATCCCAGCTGAGCTTGACATTACTCTACTAGTTTGGAATGCGCTGCGTGCTTCCATCTGAAGAGGGGCTAAATTAGATGTTCCTCCACCGAAGGTTTTATCAACACCAATGGCGGAATCGTTTGTCAGAGGTTTCATAGGTAGGTCAGCAGGAAGGCGAACTCGCTTACTCGCTCTCCTTTTGTTACTGTCAATCCTGGGGACCATCCGCCGGCCACTGCTTCCAAAGTTGCTGGTTTGTTCTAGACTGAAAGACTTGTCCTGTCGTGTTACAGGCTGCAGGATTTTGGACTTCTTTCTTGCCTCTGAGGCAGCCTTTGAGACATCTTCTGCATTCAACCGTGCCAATGTCCATGGACTGATTTTCACTGTGTTTGGATTCTTTTTCTTAACTGGTTCATCTCTCACTGTCTTCCTTCCTAGTGAACTTACGGAACCTGTTTCTGGTGGCACCACATCAAACTATCCCCACCCAAGAAGAGGAAAATAGAAAACAATTGCCCGGTAAGTAAGCATAGAATAAAGCACATAAAATCATACTTCTACTTCATTTACGAATGATTATTTCCCTAATGCCAGAGGTTGTTATGATGCTCTGAGATGATCAAATGCTTAAACAATAACGTTGTTATTAAACGATGAGGAACTATTACTCACGGGATACTATGCTTGTACAAGAATAATAACAGCATTTTATGCAGAAAAAGTACAATCATAAAATACAGAAGCAAGGGACATCAAAATAAGTCCCATGAAGAAAATATATCTATAAAACCACCTGATCTTCAACGAACATGCGTGGGGGCGTGCACCATGCCCCGCGGTGGAAAGTAGAAAATGAACTAGCACTGCTTAATCCCGTAAGTGAGCTGACAGTAGACATCTGGGGGCTCTGCTGACCTCCAACTCCTTGCAGGTCTAGTTCCTGCTCCCTTAGAGCTATGATGTAATCATAAGTGCTGATTCCCTAAGATATCAATCATGATAATATTCATTGTTGTGTATAACAACAAACTTTGTGCAAGACCAAGAAAACCAATGAAATAAACACATTTATATTTATGCATGTAAATTGATATGGTAGGATTGGGCTGTGATACCATGTTAGATTCTAATCTAAAACCAACTGATATCAGCAGAGTTGCCCAACAACTACATAAAACATACTCAAAAGACAGGCAAGCAATGTGAGACTTTTGACAAATATAGAACCAGATAATTAAAGCAATATGCAAATTTCAAGCTTACCTTTCTAATGAGAAGGATATGAAAGAAGAAAAGTTGAGCAAGGGGCAAGGTAGCAATGACAGCCAAAATTGAGCAAAGAGCCTGTGACAAAGGGCAAGAACATATCAATTAAAGCATTACAGTCACAAATGTACATCATGCACCAAAAGAAATAAACAGTGCTCACCAACACAATAACAAAAGTCACCAGAGAGAAACTGCTTCCCAACTTGGCAGAGATATCCACTGAAAATTTCTTTCTCTCTATAAAACAGCAGATGAGCACAAATATCCCAGTAGACCATTGAAGAATAAGCTGCAATCTCAAGTCCACGGTGCACAAACCATGGTATATACCTGTCAATAATTAATCCAAATGAAAATGACTAGGAAATAAAAATGCTTACTCTGGGGTGGTCGTCTGGTTCTGGCATGTTGCTTGCAACAATTATTGCAACAAGTGTAGGATAGCATGACTAGTTTATGAGAAAGACAAACTAATCTGACCCTTGTTAAGCAAAGGCAAGGAACAGGGTGGATAATCTTGCTTACCAAGATGAGGGCAGCAATCATGAGGGTAAAAAATTGCCGGTAGTTCCTTTTCCCTACGCAATTGTTAAGCCACTGCAAAAACAAAGATGCAACAGGCCTTCAGAACACGAATCAAATTACAAGGAAGGAAACCAGAAATCAGATCCCCATACTCTGCAATGATGATCAAACCGGTCAACGCACTTGTCACAGACTCTACAGTGCTTGCTGTACTTGAAGACCTGCAATGGTAGCAATTCTTTGATGATGTAAAGCTTTAATTTTGGAATCTCCGGAATGAAACTTGCATTCATCTAATAGTTCCAAGATTCAAGCATGCCATTTAGGCTAAGCATAAGATGATAGCATAACAGGTAACATTGTAAAGTATGATATCAAGTAATGCACAAATTGCATATCTCACTTCTGCATGCAGGACTGTGGAGGTAATGCTAAGGTAAAATTATATGTTTACCTCATCATAACTTAATACAGAAGGCATTCCAACAATTATGTCAGGAATTGGACTGCATTGTTACTCACCTCAACTTCACACAAACTGCAATAGAACATGCCATCTTCACTATTCTGTCGGTCAGTAGATTCATCATTTGGATTAGAACAGCATCGGATTAAAGCACAAGGAGCCGGGAGACAGGATAAGGGTGATGCTGATGCACTCTTCTCAGTTGAAATAACAATATCTTTCAAACTTGCTTCTGTTCCCAGTGCTTCCTTATCAAGGGATTTGGCTCCAGCCATTGAAGCAGTTGCATCATGCATTGACGAAGTTGATACCCCACCTATTTTAGAACCATTTAGTCCAGCAAGCTTTCCACTTTCTGGAATATTTACATACTTTTTGGACTTGAAAACTCCTGGATCTGCTGGATCAGCAGCTGCACACCAAATGTACAGTCCAAAGACGCAAGTAATCTGGCAAAAGGTTAGATATTACTAAAACACGGAAATGTCCTTTGTATAGGTTAATTCTTATGAGTTAACATATATTTACTTTTGATCATCATACATTTCTTCAGAAAATGGGAATACATGTCATGAAATGAATGTCCTTTAGTAATTACCCTTGTTTTACTCATTGTTACACACTTAAAACCGGATCATAAAATTTTTCAATTAGACAGTGAAAGAGGGAAGCAGAAATCTAAAACCATGAACAGCTCATTTAGAAAAAGAGAAAAAATGGAAAGTCCTAAGTAGCTCCCCACCAAATGTTCCATAACTTGGCATTTACTTGTTTTTTGCACTCTTTATGAACTCCATTTTTTTCTTAACATGATTAATTACTCAAGATAATGATAATTGTTTCTCAATTAGAGTAGTTACCAACCAAGAGAAGTAGTTTCTCTGCCACCCACGGGCGTCATTAGACAGGAACCTAAGTTCAGTGCAAACCTCGTATTCCAAATTCAAATAAGATTGAATTAATATTTATATCCATGCTAAGGTGTCAACTATTGGTAAGGCCAATATGATTGAGAAAGCGAAAGCACACAGCAGTATTTAATTATCAGGATAATGAAGGCTAACGCATTTATTACTAGTTTATGTTTCTTCAAATGGTTCTTTCTTGAAGGAATGTAAAAGCGGGTAGATGAAGGAAAGCGATATTTAAGAGGTGATCACAGGCAACCAAATGGCCCTTATCAGGTACGGACACAGCTTTATGATACCCTTTAAAAATCTAGCTAAATGAAATTCCAGAAAGACGATAGAAAGGGAAGGAACCCAGATTTTATAAAGAATACAGACACACATTCAAAATCAAACGCAAGAATCCGACAGTACCAATCGCGGATCTTATTTCCTTGGCGGACCAAGACAGGCTACAGCTTGTGTATATGAAAAGCAGAGGAAAGTCAAGGATTGGTTTACCAGTGGTGTGTAGAGGCCCATAACAATGTACTGATGCATCTTTTTTCCAACAAAAGGAGCGAAGAACACATAAAATGCAAATCCCAGGGCCAAAAACACAGCAATCGCCACCACCTTCGCAAAAAAAAAAATCTCAAAATGATCAAAATCCTACGAAAAAAACCAGAAAGCACTAGAATAAACATACTGACACCAACCTGTAGAGGATGGTACGGCAGCTGCCATCCATGCTTCCTCATGATTCAGATTGAATGCAGAAGTTCAAAGAGCAGAACAAGGTACAAATACACAAATGCAGAGAGCACTATGAAGAACTACTGCGAGCTCTATTTCCCACCATCTCCCTCAAAAACCACCGAAAGAGATAGAACAGGGACTATGAGGGTAATGGTGGGAGGGAACTGGGAACCGGGAAGAGGAGTGTAGAGAGAAGAAGAGTAGAAGATTTTAGTCTCTGGTTCACTCAAAGACGAACCCAGATTGTGGAAGAGGTTAAAGGAAAGACCTTTTTTGTGAATTTGGGTTGTTATTGTGGCTTCTTCTTGCAAGCTTTTTACTTTGGCTGAGATCTCGGATTCTTTGAATGCCTATAATTACCCATCGACTCAACTTTTCCTTTGGGGTTTTGCCCTTTGGCTTAGGCTTGTGCTAGCTAGCGTTACCTTTCTTCCATGGGCAAATCATGAGTCTCAGGCCTCTGCAACGGACAGTTGTTTGGTTCTGCTTTTATTATTGCCACCAACCACCCCCTTTAAAGCTCCCTGTACCACCCCGCTTCTCTCTCTAGTCTCTATACTCTAGTAGTAATTTTTTTTCAGAAAAAATCGGTGGAAAATTCTGTTAGGAAAGTTTGTAAGAAACCTGTATGTTTTATATTCAGAAATTATTGATATTTCATTGTAAAATAAATTATTGATATTATAAAGAATTTAAATATAAATAATATCGATATTTAAATGCAAATATTTTAACTAATAATTTTTTTATTTGGTGAAAAGGATCTTATATAGGTGAGGTTATTTAGCACTAGCCTATTGGTCAATAAAAATTTTTAAACGTAGATATTTTATCAATTTTTTTAATATTAAAAATTATTATACTCTGAAATCTTATTACCTTGAAATTTGATTAAATTGTTTTATTTAATATTTTTATTTTTTTTATTTTTTTGTTATCAGGTAAAAAATATAATTCCATTTTTTATAAATAATAAATTTTATTAATAGAGTCAAATTATGTATAAAAATATAAATGTTATATAAATACTAGTTAAAAGGTGAGGTCAAAAAAATAGTGAAAAGAAGGTGGGTGATTTATGTATTTTTGTCATCTTCCCACTTTGTTTGCATTTTTTATTTGATTCCCAAGCAAATACACACCGTCCGCCACGTGTATTTTGGATTTTAATTAAAATGACAAATTAGGCTGCAAAACGACCAAAGCACTCATATCTCACCTATCACACTTTCACCTTTAGCAATTAATTGACCACTTTCTTGTCTTTATTTTACTTTCTTCAGTTAAAACAGTGAGAGGGGCCAAAATAAAAATTTAAACAAAATACAGAGGGCATTTTAGTATTTTACTTTATGTCTAGCATCGATGGATTGAACGAATATCAATGGCTAATTGGCTGTTTAGCACCTTGATTTAAAAAGGATAAAATTTTAGTTTAAAAAAATTTTAAATAAATAATTATATTTGTTTAAAAATAATTTTAGTAAAAATTATAATTTTGAATAAATTACTAAAATTAGTTTTTAAAATAGTAAAAGAGTTTATAAACTATCCAATTATTATTTTATCTCTATTTTTTCTTATATTATCTCTCTTCTTTCATCTATCTTCTCTACCTTCTCTCATCTCTCATCTCTCTTCTCTCTTCTCTAATATCTCTCTTATCTATTCTCTACATTCTCTTATCTCTCTTCTTTCTTCTCTACCATCTATCTTTTCTCTTACTTTTAATTAAATTATATATTTCTTGATAATTTATCAATATGAAAAGTGATTCTGCTACTAATTATTTAAATATCTATATTTTTAAAATATATTCTTCCTAAAATCTAGTTTTTTAAATTTATTTTTTTAAAATTTATTTTTTAAAAACTAACCCAAGGCCATAAAAAGTTCAGGTGACTTCAAATGCTTAGGAGCTTTCACATATTATGGAAACACTAATTTATATGAAAAAGTAATAATATTGGTCAAATCAGCAAAAATGTAACTTATGTGTAATAAATAGTGATTGCATAATAAGATTAAAATGAGCAGTTTTATTAGTTAGACCATCATTTAGATTTCGTTTAGTTTAAATCAAAAAAATATTTTTATGGTTGAACCATACTATACTAGAATTAAGGTGCCATTTATTGAACCAAAACATGCGATTATACCAAAAATTGAAGTGGTTTTTTTAGCACTAACAAAAAAATGCTTAAAAATTTAAAAAATACGTATATAAAATTAACCCTTTCAAAATACTAGTATCCAACGTATCTCCAAACTATTTATAGTTATATGATATTATTTCGTTGAAAACATATATTGTAGTATTACTATTATGTTGGTAAATGGATTTATTATTAATTTATTTTTATATGCACATATAATTTTTTTTTATTAATTTATATGGTTCAGATCCGATTAATCTTTTAAAACATTAATTATTATTATTATTATTATATATTAGTTTTAAAATTGTGGTCTATAATCTTAACTACCCAACAACCACAACTCGTTTAAATTAATTAGTTAAAAAGTTAATCTAATTTAATTAATAGTTTTAAGTTTAAGACTTAGATATATAATAATACAAGTGGTAACGAAGTCGCCTGAAAAATCCTTCAATTTTCGATCAAGATTAGTCTAGAGCTATTGTTATACCTAAAAAATATACTGCCTTGAAAAAATCTCAAAAAAAAAAATATTACACACCATAACCACAACCACCCCAACCAACAGTGGGGTTGAACAATTGTCATTTATGTGATTAACTTAATTAATCCAGATTTGCTTCATCCTCACTTCACATTGACCTTTCAGTTCGTTAAACAAAAACAAACTAATTAATTAATAAGGTGACAGATTAATTTCATTGTACTAATCACAGCCTTAATCATTGACTTGTTTGATGGATTTATATATGTAATCATATATTCTGAAGTCCACACACACACACATTTATACTCCCTCGTATATTAGCTTGAAAGTCACTTGTAATAGTCATTCCTCATGAACGCAACTTTTACAAATTAATTGACAAAATTCATTATATTGTGTGTGAGTTATATTTACATTAATAAAATATAAATTTTGAATTTAATCATACAACTAATCTTATAGCAACCATTTTCCTAGTCGAGGTGAGTTACCTTACAATTTTTTTTAAATAAATATACTGTCCGTTTAGATAAATTTTTAAAAAAATATTTATAAAAAAAGAACTTTTAAAAAATAATTTTAAATAAATAAATATTTGAATACTTATTTTTAAAAGTACTTTTATTATTGATAAATTATTAAAAATGATATGATTTAATTAAAAGTAAGAGAGATGAGATAGAATATAAGATAGAAAATAAAGAGAAGAGATGAAAGAATGTGAAAAAAATATAAAAAATACAATAGATGAAAGAGGAGAGAGGAGGTATGAGAGGGGTGAAAATAAAGAGAAGAGATAGTGTATGAAAAAATATGGGTAAAATAATAATTAAATAGTTCATAAATTTTTTTATTATTCTAAAAATTATTATCGATAATTTATATTAAATCTTAATTTTAAATCATAATTTAGTCTAAAAATCAGTTCAAATAAATATGAATGTTTGTTTTAATTTTTTTTAAACTATTATTTTGGTTAAAAATACTTTTTAAATATAAGTTTGAAGCATTTTACACAGGAAAGCTTTAATTTATTTTTATTTACAAAAATCATGTAAATATCCCACAAAAATAAATGAACTGTTTTCTTATGGCTTTGGTTTGCAAGAACGATATTGGATTCGATGTGTCCTGTTAGTTAAACAACTATTAATAAAAAAACAATTACTTAAACACAAACACATTATAAAATACGAATTTATTAATCAAAACAGTAGTTATAAAAAATTAAAAAATACAAATTTTCTATAATAAATTTCCATACCTAACAATCATATTTCATTTTTTTCTACTAAAATAATAGGTGTATGGTATTTTGACCTTAATTTATTATAATAAGTCATATTGTTGAATATTGGATTTTTTACAATTAATTATTTTGTATAAATTGAAACTTGTTTTAACATAAATCACATAGACATATTCCTTACTTTATTTTTTTTAGTTGCTTCCTTCTCTTGTTATTATTGTACAAAATAATATCTAAATTAAATTATATACAATCAAACCGCTGAAAAATAATTTAGGTAATAAGAATGAGACAAAGTATAGATGCCAAAGTTTAGATCTTGCTAATATGCCAAAGAGAAATACTTAATTACTTACCTAGACTTATATATTTAATATACTTTTATTCAATGAAATCTATGAGTAAATTTAAAAAAAATTAATGATATTAATAGTAAGAGTCCGTTATAAAATAAAAATATATATAAAAAAAATAGTATGTGTTAATTTAATTAGAAGCATGCATCTTCAGTATATAAAACTAAACATATATTTTTTTCTTATGACAAAATATATTTATAGAAAAACAAAATTTGGGTAGCTTTTAGAAAATAATTTATGGATAATAACTTATAAAAAAATAATAATTTTAAATAAATGAGTGTTTGGATAATAATTTTCAAAATGACTTTTATGATTGATAAATTATTAGAAATTGTATGAGATAAAAAAATAAATTAATTATTAATAACTATTCATCATCTCTTCGACAACATTAGCAACGGCCCATGACAAGTAACGATAGCAAGCAACGAGCGATTCTTCTCTGACGACGACGACTTCTTCTTTTCACCACAACCCACTAAACTCATCGCTTCTTCTCCGACCAATTAGATATGGACGATGACTCTTGTAAGAGAGCAAGATGATGACACAGAGTTAGAGGAGAAACAAAGAGAATAGGAGAAAGAGTGAAGAAAAAATAGAGATAAAATAATAGATATATATATAAACTATTTAAATGTTTAAGAAACTATTATTAAAAATTTATTTAAAATTATAATTTAATCCAGAAATTATTTTGAATAAATATATTTATTTATTTTAAAATTTTTTTAAATTAATATTTATGCTAAAAGTTATTTTAAAATTTTAGTTTATGGAGAATCTAAATAGGCACTAAATATGGGTTGGGAAAAGTAGGGTTTTAATACTATAGTTTAATAAATATATATAATTTTGAAAGTACAATTAAAATCAGTTTATTGCGCAAATATAATACTATCTATAATCTATATAACTACTAATTATAATTATGATACAAGTAATATATTAAAATAAAAAAGGGACGAATATATCACGGCGCAGAAAGAGAACAAGTAGAGTAGTCCCAAAAATATAAAAATTAGATATTGAACTTGGAAGCAAAGCATAGGATGAATGTCTAGTTACCTTAAAAATGAGAAAACAATATTTTATTTCAAGTTACAATGCCAAGAAAGATCCTCCTTTAAGTTGATTTTTTTAAAAATAAATAAACATTTAACATCTGTTTGAAAAATAAAAAATAAATAAAAAAAAAATATTTTCTAATGAACGATCACACGCGCATGATGCCCGTGACCTATATATTTCGTAGGTCAGAACTCAGAAGTCAGAACGGCCCAGTAGAGGAAACTATTTAGGGCACCCTCACAGATCCCCTGCCTTCAAAGGTATTCAAGCCGACTTGTTTATTTATTAATTCTGTTTTGATCATATGCTTCATTTATTTATTTATTTAGCTTTAAGAGTATTTATAGAAATATATTTTCATATTATTTATTATTAAAAAATTTATATTGATAAAGGTCAGTTTTTTTTGGGTGGGGACTTGTACGATCAAATATGAGCTCAGAAGTAAAGGAAACGAGGATATGAAAATGTTGCAAAATGTGGGATTTTGTGTATTTAATTTAATTAATGCGTGGTAAATGGTCCCAAACATGGAAAACAGAGAAGTGAAGAACACCGAAAGAAAAGTTGCTTCATTTGGGGGCAAAGGAACTGTGCACGGAATTAATTAAAAAAAAAATATGCTGCATACAGTCTCCTAATATTTAGACTGAATTTAGATAATTTACATTTATAATTTTAAAATTATATTAAAAACACGTGAAATAATAATTCACTATTCTCAATTTCTGCCTTAAAAAAAATTGTCAAGTGGGTCATAATCAATCATACCCATATCAAAATTGCCTGAATGACACTTACCAAACCATGAAGGTTTTTAATGGAAAGTTGTATTCAAATTGAAGAACAAGCATGCTTATATAAATTGACACTTTTTGAGAATAATAATGAAAATAACACTTTAATTAAAAGGAAGCCAAAACAAAATGATGATGAATGGGCCTAAACAGTGAAAGAAAAATTGTATTTAAATCTCTTTCAATAAATCTAATTAAAAAGAATTTTAAAAAATTTATCAAATGACTATAAAATTTTAAGGGACATGCGATTAATTATTTTAAATTATAAAATAATAAAACTATTTATGGGAATAAACAATTTAAGTAATATGAATAAAAATTCTATTAAAAAAATAATAATTCAAATAATTCGATGAAGGAATAATAATGGGGTAGTTTTTAAAGAAAATTTTATCATTTCATAATTCAAAATATTAATCAGAAGTCCTATAAGACTTTATAATTATTTGATAATTTTTTAAAAGTTTTTTATAATTAAATTTTGTATATAGGATTTAAATATATATTTTTTTAAAAAAGCGAAAGGCAATGCATAATCATAGGAAGTGGGGCATCACTAACTAAAAAGGCAAAACCTAAAGAAGGAGATTGATTATATCACATGTGCTTTACTTGATGGCCTCAACCCAATTCTCTCTGTTTTTTTTTAAGAAAATAAATAAATAAAAAATAATATTAATAATAATGATAATAAGGGAATTGGTTGGTGTGAGTGGTGTCTCATTATACGACTTTAGGCAAACATGTGAGGCATTTAATCATTTCCTACCCTCAATTCCTGGCTCCATTGTCCCACCTCCTCCTATCTCTTTTACCAACACCTCAACCTTGCCTTCACTTAAAATATATAGCGAACATATAACTTTTTATTTTTTCTAATTAGATCCCTAGTTTAATTTCTTTAGCTATAAGCATCAGTCCTTGCCCTTACAATATATAATGTAAATGCTGACTAAACTGATATATAAGTTACTAAAAAATATAATATAAAAAAGAGTTTTTTTTAAATGACTGTGTAAAATTATTTATAACCAACATAAAAATAAAAAAAAAATTATTATGCTCAGAATCACCATCTCATTGCATCTTATATTTAATCTTGTTGTATACTTAGTGAAAGTCATGTCATTAACAATTGATGCCTGTTGTTTTACAAATTACAAATTATAAGGACTCAATAAAAAGAAAAAAAATTATAATAACCTGAGTAAAAATGAGGTAAAATTATAGGGACTTACATATAGATTTTTTTTATAACATCTCTTCAATTAAATAAAATATAATAATATAATAACTGTATAATTTTTAAAATAGACGTTTATTTTTATTTATTTTATCAAATCACATACTTGTTTACTAACGTTAATATTTGTAATTCTCATTAAATTTTAATTTAAAATTTTGATCAGAAATTCTTTTATTTTCTTTTCCTTAAGCCTAGATACCCTTATTTTAAAGATAATTCTATTGGAAATATTATCTAATACTAAATGGGAAAACTTTTTTAAATAAAAATTTTAATTTATTATATTATAAATGTCTAACCACTTTCACTAACCCAACTTTGTAGAACTCTCATAAGTCAAAAGGGCCACATATTGGGAAGCCATGGTGAGATCGCCAATCTTTTGCCCTCTTGGTTTCAACGAACTGGATGGGCTTTAGGGCTTGAAAACTATTAAATGATAGCGTTGATGGGCCTTTTAAAAGGCCAGGCCTGAATTTAATGAATTTAATCTTAAAGTCTTACTTTTAAGGGCCCAATTGCATAAATTATTTTTGCCCTTTTTGAAGGGCCCTTGGAAGCCCACAGTTATTTTAACCCAACTCACCCTAAAAGAGAAGGTCCTTATATAGTTAGGTTCACCAGATTGACTAGTCACTCATAATTAATATGAGAAATCAATATAGTTAGAAGATATTATCATATTTAATACTCATGGATACTTCTAGAGGATACATATATTTAGAACAAACAAACATAATGGAAAAAATAATTTGTCATTTAAGGGTATGTTTAGATTAGTTTTTAAAGAATAGATTTTAAAAAAAAATAATTTTAAAAATTATAGATATTTAGATAATTAGTAGTAGAATTACTTTTTCATATATAATTTACTAAAAATGAAATAAACTAACATGATAATTATATAAGGAATAAATTTTATTTTCAATTTTTTTATTTAAGTAATTAAAAAATAATATATATGCACGTATTGGTTTATTTTTTTGGTACTGTGAATTTACTATATGAAAAAAGATGATACGAATTAATAGAGATGTTGAAGATGAAAAATAATAACAGAACATAACAGTGCTCGGATGGATCAAGCGGCAGGGGGTACTAGTACGAGAGGGAGAGGACATAGATGGGTTTTTTCTATTTTTGTTGTGGATGAAATCTGTGAGTGACTATAAAACTGCAAGGCGGGCAATTTCTTTAAAAAAATTATTGTTTGGCTAAAATATGATATAACCATAATTTTGGATCATAATTCATTTTTAAACCTATATGTCAAACACACACTAAAATTACGTTATTCTTCAAATGTGGAAAAAGCTCTCCTACTATTGTTCATGCATATCATAATTTTATCAGAAACTATGAGCCGAAACACCTAACAAACACACCTAAAACTGTTGTTGACTTACATCAACATTAGCAAAAGAAAAAATATGAATAAATTCCCCCCCCCCACCACATCCTTTGAACTTGTGGAATAGATTTGGTTTGCCAAAAATAATGTACTAAAAACACAATTAAAAAATAATTGATGGTATAGTAAAGTTATAATAAATGTGTTGTTGAGTGGTCACTTTCAACAAAAGGAGAGGTGCAACTAATCAAAGTTTACTTTATATTAGGCCTTGAAAATAGCTTAGTGCTTAGTTTCAATGATTGGGTTGGTCATTCCACTTCTTTTCTATTAATCTCTTTTTTGTTTTTTTTAGGCCTTTCCCTTTGCTTTCTCATTGTCTATCAGTCTTATTCTGCTTTCAACTCATTCTCCACTCACATCATTTTAAATAAAACAATTTCTCATTTAATTTAATAAATCAGACTATATATATATATAAAGGTTCATTGTATTGCATATTTCATACCCTAAAAATTTAACATAATATCTATCTTATATATTTTTCTAATTCTATTTATAAGTCATTTTCAATATATTTTATCAGAATATAGAAAAATTTTAAACTTTATTAATTCTGTTTTAAAATTTAATAACTTTTTAATTTTATATTTATTTAATATACACTTTACTTCAAAATACAAAATTAATATAATAATAAATAAAGATTATTATTTTTTAATAATATTATTTATAAATGGGATAAAACACTTTTTCTCTACGTGACTAGAGGAGTACTATTTATTCTAAACAATTGTACAACATTGTTCTTTTTTTAGTTAAAATGTAGAGATGGATTAATTGTACCAAATAGTATCAAGAGGTTAATGAGTCATTAGATTAGGTGATGAATTATATGAAAGATTCTTGATTGAAAGTTCTCTGTTACCTATCTGTATCTGCACCTCTCACATAAAAAAAAAACAGAAAATCGGTTATTATCATACTTTAATTCTTAGAGATATCTCTCTAATATTTTTTTTTTTATTGCTCATAAGGATTTTTTGTTGGAGTCAATTTTATTAAAATGTAAAATTGTTTAGTTTCAAGGTTTTTTATGGACTAACGAATAAGGATAATCACAATTTTGTTGTGAATAATTTTTCCGTAATTTTTGAAAAAACAATTTTTCCTTATTTAAAGATTACAATACTACATTTGTCCAATTCTTTTCTAACCAAAATTGGAAAATACTTCTATCTTATCTGCATGTTTGACCACAAAAGCTAACCTGAACTGGCAAAACCATGGGCTGCTATTTACTATTACAACAGTCACGCTAAATTTTAACTTTAATCTGAAGAGCACCAAAACATAATCACGAGTATCTTCTTTCTCATTTGCTTAAAAAGATATTATTATGCCCATCAAAAATTATATTCTAGGCAGTAACTTACATAGGAAGTTCCACGTGTCAAATACAGGAGCTGCAGGCTCTAACTTGTTGACACGTGGACATGAAAAAGCGGCGCCTTGAATTCAGTTATATTTTTGCCGCTAAATCATAGAAGACGAAGATTTTGTTTTTTCTTACAAAAACAAAATTGACAGACAGAGAGAAATTGAGGGAGGGATGGAAATGGATGGAGTATAAAGTGACAACAACAACGTAGGATCCGAATACAACGGTGCCTTTGTTGTAGTTTTGAAATTTGTTAGTAGTTCTTTGTTTTGTTTTGTGTCTCTCTGTAGATTTTGGAAGCTTCATTGTTTTTCCTTTTCATCATTCATCAGAGAGACAAAAAAGAAACAAAGAGAGAACAACACACGGAAAGAGAGACAGAGTCAGAGGAATCCTTGTTCCTTTCTGGGAACGACGATTCCTCTTTTATTCTTCATCTTCTCCTCACTTTCACAACCCAACATAATCTCCCTGCCTCACCTATCAGGTCCTTCTCCTCATTCACCCTCCTCTATTTTTCTTCTTCATGTTTTTTGTTTCTTTCAGGGTTCTGTTAGACTCTGTTGAATTTCTTAACATGGTGCTATGTTGTGTGATCATATAGCAAACCTTACTTAGTGGAATAATAACAAAACTCGTATATGAGAACTATGTATCATGCATGCTTGAGCTTGAACCTGGGATTTTCTGATTGATTTGCAAAATGTGTCATTTTTTTGTCCTTCGAGATTTTGCTAATGGATCTACTTATATTCATTTCTCAGGCGATCTTCATAGCTTCGTCTAGTTGTGGGGTTTCGCAGTTGGTTTGGGGTGAGGAGAAAATTTTCCCTTCCGTACGTTTTCAATTTTTTGTAGGTGTGTCCTCAATCTTACTTAGGTTTGTTTGTCAGTGAGAATTGTCAAAAGCACCTCTCAATTTGAGTACCGGTACTTTTTGTCTATAAAATCCTTACAATATTGAGGTTGCTCTGACTAATGAGACTTTTCAACATTTTTTCCTTACTTATTCCAACGTTAAAGCTAGTTTTCAAGCCTATTTTGTTTTGAGTAATACCTATATTTACCTGAATTTTGACATTCTTATTGCTTTTGTAGTGGCTTGAGTCCTGCAATTTCTTAAATGTAACATATTTTAGTGTTTGAATGGCTGGCAGGTTGTTTGTTCTCAGAGAGATTATAGGCATAGTGCCTTTTTTTTTCCCGAGCTGGTATCAATATATTATTGTTAATTACAACAATCCCAAATGATGTTGTCCAAGTTATTGAAGAAGCTGGGATCTTCCATGGGGATCTGTTCTTCCCAAACAAACGGGAAGACCAGATCTCAAAAGAGAAGGAAAACATTCGGGAGACGTAGGCCTATCGGAGCACTCCCTGCCCCACCCGACATGCCTAACGGCGACTTTGTTCATTTCGATTTCGATAAGAGCGCTTCCAAAGGTTGCCGGATATCCAATGTCTCCAACACAATGTTTCAACTTACCCAGCTGCAATACCACACCCACAGTCAAATCGATCCAACCGGTACCTCGCTCTTCTTGGTTTTGTCCATTTCACATTGCTTGATACTTACGGCATTTGTAAATCTGATGAATTTTCTAATTATGATGATTGATTGATAAGAATCTCTTTCACACACACACACACACACACGATGATAGAGTACAATAGTGTTCGTACTATCTATGTAGCTGATTTCACTTGGTTTCTTGTTGTTATTGTCGTAAATGTGTGTGTGATGATGACTTATTTTGCAGGAACATGCCAAGATGAAGCATGGTTTGACTCTTCTAGCATGATAGAGTCTGATTCGGATGATGACTATAGCAGTGTCCATGGAGGTAAACGTTTATACGATGATTGAACTTCATGTTTGTTTAAGGGTTGTTTTTATTTCTTCCTTTTTCGGCTGAATGCTGGTTTTTCCTTTCGACTCGTGGGTGACGATGCTGCTGCAGGGAGCTTCACAAATACTCAGTTACTTCAGTATGAAAGTTCATCATGCTTTGTAGATTCTGAGGGCAAATATGAGGAATATTATGAGAGCTACCTTAATATTAACGACACGAACCATGTTCAATCTAATTCGCAGTCGTCTCAAATAACGCAATCGAGAGTTATCATGGTTTCCATGAAGAGGACATCTGTTGATGGAAATGAGAAGACTGAACTATGTAAGTTACATGACACAGAATTTCTTAGTTTCCTATAGAATTTTAATCTTGTCAAAGTAAAATGTGAAAATTCCATGTCAATAGATCATTTAATTCTACATTCCAACTTCCTTCTGTCATGATAAAATTGAGTTGATTTCAGGTGCAACCGAGAAGTTTCTCTATCGTCCGAGGTCAGGGCTTCAAATTCCATGCTCAAATGAAGACAAGCCATTGCCCGGTTCTTGGTCTTCTCTTTCGCCTTCGGTCTTCAGTGTCCGCGGCAAAAACTATTTCAGGCATGTCCACAATCTTTTGACATGCGGTCTATCGATTAAGGTTTCGCTTCTTTAGAAAGATTGAAATTTATGTTGCTACTACTAATTAACTATGCAGAGATAAGCAGAAGTCCCCTGCTCCAGATTGCAGCCCTTACATACCAATAGGTGCTGATTTATTTGTTTGCCCAAAGAAAGTAAGTCACATTGCTCAGCATATCGAACTTCCTTCGATCAAAGCGCACGACAAAGTACCGTCTCTCCTTATTGTAAATATACAGGTTAAGTTTCCATCCTAAACTGTAATCATAACACATTTTGAGTTACAAAAAAATAATGTTATATAACAAATTGTGCTGCCTTTTCCAGTTGCCTACGTATGCTGCAAGCATGTTCGGCGATAACGATGGGGAGGGCATGAGTCTTGTATTATATTTCAAAGTGTCTGAGAATTTCAGTGAAGAGATCTCTCCTCACTTTCAGGAGAGCATCAAGGTAATTTTTTTCTCAACAATAGTTGCAACTTTTACAGATTTTAAATGAACTTTTTTCCCAGTAATGAAATCCTTTCACTGTAAACAGAAATTAGTAGCCGATGAGACGGAAAAGGTGAAAGGATTCAGATCAGAAAGCACGGTTCCCTTCAGGGAAAGGCTAAAGATTCTAGCCGGCGTCGTCAATCCAGAGGATCTTCATCTTAGTTCTGCAGAACAAAGGCTTATAAATGCTTATAATGGCAAACCAGTGCTTTCACGACCTCAGCACAGTTTCTTCGCGGTACATATACAAACTCGCGTCTTTCTTTTGATTAAGATATGTTTTAGGTTTTTACATGACCTCTCCATACAGCAAGTTCAGAAAACATTTCATGCTGTGTCATTGTTTATGTTTTAGTTTAACATAACATTTATTTGGTTTAGTTTTATTTTAGCAAAAGATGAAGCTTGCTTTTACAAAACAGAATGATTCTTCTGCTGCTGAAGTTCTCAATATTTTTTGTGTACTTCGATTGCAGGGGCCTAACTACTTTGAGATCGACTTGGATATTCATCGGTTCAGCTATATATCTCGGAAAGGGCTCGATGCGCTTCGAGACCGGACGAAACATGGAATACTTGATCTGGGCTTAACTATCCAGGTGTAGTAGCATGTTTCCCAGTATTTAGTATGCAGAATACATATCTGGAAACAAGCTCTCTGTTTACAGGGATAAAGCTGCGTTCTTCTGTCCTTATTTTAGGCCCCACCTAAGAAGCTTCGATTTTTAATCACTCTCTTGCTATGTTTGAACAGGCACAAAAGCCGGAGGAATTACCGGAGCAAGTATTGTGCTGTATGCGATTAAATAGGATCGATTTTGTTAACCGTGGTCAAATTCCTACTCTTGTAACTGATCTACAAGAGGAATAATAATACAAGTTTATGGTTTAAAGGTTAAGAGCGAGCTTCTTTCTCAAGCAAAGAATAAGGATGACTTGTCAAGAATTGGCCTATTCGGTGCCGATACCATCCATACCTTTTGTTTTCAGTATCTGGAGGTGGAAAACAAAAAAAAAAAAAAAAGGAAGAAGAAGAAGAAGAAGAAGCAAATTTGAAAAAAGTTTAGCTTTCTTTCTGTGATATGTATATAAAAGGTGTTTGAATATATAAATTATAAAAAAAAATCACAAATTGTACTTTCTCATCTCTGAGATGTGTCAAAAGTACCCACAGAGAAGAAGAAGATCATCATTATAAGTTCATGTTCCCAGAGATTGGTGAGGTCAATATATTTTCTTTCACTATAATTTTTTTTGGTTGACATTTCTCTCTCTCCTAGCTGTAGGCAAGAATTAATGAACATAATTAGAAGGGAGGGATTTTGTTGCAGAAGTCTCTGATGTTCTGATAGCTTCATCATAAAGTTTTACCTTTGTAACTAGAAGTTGTGACTGCAGGAGAATATTATTTTACCTCAACAAAAAATCATAATCATCATCATGATTATGTTTACAAATATTTCTACAGTAAACAATCCATTTCTCAATTTGATATATGTAATGATGATTTTTTTGTCTGTCATTCATTGCTTTACTTGCTCCCAAATGCTATCATCATAGAGATAGAATCACAGATAATGATAATAAAGTACCTTTTACTCCTCCTAATCTGGTAAAAAGAACCCCATACGTACATAAAATAACATCATAGTCAACCTCAAATTTCTATATGATTGAAAAATTTCTCAGCAATGAATTACAAAGATGAAACTGAAACACGTTTATCAAAACTTTGGCCCTGGAATCATCAAAGTATAAATATGACTATTGAACTGCAACTTCTTCCCAGATCAGGATGAAACTTTAGGAAATTTTCTTCTGTGATGTCTATTTTCAGACTTTCTAATTAAAACCAGTAATCTGATATAACATTCCAAGAAAGAACAAGTAAGTATTTTAGAAACAACATCTACGTATTATCCTCAGACTATACTGCTATGAGTTTTGTATTGGAGAGCCCCACAACCGAAGTGTGATTTATAAATTTAAAGGGTTCTCAAACATATTAGTCTTTTGGATCGGCTCTTTCAACTTAACATATACCTGGTGTTACAGGACGTGTCCGAGATCCTGAAAGAATAGGAAGAGGAAAACTAGGTTATCCGTTCTTCCTTGAGCCTAAGACGTGCAACAGGCTGTTGTTGTTGCTGTTGGTGGGGCCCAATAGGTCCACCATTGAAACTTTGGGCTCTGAGCTGTAATGATGCAGATGAATTGTTGGCGATGGTGTGGCTGTTAGGTTTAGCAGCAGGCACGTCGTGATTGTGTTTTCCTTCGTACGTTGTAATAACAGCTTTAGGATCTGAGGATGCCCTCTCCACGTGTTTCCTAACATTGCAGCCCGTGGTCGTGCACTTGTAGTAGCTCCTACGTATATATCACAGAAAATTTTTCTAGGTATTGAATATAAATTAACATATACTACCCATTCTAATTATAAAGTACTATTAACTTTTTTAAAAAAATTAAAAAAAATTATATAAAATACTTAATTATAGTATATGTTATATATACCATTTTTTAAAATAATTAGTTTATAAGTTAAATAAATTAATTTAATAAAAAATAAATATAAATATTTTAAAATATTTTATTTAATTCCTTTAATCTTTTTTTAAAAAAAGTTAATAAATATAATAATCTTTTTTATTATATATATAATTCTAATACAGTTAATCTCAAATAAAACTAAACTTAACATGTAAATGTGTTGTTAATATTTTAAAATTTTATTGTTGACATCTTTTGTTAATGAAATTAATGATTTTATTTTGTTGAAATGAAACTAACTCTGTTAAAATTAAATTAAAGGAAGAAAATGAAAATAGATATATGAAGTTAAAATAAGAGAAAAACTTTTTTAACCAAATAGGAGATGGATGTTGAAGGAGGGAAATTAACCTTGGGAAAGGGTTGCCTTTGACAACTTTTTGGCCATATTTTCGCCATCGATACCCATCGTCAAGCAGGTCAACTTCACTTGTCGTCTGCACAATAATCCTTGGTTCCATGGCTACCCTATGCGAACTTACTCCCTCAGACCCCATACCTTCTGTATTTCTGCAAAACCCAAAAGAATTTCTCTTCTTTAGCATATCAAACAAAACATAATACAATCCCATCATCATCAACAACGAAAAAAAAACCTTGCCTCCTCCTCTTTATCTCAGGCTCATCAGTATTTTTCTCCTCCATTTCATTATCTGCAGCTTCCTCACTCTCACTTGATCCTTCTGCTTCTTGTTGTTCACCTGTTGATGACTCCCACGTTGTTGTTCCTCGTACATTATTTGAGTTCTCATTCGCGTGCTTCTTGTTGTTGGTGGTGGTGGTGGGGCGAGGAGCTTGATGATTATGTTGTCCTTTGTAAATGATGGCGACAACATGGTCATCATCGAGAGATCTCTCCACCTTCTTCTTCACGGGGCAATTCGGATGCGTGCACTTGTAATAACTCCGAGGGAATTCACTGCCTTTCACCTGTTTTTGACCATACTTGCGCCAGTTGAATCCATCATCAGGACATTCCTTCATTGACGACGACGTCGTCGTACCAGAATGTGGTGTCTGATGAGATTGTTTAGCCATGGAAGCTGCCGATAAAGACGAAGATGGATTCTCGTTGACCTGCACGACCTGAGCTGAGACCTGTTTTAAATGCCTCACAAATTGTTATGTCTGTATCAATTCAATATATATATTGGTTAACAGTCATTCTTCTTCCTTAAGGACGATAGATTTTATTTACCTGAGAAGCTGGGAAAAGCCCCCCCGGAAGCATGAACATCGGGGACTGATGCTCAACGGAAGGCCTATCCTGTTTAAGTCCAGTGACGGCGCCGCCATCCGACGGCATGGCGCCGGCGAGAAGTTGGGAGAAGGACTTGAAGTCGTCGTGGTCGTTGAAAAAATTGGAAACGAGAGTCATGGGACCGGGACTGAAGCCAAATCCGGCGGCGCTGCTAGAAAAACGGGAGTCATTGAAAAGCACGTCGATGGAAGTGCCTGGCGGCGACGACGATGGTGGTAGTTGTTCACCAATTCCACCCATTGGGATTGATTAGAATTAGACAAAATGGAGAAAGACTAAAATAAAACACTGGGTCTTGGTCTATTAGATCTAAAATTTGAGGAATTTTTGTTCATTTTCCCCCCCAGAAAAAAAGTCCACGCGGGGTATCTGCAAAAGCGGAGGATACAGAGTATCAATTTGTTTAATGGTTTTGAGAGGGCAAAAATGAGAGGTTAGTGGTGGGGCCCTTGTAATGAGATGAACTAACTGTCACGGGACTCGGAGTGAATTGACTTAAGTATCCTCGAAGACTTGGGAAATTACGTGCCGTTTGGGTCGTTGGCCCTATTCGGACCCCTCTATGACGTGGGACCATTACTATCCATCCTTTTGACATTTGGCATCTTACAACTTACTACGTACTGGAAAAGTCAATTATTTTTTGTGCGCGGTACTGATTACATTGGATTTCTCGATTTAAAATCTCACAAATTGAATTTTCTATAGTTTTTTACATGTGATCTATCTTATTTCTTTAATTTTTAATATAAAATTTAATTAAATAATTTATTTTAATTCTAAATATAAAATATATTTTTTTATATTTATTAATTTTTTTAAATTATTCCTATTAATATTTTTAAAAAAAATCAAACAAAAGATAGAGATATAGAATTAAAAAAAATATTATGATATTTTATAAAGAACATATAATATTAATTAATTTAATAAATTTTTTAATCTAATTAAATTAATTAAATATATCTTATATTAAGAATATAAGGAGTATTAAGTATGTATGAGTAAACTTAAAATTTTAGTTTATTTTCAAACAAAATTAATGGTTTCACCACTTTTTCTTGATTTTAATATGATGAGATGGTTAAAAGTGACTTATAATAATGATAAGTATAAAGAAGTATACTCTCTCTAGTTTTTTTTTTATAAAGAATAGCTACTAAAATCTAAAATGTTAGTTAAAATTAATAAATATATAAAATATGTATTTTTTTAATTATACTTTTATTTATAAAGAGGGTGCATGACAAATAATAAGTGAAAATTTATTGTAGATGTAATAAGTTGAACATTTTAATGGGGTAAAAATAAAAAGATGAGTTTAAAATTCCAAACAAAAAAAATTATTCTTTATATTTTTGTAGGGGTAATATAATTTTTTTAAAAAAACTATAGAATAAAAAATAAAAACTGAAGAAAAAGTCTATAGTACCCGAACTAAATAGTAATTTTACTGTAAAACATATTTTAATCAAATAAAAAAAATAATAGTTTATATTACATATATTAGAAATATTTGCTAATAATCCTTGTCTTATTTATTTATTTGTTGGTTCACTATTTGACAACAAACTTTGTAAGAAAAGAAAAATTAATGAATTCATGCATGTCGTTTGCTCCTTTTTTTTAAGCTAAGAATAAGTAATTAAGTATCTCCAATCGTAGCTGGTAACCCAATTTGGTAAAACTCTATTATTATAAGCCTAAGGATACCCAGCAATATGGAAGTTGGCAATTTGGGCCCACATGATGACTGCAAGCTGCCCTTTATCTATATCTATGTATATAAGTCGTATACCTTGACATATTGTTTGGTTTGAAGGAAGGGATATAATTCTTGTTGTAGTATGACTAATATGCCCTTGGTTTATTTTGATAATCCAAAAATATCATCTTTCCAATATATATCACAGACTCAGAGTTCGCAGAGGCCGAGTTGACAAGTTCCACATCATCACCTTTCACACCCACCATATCATAAACAGCAGAACCCCTTATTTATTTATTCATTTGTCTTTTTGCCATTATATTCAAATTGCCACTCAGTGAATAATAGCCTAACAGGTATGGAGAAAAAATAGATAAGCTATCATTATTCTTTTATTTATAAAGAAAAAATTTAAGTAAATCGGATCTGAAGGGTTCACCAATGACATACTTCTACATTCACACAGCACTAAGAGATACTAACGCACACCACCAAAAACCAATAAGCTGTTAAGAATAAAGGTATTGGGCAAGTAATGGTAAAACGAAAAAGAGTTGGGTGTAAATAGGTGCTAAAGAGTTGTATAAACAGTAAATTCTTGCCATCACAGCTTCTGTTCACCCCATGGAACAGTTCAACATTCAGGGAATGATCTAACACCAGGAATTATAGCTTGCGGATCCCATACTTCAAACTTTAAACTTTGTTTAATTCTAATTCACAATAGATAACAAAAAACATACAGCTAAATTAGCACAGTTAAACTGACACAGCCATTATTACTTAATATCCTTCAGTGCACAAATCTGCTCCTCACCCATGGCAGACATAACACTCACAACCAGATCTTTACCCTCAGCAAAGCCACCCTGGATCTGCACACAACAGAATCAATTCAGTGCAACATAATGGTGATTCATATAAATAAGGACATGACATATTTCATGACACTTTAATGACCATGCCTTATAACCCAAATTTAGAAAAATATACTGCAAATGTTTAACCTCTGCGTCGGTGCCATTCTACTATTGAAACTTGGCAAAACCTTGTTGAGTTAATCAAAAGGAGGGGATCAAATTAACTAACCTGTGTAAGCAGAGCTTCATCAGTGGGAAGCCTCAGATCATCCTTGGTACCACCAGAGTCAGTCAGCAAACTCACCTAATATATTTCAGAAGAACAAACTATCTTCACAACCAGATTACAGTTCCGCAATGCGAATAAAGGGGAAAAAAAGATGAAACAGCAACCATACAAATCCATCCTCTGAGATATCAATCAGCTGGTAATCAGTGCGGTTGACGTGTGGGACCTGTGACACAGATACGAGCTCTAATATCGCGAGAGCGTGTAAAGTTCAAAGGCTTATATATATAAATTTAAAACAAAAGAATCTCATACATCACAGTTGTGTGAAGAAGGAACGATATCTTCCAGCTTTTTCCCAGTAAAAATGTCAATTCCAACAAAGTGACACTTAGCATGTCCATGCTTCCCAGTTTTGGAAGTTGAAACCTCCACAACCTGTTAGAAAGAAAAACATTAATGTAAATAATATGCATAAATAGCCAAACCACCTTGGGCGAGAGAGACAGAAGGACAGACAACATTAAGTATGAAATATTTGAAGGAAAAGTAGGACAACCATTGAGAGGACTCAATTTTAACAAGATC
Organism: Leucaena leucocephala; assembly: GCA_037074615.1. Taxonomy (NCBI): domain Eukaryota; kingdom Viridiplantae; phylum Streptophyta; class Magnoliopsida; order Fabales; family Fabaceae; genus Leucaena; species Leucaena leucocephala. The sequence continues at coordinate 17,678,404 of CM073567.1, read as the reverse complement.
TGCATACAAGAGACCTAGAACATGAAAGGAAGTGACTCGGTTAACCCGGATTCAAAATTGGTTATCACTTACCAGTTACCAGTTCCTTTTCAATTAATGGCAGTGTGTAGGGGTCCTTATCAATAATCAATAATTCTCTCTAAAAGGGATTAATTAAAAGGGGCTTCAAAGCAACAATTCCTCAAACTCACATAAAGTAGAAGACAACATGCTAAAGTAAATCCTAACAATAGACCAGATAAAATCAGACCCAATATATGCTCCTAAAACTCATCTTGTTCTACACTTCAACAATGGGAACTCAGAAAAACCATAAATTCAGCACTCAAACACACAGTGATAATAAATAAAAAGCCATATACAGAGTAAGCCATCAAGATAAAGAGTAGGCAACAACCAAATTCAAAACAAGCTTTGATAAGATTCTAGATATGATTGGGGGCAAAAGAGATTACTGCCAACGGATTTAACAATTTTCGACCAAAAAAGAGGTAAAGTTACAATAAATAAAATTTCAGCCACATATAACCTTAATAAGCAAATTGAAACCATTTGTCGCAGAACCCAAAAAGATACCAGAAAATATAAGTAAATAAAAATAAATGACGATAGAGAGTAAGAAATTGACACACAACAGATCCAAAGAAGCAGAAACAAAAGGATAATTGGAAATCGAAGAAAAGTAATGAAAGGAACCTTGCAGGGCCTGTTTTTAATCACAATGTAACCGTTCTTACGGATAGCACCGGCCTGCTGAGGGAAGGTCTTTGAAGCTCCGGCATCGGCTTTGGACTCGAAATGATGTTCTTCGTCCGACATGCCTCCGCCTCAAAACAGAGAGAGAGAGAGAGAGACGAGAAGCAGGAGAAACAGGGTAGTCGCGATTTTACAAAGATGATGATGGTAGGGAATTTTGCTTGCCCTTGGTTGGATGAAATATATACTATTTATAATTATATTAAATAATTATTATTTAATTTTAGTAACATACTATATATGTAGATCTAGTATAAAAAACTGGCTTATCTTAAAATAAAGGATAAAAAATTATATTGAGAGATTTACATCAAAATTGAGCCTTATAGATAATTTTATAGGTGTTATTTAACTTATAAATAAGAATTGATATAGATAATAAAAAATATATTCATATTCTATAAGGAGTGAATTTGATTCTTGTTACCGTTATAAATAGATAATTTTATAAGTTTTTTATAAGTATTTTTTGAATCTTAAGACTATATCATAACTTTAATAAGAGACTAGTATCAAATTTAATTACACTTTTTATATAATGAAAATAAAAAACTTGCCAAACATATTATATTTTCTCCAAAAGATAATGAGTTTTTAAAAGGATAGAAAATGACTAATTTTTTTTTAAAATATATAGAGAAAAATATTTTTATATAATTGACAAATAACTCAATTCAAAATAATAGAAGATAATTTGTAGATAGTAGAATTTGACATATATAAGGATCATCAATTGTAATTAAGTTATAAATGTTGAAAGTTTTGTAAATTGTGAAAACTTAGTTATAAATGTTAAAATTTTAGTGGTAAATAATGAAAGATTAGTTAGTTGTAAATGAGTTTTAAATTAATCGTCTTTCATTTACAACTGAATTTTTAATATTAACAGTTAAATTTTATAACTCATATTTTACTATTTGCAATTGAGCGATGTGTCAGTCATGTATAGATATTTTTATCTATTTATTTTTTATTTAAAATTTTGAAACTTTTAATATTTCAAAAGCTCATGATCTTGTATTTTAAAATGATGAAATTCCTTTAATTTCCTCTCGTGTCATTCTCCCTAAAAACGCTAAGAAGGAGGATGCGCCACGTGGTGGTGGGATATCCCGTTAATTAAGCTCACATTATTGCATTTTAAATTAAATTAGAGTCTCCTAAATTATACCATATCATATTCATGGATATCATATAATATAATCATGTGAGAACTTCCACTATACTAAGGCCAAAGAGAAAACTCCAACTACATACCTATATTTTTGGGGTTATTTTTGTAATTAATCATGACTTTTATAAAGTTAACTTCTCGTTAAATTCATGTATGACCTATTTGTTCAACTTTTGAATTTCTTTTAAGAATTCCAATTATGTAATGACGAAAAGAGACGTAGTCTATATTGTAAGACAATTTAATTAATCATATTTTCAATACTCACATAGAGAGAGATTAACATAGATCTGTTTTTTTTAGGGAAAGATTTGATATCCTTAGGAGGGCTCATTGAATATTTTTTTTCTATGATTAATGATATTTCTATTATCTTTGTTTTTCATATTTAAATATTTAGTCGGAAATTCAATTTTTAGCAGTATATATAAGGTAAGTCTCATTGTCAATATTAAATCTCTTTCAAAAAAATTAAAGGGATTAATTACTATTTTTAACGGTAAAAATTCTAAATTTACCTTAAAAACATCATCAAAGGAATACAATTGTTCAACCTGAGAATATCCGCTACATAAAAAATCTAACTCAATTTCAATCTCTGAAAGGTTATTCAATAAAGAATAACAGCTTTATAAGGATCTTTTGCGGCTTGGCCTTCACTAAAAATCAACATGCATTTGAAAAAAAGAAAAAGGCTGTGTCATATTAGAAGCCCCATTTCCTTCATAAAACTGCAGTCTGGTTTCTTGAGGTAGATCAATCAATTCCGAAGCAAACCCCTCATCTGCAAATCATTCATCAAGGCACCATCTAAGAAGAGAATTAAACACAAGCTGGATCATTGTAAGTTAGAGATTAAAAGACTAGTGGAACCACTAGATCACCATCCTGTTGTACATGATCATTTCTTTCCGCCTCCAACAGTATTAAATGTTAATACCTTTGTTGCAAGCTACAAGCGTATGAGTAGGGATAGAAATAATCCAAACCGCCTATTAGGGGTCTTTAGTCAAATTAGGCCTATTTAAAAGCCTATTTTTTAAAAAAAGTTAGGCCCAAACTTCTTACAAAGTCTCTGTTAGGTTTGTCAGGCGGTCTGAACCTACTATTTAAAATATATTTAATATTAAAGTGTAATAAGTGAGTGTTGAACTCGCCACATATTAAACACAATACAAGAGTCAAACTATTAAATTAACACATATTATTATATATTGTATTCTTGTATTTTATTTTAAGAGGCATGTTAGGGGGCTTGTTATCTGTTACGAAGACCTATTATGAAAGTCTATTAAGTGGCCTATCAGTATAATTAAAAAAAATCAGGTTTTTTAAATAGGTTTTAGGCCAAGTAGTTATTTGTACATGCCAGGTTTAGGTAAAAAAAAATCTATAATAGGCCACAGGCTAGACTCAAGCTGAATTATTACTTAACATATTTAGTCTATTAAGACTAAAGCCTAATCTGATCTGATCTATTTCTATGCCTACGGGAAAGCTTAACTTCTACTAACAGATTTTCTGGCAGAAACTGATTTAATATTGATGTTGTCCATATCGTGAATGAAGATACAAGGAGGCTCTTCTCTGTGAAGATGAAAGGGGCAATAAATAAGCTGACAACCAAATGAATACTAGATCAAAGGTAAGCAATATATATTTCTCTATTAATTTCCTTGCCTATAGTCAAATTAAGTGAATAATCTTTTTGATGATGTATTCCTTGTTTGATAGTGAGCAAACGAGTGGAGGAAAAATAAGGGAATAATGGATATCATATAATATAATATGTGAGAACTTTAACCATAGTAAGGCCAAAGAGAAAACTCCAACTACATTCTTATATTTTTGGAGTTATTTTTGTAATTAATTATAATTTTTATGAAGTTAACTTCTCGTTAAATTCATAAATGACTTCCTTGTTTAATTTTTTAATTTCCTTTAAAAATTTCAATTATGTGAGGACAAAACGTAGTCTATGTTGTTGGACAATTAATTTAATTAATCATATTTTCAATATTCATATAGAGAGCGGTTACATAAGTCTTTCTTATTTTAAGAAAATATTTGGTATCTTTAGAAGGACCCATAGCATATATTCTTTTGGTATGATTAGTGACATTTCTACTATCTTTGTTTTTCATATTTAAATATCTAATCAGAAATTCACTCTTTAGCAATATGTCTAAAGTAGATCTCATGACCAACGCTAAAAAAATTTCAAAAAATCAATGATGTAAATGGATTAGTCACTATTACCATAATAATTTATTTATAGGTAAATTATTATAAAAAGTATAGGGTAAAATATAGAGAAAAAATATAAGGGTAAAGTGATAATTATACAGTCTAAATATACTTTTGTTACCTAGAAATTATTCCCATAAGTTTATCTGAAATTATAATTTACTCTAAAAATTCTTCTAAACATTTGATAGAATTCAACAAAAATGTAAAATATTATTAGAGTACAATAATATTGTATGATTTATGTAGCAAGTATTGCCTATGTAACATAATGGCATACTAATTTTATTTAGAATGAGGTTCAATGGAAAAAAATTTAGTTTATCTTCCGCATATTAATTACTTCTTCTTATTCATTTATAGAGGAATTATATATATATATATATATATATATATTCTTGTTCAATTTTAATTTTTATCTCTTAATTGTCATTTAGGTATATTTTAATTATTCTTTTATTTTATCTTTATTGATACAAAAATTTTAGGCAACTTTTAGTATTGATCATCTACTAAAGCTAAAGTATAATCTCAGAACTCAGAGAACACTTACAGGATACTTATAATATTACTTATTAAAAGAGTTATCACAATAATAACAAGAATTGAATTTATATTTTTATAAAATATGAGTCTGTTTTTTATTATTTATATTAACTCTAATTGGCAAGTATATTTTAATTATTTAATGTTGTGAATTATAAATAATTTAGTCTTTGAAAGTTATTTTATTATTCATTAATCTCTAATCAATTAAAAATTCAACTTATACTAAAAGAAGTTACAGGAAATTCAATTAATTTAATTAGTATTTATATTACTTTTACGGGCCCCACTCATCCATGTCCTTTTATATCTGTTGGGCCCTTGGGAAACAAGGCCATAAATTCCTTTTACTTTTCAAAAAGGAGAATACACAAGTGTTGAAAAAAACGGGGATTGAACCCGACGTGAATCGAACACGCAACCTTCTGATCTGGAGTCAGACGCGCTACCATTGCGCCACGGATCCACTTGTTACTTACATTTACATGCAAAATATTAATATATAATTATTGACCTGGCTTCAAGTCTTGCCGCCAATTACACTATTTATAGTTGCAGAGCATTTAAGATTCAATTACAGTATATATATATAAAGCATTACTTAGAATGAGCCCAAAGCCATATCAATGATTAGGGATATATATGGGCAGAGTAACCCCTATTTAGTATCCTGTCTAAAAAAAATATGAGCTATATTTTACAATTTAATACTCAGCTCTGTCTGGTAAAAATCCTAATAATTTTAGGTTAGACATAAGCAGGTTAGGTATAGTGAGGTGAGTATATTCAAGTTATGATGCCATACTCATGTTGTGAAAAAAAATTTACAATTATAAACTTCTAAAATAATATCATATTCATGTGTCTTCAAGAGTTAAATAATATCAATAATTCACTAAGAATAAGATAACAAAGATAATAATTAAAATTTTGAGATCTATTGTATATAAAAAATAAGCGTTGAAGTTTAAATAGTTTGTAATTATAACGTTGTATCAATCTCCCTAATATTGATAAAGATAAAGTATCTAAAATTAAAATAAATAATTATAATTTGTAATGTAATTATATGATAATTAATAAAGTTAAGAAAAAAAAATTAGTATAATTATAAATACTAAAATATATAACTTACTTACTTAACTACTCATATTTTTAAAATGACCTTCTAGTCACCAGTAGCTATTATATTCTCCCTTCTAATATAAAGAAAAAAAATAAAAAAAGGGATGCTTATGGGCAAGGCCTTCCATGCTGAGTGCCTAGCCCGAAAAATGTATGGGTTATATTTTATAGTTCGATGTCTAATTCTATCTTATATTTATTGAGCTGAGTAGAATATTTTTATTGTGAGTTTAAATAAATATATCAGACTGTAGGTTTTATGCATAACTCTATGAGCGATGAGATCGAAAATTTTAAGCTATTAAAAGAAAATACCTTTTGGTAAGTCCACTTTGTGTCCTGTCCTCTAATTTCCTTTATTTTCTAGTCTTTGTCTATTTATATTTTAATTTTTTTGTCTTTCTAAATAATTACAATTTTTAAGGTCCTCCTCAATAAATACCATTCTTTTTAGATCATGCCCTCTAATTTTTCTTTTAATTTTTCAAGACATGCAAAAAGCATGCTTATCTCATTTAATAAAATTTATGATTATTTTTTTACTGAATATTTATAAATATCTACATCAGTTCTATTTGAGTAGGGGTATATTCAAGTCTTCAAAGACCCAATTCACCTATTTTTTTTTTTTTAAAAAAACAGATCTAAATCATTCATTTTTTTATTGAATAATAAAAATTTCCTAGTAGCTTAAATACAACTATACTTATTTAAAGAACTTGCACTAGCAGACTAATAATTCGAAATGTAATCATTTACTTGAGAGAAAATAACAAACTGAAGTTTTAGATGAATCTTAAATTTCCATTAAAATTAATAAACTAATATTAATGAAGCCGGTAAATCATGGAAGACCAACGGTGGGCTATTTTTGGAAGATATTCAGTCTATTTTAATTTTATCATATTGTTTCTGTACCAAATTGCAATACAAGATGACGCATCAATTCGTGCTCAAGAAAATCAGCTTTGCTATGTTGAAATTTGAGTGAGCTCAAATTTAATGTTTTATAAAATGATTTTTTTAAAAAAATATTTAGTTATTATAGTTTTAAACTGTCATACCTAAAATTTAACAATTTGAATTTATTATCATATCTATGACATTTTACAATTTCGTTTGTTCCTATGAAATACCTTCAAGAGATATTTTCTTGGAAAACAATTTTTTTTTTTTTACATTCATCTGAGAGGGGATGAATTTTAAAAAAATCATACAAAATGCTACAATCTTTTACGTTTGCGAAATCGGTATGGGAGATTAAAAATATTATTTATATTTAAAAAATATGATGGATATTGATTTTTATAAGATTGTGTCGATGCTTAAATTTCGTATTATAATTTTTTATTATTTGATTTATTTATATAAATATAAATATTTTAAATTTGAATCAAGGTGGAGGGAGGGTTAGAGGGAATGTATGGAGTTTGGCTAGGGAAAATTCAGTATTTGTACTTTAATGTTTTGGATGTTGGTCCTTCTTAATAACTACAATTTTTTAAATCTTTTCCAATAAATATAATTTCCTCTATGTCCTTCTCTCTAATTTTCCCATAAAACAATGAACATTTGTATTTGGCTCCGTAATAAGTTTTCGTAATATATGTACTACCATAAATGAAAGAAGATATGGAAATATTTATTTATTTTTTAGTATTTTTTAAAAAAGAAGAAGAAGAAGCAAAACATTCCTCTGTGAGGAAAGATCCATATATTTATTTCATTTTTTTCAATAAACATTTGAAGTGCATTATCAATACTTAAAGGATATTATTTTTGTTTTTCTAAAATAGAGCAAAGCTTTCAGAACATTATATCTGTGAGCGCAGAGAGATACATTTTATACTCTTAAATCTTTGATATCGAAACTATTTAATTAATTTAATTAAATTAAAAAAATTAATTAAATTAATTAATATGGTATTTTTTAAAAATATACTAATCATTTTTATTAACTTTCTACTTCCTTTTCTTACTTGATCATTATTTAGAGAATATTAACAAGGGTAATTTAAGAAAAAATAATAAATATAAAAAATAAATCTTATATTTATTACTAATATTAACTCCATAATTAGATCTTATATTAAAAATTAGAGTATTTCTTTCCTTTTTTTAATGAGATTTAAGTTTGTTTATTTATAAATTACTTCGATTGAGAGCAGGTTTAGTCTTTTTTTTTTATAAAATCTAAATAGTATCCTCTAATATTGATAGTTAAAGATTAATCCTCTTAAAATATAAATATTACATAATAGATTTTAGCCCTCCCAATAAAACCTTTTTCCAAATTTACACAATTTTTTGAAGAGCATATCAGTAAATTAATACTTGTAGAGCTTCCTTTTTCTTTCACAAATATTCTGCCAAATTTTTCATTTTCTGAAAAAAAAAATTACCTCTTAGGGATTATTTTGATTAGCTTTTAGATAATAGATTCTGAAAAAAATAAATTTTAAAAATAGAGATATTTAGATGATTAGTAGTAAAATTATTTTTTCTATTAATAAATTACCAAAAAAAGTATGATTTGATTAAAGTATGAGAGAGGAGAGATAGTAGAGAAAAAATATGAAATATGAGAGAGGGTAGAGAAGAAATAGGAAAGAGGGTAGAAAGGAGAGAGGGTAAAGAAGAGAGGGTAGATAAGAGATAGGAGAGAGTGTAGAGAAGAGATAGGAGATAAGGTGAATAAGAGAGATGAAAAAGGAGAAAGGAAAGAGGAGAGAGAAGGGAGAGGATATAAAAAAAATAGAGATAAGATAACAATTAGATAGTCCATAAACTCTTTTACTGTTTAAAAAGCTATTTTCAATAGCTTATTTAAAACTATGATTTTGATCAAAATTAATTCTAGACAAAAATTGCTGTTTGTTTAAAATTTTTTTAAATTGAGATTTTATCCAAAATTAATTTTTAAAAGCTGCTCCCAAACACACACTTAATAGAATGAATAAACTACTTCTACTCACCTAGAATAATCTTTCATAAGAAAGCAAGAAACCAACTGAATAATGGGGCAAGAGACAAATTTGTATGAATTCAAAAGTTTTCAATTCTGATTGCCTCCAGTGAGCTTCTCAACTCACATTCAATGAATGATCAGAACAGCAATTCCAAATATCCAGTACCAACATTTCTGGTATAAAAAAAAATACTAAATCCTACTTTATAATATAGCATTCTGTAATGATCTAGATAACAATGGATTTGAGAATTTTCAGAATTCTGATACTCTAAGAGCATCGCGAGGCGTATCATAAACATCCTTTGACCTTGACTTCTTTACACCAGCAGTAAACCAAACCTTATCAGATTTGTAACCTTCAACTGCCACAGTTGTCACCTTTACCCACACAATGACCTTCGTTTTCATTCCCTCGATTCCCGTGAACTTCCCCCGTGTGAGGATCCCTTTGACACGAGTGGCATATCTGACTACAGAGGAGTCATTGAAGCTAACCTCGCATGCAGATGGCAAGTACACTACCAGCTTACCCTTGGTTTCCTCAAACTCATAGCAGATTATGTTCTGCGGGAAAAGCCCCGCCGGTAAGTTGTAGTCGCGGAGGAGCTCCTGTAAGCTTTTCAGCGGCTTGCCTGAAAACATTAGGTGATATGATCATTAGTTGGTAAAAATAGTTTCTAAATTGAATCCTCCACATTCATGTGAACAGAATGATACAAAAGAATATGACTATGGCTGACAATCCAATCACATTCCATCTATAATGCCATGTATACAAAATTTTGGGGAATACAGAAAAATCTAAATTGATCCGTTACTTCTAATGTGATGAATAACTTGATCTATGTTTCATTGCCAGTCCAAAGCCCGGCTAAAGGAGGAGAGTTGTGTTAGGCCTTGAGAGTCAATATAAAACTCTATTGAATCTCTCAATAGCCTAGCCCACCTAATGAAATAAGATAAGGTTTGAAATGGAAGTTCTAATATGATAAATATAGCAAACAAGATGTAAGAATTCCAAGCATTTTCTGGGCACACAAAATATGTGTTGCAGTTATGTTCCTGGTATACATCTAAATTACCATATCTTCTTAGGTAACAAAAAAATTTATATGCATGATCTCACATGAACATTCAGGGTTGAGGCACATTTTCATACCTTTTAGTTTGTTGAAAATCCATTTTGCTTTCTCTTCAACAGTACTTGAGAAACTCTGCACACAAAAAAAAAGATCACCTTTTAGCAAAACTGCTTGAAACAACACAGTAGCATCAAACTCTGCAATCTTCACAATAGTCACAATATTTTCAACAATTCTAAATCAGAGTTATACTAAATGAATGAAGACAATACCCTGTACTGAGAAAATTATATATGCTTAAAAGTTTCTCACTCACCAAGCCTTAGCATTCATTCTCTAGAAGAAGCAAGATGAGAAATTTAATGCTTCATATGCTAAGAATATATGTCCCATATTGTTGGTTGATAGCGAGTGACAGCGAAAATACATTGTACATTGGATAGAAGATTTGAACTGGAAAATAGATATATAAGTGAAAAAAAGACTACAAATCTAATGCTTATAATATATTTTGTTTAAAAAGTAATGTCACTAATCTACTCACTAATTTCCTCAATCTAGTGAAAGAGGCCCAATGATGATATCTTTGATATCTGGAGCTCCCTTGAGTCCTATGATTAGCATCAAAACTCAATTATTCAACATAAAGAAGTGCGAAGACAATGGCCCAAACAGATGGAAGTGCACATCATTATGTGAAGAGATGAGTTCCCCATACGTAGGTTGCTGTCCATGGAAGAATCTCACAAATTCACACTCGAGAGTAAGCTATTGTTCGGAAGAAAGTCACATTGAACAGAATAGTATGCAAGTAGAAAGAATTCAATTTCCAAGGTGTTGAGTATCAACTCGTATATGCATGTCATGCCATTGAATGAATGCAATAATGTGACCCAGCTCTCACTCCTCTGTTTCCTCTCTTCTCCCTCTCTTCTCTCTCTCTCTCTGCCCAAATTACAATCTAGTATCAGTGGTATCATCTGATAGAAGGCTTGTATTTCTGAAATGGGAATCGGAGGGAAAGGGAGAGAAAGAGAGAACAAGGAGAGACAGAGAAAAAAGCCTAACTAAAGATCTCTCCCATAACACATATTACTGCTCACATACTGCAAACTGACCCATTCAGCCAAAGAGCATAGAAAATGGGTTCAGAGGAAATTACATGATTCTACTGAATTTAACCCCACAAAGCCCAGAAAGATCTCAACAAGTTCACTTTAAATAATCCCAGTCTCTCAAGGCCCAAGAAACAATTTCGCAGAAACAAGAAAGAAATATGTCATTTCAATGTCAGTGTTGGGAATATTTAGTGCCACACGAAGCAACTTTCATATGAAATAATTTCAATTTCAGTTCGATTACCACATTATATATCTAAACCCCAAAACTTCCACCAAATCACTCAAATAAGCTCCCATACCATTAGAAAATACAGACATCAAGGAGGGAAAAATAAACGATGAAAAGGCACAAAATCAAAAGAAGAAAGCCCAAGCCAGAGAAGATTTAACTCACATTGATGTCGTCAGTGATGTTACATAACTCCTCCTTGGCTTTCTTGGTAATCCATGAGCTTCCCAGACCCACCTTCAAGCTACTGACTTTAGTCAGGGCTTTCTCCATTCTCTTCTCGCTTCCCTTCTCTTTCTGGGGGCAACCTCACGGAACGGAGCGTTAATGGAGGCTCTGGCTCTGGTTCTGGTTCTCCTAAAAAGGCTCCACCTTTGGCATCCAAATTCAAGCTGGCAAAGGGAAAAGGTACAAATGCGCTGATGCAGACAGTAGAAAGCGGCGTTTCACGTTTCTCCATATATTATATTATAAATGTTTTTGTACCCTTGTTTTCCCAGACCAATATCATATCACATGAATGCTTGGCCCAAAAACTTGTTTTTTTTTTTTTACGAATTCTATTTTGTTGACTTTTTTTTTTTGCAAAACTACTGTACCATCACTTTTGACTTATTATTGGCGCCAAAATGACGGAAAACAATTAATAACAATCTGTGAGTAATTAATCCTTTCAAGAAGAAAATTAGTTTTCAAATTGTTGCAAATTTTAGAGTTCATATAAATATATAATTACTATCATTATAATATTAAATTCTGCTCATTTGCGATATTGCAATTGCCACTCACTACTACAGGGATCTAACGTTAAAATCTAGTGAAAATAATTAATTCGGACTGTTCAAGGTAAAGAAATCAAATAAAGCTGCGAAGCCTAGTAGAGAGACAAAGAAGGAAGCTGCGAAATCCAGTGAAGATCTTTCCTATTCTTTTCTTTTTGTAATTTTAGGGGTAATAAAATGTGGGCAATATTTGTCTTTTAAATTTATATCATGTCTCGTATAGGTAATTGCGTAAATGTTTTTTAAACAAGGAACTGTAACAGAGTTTTTTTTTTTACCAGAACAAGAGTGAAGACAAAGGAAATACACACGCACATAAACATGCAATGCGATCTAATAAATAAAAAAAGAAAGCTTGATTGAAGCTAATTTTAAGATGTCAAACTCAAAAAGATGCCTACTACACATGGTGGGCCCAGGGGAAGCTGTGTTCTTAAGTACGTTCCAGCTCAAAAGATTGGCATAACATTTTTATCCAAGAGATATTTATTTATTATTTGCTTACTGTAATGCATTGCGTCAAGGTTCTCTATAACTATTACGCACGTTCCTCTGCATTTCCTCTTGTATGTATTGTCTATAACTATTACCTATGTGTGTCCATGAAAGCTCTGGCCTTTTCATATGCCTCTGTCAAATACTTGCTGAATCTCGTCATATTTAGCTTCACATTCTGTTCTTTCAAATATATCCTACTCTTGCTCCATTTTCCCTCATGAAAAGCTTCTGGGTTCTTCACCACCAAGCTCTCGCTCCCATATTTCTCTGATAAGCTGCTTTCATTTGCCTCCACCTTGTACTCCATATACTCCAACCCTAAAACCCTAGTTGTCTTCTCGCCAAAGTAGGTTCTAGAAGCCCACTCTGTTCCTATAGGAACCACCTGCATCACAATTGATCCTGGCCTCAGAAACAATAAGTGAGTCAACCCGGCACCATGAACACCTAACAATGCATGACTCGTATGAGCCAGCCTGTAATCATCCCCCATTGATTTATCTCTTGAAGCTTCCAACACTTTCACGTTGAACCCCACTTCCTTAGCCAACTGTATGATCTCTTCTTGGTTCAATATCAGACGGCTCACGTTCCCTCTCCGAGACACCAACGTTAGACTCGGATTAGATTCACCTGCAGAGAATCCGGGTCCGATGTATATGTTCTTCACCCAGGCACCGAAGTCAACGAGGGTTTTAGGGTCGGGTAGTTGTTTCGGGTCGATGGTGAAGCGCCCGTGCTTCAGCAACCCGACTGTTGCGGACGAGAAGCAGTGCGTGGTGGTTGAATTGTTTATGTTGATGATCGGGTGTTGTGTAAAACTAGAGAGTAACTCGGTGTACTTATGAAACCACCACGTGGCGCCTTGTGTGATCACGAGGACTACATCACGATCACGGTAAAGGGACTGGATGGTGATGAAGAGGGGGATGAAGTTCTCGTTGAATTCGTGGAAGAAGTTCCCCGTGTAGCCGCCCGCACTGAATACAAGGGCTATGCTTCTGTGTGTGACGATGCATGAGGATTTAGGTGGGACGGAGGTGAGAGTGACGGGTTTGATTAGGGACATGGCTCCCTGGTCGTTCTTGCGAGGGTAAGGACGGATTTTCACAGGGAAGTGAGGTTGGGCCCAATTATGGGGGCCCAGAGTGAAGAGGGTTAATTGGGCTGCGTCTAGAAGTGTTGGGCCATTCATAGTGCATATATCGTAGTCCTCGTGAGATCTGTTGCACGCGATCGAACTACCACTAATATCCCATTGCGAGAGTGACAACAAGCGCCTCAGTTTCACTCTCCATATGCTTACGTCTGCACAATAATAAGAAGAACATTGCTTGTTAATTAATTGCGATTAGCCATCTAATATAACCACATGTTAGCACTAATCATATGGTAAAGCACGTGTTACCCTTCCTTGAATAAAATCTCTATACTCTACGGAAAATTATAAAACACTTTTAATTCATCTACACTCCCAATTAGTTAACTTCTAACTAGTTATTCAATTCAAACATATCAAACCTCCTTGGGTGACAAAAAAATACAAAAGAAAAAGAAATATAAGTTATTTATAGAAATAATTAAATATGAAAATATAAATGATCCATTATTTTTATCATTTAATGCTCTACAACACAAAGAGATGAAATTTAGATGGAGAATACAAGTTGTTAATATAAAATTTAATTAGGGAATTAAGTTAATCATAAATATAAGATATATTTTATATATTTATTAATATTTTTTAAAATTATCTCTATAGGTACTACTTCAACCATAATTAGATACAATATAAGATAATTAAGAAAAATGATTAGAATATTTTAAAAAAATTATATATAATTAAATAAGTTTTATATTAATCACGAGATAAATAATAACAATGAAGCTAGGGAACGGAATATTACCAGAGAGAAGAGAAAGCTGGAGGAAGAAGATAAAGAGAAAGACGGTAATGCATATAGCTGAGTTTGACCATGTTGATGTCTTCCCTACGCCCATAGATGAAACTGATGAACCGTAACTGTAACTGAATCAAACTTAATTACCTTCCCAATATATTCAACTTCTTCCTTCAAACCTTCAATACACAGCATACACTCAGTATCAATCAAACTGCAATATAATGGGTACGTATTTGATTTCACGTTAAAACTATGATTCTAGTAAAAGATATTTACCTGCCTTCACCAACATCATGATTTTCACAGTTTCAAATGTGAAACAAAACTTATTACTGTACATCAATATAATAAGTTGGTTTGAGGCAGAAAGAAAAACATAGTACTTTTTTCATAATCCAACACGTTCAGAAATCCCAAAAACTTGTAATGTTCCAGAATCTCAGACCTTCATACCATACCTGTGTAAAACTTTGAAGGAGACCATTAAGAACAGCAGAGAGAGCTCGAATAAAGTAGCTATAGAGAGAGAGGGGGGAGAGAGAGAGAGAGGCTTGTGAGGGCAAGGTTAATATTACGTATAGTGATAGAAAAGATGGAGGAGCGAAATAGAGGTGAGAGATCAGACTAAACAAAAATTGATTATCTTAATTGATATTAAGCCTTTACCTGCTCTTCTTCTCTCACACTTGTAATTATTAATTAGTTATTACAAAATATTTGCAATAACTAACCATGTAACGTGAAAACTTTGGGGGAACATAAACGGCTTTTAATTAATGGAGTCAATACTGAATTAATTACCATATTTCAGGACTTTGAGTCAGAGGGGATGTATTTAATTTAAAAATTAATATATCAAGAAAAATAATTTAATAATTCTAAAAAATGATGACGCACATTTCACCGTTGTTCTTTACATGATTTTATGTATAGAAATATTTCTACGCTAAGTTAATTGTCAGTGCTATTGAAATTAGTTTTTTCCCATATAAATCACTAACTAGTAATGATCATTTCAATTGCACGCCCACCAAAAAAAGCACTTTCACTTTGATTATGGAAGAACATTTAATTAATTAATCAATATGATTCTTATTATGGTCAAAATAACAATATAATAATATACAATAAAACGAGTATAATTATTGGGTAATTACGGTTGCTACATCTTGATCAATATAATTTAATAATTCACATCTTAGTTGTTCAAATATATAATTGTATATTAACCTTAATTAATCTCAATTTGGCCAGAAGTTGTGGTGAACTTGGACCTTAATTAATCACTCATCACTGTTCTCCAACTGTAGTTTTCTCTCAACATTTCCCACCTATTCGGTATGACCCAATTCAGCTAAAAAGAAACTTTAATTTCATTTCATAAGAAAAATATTACTCTTTCATGTATAGTGTTCATCCAATATGATATTGATATCGTTTAGGATGAAAAAAGACTTATTACTTAAGAAGAATAAAGACTTCGCCTTATCCTTGAATCGTAAGTGAGCCTAACCTATTTATAAAATTTTTTGTACAAAAAAAAAATATTACTCTTTCAAATCTTAAAATAGAAGCAATTTAATTAATATAATATATTTTGTCTAAAATACTTGAATCATCTTCTTTAATTTCATTCATTCCTCTTTTACATGATTATTGTTGAGAGAATATCGACAGGGATAATTTTAAAAAAGTTAATAAATTTAAGAAATATGTTTTATATTTAATATTAAAATTAATTTTTTAATTAGATCTTATATTAAATATTAGAGAAGTACTAAATTATTTAATCCACTGCATGACCCTTTTTTAACAAATTTTCTTGTGAGAAAGTTTTTAGATGCTAATATATTAAATGCAAAATCTTACCTAATAAGCATCACCGAAATTTGAGTAGGAGTTATACATAAATTATATCCTCCCTGCTCCTAAAATAAGATACTCTTCCGATGATCTTTAATATATATAAAAGACCTATTTTATAGTTCAATTTTATTATTAAATTAAAGTAGGCCTTATATATTAGGGAATTGAGAAGTGACTTCTAAGTCATACTTAGTCCAAGACATAAGGGAACATGTAGTGTTTACAAGTTTTCTTTTTTAATCTTGATTTATTTTTGGTTTGTCCTACTCTTGATCTTTATTATAAGATGTTTTCAACCAAACTACACATATCAAGAAAGTTCATTTTTAGATTAAAGTTGTCCAAAAGTATTTTAATATTCTATTTTTACCCATATTAAGTAAAAACCAAAATACTCCGCTAGTAGAAGGTTTTCTTTAATCCTATATATGTGACTTTAATTCCCTTTACTTTCTCAATTTATGATATTTTCTCAAACCATCTCCATTAATTTGCATATATTAAAAGGATTTTCAATGAGGAAAATAATTATTGAAATAAATATTTTTAAAAAAATTAACACATATATCTATTATAAATAATTAATTTAACTAAATTTTTTAATATCTATAAATTAATTATTTAACTCTTATAATTAAGATAAGATAGGAAGGAACAATAACAGCAAAAATGTTTCATCTAGTCTTTTCCAGAACTCATGAGAGACTCATTAGAAAGGTTTAAAGATAAATATGTGCAACCATAAAAAACCATTACCCTGCACCTTATATTATTAACCATAAAAAGGTTATGAAAAATGCTTACTACCTTACTTAATATAAAAAATAATTAATTTTTTTAGTAGATTAAAAAAGTTAAATAAATCAGTTAATTGTGAGTAAATCTAATTTCTTAAGACAAATTTATAATTTAGCCAACTTAATCAATTAACTCTTATATTAGTTATAATTAACTAATTTATTTTTTTTTAATTTATAAAAAAAGTTAACTAATTTTTCTACTAAGGGTGGGAGGAGAATTGTAATAATAAGGATGAAATTGAATATATTTAAGGACAAAAGGGAGTATAGCACAGTTCAATTGGTTGTTTCAAGAGTTTTGATTAAACTAGTCAAACCTTTATAATAAGCAAGTTTGATTAAAGTTTTTGAATTATGTGGGCTATAAATTGCATGTTGTCGTACCTTGATCATGTTGTAGAGAATATAGATAAAAAAATTTAAAAAATAATATTTTTTTTTTGTTATAAGTGAGGGCTAACCACCCAAATGCTGAAATAAACTTAATTACAAAAAAGTTATCTCCCAAATACTTAGAAACAATAAGAGTCTCTAAATGTAAAGGACACGAATCTAATTTTGCTATGGTAATCAATTATTCTTTTGTGAGTGTGTCTGCAAATTTATTTTGATTTCTATCTATATGTTAAATTTTAATTCCAATAGTAATAGTAAGTTTAGCAAAACTTGTATATGTGATAATAATAAATTGCATCTATCACCAATCATATTTGATAACATATTAACTATATTATTAGCGTCATATTCAAGAATAATTTTCCTATAACCTAGCTCCCAGACCAGTTTGAGCCATTTATAAATAACCCACAATTATGCTTCAGTCATACTACATGTCCCTAATTGAGTTGTAAATCCAGTTATCCAACTTTCTAAATGATCCCGAATAACTCCCCACATCCTGCTTTATCATGAGGTACAATGAAAGCTCCATCAACATTTAACTTGAATATCCCAAAAGGTGAGATTGCCAAGGGGAGGCTTGCAAACATTTGAGTTTGATACAAGAAGATCATTATCCAAATGAGCTTGTTGAATTTATACAAATCGTTTTTATATTTGCATAATGACCAGATAAAGGTCTAGTGGTTTCAAAAAGTCCAAATCCAATACCTTTTGATTTTGCCATTTCTATAAGCTATAAATAGAAACCCCCAAATTAGATCTCAATTGTAATTACTATCCACCCCAATCTCACTTTTAAGATTTAAAACAAACCAATTTCTTAAAGAGGTGGTAAAGAAATATGAATAAAACCTGAGATCAATAAATTTATGCCAAAGTTGGCTAGCATAAGAGCAATCACGTAGAATGTGTAAAATATCTTATATGTCCTCTTTGTAATGCTGATATAAAGCATTTGTTAATTACCACTTACTTCTCCAAGCATTCATCGGTAGATGATTATTAAATACTGTCCACATGAAGACTCTAATATATTTAGCATCCTTCCACTTCTAAATATCTTTATAAATAGAGCTAAAATTATTTGTAGATGGATTCTGAATAAGATAATAAACACTTTTAATAGTAAAAAAATCCTTATTTATAGCATTCAAAATCATTAAATTATTATCCACTTCTGCCATAGATGGGAGTATGCTTATTAACCTTTGAAAAGTATCACTAAAAATAATATCATCAAGTATTTAATAATCTTAAATCTCAGAATCAACCCAGTCTATAATTTTATTATTTTCTTCGCACTTATAAGTGGTATAAGACACATGTCTTTTAACCTTTTATTAAGAAAAAATATTTATCAGTAAAGAAATGTATTAATTGCCCATTTCTGATTTTCTATCTTTAAATGCACTAATTATTATTTTAAAAAATAATAATGAAGGCGAAGGGGCTGATGATTGAAGGTGGGCCGAATCGTTATGGGGCCGAAGTTCACTCTTTTCCTTTTTGGGAAACTAACATGTTGGCCCGCAAGTAGAGACAGAGTAGTGAGCTCGTAACACAAAAACTAACAAGACTTAGATATAATGAAATAAGTTAATCTTTCATGTGACAAACTAAAATTTAAATTTTTATTAAAAAAAATATCTATATTTAGTATCTAATAATATTTTGAATATTTTACCTTAGGAGGATATCTTATCTAGCAAAAAAAAAATACAAATCAGAGGATAATAAATTCCATAATTTTAAATAAATATATATTTAGGACTTTCTGAATTAAATCTAGTAAAATGAACTAATTACTCATAGTATATCCAATCAAGATTTGAATTTTCATTATAAGATGTGCCTATATTTAGTACATTGAATAATATTGCTTCTAATAAAAAAAGATGAGTGCTTTGGAAAAATAATTGTTACCAATACGGAAATTTTCATCATAAGCTGGTAATCAAGATCATAATTGACCAAGAAAAATAAACAAGATGAGGAACATAAATCTCTCTAAGTCTAATTGTGAGGAAATAATAACTCAAGGAAAAAAAAAACAGAGAGCTTATTATCATGAGCAATTAGTGGATCATTTAATGACTCAGTTAAGATGATACTATAAAAGTCGACCAACGTTGCATTTTTTACCCTGTTCATTGGAAGACTCCTTTCCTATGCATAATTAATTCCTTTTACAACTTTTAAAGCATTACTGAGTAAAATGGTTCAATCGTTAGAAAATTTGACAAAACCCTCTATAATTGTAGACTGAAATGAAACTAGAAGACCCTTTATAAAAAGAGACTCTTCAAAAAGAGCAGGATTTGCAAACAAATATTAGTATAATCAATAAAAATTAACTCATAATTTATAAAATTATAAGTTTAAATATATTATCAGTATGAGAACTTTATTAGTGAATAATTTATAAATATTTCTATAAATGCTATTTGAGTTTAAAGACATACATTAGTCTTGATACTTCAGACTGAACCCATGTAAACTTTTTGTTATAAAAAATTGGAGGGATTGTATAAGCATATATTAAACCTCAATTTGTAACAATTTTTTTTTTGATACATGAGAATTTTGTTAATTGATAATCTATAACTATATCTATAAACGTTTTTTAGATTTAGAGATCATGCCATGACTTTAGTTAGGGGTGTGCATGGGCAGGGCTGGGCAGGGCAACCCCCCTACTCGGTGCCCTGCCCAAAAAATGCATGGGCTGCATTTTGCAGCCCGATGCCCGGCCCTGCCCGGTAAAAGCCCTAACAATTTTGGGCAGGGTATGGGCGGGCTGGGCATGCCCAAGTATTGATGTCGTGCTCATGTCGTGAAAAAAATTTGTAATTATGAATTTCTAAAAAAACACCATATTCATATGTTTTTAAGAGTTAAATAATATCTATAATTCACTAAGAATAAGAGAACAAAGATAATAATTAAAATATTGAGATCCATTGCATATAAAAAATAAACGTTGAAATCTAAATAGTTTGTAATTATAACTTTGTATCAATCTCCCTAATATTAACAAAGATAAAGCATCTAAAAAAATAAAATAAATAATTATAATTTGTAATGTAATCATATGATAATTAATAAAGTTAAAAAAAAAGAAAAAATTAGTATAATTATAAATATTAAAAGATACAACTTACCTACTTATATTTCTAAAATTACCTTATAGTCACCAGTAGCTATCATATTCTCCCTTTTAAGATAGAGAAAAAAATAAAAGAAGGGGTGCTCATGGGCAGGGCAGCCCCTATGCCCGGTGCCCAGCCTGAAAAATATATGGGCTATATTTTACAACCCGATGCCCGGCCTTGCCCGATAAAAATCGGGTTGGGCAGGGCATAATGGGCCATGGGCATTATATATAGCCCTAACTTTAGTAAACTCTTATAACTCAACTCATCAATTTTTTTTTGTATAAAAAGAATTGAAGTTTTAGGAAGTTTAACCCTACAATGTTCAAATAGTTAGCTTAAAATACATGGTAGTAATTTTATATGAATCCTAACTCAAGACATCATCCGAGAAGAGAACGCACGAAATCATTTGAACTAATTGTGAATAGTAATTTGAGGTCGTGACTTTATTATTAATATGCGAGTAAAATTAAATGTCATCTGAATCTATAAATATTGTCCATTACGATTATCTTGATTGTAATTTTCAAAGCTTCAACCTTCCAAAAACATATAGGGGAGTATAGTTCCTTAAAAAGTGTTCAAACGGATTCAAATTCTAAACTTGACGCTGACGCGGTCAAAATCTCATTTATTTAGGCTAGCATGCGTTATTATCTGTAATATATTTTTAATTATATATAAAATATATATATATAAATATAAAATTATATAATACTTAATATTCTAATTTTATTTATTCTACAGCTTTAATATCATAATTTTATTTATAATATAGTTTTATCTATAATTTTTTTAATCTTATACAATTTTACACGTAATTTTATTTCTTAAATATTAAGAAAAATATTATTGATAAAATTATATCATAAATAAGATTAAAATATTAGATGTATATAAAAATTAAAATTAAAATATTAGGTACTATATAATTTAAAAATATATTATATACTCCTTAAAAAAAGTTACCCACACTTGACTATACGAGTTTTTAAATAATTTTGAACAATAAATTTTTTAAAATGAGATTTTTAACATTTTTCTTTTATTTTTAACCCAAAATAAAACATATTCATTTAGAATTATGTAAAGGGACGTCCTGATTTTGAACACCAAACTATAAAGCTAAATTGGAATGCATAAATGTTGAAGTGACATGACTCTTCCTTGGAAGTGAAGAAAATCTGTCTGTTTTGGAAACAGAAGCCACTACTCATCTTTAAAGTTGGTGCAATATCAACAAATAATGAGGTCAGAAAATATCCCCAAAAAAATTTATTTTTCTTTAATTCTATAATTAATATTCATATTAGGAATAAAAAAATGTTCAGCCAAAAAAAAAATATCATACCACATTTTAATCAAGGATTACAAAAAGCTTTAAGAATTAGAAAAACCTTTATAATAATAAGGACTAGTGTGCATTTGTCCTGACTGAAATATTAGGTCATATGATTATAATTTCTATACCATTTTTTTTTATAAATTATTATTATTATTGCAATAATTATTCTGAAAAAATAGAGATAGGTCCCGTTTTTCTGGACTCAGGATATGAGAAAAATTGGTCAATAAATATAATTATTGAAAACAACAATGTAAGGTTTATTAATTAGCTGAACGATCCAACTTGACCGTTGGTTTCTATTTAAGGAGCAGAGGTAGTTGTACCTAGGGCTGTCATAGGTAGAGTTGGATAGGATAATCTTTCTACTCAGTATCATACCTAAAAAAAAAATATGGGCTGTATTTTATAACCCGATACCCAGTCCTACCCGATAAAAGCCCTAACTATTTTGGGCTGGGCATGGGCGGGCTAAACATGCCCGTTGTGATGTTCTGCTCATGTTGAAAAAAATAATCTGTAATTATAAACTTCTAAAATAATACCATATTTATATATCTTTAAAAGTTAAATAATATATATAATCTATTAAAAATAAGATAACAAAAAGATAATAATTAAAGTATTGAAATTCATTGCATATAAAAAAATTTTTAAAGTCTAAGTAATTTGTAATTGTAACTTTATATAAATTTTCTAAATATTAACAAAGATAAAGCATTTAAAAAATAAAATAAATAATTATAATTTATAATATAATAATATTATGATTAGTAAAATTAAAGAAAAAAACCAATATAATTATAAATATTAAAAGACGTAACTTACTTACTTAACTATTTAGATTTTTAAAATGACCATTTAGTCGTCAGTAACTATCATATTCTCCCTTCCAAATGTAGTATCTAGGGAGAAAAGTAAAAAATAAAATAAAAGAATAAGTGCCCATGGGTAAGGCAGGGCAACCCCCTGCCTGGTGCCCAGCCCGAAAAAAGTATGGGCGACATATTGAAGCCTGGTGCCCGGCCCTGCCCTATATTTATCAGGCTGGACAAGACTATTTTTTCGCGGACTCAGATGGCTTTATGAACACCCCTAGTTATACCCATAAATTTGATTTAACGAGCTATTGCTACCACATTACATCAAAATCAAATCCTCAAATTAACAATTTGACAAAAGAGAATTTTTGCTCTTCTAAATTTATATAAAATTTTTATTTGATCTTTTAATTTTATAAAATATCTTTTTAATCTTCTAATTATCATAGCATTATTAGTTTCAAACAACATTTTCTTATATTAATCATTGTTATTTTTTAAAATTAAACTTATTATGTTAATATTTAAAAATATTTTTTCAATACTTGAAATTTCAATTTATGTATTTTTATTATTAAAACTAATAGCCTAAGGTTATAGTCTTATAGAGGACTGAAAACACAGTTTATAATAAAATTAAATAATAAAAATGGAATGTTGTATGAAATTAAAGTATTAGGGGGGTTTGTCTAAGATTTTTATGCGATTGTCATTTATTCTAAAATCTCAGTCCCAAATTTTCTTGGACCTTGGAGTTCTAGAAGGCGAATTTTCTTTTATTTATTTTAGGAATTTATTAATATCAGCCGAAAAGAAAATCTTGAGCCGAAATAAATAATCACATGGGAATCGATTCTTTATTTATTTATTTTTAAAATTTAATTACATCAAGCATGCTGATGATGGTGACGTCCTTGTAAAATTCAACGTATCATAAATTACAAAGAGAGCAGCGGGAAAACAAATGTCTTAAAGTTAATTTTATAATTTTTGAGAGGTCGGCTGGTAATTATCAGAAAGGACAAATCTGAAATGTATGATGGCCACTCGATTAATCATTTTTATATAATAACATGAATTGATGTAGTTTTAAGAAAATCAAATAAAGTTTGAGTAATTTATTTTTTATTTTTAAAATTTCTATAATTATTTTATTTAAATAATATATCTTTTAAAAGTGAGTTATGCTTATATTAAAAATAGATCGGATGGGAATCATGATAAGACGTCAAGTCAATCAACCCCACCCTGGGCCCCACCCCTCTTGATCACACTTTGTGGGCCCCCTCACATCTAAAGTCTTCCAAATGACCAAATCATCCCTCTTCCCAATGCCCTGCACTCTTTTTCCATGATCCTCACCCTCACCATCCCGGGTCCCACTCCATTAACACCCCTAACATTTTCCCTTCTTCTTTTCTATTTCTAATTAATTATTATTGTTATTATTAATATAACTTTCTATAAATTGTATGTATTCTGACTTTTTAAAATTATAAGAGCGAATTATATATTCTTAAAATTTATTTTCATTTTTTAATTTTAAGTTTACTTATTTTCACTGTGTTTTAAATAGATTTTTAATTATGACAATCAATTTTTTAAAGTCATTTATATTAGCCTTTGATTGAAATTTCATGATAGATTTTGCTGATGACCGGCTATCTTAGCAGTAAGTGTTACTGTCTTGCTTGGCAGGGATACCGGACTCGAGTGTGGCATTGTCCAATTTATGTACACATATATTTATATCATAAATTATCTTTAATAATATTTTTTAATATAAATCAAGTAAAAAAATAAAAAAAGATACTTAAAGTGTTTTAAGAAAATTATATTATATTAATTAATTTTTTAAAATTAATTAAATAGATTAAAGATTAAAAGAGTATTTTAGAAAAATAGGGGAGGAAGAAAATAAAAAAAAAGTGAAAATAATAAAAGAGCTTTCGTGGGCAATCATGCAATGTGTATGTGCTTTGCCTTTGAGGGCCCACACATCCTTGTGTTCCTTTTTTTTTCTTAAAAAAAAAAATCCCGTAATTTAAGAAAAAAGAAAACACATGGTACAAATATTATTTTGACAAAAGGACATTAGGCTAGACTGCCCTACAATTGGATCTGCCTGCTTCAAAGACCAGTACTAGTAACATGGTACTCAATCTACTCGTAGGCCTGCCGCAAACAATCAAGTAAGAAGCAAAATGTAAGATGCTATATGAAGGATAAAGAGATTTGAATCCTAGTTTGTAACAAAAAAAAAAAGATTTAAATCCTAGTATTTTTTAATTAAATGGTATTATTTTAATCATTTGATTCCAATTTAATCTTACCCTTTAAATAATATTTTAACTAGTTTATTAATCAATCTAATTTTTAATATTTTAGATAAAATGGGAAAAAAATTCAAGTGAAATATAACTCCTTATTGACAATAAAGATTAATATCTCCTATAAAATATAAGATCATTATTGCATGTAATCTAGAGTTTATAAGAGTACATTTACACAAAATACAATATTTATTTTTAAAATTTATTCGTATAATAAATAAAGTTTAAAATGATTTATTTTGCCTAATGCATCACAATTTGATAGAAAATTAATAATAATAATAATAATATAATATTATATGTAAAGTTAATCTTACAACAAGTGAATATTTTTCTTTTAATATCAATATATCTACGGCTATTATAATAAGTTCATGGGTCTCATAAAATGGGGCCATTTATCTTGGACTTTGTCAAAGTACCCTGAACCATTAATTTCGTGTTCACAAGAGTATGGGGAATAATTTAATTAATGACAGATGTTTTTAATTGTTTTACAAAAGTAAGCTGCAAATACGCATAGGATTTAATCGTGAAATTAATATTAATTATAAATACAATATTTATTTTTATATTTATTATTATTTTTTAAATTATTTTTATTGATATTTTTTATTATTGACACTTGCTAATATAATAAAGTAAGAAAGACGCTAAAAGAATAAAGAAGGACTATTATAGTATCATTATATTATTTAATTTAATTAAATTAATTAAATATGGTATATATAAATGATTAAATTAGTATAAATTAAGATAATTGTATTTTTTTATAGACAATTTGACCCCTCTTACCCATAAGTGACTCCTATATTGTGCAATTAATATTTTGTTAGGACTCAGCAATAATTAAATTGATTTTCAAAGACTTCAATGTCATTTGCGCTATCTCATAAACAATAAGTAAGAATTTGAATAATTGTATAATTTTGAAATATGAAGATGACAAATTCTACTGAAGGCATAAAGGAGAGTTTGACCGTAGAGAAGAAAATTTTGGATTTGATTTGAAGGTTATTCCACGAAAGATCCTGCAAGTTGCACCTTAGCCCATCTCTCAAGTTAAAACTCTCTCTCTCTCTCGTCGGTCACACGTAAAGATATATTTTTCATGCCTACGTTGAAAAGTAACACTAATAGATTCTTCCTCTTGGCCAGCAATTTTTCTTAAAATATTTTATAGATTTATATAAAGACTTAAAAGCTAAAACATTTTTCATTAAAACTGAACGTATATTGATCTAACATTGTTATTCTACTACTACAAAACATTGACTTTAAAATTTTAAATATGGATAAAACATTACATGACATATTAAATTTATTTTTTTAAAAAATAATAATAATTGACAAAAATAATTATTATTTGAGACTAATAGTATTGCCTGCTTATCCTTATCCCTTACTCTAATCTATCTATTTTCTTTGTAGTATGCGGTCGAACTTACTTTCAATTTAAAGATCATGTACCTGCAGACGCTCATGAGAAGATTGAAACATTGTTTGAAATTATGTACGTGTTTGGTTAGATTTTTAGAAAAATATTTATGAAAAAAATGGATTTTAAGTAGTTTTTAAAAAAAATAAAAAAAATAAATAAATAAGTGTTTGGATAGTTATTACTAAAATGACTTTTATAATTGAAAAATTATCAAAAAAATATGATTTTATTAAAAATATGAGAGACGAGAGATAATGAAAAAGAAAGAGGAGAGAGGAAAGATGATGAAAAAAATTGAATAGAGAAGATAGATGAAAGAGAAGAGAGGGTAGAGAATAGTGAATACATGAGATATTGTGAAAAAGATAGAAGATATATGAGAGATAGTGTAAGAAAAAATAAGGGTAAAATAGTAATTAAATAGTTTATAAGCTATTTTATTGTTTCAAAAGCTACTTATACCAGTTTATCTGAAACTATGATTTTAAACTATAGTTTAGCCTAAAAGTCATTTTGAACAAATATGAATATTTGTTTTAAATTTTTTTCAAACTAAAATTTAGGCTAAAATTCTTTTTAAAACTATAGTTTGAGGGTTTCACAAATACATCCATATTATAAAAATATGGAGTAGTTATTGATAAAAGTATGATACAGTTAATAAATAATTAAATTTTTTAAATATAATATATTAAATTTAAACTATATAGTATATATAAAAAATATTTCATTTAGATAGGTGAAAATTACTTTACATGTCAAAAATATTAGTTTCTAGGGATATTTTGTGGAATTTGTCCAAAAACACAAAGGAGTAGTTTTGTATAATAAAAATAAAATAATTTGAAAAAAAGAAAATGGAGCAATTGCATTGACGGAGAGTAAATGGCTAATGGGTGTGTTGGTGGCGGCCCTAAGAAATTGTTTAGTTGGGAGGTTTTGAAAGGGAAAAAAAAAATATATTTGGTTGAAAAAAAGGGAGGGGAGGGGAGGGAAAATTTTTTGTCTTTTCCCTCCCCTCCCCTCCAAAAGTTGAAATTTTTGAAGGGAAGAGAAAATTTTACCTCCTTTTTTACTAAAATACCCCTAATTTTTTTTAATATTCCAATTATACCCTCAAACCTTTTTATTTTTATTTTTTTCAGATCTAATTTTTTTAATTACATAATAATTATAATAAATTATAATAAAATTTAATAAGTATAATAAATTATTTATATATTATATTAAAATATATAATAATTATAAAATTAATAAAAAATAATGTTAAAATTTTAACATATTTTTTATTTTTTTATTTTTATTATATATATAAATGAGATAAAAAAGTTTGAGATTTATAAATTAAAAAATATTAATTTTGATATGGATATTGTAAATAAAGAATAAATAAATTTAAATAAAGAGATAAGAGTATTTTTGTTAACTTTTAATTAACCCCTCTCCCCTCCCCTTCTCTCCCTTCCCCTTCTGAATCAAACAAAAAATATCATTAATTAATTTTCCCTATATTTTTTTACCCTCCCTTAATTTAATATAACCTATCCTCCCTTATAGTGAACCAAATAAAACTTAGGGGGACTTTATGGATAATCGAATTCAATAATTTGCACACAAGCTGAGGCTCTTAATGCCTTAGGGATAAGGTTTTAAATTTAATTTTAGATAAAACTTATAGTTTAAAAATTTTTTAAAAAAATAGTAATTTTTATCTATAATTAATTTTAATTAAAATTATAGTTTTAAATAAATTACTCAAAATAGTTTTTAGAATAATAAAAGAGTTTATGAGCTATCTAATTATTATTTTATTTCTATTTTTTTTATACCTTCTCCCATTTCTCATTTCTCATTTCTCCTCTCTCATCTCTTTCATTTCCTATATCTCTTCTTCACTCTATCTTCTCTTTCCTCTTTTCTCTATTATCTCTCATTTTTTTCCACTCATTTTTCCTATTTATTCTCTATACTCTCTTCTCTCATACTTTAATCGAATCATACTATTTTTAATAATTTATTAATATAAAAAATAATTTTACTTTAATTATTTACATATTTTTATTTTTAAAATTTACTATTTTTAAAATTTATTTTTAAGAATGTATTCTTCCCTTATTGATATTGATTGAGGGGTATGCATGCCATGAGTTGCGCTTCGTGTATTATTTTTTGTTTCCACCACAATAAATTTGATGTGATAAATGACAAGACTATGACTAAAACAATTCCCAATTATGAGCTATAATAGCACCCACCTGACTCTAGTCTTCCTGTAACGTACACACACACACACATATTTTTTGAAAAAAAAAAGAAATTACATTTACATTATGATATATGCATGTATATGGAAATACATGAGAATCTTTTTTATCTTCTAAATGTTCACAATCATAATGTAAATATTCATCTTAATTTAATTTGTTTGTGTGTGTGTGTATATATATATATATAAAGATGTTAAATTTGTCAGAAAAATATGGCTTTTTTTCTCATATTAAATAAAAATTAAGATCAATTAGATTTAGGGATCAATTAGGGTTAAAATAGGCCTTAAACCTAAAAAAATACTCATAAATATATTTGATTACTTACCAAGGATTTTGAGAATTTACTTTTTAAGGTAAGTTTTAGCGCATTTTTTTTCACATAATCTCAAGAATAATATTTTAAAATAATTTTGATTAAATGTTTTAAAAAGGAATGGACTGATTATAACATAATTTGATAAAATAAAGATGTGCCCAAAACTATCATTTAAGCTACATATTTGGATAAAAACCAAGGGGGTGTTTGGATTCGTGGATAAATATATTTTTTTTTTAAAATCTAACTTTATTTTTACAAAAGTGAAATTTTGTAAAAGCCAATTTGTATAATGTGATGTATGTTTAGATTGACTTTTATTAAAAAATTAGTTTGACAAAAATTTATTTAAATAAATACTAAATATAGAGAAAAAATAAATTAAAATTTAAAAGCTATAAATTACAAAAAAAAATAAAAAATCCATTTAGATCTAAAAGTCAGGTTGTAAAAATGATAAACTAAATATTAGTTTGAGTCAAAAAGTAATTTACACCAATTGAAAAATCAGTTGGACGCCCAAACACATCCTAGTTCAAAAAAAAAAAACAAATATTCAAAAATTCAATAGTGAAAGTTTGACAAGCACATTCTAAATTTGTGTTTAATAATTCCTTGAAAATATCCATGTCGGTCAAATACAAACAATCCATTTATAAATTCGGTTAAAATAACATCAAAATCAAAATTAAATTAATAATATTAAATTAATGACAAACGCACGTTTCGTGAATAAATATGGCAGTGGAGCCCTACATCAATATTTTATCTGAATTGAATAATTAAAAAAATAAAATAACACTGCTCATAGAAAAAAGGTACCCCGAGGCATCTGAATAAACAAAGTGCTACATTAAAGACTCATCTTTTCCCTCTGGGCCCCACAAGCTGGCAGTTTTAGCCAATCAAACAGCGCTTAATATGGAATTCTTTTTTATTATTATTAAAAAAAGAAGATACGAAATTACTTTAATTGTTAATTTATTAGGCTTAATGGATTCTTAACAACTAATAAATTAAAGTGTTGTCATGTTGTTGTGCTTCTTGTCATTTATCCAATCAGGGACAAATACCACAGGATTATTCCCCAGCGAATATGTTGTTTACCTTCTTCTTTTTTCCCCTTTTTATAGATTATAAATCCCTGTAATAAAATATATTTTAGAATAATAAAATAACGTGTTTTAGAGTTTTAATTTTGATGTACAAATGTATCTAGAATAGAAGCTTAGGATTTTAAGAGGATTTTTTTAAAATAAAAATATCTTTTCATTTTGATATTTTCAATTTTTATTCGAGTTTTAGGAGAAATTAATTTTTATTTTCTACTATCAGTCTGTCATGAGAGGAAATTCATAATCCTAAAGGAAAAATTTTTACTTCAGGAGAAATAATAGTTTGTTTGTTTTTTTTAAAAGAGGATACTCCTTCCAACATTTAAAATATAAGATTTAAGTAAATTAAAATATTATATTTATAATTAAAATAAATATATAAATTAGCTCATATATTTAAAATAGAAAGAATATAAGTAACTATTTTTTTATTAATATAAAATTTAATTAATTTTTTAAATAAATTAAAAAAATTAAAAAAATTAATTTAAATAAATTAATGAATATATAATAAAAATTTATTTTAAATAAAAAGCCAGGCTGCAATATAGTAGTGTAATAAATATAAATAAACGATTAAAGAGCGTTATGGATTTTGTGTCACATATAAAATATGATATGATGATATCTGTACCAAAAAGCAAGGAAGATGGAGAGAATCTAGATACGGCCATGTTTTGATATCCACAAAAACCCAGATATAAATTCACTTATAAAAAAAAAAGGAAGAGGAAGAAGAGATAGAGAGAGACAGAGAGTGAGAAGCGAAGGAAGAGAAGAAGTGAAGAAAAAGCAGAGAATAAAAACAGACCGGATGTTGACAAATTTCATGTCACTGTTCTTGGAAGGTCGTTTGTTTGTGTGAAGATTTCTTATATGGGATCTCTCTCTTTTAGAATTTCTCTCTCTAAAAACGTCTGAGAGATAGAGAGAGAGAGGGGGAAAGAGAGAGTGGCCCAGCAGATCCAAAACTCCTCTTTTTCTTCAACCCTGTGACGATCTAAGCTTCTTCAATGTTGTTGCAAAATCGCCCGCTTTGTTTTTTTGTGCTATAATTATTGGTTTTAGCAACCTTTTTGCTCCAACGACTCCAAAAGACTGAATCTCTTTGCTGTATTTGGAGGTCTCTTCAATGGAGGAATCTATCAAGACGGTGACGGAATTTTGAGGAGAGGTGATAGGAGATGACGGTCTAAGGTAAATTTACACTTACTTCCTAACGAATTTCATTATTTTATATTTTTTACTGGATGATGATTTCATAAATTTGGTTTTTGTATGTTTACCCCTAGTTCTGGTTAGACCACAATAAACATTCTGGGTTCGCAATTCTGCGGCTTATTTCGTCGAACTTCTGGCTGAACTACTTTATTTTTTCTCATTTTACTTCCGTGAAACTCGATTCTTAGTTTGAATTCCTGGTCTTCAATTTTATTAGTTTAGATGCTTATTTGATTGTTTATACCTGATATCACGTTAATTTGGATAATTCTTTGCATTGGATCTGTTCCATTAAATTTTGTTGTTTATTCATGTTCTATTTTTCCTCCATACTTTCCGTCTCTTTTGGGTTCTTTGTCAAATGTAATTTCTTCACGGTCTCGCTTTATTCTGTCCAATACATATCTGTCTTAGTCGTACCTAACCTTGTGGAAGATTAGTCTGCCGTATTCTGAGGCCATTTTCTTCAAATTGGTTAGTAGCTGGTACATTACTATAAGCCTGAAGGGTATATTAATCCTGAACCCAACATAAAGAGAAGGAACAGGATTGTTATTGTTTGCCTTTCGGTTTAATCGCTATGATTTCTTGTTCTCTCTAGCTTAGAAGGTACCTATCAGATTAAGCAGTTCTTAGCTTAAGACTCAAGATTGTGTCACTGATTTAAGGTCCTATCTTAGCTAATGTTTCTTCGATCTGTTGTAGTATCTCTCTTGTCCTGCTACAAATACGTATGCCATGTATTATTTTACCCTTAACTTTTCTGTTGCTGCATTACTATAACTTTCTAGTCTCTTTGTAATTCAGTTAATCTTTTTGGCCTTTTCTTTTGTATTAAATTCTTTTTATAATGTTCATGTGGAAGAAGAACATGGCTGAATCTAACAAAAGAAGAATATGTGCCGTTCCATTCATGTATGTATTGTAGCACATCTCCATCTGTTTTAATATGTATTTATGGGCTTTGAGTATGACCCCAGTTAAAAAGGTCACATATTTGCATCATTTATATATGCAGGATTGACAGGGAAAGATGTTGAAATGGTCACTTGTTTGTGGAAGTGTTATAGTTAATAACACTTTAAAAGCAAAACGTTAAAATCATACAGGGAACGGGAAATATGTTGAATTTATTTGGAGATCTATGGAATATTAGTGGCTATGCAAAGTTAAATGGTTAAGGAGGTGATTATGCCCTTGTTCTTTTGTACAGGCCTTAGCTTTATTATGCTTAATAACTGAACTGCTGAAAACTTCTACTAATGAAAAATGAACTATGTTTACGAAAAATTTGCTTTATGAGTATGACATATATAAAGATATTGCACGAATTAGGATATCCTTGGTTTGAAATGGTAGCTACCTATCAGTTAATGAGTGCTTCCATGGTAAATATCTAACTTACATTCAATTTGCTTAATTATCAGAAATGGGAACCAAAGTGCAGAATCTACCAGGGCAACACTCAATGAGGGACCTTAATGAGGAATCCAGCAGTTGTGGCTGGCCTTTATTTTATGGAGATAAAGCAAATACCAATGGGCAGTATTATAATGATTATCAGCCACGTGCAGAGGGATGCTCAGTATATGATAAAGATTTTATGAAACAGATGATACTTGAGCACGATGCCATATTTAAGAAACAGGTATGAAGGTTCTAAATTCATTGTTGTCCTTGGCCAGTTGCTTGAGTTGTACAGATGTAGGTTTGTGGTTAGCCAATTGAAAATAAAGATGTGAATTTTTGAGTAAGAAGTTTACTTAGTCAAACTACTTCAGAGCTTCTTTTTCTTGTAACATCTCCCATTTCATCTTCTGCAATGGTTCACAAGTACATAATATGATAATAATAGTTGTTGCCAGGTTGAGTTTACTCAGTTGCAGATGTAGGACTGTTTATAACATGGTTTTGCTGTGTGTGATCAATCAGGTCTATGAACTTCACCGTTTGTACAATGTACAAAAGAGTTTGATGGATGAAGTAAAGAGTAAAGAGTCGCGCAAGTATTGCTTTCCTACTGAGGCATCATTTTCAATGGATCGCTTGGCGTCTCAAATCATATCTGAAGATGGCCAGAAATGGCATTATTCTGGATTTCCTATGGCAAATTCTACTGGTGCTGCTAGACCATATATTTCGGGTGTTGAGGGTGTTCATTCTTCCTTGGGTTCTGCTCAGGGAAATGGTAAGCAAGCTGGTCTGTTTCCATTGTCGAATGGGAATAGTTCAAAAGATGCTGTGTTAGAGTTCAGACCCTCAAAGGTGAGGAGGAAAATGTTGTTTGATCTTCAACTCCCAGCCGATCAGTATGTTGATACTGAGGACAGTGAAAAGCTAAGTGATAAAAATATGTGTGGTACAACTACATACCTGCCTGATAGAAATTGTACACATGAAAAGGAGAATAATGTGAAGCTATTTTGTGGCAATGGTAGAAAGGCCAGTAGCCATGAAGACAGTTCTCTATGTGATCAGTCTTCAAGGACCAAAAATGGTTTGGCTGACTTAAACAAGCCTGTTCAGGTGGAAGAAACAAATGCTTCTGTATATGGTCATCTTAGTCATTATTCCTGTCAAGGGACAACTGAATGCTCTGATCTATCCGCCAAACAGAAGTCACGGTTTTTCAATCTGTCTGGGGATGGCTCACTCAACTCATATAACAGAAGTGATAGTCGGGCTCAAAACAATGAATATTTGGAGAACATTGGAACTGGAAGAGGATGGATTCCATCAGTGCTTGAATCAGGTTGGATTTCTTAGTGAGTTTCCTCAAAACCATAGTTTTGAACCCAAGTCCCCACCCCAAATGAAAAAACATTTATTTAGTTAGTCTACTTGAATTATCAAGCTGGACATTTGACATTATTGTAGTGAAGTGATAGCAAAACTGTGTTTTGTTTAAATTGCTAAAATTTTAAATTTAGTATGTCTTGATATGATGATTTGTTCAGCTAGTCGTATAAGTCTGGTTGTTGTTTTTTATACGAGGATTTGTTAAAACAAGCTGCTAAGAGAGACATAGCCATGAAGCTTTGATTTTGGTTCGTACTGCTGGTGCTGATGAATTATTATGCCTGGTCTTGCCATTTCCCTCTTTCCAAGTTGATAAACTATAATTACTAGTTTACTATAATTTGATTTTTTTTTTTATAAATGTTAACTGGGCAAAGCAGTCAGATAGATATTTTCCTTTTGTGTTAATTTCTTGAGTTTTTTGGGTTTTATCTGTACCTTCCCATTTTGTAATTTGCAATGATCAAGCATTGATATCTGCTAAAATTTATTTATTCCATCTAATAATTAATTATTACAGGGCAAGCCAAAAGTAACGGGAAACCTGTTCCTCAAGTTCTCAAACAAGAGAAATCAATTTCATCTTCCCAAATTGGGCAAGATGGACTCAACAAAGTCTGCGAGCCTCCATCTGACTATCTAACCAACTTAAGCAAGGCTGATTTATGGAGGGAAAAGACAGTCATTGATTTAGAAGTCAGTGAAAGAAGTCATGAAATGTCCATGAACAAGCATCCTGAATCTGTTGCATCTTCACATAGATTTGGTCTCTCTGCTGTTTCTCCTTCTTCTAACTTGGCTAAGAGTTGGTCTCATCCGGCCTCTTCTGGTGAAATGGCAGGTAGCAGCTTAAACCAGAAATTGATGTCATTTAAGATGTCCCCATGTTTAAATTCACCTGGTACCTTGAGAAAGAGTTCCCTATCAGGTCAAAGTGATGGGAATTTTGGAGATAATTGGCCTGTAAATACTAATTCCAAGTCTAACTCAGGTTATCGATCTGAGTTATGTGTACAGAATGGATTTTACCATGGGTCTTCATCCGGGTTCCAGGAGCCATCTGTGAACATCTCGTCGATTAGTTATGACTATCTAAACCACAATAATGATTACAAGGGAGTTTCTGACAACCTTATTAGCCATGGTTCAGCAAAATACAATAAGGGTTCAAACTGCAATGATGTGGAGTCTGGGAAAGATAAAAACTTGAACAGGCTGTTTTCAAGTGGTTCATCCAATAACTGTGTTTCCCAATCAGGTTTGGGGATCATGGACAGAGAACAGAAGCATGAGGAACATCTTGCAGTGTTACCTTGGCTTAAACTGAAGCAGGCTTTCAAGAATGAGGTGCTAAACACTGGCAGAGGTTTTACAGCAGGGGAGCCAAGTATCTCACAAGCTGTTTCATCATTCAACCAAGACAAAACTGGAAAGGGGCCAGGGCCTACTGGAAGTTTTATGCACGCTCTAACTTCAGCTTTGTATTCTAATGATTTCAAGCCAAGGAGGACAGAGGTAGGTGACTGCTCTAATATTAAGAAAATTCTTGGTGTTCCCATATTTGATATGCCCCAGATTTCTCCTAAGAAAGAGTCTTCTTCGTCCACATCTCCTTCCATGTCAATTCCTCGCCCATTTGATACAGAAAGAGTGGAAAATAATCAGAAAAAAGGGGTGGTTGATATTAACTTGCCTTGCGATGATGAAGTTCTTGAGTTGGAGAAACAGGTTGTTACAGAAAACATTGCTAGTGGGAAAGAGTCTTCTATAACAGAAGCTAACACTAGAACCCAGATTGATCTGAACTTGAGCATGAGTGAGGATGAAGAATCTTTAGCTCCAATTTCTACTTCCGAAGTAAAAATGAAGCCAGTAATAGATCTGGAAGCCCCTGCTGTTCCTGAGGTAGAGGAAGATGCCATTGAAGAGAAGCAGCTAGAAACTCCTCTTGTATCAGCAAGAGGCTCCCAAGACGTAGTTGGACAGCCAAAGGATGAACTTCTGAAGTGCGCTGCAGAGGCGATAGTTGCCATTTCATCTCTTCCCTGTAATCAAGTGGATGATGTGATCAGCAGTTCATCTGAAAGTCCAATGGTGGACCCACTTAATTGGTTTGTTGACGTAGTTTTGGATACGTCGAGGGAAGAATATGGAGAACATAATAAGGAGGAATCTATCTCTGAAGAAATGGATTACTTTGAGTCCATGACATTGAAACTGACAGATACCAAGGAAGAAGACTACATGCCTAAGCCTCTTATTCCAGAAAACTTCAAAGTGGACGAACCTGGGCCAACTTCGTTACCTACACGGACTCGAAGAGGCCCTGCAAGGAGAGGGAGGCAGCAGAGGGATTTCCAAAGGGACATCCTTCCAGGCATTGCATCTTTATCAAGGCATGAAGTAACAGAAGATCTTCAGACATTTGGGGGGCTCATGAAAGCCACAGGTCATCCGTGGCATTTAGGGTTAAGATGTGGCCGGGGAAGACGGCGATTGCAGGTTACCCCATCTCCCCCTCCCCCTCCCCCTCCCCCGGTGGCAAACAACGAAACTAGTACCCGACTGATGCAGCACCTCAATAATATTGAAGTGGTTGGATTGGAAGATAGAAGCCTAACAGGTTGGGGCAAGACTACCAGAAGGCCTCGTAGGCAGAGATGCCCAGCCGGTAACCCTCCACCTATCCTGTTAACCTAATTTTAGTAAGAGGCTCAGATTAATAGATGAGAGTTTGCAGAGGGTAAGCGGGGTGGTCTTGCACATGGCAAAAACATGTCATCTTGGGGGATTTTTCTTGTACATTTTTTCAACCCGTCTTTGGGTAAATATTCCTGGTTGCCAGTCTCTCAGTCATGGCAACTTGTATTGTTTCTGAATAATGTTTGATTTCTTCCAAGTTATCTCTTTGAAGAACTTGTGAGACATGGGTTCCTCCTTCAATTAATGCCTTCTGACTTGAATTTCTAGATATAGCAGTGATTTGTTTAGCTATTCTAGGTACTGCATTTGAGTTCAGCCTCCACGAAAGAGAGCTTGGGTTTAGCTTAAGCTATGTAGTGTGTGAATTCTCTTATTACTGTCCTCAAGACACTTTCCATTCAGAAATGTAGTTTAATCAATACTTTCCATTCTGTTAAAAAGAAGACGACGGCATTGTCCATGGTCATTCCATATTATTTATTATAGTGGGGGATTTCTTGTAGTCTTCCATAACAGCACAGAATAAAGTATTGAAATGAAAGATATGCTAAGAATTTTGAGGCTGAGAATTTTCAAGGGCAGAAGTTGTACTACGTGGCAGATTCAGTGGGATTTGAATGGTTGAAAGATGGCAGTTGACTGAATTGGAATGAACAAGGCATGCTGTATGCCCATAAGGGAAATTCTTTGTTTTTTTTTTTACAAAAATTTTTAGAAAGGTGTTAGGTTTATCCACGATTTAAGGGTAATGCAATACTAATGTCGTATAGGGCGAGTCGTCTATTACTTTTAGGCATAAACTTAGGAACCTAAGAGGTAGGATGCCTCTTTAAACGTTGCGACTGGAACCACAATAAAATAGTATTCTTCAAAGATCAAATACGTTTTAAATGATCGTATATTTCGTTCTTTTACTAGTTGAACTCACAGACGAAGTATCTTAAAGGAAATTTTAGTTGTTTAATTGGGGGATTTTAGGAGGATTTCGTCAATTAATAAATTAAGTCCATCAAATTTAAACATATAAATTACATTAATATATACTCTTTCGATCTTTAATATATGACATAATTGTAGAGTTTAAATATAAAATTTATTTATTATATTTATCAATTTTTTTAAATTATATTTTATTGATACCCCTTCAACAATAATCATGTAAGAGAGAATGAAAAAGTTAAAAAAATGATTAGGGTAATATTAATTAATTTAACTAATTTTTTAATCTAATCAAATTATTTTAATAGATCATATATTAAGGAGCGAAGGAATATTATTTTTATTAACATGATTGTTATGTACTGATATAAATACTAAAAAGTTGAAAAATAAGGGGAAAAGAGAGAGAGATCGGGTGTAGTCAATAAATATTAATCTAGTTAATAAGAAGTTAATTCATAATTTATAAAATTGTGAGATCAAATAATAATGTTGATATGAAAACTTTATTTATAGATAATTTTTAAATATTTTTATAAATATTATTTGAGTATAGAGACATGTTATAACTTTAGTTTGTGTTTGATTTCTCCCCAAACTTAGGTTGTAAACTTATGTTTGGGTAAAATCTAGGTTTAAATTTTTTTTAAAATAAACAGTTATATTTGTTCAAAAATTTTTTTAGACTAAACTATAATTTAAAACTAAAGTTTCAAATAAACTGATCATAGTAGTTTATAAAACAGTAAAAGAGTTTATGGATTAACCAATTACTATATTACTCCTATTTTTTTATACCATCTTTTCTCTCTCTTCTACACCCTCTCCCATCTCTATTTTCTTTTCTACACATTCTCCAATCTCTTCTTTTTTTTCTACATTCTCTCATCTCTCATTTCTTTTCTACACTATCTTATCTCTCATCCTTTATCTTTCATCTCTCATATATTTAATAATCATACCCTTTTTAATAATTTAGCAATAATAAAAGTAATTTTAAAAATAATCATTCAATTATTCATTTATTTAAAATAACATTTTTTATAAACTCTTCTCCAATTTTTTTTAAAAGTTATTTTTTTTATAAATCACTTTTTTAAATTCTTATCCAAACAAATTTTTAATATATTTTAAACTTTCAGGAATTTAACCTATCTAATTTCTTTTATTATAAAAAAAAACATAACCCTAAAAGGTAAGATTAGTTAACTAAAACTATTCTAGCTTAACCACATGTGTCGGGGTTAGATGGAGAAGCAATAGCAATACTCTAAAAGCTAGAGATGTCAACCTTAGTTGATGCGTTAGTGCTTCAAATTTATATTAGTTTTGGCACACATTGAATTTCCCCATTTAGGATACCGGGTGGCGCAATAAGCAAAGAGGAGACAGAGAGTGGAGGCGCGTGGGAGGTAGGACGAAAGATGTGGGGGCGGCTCGGTGGTAGTTGGAAGAGGGAGTTATGTGGGATTCCAAATTGTGTGTGTCAGTGTCAGTCAGCTTCACAGACAACATATCTTCTTTCCATCTCTTCTAATCCCATCCGATCATTTGTCCTTTCCCCTTTTCTCCCTTCTCCATTCCCAATATCATTCCATCCCTTCCTCCTATTTTTGGCATCCCACCCCCTTTTTTTAATATTAGATTATTTTTTGACTAATAATTAAAACCCTAATTAAAATTTATAGTTTATAATTTTAGACTATTATTAAAATATTTTATAAAATATATATTTTTACATTTCCTATTATAAAATAATTATGAATTTTTGGTCAAATTTTAACCGTTTAATTTTATTTATATATTTTATTTTACAAAGTAATACTATAATAATTTTATAAAATATTAAATCTAAATTATTAAAATTTTAATCTAATAATAAAAAATAAAGAAGAGAAAAAATAATAATAAATATAAATTTAACAAGAATATTATGAGAAATTATTAAATAAATAAAATAAAGTGGATCAAATATTTAATATTTATGAATTATATCTATAAATTCAATTGAAAAAGAGGTGATACATGTAACTATTTAGAATATATTTAATCTTAACTCTTAAATGTTTAAGTTTATGCTTAAGGGTAATAGATAATTTATCCTACTTAACATTAGTATTACCTAATAGGAAATAAGATTTTATTTTATCTTTAGATCGTCAGTAAATTTATTTTTTTAAAAAAAATTTATAATAATTTTTTTTATAAATTATAACTAAATCAATTAATCCACTAAGTTTCATGTAGAATCGAAGGATGTACTCGTAAGTACAAAATCTTCTTGATCTAAATTTATGTATGTATTGATTTTATTATTTGTTTCATCGTCATACTTAAGTAAAGCTTTTTTCGTCAGAAAACTCATGTTTAGAAAAAAAATTAAAAAGGAAAGAATTTCAGGAGATAAAACTAAAAAATAATGTATATTTTTTATTTTTAAAAATTTATTTTTTAATATTTTTTCTCCATCTATCTAAACATAAAGTAAAAGTTGGGACGTGAGAAGAAATTTCCCCATTTCTCTTTTCATCCTCATCAACTTGCTTATATCTTCATAGTTTCATAGCAAAAGAATACAAGTGATGACGTGGCGTATAAAAGAAGGGCGTTGAAGAAAAGTCAAGAAACGAGCTGGTGTTGTTCTAGGGTCGGCATATCTACGTGGCGGAACACTGAAGTACATAGAATTGAGAAATCAGGATGTGAAATGATCAAATGAAGCTCACGTGTGCCATAAAAGGAATTTTGCGTCATCCTCCTCAAAAACTTCGTCTTCAATGGAGATTTATTCACTGTGCGGTTCCCCAATACCAACATCCACCGCCGCCCATGCAACCATTGGACTTCGCTCACAACAGTTTCGACTCCGTTCACTCTATCTCCTCCCACCCATCTTTCTATCTTCTTCGCATTTGCAGAAACATCAATTCTCTCAAGAAGACCCACGCCTTGCTTCTTGTACATGGCCTCACTGACGATCTTCTCTGTGTTACCAAGCTGGTTAGTCTCTATGGATCTTTTGGGTTCGTTCAATATGCTCGCATGGTGTTCGATCGAATTCCAAGCCCAGATTTTTATTCGTGCAAAGTGATGCTCAGGTGGTACTTCTTGAATGATATGTATTCCGAGATTGTTCCCTTCTATACCCGCATGAGGGCATTTGTCCAAGGCCACGACGAGGTGGTTTTTACTTTTGTCTTGAAAGCTGCTTGTGAGTTGCGTGATCTTGTTGAGGGTATGAAGGTGCATTGCCAAATTGTTAAAACCAACACTATTGATAGTTTTGTGTTGACGGGTCTTCTGGACATGTACTCTAAATGTGGAGAGGTACAAAGTGCACGAGTTGTGTTCGACGAAATGTTTGATAGAAATGTGGTGTCTTGGACTTCTATGATCGCAACATATGTGCAGAATGATTGTGAGGAAGAAGGGTTGGTCTTGTTCAATACAATGAGAGAAGGGTTTATTACAGGCAATCAATTCACCGTGGGAAGTTTACTCATGGCATGCACAAAATTAGGATATCAACATCAAGGAAAGTGGGTTCATGGCTATTTGATTAAAAATGGCATTGAAATGGAACATATCTTGGCAACGTGTCTTTTGGACATGTATGTCAAGTGTGGGGATATCAGAGATGCCCGTTCTGTTTTTGATGAGCTTTCAACAGCTGAACTTGTCTCCTGGACAGCAATGATTGCTGGGTATACTCAACGAGGTCACCCGGACAAGGCCTTAGAATTGTTCACAAACGAAAAATGGGCAGGTCTTATGCCCAATTCTCTTACCATTGCGAGTTTACTTTCAGCATGTGCACAGCTAAGTAATACAACAATGGGAAAGTCGCTTCATGTACAAATAATTAAGCTTGGTTTGGATGATCCTACAGTGAGTAATGCTCTTGTGTACATGTATGCCAAGAGCCATATGACTGCTGATGCTCGTGACATATTTGAAACCATTACTCATACAAATGTAATATCTTGGAACTCGATTATTTCTGGTTATGCCCAGAATGGTTCTGCATGTGAAGCTCTTTGGCTCTTTAAACGCATGAGGTTAGCCTCATTTTTACCGAATGCAGTCACATTCGTCTGTGTCTTCTCATCTTACGCTTCCCTTGGTGCTCTCGAACTTGGTTCTTCTCTACATGCCTTGTCTCTAAAATATGGTATAGTATCATCTAGCATCTATGTTGGCACGGCGCTTCTGAACTTCTATGCAAAATGTGGGGATGCAAAATCAGCTCGTGTGGTGTTTGATGAGATGAGGGAAA
Source organism: Leucaena leucocephala (assembly GCA_037074615.1). Lineage (NCBI taxonomy): Eukaryota > Viridiplantae > Streptophyta > Magnoliopsida > Fabales > Fabaceae > Leucaena > Leucaena leucocephala. The sequence goes on along the minus strand of CM073567.1, from coordinate 17,636,167 downwards.
AGAATTCAGTCACATGGAGTGCGATGATAGGTGGCTGTGGCATGCAAGGTGATGGCACTGAGTCTCTTGCACTCTTTAGGGACATGTTGAAGGAGAACTTGGAGCCCAATGAAGTGGTCTTCACAGCATTATTAACGGCATGCAGCCATACAGGAATGGTCGGAGAGGGCCGCAGGCTTTTCGATTTGATGTATAAGGAACTGAACTTTGTTCCTTCCATGAAGCATTACACATGTATGGTTGATCTTTTAGCACGTTCTGGCAACCTTGAAGAGGCATTGGAGTTTATTAACAAAATGCCTGTCCAACCTAATGCTGGAGTCTACGGAGCTTTTCTCCATGGATGTGGACTTCATTCAAGCTTTGACTTAGGAGAAGTTGCCCTCAGGAGAATGTTGGAGTTGCATCCTGATGAATCTTGTTACTATGTGCTCATGTCAAACTTGTATGCCTCAGATGGGAGGTGGAGCCAGGTTAAGCAGCTGAGAGAGTTGATGAAGCAGAGAGGATTGAACAAAGTCCCTGGACGAAGTGTAGTGCAAATGGATATCAGTGATGATGCATATGAAAAAGTGGCAGCTTTTGCTTAGTCATATATATATATATTTATATATATATTCTTCATTTTAAATATTTCATTTGGGATAAAATGTTGGAAACTGGTCAAGCTATGAAGAGTGTTTACACCATGGCAAATGGCCTAATAGGATTATGGAGATTCTAGCATAGGCCTGTAAATTATCTACTTTTAGACCGTTAAATGATTCAAATTATTATCATGTAAATTTTACATCTTGCTTGTTGTTAGTATCTTGAGGAGCATTAAGTCTGAACTTTCTCAAACATTAAGTCATTGGAGAAATGAGGCACTGTTCTAGACAGCGGTTGCTGATTTCGGAATACTGTTATCATAAAAGCACATACTAGCTTTATGCATTGGACTATGCCCTCTACTTCATATCCATGTTCCTGTGCCAAACTTTGAAAATTCTCCAAAAACATGTAAATTTCGTTAATTTGCCATTCTGAAGTATCTCCAGCTCCAAATCTGTAGATTTTCTAATCAATCTCAATAGCACTATATCCAGGGACCTTCTGCAGGCCTATTCCTTCCATCCTTAATCTCACCTTTCTGGACTCATCCCAGTTTCCTTCTTCTGCATATATATTAGATAATAGTATAATATCCTGCATCATCTGTTTTAATTTCCATGAGCTGCCTTGTGATGCTTCTAACCAAGTCCATCCTGCTGTGTATTCCACACCCATTAAGCAGAGCTCCGCATATACTAGCATCTACAGGGAGGCACATTGACTTTATTATTTCGTCTGCCTTATCGATATTGCCAGCTCAGCTCAGAAGGTCAACAATAGGGGTAAAATGTTCTGTGTTGGGCTCAATGCCATAATCTTTCATAGAGTTGAAATACAACTTCCTTTCTTCCAGTGATCCTGCATGACTACAGGCAGAAAGATGTTCATGAAGGTTACTTCATTTGGTTTTATACCTGACTCTACCATTTCAGTGAAGAGTGAGATGGCAGCATTTATCTGACCATGCATGCCGTAAGTAGAAATCATAGTACTCCATGATACCACTCTTTTCTCAGACATACAATTGAAAACTCCTTGGGCTGTTCTAAGGTCTCCACATTTGGCATACATGTCAGTTAGAGCTGTATCTATATAAAGATCCTTCTGTACGCCCCATGTAATGATCTTGTGATGGATCCATTTCCCCTTTTCTAGATAACCCAAATTGGGGCAGGCTTGAATTGCACTTAAGAAGGTTACTTCATTGATCTCAAGACCATTAAAGTACATTTCATCAAATAGGTAAAGTGCTTCTGTTGACATGCCATTCTGAGAAAAACCAGACATCATACAGTTCCATGTCACACCGCTTTTCTGTGTGATCTTTTCAAAAATCATGCATGCCGAATCCACAAAGCCACATTTGGAATACATATCGATCAAGGAGTTATGCACAAACTCACTCATCAACCCTCTTTTTGACACATGGCCATGTATCTGCTGTCCAAGCTGTATTAAACCTGCATTTGCACTTGTTGAAATTGAACTGGCTACGCTAAACTAGTCTGGTGGCATTATCCCTTTTCTCAACATATCTGTAAATAGTACAAGGGCCTTCTGGTATAAACCCTCCAAGCATAAAGTGTCATGAGTGTATTCCAAGTGATTACATTACTGTTTCCAATTAGATGAAGCTTCTCACAGCAGCATTTTTGTAACAAGCAGCATAGAAATCTATTAGTGCAGGCCCTAGGTCCATATCAGCACCCAGGGCTTTTCTTAAAAGAAAACAATGAACTGACTTTCCCTCTCTTAGACAGCCTAGTCTAGCACAGGAATTTAGAATGCCGATCATTGTCACTGCGTTAGGTTCCACTTTTGACTCCTGCATTCGGATAAAAATATTGATGCGTTCCTGAAAGCATCCACTTTGGTTATAGGATGGAATCATGGATGTCCAAGAAGGAGTACTTGGATCAGTGATGTTCTCAAATATTGTTTTCGCACCCCATAGGTAATCACAATGGCTATATATGATCAGAAGAAAGTTATTCAAATTCCCACCAGTTTCCATTTCTTTTCTGATTACATGTCCATAGATTTTGCTAGCCTCAAACAACCAAATTTGGCACAACCTCTGCTACACTAAGCATGGAGACTGAGTCAGGTTCAATCCCTTCAGAAACCATATAACAAAACATCTCCAATCCTTCTGTTGCCTCTCCATTCTCAACGTAAGATGAGATGACAGAACTAAATGAAACCACATCCCTCTCACCCATTTTATCAAACACCTTTCGAGCATCACCTAAACTGCACAATTCACCGTACATACCAAGCAATGAAGTCTCAATAACAGTGTCAGTATCTAACCCACACTTAACTATTCTCCCATGAACTTTCTTTACCACACCAAAATACCAATTCCCGAAGCAGCCCGCAAAACAGAGGGGATAAACGAATCTGCAAACGTTTGTCTGCAAGGAAACCATGTGATGATAAAGTGAAACTAACTCCTCAAGGAAGTTGTTCCACAGGTGACATTTCATTGTCACGCGCCACATTAACGGATCTGGAGACAAGAAGGTGCCGAAGACAAGTCTTGAAGATTGGAGGGAACCCATTTGAGCGTAAGACTCGATGAGTTTGGTTGAAGCGAGTGGGTTCTTGTGGAGGCCGGTTACCACAAGATGGGCATGGAGCTGTGAGTAACCATAAGCTAGAACACGACCTGAATAATGGCACGTATTGTGTCATTTTTCTTCCACGGTTAGCCAACCATGAAAGACTGGTTCTTTTTGGAGTGAAGACTCGCCCTCCAACTGGCAATCTGTGCTTATTTCTCTCCGATGATTTGAATATTTTAGTTTCAGTGCGTGATGGTGTTTCGTTTCATTAGAACACAAACAGCGAACACCACCAAACCGGGGAGACCCAGTTTCACGAAATTTTATCACCCAATATATTTGAATTTGACCTCTATAGCATACTTAGTTATAATAAATAAATTTTATAATAATTTTTTTATATATATTAAAATTTAAATTTAAAATTTTATTTAAATAATATTAAACTACTTATTACTTGCATTAAATTCTATTAGTTAAAGTGGATATTTTATTTCCTTTACTACTTGCATTAAATTCTATTAGTTAAAGTGGAGATTTTATTTCCTCTAAAATTTTATTTCTAATTTTTGGCAAGTAAGTATAAGATCAAACAATGGACTAATACAGATGAAAGATGCAAATAAAATAATTACAACATTTTTAAAACAAATAATATCAATTTCTTTTATCAACATTAAACAAAAACAACAACAATAACAAGCATTATCCTATTAAATATGGTCGACTATATGGATCATACGACGCTATTGTGCTCTATCAAAAACTAAATTCTTAGATAGGTTATTGACCAGGAGATTCCGTTCAATGACTTCTTTGAATATTCTCTTTAGCCTCCCTCTACTACTTTTAACTGGTATTCATACTGTTTGATCCACCCTCTTCACCGGCACATCCCTTAGCATTCTTTGTACGTGTCCAAACCACTTAAGACGGTTCTCTACTATTTTCTCTTCAATAGTTACTACTCCAACTCTTCTCCATATATATTCATTACGAATCTTATCTTTTCTTATATGCCCACATATCCATTTTAACATCTTTATCTCAGCTACCCTAACTTTATGCTCTTCCTGTCCTTTTAAAACCCAGCATTCACTTCCATAAAGTATTATTGGTCTTATAGCAGTGTGATAAAATTTTTCTTTTACTTTATCTGGTACTTTCCGATTACATATAACCCCGGAAGCCTTTCTACATTTAAATCACCCGGCTTGAATTCTTTGAAGAACATCCTCTAAAATTTCACCGTCCTTCTATATAATTGATCCCAAATATTTAAATTTATTTATTTGTGGAATAACTTGATCTCCCAATCTGACTTCCAAATATTTAAAGAAAAACAATTACTAAAAAAACAACTATCCTGAAATATAAAAAAAAACAAATAAATTGTGTAGGAAAATAATTCAAGTTAGTTTTTTGTAATTGAATTATTTAAATTCAAATTTAAATTTTTAATACAAATCAGTACTATAATTTAGGTATTTTTAAAAATAATAAAGCTACGAATTTCATTTATCTCTTCTCATCAAAGAGTTCCAGCCTACGCAACAACATTTTCTCTTCCCTAAAAAACTTGGATTTGAGGAAATGAAAAATATATCTAAAGTGTAGAATGAATATCATAATTATATCCAAAGTCCAAACACAATGAAATAAATGTACCAACCATGAAAATTGCCCAAAGAAATTTAATCTCAATTAAAAACCAAGTATATAAGCAAATCCTTACCATAATTTCAGATCTCTACATGCACACACACACACACACGAGTATGGAGACTTCGAAAAGCTTCAATAGTAAATACCCAAAATGTAAAAGAGCAACAAGAAGTGATTCTTGAAGGAGCAACAATATGATCAATGAGTTTTCCTGCAAACGATGATCAAATGACTCTCTTCTATGAACTTGTAACTGGTAACCTAAGATCTGCCTAAATCATCTTCAACATTTGGTGGGTCGAAGGTTATTTCACGCCTTGGTCTGTTATACTTCTCTCTCAGTTGCTTAACTGGGATGTAATCTCCTGCTGCATCCATACCGTAGAATAGACTCATGCTATATGGATGATCCAACCTTCTCTGCGATCACAAACATGTTTATAGCATAATCCAAGCCCTTACATTGATACATCTTTTACTTGTATCTTTCAAAAAGATAACTTTAATAAGTATATCAGATATGCAAGAGAAGTTTAATAAACTTATTTATCTTTACATATAAGCTCACAAAGTGAACAAAGATCATTCTGCAAGTTATCGTCTTCCCTTTACATACATGAAGAAACCAAGAACTAACAAGAAATTATTTGTCAAAGTGAAAAGGAAATATATTTAATAAGCATCTAAACTTATGAACTCATGTGCATAAGGAATTGAGTGATCAGATTTACCATATGCCACCAGGAGATTTGGATCAACGTGCAAGTCAACTAGGACCGAGAAAGTCATAAAGAGTAGAAAGAACCAATAAAAAACAATAACTATTCTTAACTACTAACTTAATTATCAATGAAATAGGACAAACCCCTCAATTTTGGATTGTGGATGAATCAAATCTCTTTTTAAAAAATTTTATATAAAAAATAAATAAATTAAATAAACTAAATAAATTAGTTAATTATAACTAATATAAGAGTTATTTAATTAATTTGAATATATTAAGGAGTATATTATATAAACTCATCTTAAGGGGTTAAATTTACTTATAATTAAATTGATTTATATGATTAATTAATCTCTCAAAAAAATTAACTATATATTATATTAAAAATCAAATGAGTATTAATATTTTTTATATTTATCAATATTTAATAGAGGCAAAGAGACAGAATAAAAATTAATATGACATTAGAATTTAGTATAATTAATAAGGATAATGATAAAAATCCCTTGAATTTTATCACAAATTTAATACTTTCATACATGGTTTTATTAATACTTGTAAATTAATTGAAAATGACTTATATTTAAAATAAGGGGAGAAGTTAAAAGTTAATTTTTTAGAGATATCTTGAAGGTCAAATTCTTAACCCCATTATATTGCTAAAAGATTAATGCATCTTAAAGATTTAAAAGAGATAAACGAAAGTCTGGTTTTATTTATGTATTCTATATCTATTACATCGTTACTCTTACATTTCCATAATAGCACCACCACCAGTGAGATGCTAAAGTACTAGATGATAACATAGCTTTGAGTAACTTCTAGACATATTTCTTAATGGAGGAACTATATCCAGTTTGAAGATCATAGTACCTAGACCAGAGCATAACACCACCATATTTTGGAGATCCTTTAATGGTAGGGAGGACTTTGGATGTGAGATCAGAGACAGGAATGAAGCCACTACCTGCTGCTTGAGTTGAAGCTGGTAGGCCCAAGAAAATCTTGTTGGCTGGCACAATTGAGGTCCATTGATCCCATGCCTTCTTAATATTGGTGATAGAACCAGAGGCATATTGACATGGTGGGTTGTTGTAGAATTGGACCCAAACATAGTCAAAAAGACCTGTCTGTAGGGCATTCCCTATCCAAGCATCAGGGTATGGACACTGTGGAGCTGCTGTCAAGTACACCTTCTTGCCCTTCTTGCCATAGCCTTTTAAGTATCTGACCAACAAGTAACAACACTCAGAGTTGGTCAAACTATGAGCAAGACATGGTTGGGTTAGGTTTGGATGGACTAGACCATGTTGTATTAGTCTATCAAGTTTATGCACACCTCTAATTTTGAGATTTGATGGTTAGATGTTGCTTGTAAAGATTCTAATTCAACTTCTTTTCTTGTATAGGTTAGATAACTTAAATGTATGGTACCTGGCAAGTTCATCCCAGTGTTTAGTTGTGCCTCCTTCGATGTCAAAATCAATGCCATCAAGAATAGCAGGACCAAGAGGGCGAGAAGAAGAAGTGCCACCCAAGAAGTTATTCCATAAATAAGTGGCAACTTGCTTTGCTTCTTCAGATGAAGCAAGGAAGTAGCTTCCAGCACCTCCTCCTAAAGACAGGAAAATTTTTATACCTTTAGCTTGACATGAACTTATGTCTGAGCTCAAACCGGTACAACCATTGACGGAGGGATCACAATGGCCAGCAAGGTTGATCTGAGGCTTCTGTCCATTTCCAAAGGTTGGAAGAAAAGCTAAGATCACAAACTGATAGTTCCCCGTGTTACAAGCTTGAGCTAATGAGCCTTCAAAGCCATTTTGGCCCCAGTAGATTGCTATTCCACCGGCATCAGAACCATTTACTAGTGATAATATGATTAAAAATGATATTATTGGGAATGCAGCTGGCTTTGTAAGTGCCATTATGCAACTTGTGTTGTTGTTTTTGGGATGTAAAGGAATGGCTTTTTATAAGGGTAATAAAGTGAGGATGCTAGTGAAGGAAGATTCAATGAGCTTTGGTGCTTTGGGATATTCCTATGGTTGGTGAGCAGAGTGGGAATTTAACAGTTTCATTGAGAATTCTATCATCCATTCAAATCTTGTCTTGTAGAAATTTAGAGCGTCTTTGATCCTTGGAGAGTACTATTTTACTGTTGTTCCAGTCACGACACTTAGGGAGACATCCTAACTCCTGGATACATATGTTTATGTCTGAGGGTAATAGATAGCTCATACTGCCTGACATTTGTATCGCATAGGAGGAAGGGAGACTTCGCCCTATTTTTGGATCGTGAATGAGTCAAATCCCTTTCTAAAAATTTTTGCACAAAAAAAAATCTTATCTTATGATTTTTGTTAAAAATCTTCCACTATGCTCCATTCTTGTTGGATAAATTCCACCACTATGACCCAAGTAAACTGGTATCTTATCATCTTGCTTTAATGGTGGGAGGGTGGGAGTGGGGTTATACACAATGTCAAGAAATCCCATTTTGTCATATCCAATTGTGTTTGTTACATAAGATTTAAATCTATTTTATTTTTTAAATTTATAATTTTTTGAAAAAAATTGAGGCAAAAATCCCCTTAAAAATTTTATTGGTAAAAAAGACTTAATAAATTTTTATAAACAGAAAATATTGATATTTTACAAATTTTATATACACAAAATATTAATACTCTGATTTAGATCTTTTTTATCAAAAGATTTTTTTAATGTGGGATTTTTCTCCAAGATTCTTTTTTTTTTTGTTAAATTGTCCATATTACTTACATATATATAGTTTTCTATCCAGAAAGTAAATTCTTAATTTCTAATATAAATTATTACAATTAGTACTTTTAAAAAATAAACTTATTTTTTTTATAAATAATTAATTTAATTAATATTTTTAATTTCTATATGAATATATTATGAGACTATTGGATTAGATAGATACAAGTGATCATTAAGATTAGATATAGGACTTGCACTAAACGGATACAAATCCTCAAAACTCACAAATCTTTGCCTGTAAAGTACAACTCAACTTGTCTGAAGATCAAAACTACAAGACCATTGGCCAAACGTTGGGTTGGTGGGAATCACAATTTAGATATTGTCATAGTGGGCATATTCCCTTGTTCCCCTTCTCACAAAAAATCTCGTTTGGTATACAATTTTATTTTATATTGATTGGCTCATATTAATTTGGAAACATTGAATTTATTCTCTTTATATTGCATGGGTAACTATTTTTTTTAAAAATGTTTTAACATAAACTAAGTATCAGTTTCATGTATTGCATGGAGTTTGGGATAACTATATTGTTTGTTGATAGCTTATAATAAAAGCAGCAGCTATTTCTTATTTTCAGATATATTGATATTATTTTTAATAAAATATAAAAAAGGAAATGATAGAAAAATTAAAAATGTGTACAAATAAAGTATGTATGTATGTATGCTGATGAGATGAAAGAAAAATGATCTTCGAAGCATGACTTTATTTGAATCTACACCCTTGAGTTTCCATGTAACCAATCTGGTCAACCGTCTAGCTTCAACATTTAATTTATAAATTAAAAAAATATACATTGGATATTATTTAGGAGTTACCTAGAATACTACAAAATAAAATAATATTTCAATTACAGAAGAGAAAACTGATCAAAGCTTCCAAAAAAAAATCAAATATATGTAAAAAAAAAAAGCCTGCATTACATTTCAAACCCAAACACGCCCCTCTTCCAGTTATTAGAGGCTGAGGAATGGAGAGTACAGAGAATGAATGATCCATTGGCTCATCGTCTTCGATATATTAATTTTTTTAACATGAAGATTAATCTTAGTATTTAATATAAGATTTATTTTTTATATTTATTATTTTTTTAAAATTATTTTTATTAATTATTTTTTTAATAATAATTAATTAAGAAAGGAAATAAGGGAGTTAAGGAAAATTCATAAAATATTTTAATAAAAATATGTTATATTAATTAATTTTATTAATCTAATTTAAATAAATTTTATATTAAGAATGGGGAGTATATCCCAATATCTGAAACTTCCCTTTTCTACAAGCTAACAAGAAAAGAGGGCCTTTACAGGCTTGAACTGCTTAAAGACTTTGAGGAATCATAAATCAGAAGTGAAACATTTGTACAAAAGAACAAACAAGCCGGCAGCTCATGAAGCAGAAAAACTCAACTGAAATACAAAATCTGGGATGGTCAACTGCTCACGAGGTACATATCTGAAGAGCCTGCAGAAGCCGATCGACATATACCACTCTCTTCCAAACCTTAAACGCACTTGTCCATAACAAAAAAATATGTGGTCGGTCCTTAAAAAGGTTCAAGTTCCCCGAACAAAATGTAATTTTTAACAGACCAAACTGTCCACAAACAACTGAAGCGCAAAAATTGCTGGTTTTAGTCCAAAGGTTGGGTGGAGGACATATATTGCCTACATGTCAGATTAAGTGATCAGAACAAGCACTCGAAAAAATTGCAACAAGGTGAATTATCATGAGTTCATACATGCAGGTTTCGTTGGTGCTTCCGACCATGTATTTGTTGTAATCTCCTCATCCAACCCAGATCTGGCTGCCTATTTATTCAAAAGCAGTGCGGAAACGAGGGACTTTATCCACAAACTAAAATAATAAGCAACATGAGTAAATCTGAAGCAACCAGTGCTCGTAGTTGGTTCTACTGCGTTTCACAAAGCGACCTGCTTGTGCAATTAATAATTCACACAGAAATACAACTAGTTAGCAAAAGAAGTTCTATTAGTTTTAAAACGACAGCCATGGCATATTGGAATCCTCTATTTGGACAAACGAAAACCAATATAGATTATAGAAACCCATCACATGAGACTTGCGTCTGTAGAGATGCAGCAGAGTGGAAGTAGACAATAGTATACGGCTTCTGAATTATAGGCTCAAACTCCTGAAAGTACACCAGATACAAAGATATGAGTTCAAATAAATTTGTAAAAGGAATCGAGGAACAGGAAGGGGAAAAAAAGATTCAAATTTACGAACACAAATCAGTTCTTGCAAGAATGTTCTGTATTTCAACGTCTAGCAGATTTTATAAAAGAACAACTTTAGCCCAATGACAGTTCAAGACAGCAAAAACTAAGTCGCCTTCACCGCTCGAGCCTTGGAAAAAAAGATTTACCTTCACCACATACATCACAAATCGCTCCAGATCAAGACATCTGAGCAAAAAGTGTGCCCCCACAACCACCATTACAGGACGACCTTCACTGTCTACTCTGCCGCAGTAGCTGTAACAAATATATCAGCATTAAAAACAAAAACATAAATGCCTTATTGTCTACCCTTGTGCCTGAAACCGTCACATTGATTTGGTTGAGGCAAACATTTTTCAGAAAGTCAGTTTATGAAAAAACTATAAAGGACTGGAGGATTTTGACATGCACTTAAAATTCCTCAGAAGCCCCACTCCTCCCCATCAGGGGGTATATTTATTTACAGCAATGTATCTCTGAGGCAGGCTATATTTCATGCAACTTGCTTTTCTCAAAAGAATTGGCTCCCACGTGTTTTATCAGTGGTGGGGTTTTTTGGGTTGCCACAATGCTCTGAATTTAGAGCTTGGGGTCATTTTTAATGGGCTGGACTGATGACAAAAACATCCAATTAGAATAATTCATTAATTCCAACATACATTTGGAGCTTCCAATCAGAACGAAGCAGAGAGTATGCATGAAGAAGATGAGTTAGATCAATACTTGCACAATTTTCATCTCTGCAATTTCAGAGAGATTTGCAGAATTTGCTTTAGAAAGGTATCTAGAGGGGAGAGAATATTCTTCAGCAGCAGACAATGGAGGCCCACCAAGGTCACCAAATCCCAGCATTCTAGCACAATTCCACCCTCTTTGTGCTCGAGCAGTTTTCTCCCACTGCTATTGACGTCTCTGATCAAGATCTTTAATTAAGGACATGAAGGCAGGATCCAGAAATGAATCTAAATATGATGAACTTGAAGTCCTATTAAAGACGCCCAGATAAGAAAAATTTATTCACTAGATTTTGAAATATGGGTAGTGTAGTGTTCTATTGAACAAGCATATAACATAAGCAGTTTCCAAAATAGTACTAAGAATTATAATGTAGGCATCAAGAATCCTGAACAACTTCTAGCAGACAAAATGAATGGCACACTGCAATCTCTCTGACACCCAAGAAAATTAATAATCAATCCAACATCATTCAGAAACTTAAGAATCCTTGATTATAAAAAGCATCACGGACTTGTAAAGTTGTACCAGGAAATGAAAGATTAGATTATATGGTCCATGCTGACCAGCAAAATACTTCAGAAAAATATCGTATGCAGTAAATCATTCAAGTGTTAAAAATTGAGACCTGAGAGCCAAGCCAACATCACTGACAGGAAGTTCAGCTGGAGCTTCCATAGGTTTTAGCAAAAGTGGAAGCAGCCTAGATGGAAATGAAATAAAAAAGTAAAGATAGGCAGTACATAGTGCAAACACAAGTTTGGAAAACTAAACCAAAATTTTGTAACTCAAAATAGGTTCAGGCTTTTTTGCACCAAAAAAACAGGTACAGGCTATTCAAGACAGTGCAGGCATTGCCAACAGACTGAAACATCAAAAATGAAAAATACCTTTTATATATTTCTGTATCAGTTGTACTGGTAGTACAAAAGACAACAGCAATTATGTGGTGTTTCTGCTTCTCAAGAAACCGCCTCACAGTTCCTGAATAGATGACATAAAAAAGAAAGGGAAAAGAAAGAAACGAGGTTTAGAAAAGGAACTTTTATAAATTATCAGACAGTTATAATCATCATCAACATTGCAACAAAGAAAGCATAAACTATACTGCCTCTGGTCTTTTATGTTAAGTCACTTTACAAGAGTTTGTGGAGCATTAATTGCTTTATTTTTTTTAAAAAAAATCCCCTTCTTATATTTATAAGGCATAGAATTTCATTTTTTAAATTTATGGTATTTATTAGATAATTTTATGGATGTAACTACCTTTTATATTTGATGAGGTAGTTAAAAGTGACATATATCAACGACCGGAGGGAGCATACAAGAAGTACTCAGACATGGTCATGATATATTTAACTGAGGTTTTGCAAATGCTCCATTATGGTAGAGTTATGTGCAAAAAGATGCATCTAACAAGCATTTTATTTTCCTACTTATGCCACTAACGGGAAATTTATTCAAGGAGTAGGAAACTATAATCACCCATTTTCTTACTATTTGCTCAATCATCTGATTTCTTTCTTTTCATTTTCTTATTATAGGCTTGTTTTAAATAGCCCTACTTTAGTGTAAATTTCCAAATCATATAAGGAATATCAGTTCAACATGTCCGTTTTCCCACTTCATCCCATTCCCATGTACTGGTCTACATCAGACAAATTTTGTCATCTTATCTCATTTGTTGTCAATTTATCCAACTTCATAGGATAGAGAAGAAATCAAAAAATAATTGACAATTTTAGGTGACAAATTCTTGTCCATTCTATCTTCCTCTACCCAACCCTCAGAAGTAAAACTTCGTCTCCAAACAAAAGGGTTAGAATGTTCTTTTTTCTGATCTTTGGGATTGATGGATGCCATTTCGTACATGGATGGGACTTGAAAAACAAATTAGACGATCCCCAAAATAATGAAGAGGGGGTTCAATTCTCAGAATATATGTCACAAGGTCTGAATTGAAAACACATCATAGAGAGAAAAAAAATCTTACTTATAGCTACATGTGCAGCTGGTTCACGGGGATAATTCTTTGCCTCAGTATAAATACAATCCATAGCGATGCTGCACAAATATATGCCAAAGAAAATTAAGTCATGGATATCATAAGGTAACAGACAATTCACTAAAACAAAACTTGCAACAAAATTCTTGACATAATTGAAACAGAAACCTCTGAAGCCCACTTTCAATTAGAAGCTCCAGACAAGAGCGGTAGCAATGACTTAAAGCATTCTCAGCTGCAATGTGGTACTTCACAGCATATTTTGGACCAACAGTATGAATGATCCTCCTACCAGATATGTTTCAAAGCCATAAAATATGGCAGCACAATGTCAGAGTCACAAGGCTAGAATGCATAGCATAATATGTAGCACAGCGCAATTATTAAATGACATCAGATCCAAACCAAAGGGCCAGAAAAAAACTTGCAGGAAGGTTGTATGCACCGGTAATTTTAGCCATCCCAGTTCAACATCCACCCTGAAAAAAATAAAGTAAGAGAAACAAAATTGACTAAGACATATCATTCAGCAAACTGTTTCCCTAGCCCCTTGCATGGCACTACATTAAGATAATTTATTTGGAGCTTATGGTATAATGAACCACCGTAATTTAAAAAATGCTAATAACTTCATCCAAACTACCTAGAAAAATCCTTTAGCTCACAGAAGAAATCCAAACTATATCACATAGCATTTAAAACAAAATCCAATAATTATAACTGTGTCCCAAGCTCATATGTTCCATCATAAAGAACATGATATCTTTGTTGAAGAAATCAAAACATCATATAATTAACTATACCAGCGTTGCACATTCTTCTGGAAGACCAGGTCCAGCTGTATCAAACAACCCTGGACTACGGTGTGCTTCATCCAAGTTCTGTCGACCAGAGAAATGAAAAACAGGTAAGAAATATTATTTCTATAACCCAATTATATTTATTAAAGATCCATATCTAAAATGCTATATAGTGTTCTTATATGGCATAATTATGCTCATCAGAGGTGCGAGGTTAATGTTTGGAATCAAGTAAAATGTGGTTAAGAGGAAATAGAAAATCTTCTGAGTTGTTGCTTCAATAACTAACATGATCACATATACAAAAGATTAAATGTGCAAATATACACAATAACTAATAAGGGTTCAAAATTATTTCTTTAAATGTGCGCAATAATCTACATGAAGCTAAAAATTTCATTGCATTCAAACACCAAATGTACATTAGTCATGTCGTAAACTAGCAGCTTATGTTCCTGGCTATTTTCTATACTGTGGTCTAGGATACCAAGCTATAAGATACTCTACTATTTCAATTTCCATGTTTAATATAGCAATTAAAATTTATCAAAGAAAGAACACAATTAATATTTTGCAGAAGTAAGTACAGCTAAAAAATCGAGGATGTCAGGTGTCATCATATGCTTCTACATGTCTTGGGTACCAGCAAACATCCTGAATATATACTAACGCCAGCTTCTTGGATATAAAGACGATGGAGTACCAAATGATTATTTGATGTAGCATAAGAGGTCCATGATTTGTTAGACAATAACGTGGAAGCTTGAGCTTTAACTTTCTTTCTTTCTTCCTTCTTTGTGTGTTTTATCTTTCTTTATTGATAACGTTGAGCTTTAACTTTAAGGGTTTGTTTGGTTGAGGGATTTTGGAGGGGAGGGGAGATAAAAATGTATTTGGTTGGAAAAAATTGAGAGGAGATTTTTTGTCTTTTTGTAGTTCCCTTCCCTCCCTCACCTCCCCTCCAAAAGTGAGGGTTTTTGGAGGGGAGAAAAAATTTTCCACTTTTATGACCAAACTTCCTTTGATGTTTATTTAATATTCTAATTATACCCTTAAGCATTTTTTTTTATTTTTCTAACACCTAATTTTTTTAATTGTTAAAATTTAATAAACATAATAAATTATTTATATATTATATTAAAATATATAATAATTATATAATTAATAAGAAATAATATTAAATTTTTATCATATTTTTTAATTTTTTTAATTTTATTATATATATAAATAAGATAAAAAATTTTAAAATTTATAAATTTTAAAAAAAAAAATTGATATAAATATTATAAATAAAGAGTAAATAAATTTAAATAAAGAGATAAAGATATATTTGTTAATTTCTAATTAATTTCACTCATTTCCCTTTCTGAACTAAATAAAAAATATTATTAATTAATCTCCCCTATCTTTCTCTCTCCTCCTTTAAATTAACCTAACCTATCATTCCTTCAACTGAACCAAAGCCTAAAACAGTGAAAAAATGATGAAGATAAAATTTTTGACAGAAACTTCACAATCGGTTGCCTACTTGAGAAAAACCATATAAGCAAATAAGTGTAACTTCCATTATGTGGTCCAGTTGTCTTGTAGAATCAAAAACAAAAAATAGAGAGGGAGCCCTAATCAATATGAAAGCCGGAATACCTGCAACTAAGTTATGGAGGTCCAAAAAAAATTACCCGTAAATATGCTTTTCCGCGATTATTGCTTAGAAGAAAGAACAATAATTGCTGCGACAATGGTGATAATAATCGCCGGCTCATGCTAACGAACCATTTTGCTTTTTTCCAGACTTCGGGTGTGTTTGGATTAGCTTTTGGAGAATAGATTCTGGAAAGAATAGATTCTAGAGAATAGATTCTGGAGAGAATAGATTTTGGGAAGAATAGATTTTGCAAATAGAGATGTTTGAATGATTAATAGTAGAATCACTTTTTATATTAATAAATTACTAAAAATGGTATAATTTGATTAAAGTATGAGAGAGAAGAGAGGGTAGAGAATAAATAGGAGAGAGTAGAGAGAAAGGAGGAGAGAGAGAGGAGAGAGGAGAGAGAAGAGAGAGGGAGAGAGAGGAGAGAGTATAAGAAAAAAGTAGGGGTAAAATAGTAATTAGATAATCTATAAGCTCTTTTACAATTCCAAAATCTATTTTCAATAGCTTATTTAAAACCATGGTTTCAAACTGAGGTTTTGCCCAAAATTAATTCTGAACAAAAATAGCTGTTTGGTAAAAAATTTTGCAAACCGAGGTTTTGTTTCAAAATCAATTCTGGACAAAAATTGATGTTTGTGTAAAAATTTTTCAAACTGGGATTTTGCCCTAAAATTCATTCCTAAACATGATGTCAAACACGCACTTCAGCTGAGGCTTCGATCATTCCATGACTTGCCAGAATCCAGTACGGTTAATTTTCATTTATTTGAGTTCCAATGTTTCTGAAGTAGTTATAAGTAATTTAAAAAAAATGAAGAGATTTATTTATAATTAAAAATTTCATTTAATTTATTTAATCCAACAAAAAAATTAACTAAAATATATATAACTTCTAAAAATTTTCTAACTAAAATACCCACTCTACTTGGAAGTGTTAAACTCTGAAATGTTTTTAAGAGACTGTGAAAGGTGAAAAAGAAGAAGAAGAAGGATGGGGAATACATTCGAATGAGAATTTTTACTATAATCATGTAATGTCGTCGTCTCCCGAGCTTCGCACGTTCATGCTTCCAATCATGGCATTCTCTGCCACGGTGTTGCAGTAAGAAGCAAGTAAACTCTATTATTGCTAAGCCCACGGTGCTGTTTTTAAAAAATAATTATTTTAAAGCCTTAAATAACAGAGCAAACTAATAGGCAAATTCTACTGCAAAAATAAATAAATTTATATTATTGAAAACTTTTTAATAATTAACTCTCTTTTTTTATAATCTTATAATAACTCATTAATTCTTACATATTTCCATTAGTCAGTTGCGCTAGAGTGGGGGAAGGTCGATGTCGAGGACTCAAGGTTGAGTCATCAGTGGTGGAGCGACGTGATATTTTGGGGATGTTATCGGTCGCCGGAGTTGAGGGCTACGAGGGTCAACGATGAATTCTGCCATTATCTTGAGCACCTGGAGGAATGGAGGGAGGGGGTGATGGCTGAGCCAGAGGCGTGATTCTATTGAGCACGAGCCGAGTCAGTGGCGGCTGAGAGGAGGAGCCAACTGTTTGTTGAGGCATAGCTAGGATTGTTTGACGAGCCTGGCTTCGGCTTGGAGCCAAGCAGTTTCCCACTGAGCCGTTGGAAGGATCCTTAACGGCGTCGTTTAAGGGCATGTGTGTGGTGGGGTCTATTCCCATTTTAGTATATCCATTTATTTATCCATATATATATATATATATATATATATCATAGTGCAAATTACAGGCAATTTGTACAACAATCGAAATCTTATATTTACAATGGATTATATCAATATTCTGAAACGCATGAGTATATGCATATCGGTAGTCAACATTTTAATAATGATGATGACAAGATCAACGTGGAAACAATTATCATCTTTTATTGAACTCAATGCTAGCGTCAATATGTAAGCAAGACTTTTTAAAATGAGAAAGCCTTATTAAATTTCATAAAAACCCTTACCTTATTTCCTGTTTTCCAGTGGAAATTAATTATTGACTGACCCTAACATGAACTGTTCATCTTCTTCCACTCATTAATCATTCTCCTAACTGAGATCTCAGAAGTCCCGCCACCAGCAACGGCCTTCCTCGCCGACTCTTTCATCTCCTCTGCTTTTACCTTCAAAGCTTCATTCTTCATCATCTCATCAATGGCGTCTCCGATCTCTTCTCCTCTCACCAGATTTTCTCCTGACCAACCCCACGCCTTCTTCCACATGCCCCACCCACTCTTCTCCACCACCTCTGCATTTATCTTCTGGTCTCCGATCTGAGGCCACCCCAGAATCCGCACGCCGTACCACGCCGCTTCCGCCACCGAGTTCCATCCACAATGGCTCACGAACCCTCCCACTGAATCGTGACTCAGAATTTCAGATTGATCAACCCATTCTTTCACTACCATCCCCTTTGACTTTAATCTCTTCATCAGCTCAACCCCAACCACTTCTTCTAACTCGTCCTCTTCTTCTTTGTCTACCTTCTTATCCTTCACCACCCACAGAAATTTAAACCCGGTTCTCAGCAACCCGTTTCCGATTTCTCTTACCTGTTCTCTCGCCATGCTTAGTCTGCTGCCGAAGCTTACGTACACGACGGACCCAGCGGATTGATCGTTGAGCCACTTCAATCGCAAAGAACTCCTCTGTTCTTCTCTTTCATTCTTCTCGAACTCACATGGCACGAAGGGACCTATTGGGAAAACAGGGGGCAATTCTTTGACCACTTTTCCGGTATTAAGAGACTCAAGAACATTCGATTCAAGTGCTTCGAATGAATTTACCAAAATCCCACATGAATTAGAAAGTTTGGGACCGTCTTCTAATAAAACGTTAGCGAAGACATTGTTGGGGAGAAGAAGCAGAGGAGGGATTGAAGATCTGGGTATGGTTGAAACTCCCGGAATTTCAACAAAATCCATTCCAGAAATGGAAGGAATGAATCTGGGTATGTATGAGAAGAAGGATAACATCTTAGCTGAAGAAGTAAAAAGGATGAAAATTGGAAGACGAAGGCTCTGTGTAATTGGAAGAACAGGGGATATCAGTGTCACATCGCAGACAAAAGCAGAGAGACGAGGAGAAATTGAAGCGAGAAGAGAAGGAAGAAGATGACAAGATCGACGAATTGCTTCGAATTGGAGAAAAAAAGGGTCGTCTGTGTTTGCAGTGGAAGCATCGAAAGGAGCGAGATGAAAGGGAAGAACGGAGACCTGAGGAAAAGCAGAGTGAAAGCGAGAGAGAAGGTTGGATTCATTAAGGGAAACGGTGGGTTGAGGAGAAATGAGAGTGACTCGGCAACAGCGGTTCACGAGCATCGCGGCGAGTCTCAGAAATGGAGTTAGGTGACCCATGCCGGCGTTAGGGAAGAGAGCGACGTGAACAACCTCGTCGGACATGTTTTCCGCTGACATGCCCTCAAGCTCAGACTGTGATGAAATTGTGCAGGAAAAAAAGAAGACTTGGCAGAGTAGAAAGATGCAAGCGGCGATTCTTATGGGAAATGAAAAGATTTAAATTGAATTTGGATTTGAATTTAGAAAGAGACAAATTGCTTGAAGCTGGCGTGTGTACAAGTTGATTCGGTTAATTATCTATTTAAGTATAAGATAAGAGAGAGCATTGTGACACTAGGCATGAAGGTTAGGTCAACATAGATGATCACGTGCTCTCATGGGGTGGTTGGTTTCGTACAAAGGAAGGAGCATACCTTTGTGTTTTGGTTGGTTTTGAAGCAATAAAACGCTGGGATTAAAGGTAAAATAATAGGTTTTGAATAAAATTGATGGCATATTACAATTTTAAGAATTAATTCGATTGTATAATAAATTTATAAATATTTAACCTACAAGATTAAATTTAAATAATATTTTAAAAGTTAGATAGAACATCGAATAAAAAAAACTAATGAATCATGATTTATAATGTGAGAGCAGTTGGATTAACAACATAATAATTAAATAATATTACACATTTATATTTAAAATTAAAAAAAAAGCAGAATTGAAAAACCAAATGTTGATTCACACATGTTCTCTTTTTTTGTGTTTAGTGTAGAAGGCAATGAAGGCATAATTAAATCTCACCTGCGTTATCTACAAGACTTCAAGTTCTCCTATCTTCCTCTCTGAGCATAAAATGGCGAAATGTGGATTCTTCTGTTCATGAATTATGTGGACATGATGGCATCCCTATCAAGTCAGTGTTCCCTCCATTGAATTTGGTGAGGTCTTCAAGAATTTGAGAGAGAAAAAGGAGACATTTTCCAATGCGTTTCTGTGGCCCACTCACTTATATGTTTAATCCTTTTGTTCTATTTATTTTCAACGTATTTTATATAAGTTTTTCTTTTTAAATTTTATCATCTAAACCACAGAATTTATTTTTTTTAATTTTATTTCTGTTATACATTATATCAGAGATGTAGAAATAAAATTAACATAATAATAAAAAAATAATATATTTATATAAAAATTTCTTTTTAATTTAAAATATAATAAAAATAATTTTTTTATTACCTCATAAATAAAACTAAAAGAGTATATTATTTTCTCTATTATTTTTTGTAATATACAATTAATTGAAAAAATAGTTAAAATTAGTTAGGTGACATAGATCTATAAAAAAATAAAATTTATTTTTTAAAAACGTTTTTTTATAAAAAAAAAAGTAGGTGAAAGAGAGAATATATGTAAAAAAAATAAAGGAGACATATAATTAATTAAATAAAATATATTTTTTTAATTTAATGAAGTTATTAAAAGTGATTTATATTCTGGGGAGAGAAGGGAATATATAACCTGCATGTGAAGCTAAATCAAAGATCAAAGATGCAAGTTTTATTAACTATATTATAAAATGTAGAACCCTTTTTGTTAAAAATAAAAAATGCAGTAACTAGAGTAAATAAAGAAGAGAGAAAAGATTGGCATTTGTTGAAGTAGAAGAGAACAAGCAAAATAATCAAAGACATGTAGATATAAAGAACTTACAGAAAATATTCAGATTAGAACTCTGAGGAATGGATCACGGAAACAAGAGTGCCCCAAAGGGGTGACCTGAGAACACAAGGTAAATTAGCAATGAAATCAATAATTAATTAATTAATTAATTAATTAATTAATTGATTGATGAGATGAAGCCAATTCACCATGTATTCTCAGGCTCACTCCTCTGAGGCTGGCTTCCGTTCTATCACTGCTTAGTTCTGTGGCTCCCTCTATATATATATATAAAAATTATATCTCATCGATTAGTTCATTATGTTGTCATTCTATTGCCAACTTATATCATCATGCATCAAATGTTGTCATTGTATTGTATGTGACAGAATAACGTGGGCCCCATGTTTATCACGGGTTTGAAGGAAGAAGCGTTTCTCATTATTTATCTATGGACAGTGCAGCTTTTTATATTTTTAGTTATCGTTTTTCTAGAGTAACGTTTTAACTTACTAATCGAATTTCAAAATTTTTGGAAGAAAAAATATCCGTTAAATTTCAAAATTTTAAGCATTTTGTTTACCATATTTTATAAGCTATTAACTATTCTTGTAAAACAAGACTAACATATTTTTATCATAATTCATAATTTAGTATTTTAAAATTCAAATAATATTTTTTTAAGATCTTTTATAAGTATTTTGTATTTGAGTCATGCATAGCAAATCTAGATCCAGGCAAATGTTAGTGAGACTTAGCTATAATCCTTTTTTATTTTTGCCCCATTAGCCACAATTCTTAATGGGAAAATCCCATCTAAATAACCTCAAAATGTTAAAAAGATAGATCAATGGCTCTAATTTGTGTAATTTTAAATCAGTCCACATGTACCAAAATGAAGCTTAAAAATGATGTCTTTTTACCATACTGCCCCGCATCTTGAAAAAAAAAATGCCACCTCAGCCAGCCACCGGTTCTAACACATGCGGATTGAGGTGGCATTTTTTTCAAAGTGAGGGGCAATATGGTAAAAGACAATATTTTTAAGTTTCATTTTGGTAAATATGGACTGATTTGGATTTTGTAAATTGGAGTATTTGATTTGGGGTTTTCATATCTTGAGGGTTTTCCCATTCTTAATTAGGGATATTGTTTCGAAATTCGTGACAAACAATATTATTACATAATCATGACCACAATAATGTAATGAACGGATTTTTTTTATTTCATTGGTACTATATGCTTGATGATTCACAAGTTAGTCTGCAAGTTGGTTCTCACCAACTATATAACTATATAATGATACGATATTCCTTTTGTTTTAAAATGATTATCGTTTGGATGTTTTATTTTTTACACACGGTTATTTAGAAAATCATTAAATTATTGACATTAATTATAACAAAATCTAATGAAACTTTAAAACAGTAAATTTATATAACTTTTTTATTTATACTACTCCGCCTAATTATTTTTATCAATGAAATACTATAAACAAATAACTAATATTTCGTTCAAATTATAAGATTTTAGAATGACTATAAATTATTTGGGCCAAAATTTTATTGGGCTGAGCCCAATGATCTTTGATGGATTGTCCATATAAGTGAGGATGAAACAGAGTGGAACAAACTGACATAAATAATTCATCGTCTATAGATTTAACTAATAAAATGATAAAATATATAACCATTTAGAGTATGTCAAATCTTTGAGGAGTACCACTTTATTATGATCCTATTCGCGGAGTTTAGGGAGACATCCTAGTTACTGAGTACCTAAGTTTACGTTTGAGAATAATAGATGACTTACCCTACTCGATATTAGTTTTGTCTAAGAAGAAGAGAGACTTCACCCTACCTTTAGATAGTAAGTGAGTCTAACCCCTTTTAAAAAAAAATTATAACAAAGAAAAGACATAAACAATAGAAATTAATTTTACAATCCTCTAATTTTTAACTCACTCATGATCACAGTCTCTTAATTATGATTCGGTATAATTTAATCCCTAAATTTTTTAATCGTTGTTTAAAACTCAGTCCTTAATCCTTTCACTTTTAATAATTTAATCATTATCATATGTAATTTATTTTGAGTCATCAATTTATCACCCTATGTGATAAGAATGTGGCCTCCAACTCAATACATGATAAAAAAATTGGAACCAAAAAAAGCATAGAAAATTTTGTACCTCTCACGTACTTATTTTTTATAAATAATAAAATTATGATTAAAAAAGCATATTAAATTGAAAACAAAAAGGGTTATATTGAAACTTCAAATAACCAATCTAATCTCACAGAAAATATCTTTTTAATTTGAATGTATGATGGATATTAATTGTTTAGCATGGACATGGGGTGACTCATAGGGATCACCAACATTTATAAAAATCAGAAAAACTCGTGACGTGATGGGAGACGAAATTAAAGAGGACAATACAAACAAAGACGCGTGGCCGACATACAAGGGACGCCCTTAGCCACCTTATCATAATTAATTAAACCGAACAGTCTGCTCAATCCGCACCTCAAAGAACCAATTGATAAAGATATAAATATCATCATATGAACTCTATGATACTACACTATAAAATAAAAAAATATTGAGATTTAAATTCGACAATGTTAAAAAAAATTATGAAAAAAATATTCTGATCACAATTTTTTTATATGAATTAATCAGTTATTTAGATCTCAATAATATAATAAAAAAAGTATTAAAGAACTCATGGGGCACGATTTATAATTATTTTATATTTTTTTTAATCCGAAAGCATAGTATGCTAAATTTTTTGTGATAAAAAAGAAAAAGAAAGAAAAAACAAAGCAACGTGTCGGCCATTATGACCAAAATGAGTGTCCCCTGAAAACACGCAAAATATCTCATCGGCTACCACCTCATCACCTTCTTATACATCGCACATATGGATTCTCCACATCCACATATTATATCTTCATCACTCTCATCTCTCAACATCCACATCCAAATCTTTATATATATATATCACCCCACAGATCCCTAACTACTGTTATTCACTCATTCACGGTTTTCAGTTCAATATTCTCCCAGTTAACTTTGGGTCTTACAATGGATTCGGATCGCGGCCGTCAGGAGGGGCACGGGGGTGGGCACCAGCAGTACTCCACGAGTGAGCTTATGGCAAGCGCCAAGGTGGTGGGGGAGGCGGCACAGTCGGGCTTCGGCAAGGAATCCGGCAGCGTGGACAAGGCCAAGGTGGCGGATGCCGCAGGCGATCTTCTCGGGGGAGCTCGTCAGTACGGGAAGCTGGAAGAGAAGGGCATGGGGCAGTACGTGGAGAAGGCTGAGAATTACCTTCACAATTACGGCGGAGGCCAGTCGGCGGAGAAACCATCCGAGTCGACAAAGCCAGAGGGTCACTCTGAAAGCGGCGGCGGCGGGGGGATTGGTGACTACATGAAGATGGCTCAAGGCTTCATGAACAAGTGATATGCTAATTAATGAAGTAATCAAATAAAGTTAGTTATGTTAGGAAGGGATCAAGCATATGGCATATCTATATAGCTGTTGTGAGGTGGATGTGCACTTATTTTAACTGTAATAAGCTTGTGCTGTGTATTGATGTGTGCGTAGGGGGAGACTTAGAAGGGACATAACTTTGTATAAGTTCAATTAAGTGTGTGTTTTGTTGTTTGTATTACATATATTCTGCTGAACTACACACATAAACAAACAAGCGCGCGCGCGCGCGCGCATCTTTGGATAGAAAAAAAACTAAAATATTAAAAAGTTTTAATTTTAATTTAAATTTTTAAAAAAATTATTTATTTAAAAAAATTATTTAAAATTATAATTTTAAATAAATTATTAAAAATATTTTTTAAAATGTAAAAAAATTATAGATTATTAATATTTTTTCTCATTTTTTTCAGTGTCTCCCCTCCCTCTCTCTCCCCCTCCTCCCCTTTTCTATCTCTATTGGTTGCCTCCTGCTATGCGATTATCTTCACCATCTCATCATCTGTCTCCCCTTCTCCATCTCTGTCGTTCGCCTCCTGCTCTAAGATTATCTCCACCATCTCATCATCTCTCTCCCCTTTTCCATCTCTGTCGGTCGCCTCCCACTCTACGATCATCTCATCATCTCTCTCCCCTTCTCCTTCTCCATCCGCTGCCTCCTACTTTACGATTATCTCGTCATCTCTCCCCCTTCTCTGTCTCCATCCGTCGCCTCCAGCTCTGCCATTATCTTTGTCATCTAGTCATTTCTCTCCCCTTCTCTATCTCCATTTGTTACCTCTTGCTACGCCATTATCTACGTCATCTTTGTTAGAAAATAAACATCTCAGAAGTAATACAATCAATCCAGATTATATCATACTCAAATATAAACTTATATGAGATGCAGCGGAAGACTTAAAGTTACCTCTCGCCATTAGCTTTATTGATCTGGGGAGAACTGAGATCTTAATGAGATACCTGTCAAAAGAGAACACTGTCAGATAAACAACAGGTTCTTCTAACTGGTGATTAGGCACAGTGATGGCAACTTGTTATTAACCGTCACCAGTGGGGAACCTTCAGAAGCGAGCTGAGAATAGGTTTCGCTCTGGACTCAGAAAATGAGATCTCACACTCAAAATGAATTGTTAATATCCACCATCAGGAAATTAACCTTAAATAAACTGAGTCAATAACCCTCCTGGACTGGGCCCAATGACTACGGGCCACACTCAGAAATATTTATTAATTATCCTAATTAATATCTAAATAGGTCATAATAAATAATAAATATCTAACATTCTCCCACTTGGCCCGTATACTCAATGTCATCGCCCTATCTAGGTAAACTGATGTCGCGCTACAAGAATCAAGGCGATAAGTCCCCTTTTATCGGGTATTACCTTCCAAGTATTACATGTAGCACCATCACATAATGGGTATCACAATATACATGAACTCAATGTTCATAGGTTCCTGTCTAAATGTTTATCAATTCAATAACACAAAATGTATACAATCACAAATTGAAATGATAAACCACAAAATATAATTTCATTGCTCATACCTCCACTAATCAAAAGTAGGACGAAGTCCCATATGAGGTACATGTGTGACAAAGATATTTGGCTTCAACCCTTTCGTCAAAGGATCAGCCAACATGTCTAATGTACTGATACGCTCAACTGAAACTTGGCCATCTTGAACCCTCTCTCTCAAGCAAAGGAACTTAAGTTCAACAAACTTGCTGCGACTTTTATTCCTTTTATTGTTCGCTATGGCCACCGCAGCTGTGTTATCACAGTACATCCTGATTGGCTTAGAGACTGAATCCACAATCTTAACCCCAGCAATGAAATTCCTTATCCAAATAGCTTGTGAACTTGCTTCAAAACACGCAATGTACTCAGCATCACCGGTAGAAGGAGCTGTTTGAGTTTGCTTAGCGCTTCTCCACGATATAGCTCCTTCTGCCAATAGGAAGATGTAGCCAGATGTAGACTTGTTCGAGTCTACGCATCCTCCAAGATCTGAATCTGAGTATCCAATCACGTCCAAACTGTCTGTTCTCCTATATGTGAGCATGTAGTGTTTAGTGCCTTGTAGGTACCTAAACACCTTCTTTGCAGCTGTCCAATGTGCTTCCCCAGGATTACTTTGGTATCTTCCCAACATACCCACAGCAAAAGCGATATCAGGTCTTGTAAAAACCTGCGCATACATCAAGCTTCCTACCGCTGAGGCATATGGGACCCTTTCCATCTGTTTCCTATCAAGCTCAGTTTCAGGACATTGACTTAGACTAAACTTGTCTCCTTTTTCAATAGGAGCCACGTTAGATAAACAGTTCTGCATCCTGAATCGTTCAAGAATTTTGACAACGTAAGCCTCTTGAGATAAGCCTACAAGACATTGGGTTCTATCTCTATGGATCTTTATGCCAATGACATAAGAAGCCTCACCCATGTCTTTCATGTCAAAGCTCTTGAACAGAAACTGTTTCACCTCACGTAATAGTCCCAGATCATTGGTAGCAAGTAGTATGTCATCCACATACAAAATTAAGAATATGATTTTACTCCCACTAGCCTTGTGATATATACAATCATCCATGATGTTCTCAACGAACCCAAATGATGTGATCACTTCATGGAATTTCAAGTACCACTGCCGTGAAGCCTGTTTCAAACCATATATTGATTTCTTCAACTTGCACACCAATTGATCTTTACCTTCTGCAACAAAACCCTCAGGCTGCTTCATGTAGACTTCTTCCTCCAGTTCACCATTGAGGAAAGCAGTCTTAACATCCATCTGGTGCAACTCCAGATCAAAATGGGCAACCAACGCCTTGATGATTCGGAATGAATCTTTCTTAGATACAGGTGAAAATGTTTCACTGTAATCGATTCCTTCCACTTGAGTGAATCCCTTTGCAACCAACCTAGCCTTGTACCTATCGATGTTACCTTGTGAGTCTCTCTTGATTTTGTAAACCCATTTACAGCCAATGGCCTTAGACCCACTAGGCAACTCTACAAGTTCCCAAACATGGTTGTTTGCCATGGAATTCATTTCATCAATCATAGCATCATGCCACAACTTGGAGTTCACACTCCTCACAGCCTGAGTAAACGACAAAGGATCATTCTCAACACTTACATCACAGTCAACCTCAGCAGAATACACTACATAGTCATCAGGTAATGCCGATCTTCTCTCTCTAGTTGACCTCCTCAATTCAATCTCTTGGGTTGAACCAGGTTGCTGAACAATGACATCCTCTATCATAGCTTGTGGTGGTTCCACTTGTGTGATAGGTTGACCATCAGGTATGTGTCCATTTTGTTCAGCACCGTCAACTTGAGCCACAGGGTCCACATCACGTTCAATGTCAATCTCAACAGTGGGATAAACATTGACTATTGACATCCCCTCATGAATGATATCAGTGGTTCGCTCTATGTGATTATCTGATAGACAATCACTCCCACTAATCACATCATTCTCAAGAAACTTGGCATTCCTAGACTCTACAAACCTTGTAGAAGGTGGAGGACAATAAAACTTATAACCCTTAGACCTCTCCGCATAGCCTACAAAGTAAGCTCTGATGGTCTTAGGATCCAACTTCTTCTCCTGTGGATTATACACTCTTACTTCCGCAGGACAACCCCATACCTTGAAATGATTTAAACTGGGTTTCCATCCTTTCCAGATTTCAAAGGGTGTCTTGGACACTGCCTTTGTTGGAACCCTGTTCAATATGTATGTGGCTGTCTTGAGTGCTTCCTTCCACAGAGAAGATGGCAGTTTGGAGCTACTCATCATGCTCCTAACTATGTCCAGCAAGGTCCTATTTCTTCTCTCAGCTACACCATTCATATCAGGTGATCCAGGCATAGTGTATTGAGCCACTATACCTTGCTCTCGAAGAAATTCAGCAAATGGACCTGCTGCTTGTCCTTCACTAGTGTATCTACCGTAATACTCACCACCACGATCGGATCTCACAATCTTGATTGGTTTCCCAATCTGTTTTTCTACTTCTACTTTATAATCCTTGAAAGCATCTAGTGCCTCACTTTTATTATAAAGCATGTAAACATACATGAATCGTGAGTGATCATCAATAAAGGTGATAAAGTACTTTTGACCATGTGCAGTCAAATCAGGGCAACAAATATCCGTGTGTACAATTTCTAGCAACTCAGAACTTCTTTTAGCCCCCTTATGTGACTTATTGGTCTGCTTTCCCCTCATGCAGTCCACACAAGAATCAAACTCCGAATGGTTTAAAGATGGAAGAATTCCTTCTTTATTTAACCTTTTGATTCTGTCAACGGAGATATGACCCAATCTCCTATGCCACAGGCTATAAGAATTCTCATCGATGACACTTCTCTTAGTACCATGTGTAACAGAAAGAGATTGAGGCGAATCAGAAATAATTTTAAATAAGCCATCAATCATAACCAAATTCGCAATCAAAACTGAATTCTTTGTCAAAGTCATACGTTTCTTAGAAAGAACTAGATGATAATCAAATGGAATGAGCTTTGACATAGAAATCAAATTCCTCTTGTAAGAGGGAACATAGAAAACATCATAGAGTTCCAAAACATTTTGATTTGAAAGATGAATGCGAAAGGTTCCAACGGCTTTCACAGGATCTCCTCTCCCACTGCCTGAAAGGACAGTTTCCTCATTGGGATGTGGAGACCTGCTTGACAGAAAGCCCTGCATGGTAGTCGAAATGTGGATCATCGAACCAGTGTCAATCCACCAAGTGTCATCATTAACGCTAGAAAAGTTAGACTCAAAAGTAACACACGATGAAAGCATACCTTTCATTTCCATAATATGTCGCCTCACACTGCCAATACCTGTAAGCCTCACAGCACATAGTTCAGACGTGATGGCACCACCCATCTGCTCGTCTGTTAGTTTGAATTGCTTGTCTAAGGCTTCCAGGTATCCCTTAGCTGTGTCGTATTTAGGGACTACTGCCCTAATGCTCCTAGAGATCCTTTGTCTTATTAGCAGAAGAGATGAGCGGTTACTCCGCTCCCACATATTATACCTTTCCTTTGCCTCTCTATCATTGGAGGCATCATCAGGTCTCAGAGGTTTATCAAACCTCAAAGCATAATCTAAGTCCAATAAACCAAGCTGCAACAAAACATCGTCTCTCCAGTCAACATAGTTAATGCTGCCATCTAAAACTGTTTTGTCACTAACATCATACATAATCCTGGGAGCAGCAATTGGATCTGCAAAATGAGAACAGACAAATACACAAATAAGCTCACATTAGTAATTTGAAGCAATCACAAGTCACTGTGCCATATATGCATGCTTAGCTCAAATGTAGCATGCAAGCAATATAAATACGTATCACTAATGTCTACCTGTGGGCAAAGACATTAGTATAACCAGGTATTTATCTTAAATGGTAGAATTAGAACGCATTCGTAATTTTCCAATGCCTGTGGGCTAATCAGAAAACAACGAGGCCATTCTATCCCACCCTAATTAAATGTACAATTGTGAGATATCTACCTGTGGGCAAAGATAAATCACAGCTATACATTTAATTACAAATGATATTTTCAATTCAGATGTGATTAATGAATGCATACAACAAGTTCAATAAACAAGGATGCTGTAGCTACTCCTCAAAGAACTGCACGCTAATCACAAATATCACTCAAGTGCATTGAAAATCCAAATATGCACAATTTAATGGAGAAATTAATTCTCCCCCTAATTAAATGTACAATCATAATATATCTACCTGTGGGTAAAGATAAATCATAACTATACATTTAATTATTATTGATATTTTAAATCCATATGTGATTAATTAATGCACGCAACACAAACAAATGAGGATGCTGTGGCTACTCCTCACAAAACTGCATGCTCATCACAAATATCAATAACGTGCATATAAATCCAAATATGCACAACACAATGGAGCATTTAATAAATTAATATTAAAATTCTCCCACTATTTCATGCACCCAAAAATGTCTAACAAATTAATTTCAACTCAAAAGGTTTTTACAAAAATTAAACAGTTAATTTAATTGCCAAGGGAGAAATTAAAAACAAAATAGGCAATTAAATAACATAAAAATTAAAATTTATAAATTCCTTTTTCTAAAATCTAAATGATAGAGAAATTAATTTAAACATTTACTGTGCATGTAATAGTAATTCTGATTTTCTGGAAAAATCAAATTAATTGGCCAAAAATAATTTTCTGGAAATAAAACCAATTGGCCCATACATAAATATCCAAAATTAGGGCCCAAAATAATTTCCAGAAATAAAACTCAAAAAAAAAAATAAGGCCCAAAAACGCTTTCTGAAAAAAAAAATTATTTGGTCCAAAATCAGCCCAAAACGCAAGCCCAGAAGATGGTACTGTTCAAAAAAAAAATGTTTCTGGCCCAAGAAAATAGGCAGTCCAGCCCAGACTCATTGTGGCCCAAAACGAAAGCCTTTCAAAAAAAAATGAAACAGTGATTGCAGCCCGAAAGGGACGGCCCAGCAGACAAAATTCCACTGTGTAGCCCAAAATCTCGGTGGCCCAAATGCTACACTTTTTTTTTTTTTGAAACAGTCGGGCGCCTGCTTCGCTGAGTCGGGTTAGGTCAACCCGACTCAGCGACCCGAGAGCTGGTTCCTGAAGCCAGCAGCGCCGCGAAACCTGTAACACCAGCGACGTTGACAGGCGATGGCCGGCGACCTGGAGCTCCTTGGACGCTGGTTTCTCCAGCGCCATGTCCATAAACCAGCGACAAACACTCCTGTAACCTTGAATCTCTCGATGAGGAGCCAAAACGGGACGCAGATTCACGGCGACGCGACGGCGCCTGTACTTCCCTTTCTCCAGCGAGTTTCATAGAGGCACCTGCGGTGACAGACACAGCGACTCATGGTCGCGACTCCTGCATTCTCACAAGATTTCTCTCATGTCTCTCGCTCGCCGTTCAGCCATTGCAGGGAAAGAAAATGGTCAATCCTCACGCTCTCTCTCGTCGTCGTCGTGGATCGCGACTCTCCTCTGGGTTCAGTCTCTCCGTCGCCTCTTGCCGTCTCTTTCTCTCTCGGTGTTCAGGGAAAAAGATGGTTAAAGAATAAAGGATAAAATAAAATAAATTCTTGTATCCCATATTTTTATCTCATGAACACAAATGATCAATAAGTAAGGTAGAGGTGATCTTAAACAAGGCTCTGATGCCACATGTTAGAAAATAAACATCTCAGAAGTAATACAATCAATCCAGATTATATCATACTCAAATATAAACTTATATGAGATGTAGCGGAAGACTTAAAGTTACCTCTCGCCATTAGCTTTATTGATCTGGGGAGAACTGAGATCTTAATGAGATACCTGTCAAAAGAGAACACTGTCAGATAAACAACAGGTTCTTCTAACTGGTGATTAGGCACAGTGATGGCAACTTGTTATTAGCCGTCACCAGTGGGGAACCTTCAGAAGCGAGCTGAGAATAGGTTTCGCTCTGGACTCAGAAAATGAGATCTCACACTCAAAATGAATTGTTAATATCCACCATCAGGAAATTAACCTTAAATAAACTGAGTCAATAACCCTCCTGGACTGGGCCCAATGACTACGGGCCACACTCAGAAATATTTATTAATTATCCTAATTAATATCTAAATAGGTCATAATAAATAATAAATATCTAACAATCTTGTCTTCTTCCTCTATTGTTAGGTCTTCTTCTTCTATTGTTAGATCACTTGGTCGCTGGTCTTTGCCTTCATCAGGTCATCAGGTCAATCCGTCATCAGGTCAAGAGGTTACTGGAGATGAAAAGACGAGAATTCTCCCTGCCATATAGTGATGGTGGGACAAAACGAGAAACATCTTTAACATTTTTTTTATCTTATTTTTTTTAAAATAATTTATTAATCATAAAAATTAATTATCTAAATATTTATTTATAACTATTTTTTTTATCTAAACTAACCCATGCTGATATTTGGATTATTGAGTATTGTTCTTGGAAGAAGCTTCTTTTTGAGTTCTTTGAATTACTTTCCGACAGTGAAATAAGTGGTGTGGGGACCACCGATAAGAACGGTCAATAACCAAAATCCAAAGTGCACAACCACAAGACTATAAAAGCGCGTGGTTGACATGCATGAACAAGTGCCACCGACACCGCCAACGATATTTTTTTTTTTGAGAAAAAGGGATTTTTTTATATAAAAATTTCTAAAAAGAGCTTAAACTCATCACAATTTAAGGGTAAGACGAAGTCTCTCCTCCTCTTAAGAAAAGGGAATTGAACAATATGGTCATCCACTATCACCCAAATTATACAGTAAACTCCAGTTAATCCAAGGGCAGCAAAGAATGATAACTAAAGTGTTTTTATCTAAATATTCCTCCTCTAATATAAATATTATAGTAGCTAATGATATTTGATTTTTAAATTTTATATATTTTTCAAAATTCGTTAATTTATGATTATTTTTTTTAAAAAAATTGTGTTTTAAACTATTTATATAAAAAAGATATATGAATTGAGAGAAAAAAGGGCTAATATTTTATTTTGCCACAAATTTTTTAGCTATATTGCCCAATAAGTTTTTTTAAATTTAATGTTATCATAAAAATTTTTAAATTATAACAATTTAGTACCTATCATTATCTAAAATTAAATTAGACTATTAATTAACTAAATATATTAAATTAATAGTCTATATATTATCTATATTATTTTTGTTTTAAGGTTTAAATTTATTATGGAAATTTTTATTTAAGGATAATATTATTTTAAAATTTTTTAAATTATAATAATATTTTATTATTATTATTTAAGTTAAATTTAACTTTTAGTTAATTAAATATTTTAAATTTATAAAATGAACACTAGTATGAAAGAAGTCACAGATGGGGGAGGAGTTCACATTTACTAGAGAATAAGGAGAAAGAAAATTCAATTATTAGATACAAGACACGACGGGGGAGATTGTCAAGAGATTAATGCCATCAGAAATCCTCCATCATCATTCCCCATTGACACTAAAATATACGGGTACCTCTTTAATTTTCTCCTTAAAACACAATATACTTATACCTTTTTCAATTTATAAATCCTAAAGATAAGATGTTTTGTTTTTTACTTTTTATTATTATTTATAAATATAATTTAAAAAATAAAATAAATAACACGTGAACTTATCATATTATCAAATTTAATCAATTAATAGTTTAATTTAATCTAAATAATAGATAGGATAAAATTGTTATAATTAAAATTTTTTAGATATATTGTGCTTTTAAATAAAATTTGTTTTCAATATATTTATTAATTAATAATTAAATTTAATCGAATAATAATTGGGATAAAATTACTATGATTTAAAATTTTTTTAAAACAACATAACTCTAATATTTAGGGTTTATTTGTATAAGAGTTTAAAAAAATAACTTATAAAAATAGAGCTTTTGGACAACTTTTAAAAAATGGCTTTTAGAGAATAGTTTATGGAAAAAAATAGTTTTGAATAAATGAATATTTAAATAATTATTATTAGAATAATTTTTATAATTGAAAAATTATTAAAAAATTATAATTTTATTAAATATAAGAAAGATGAGATATGAGAGATGATAGAGAGAAGAGAGGGTAAAGATGATAGAGGAGAGAGTGGATAAAAAAAATAAAGATAAAATAATAATTGGATATTCTATAAACTAGTCTTAATAATTTATTTAAAATTTTAATTTTAAACTATAGTTTAATATATTTTTTTTTGAATAAATATATATATTTATTTTAAATTTAAATTTTATTTAATTTTTTTTTTTAAAACTATAATTTGTTTGTTTTTCAAATACACACGGTAAAATCATCGTCCCCGGTGAAGGGTAAAAAAAAAAAAAAAAGAAACCGTGGAAGTCAATATTTATCTGATTAAGTAATTAACATGCATAGGTCTTTTGACCAAAGATATAGTGTATATTGTATAAGATTTTAAAAATAGGTTTACGAAAAAGATAAATTTATAAAAAGAAATTTTAGAAAAGATATTATAAAAAAAAAATTAAATAAACGAGTATTTTGATAGTTATTTTTAGAAATATTTTTATTATAGGTAAATTATGAAAAAGGATATGAGTATTAAATGATGAGAGATAAGAGATAAGATGAAAGAGGGTGTAAAAAAGAAAAGAGAGAAGGTATAAAAAAAGTATGAGAGATGAGAGAAGATGTAAGAAAAAATAGGGGTAATATAGTAATTAGTTAGTTTATAAATTTTTTTACTGTTCCATAATTAGTTTATCTGAAATTTTAATTTTAAATTATAGTTTAATCTAAAAATTTATTTAAATAAATATGATTATTTAATTTAAATTTTTTTTAAATTTAAATTTTAAGTTAAATCTAAGTTTAAAATTTACGTTTACCAATTTAGCAATTTGTTAAATAGGTCTATAATAAATATAAATAATAAAAATAATATACAGATTTCCTCGCGAACGCGCAAACGTGTAAAGACGCGGTGCTCAACTGTATAGAAGACCAATCCCAAAGCCCTCAATTTTCATTCTCATTTCTCTTCCTCAAATTTCTCTGCCAAATCCTATCTTCTTCCGACGATGGATTCCGATTCCACCCACCGCCATGGCCATTCGCACCAGCAACACTCCTCCAGCGAGCTTCTTTCCAGCGCCAAATTGGTTGCTCAGGCAGCCCAATCCACTTTCCGCCACGAATCCAACAAAGTGGACAAGGCTAAGGTGGCCGATGCCGCCGGCGATCTTCTCGAGGCAGCTTGTCACTACGGCAAATTGGAAGACAAGTCCTTTGGGAAGTACGTTGACAAGGCCGAGGATTACCTCCACAAGTACGGCAGCTCCTCCCACAACGCCGTCGCCGGAGGACATGCGGACCATCCCACCGCCGCCAGCTCGCACTCAGCAAAACCGGATCATCAGTCACATGGGCACGGGGATTACTTGAAGATGGCTCAAGGATTCTTGGGATCGGGCTCGAAGGCTGATTCTCACGCGTCAAAACCAGACCACTCCGGAAACGGCGGCGGCGGCGGCGGCGGCTATGAGGATTACTTGAAGTTGGCTCAAGGTTTATTGAAAAAGTGATGGGCTTGTTTTTGTGAACTCCCTGTGTAGTTTGTCACTTCTACCATATATATATGTATGTATACACTGTTGCTGTTCTGATTCTTCTGATTCGATTAGGAACTCCAACTTCTTGCTTTGTAACTTTATTTCATCATATGTGATGTATCACTGAATTGTTCCTTAGAAGGCTCAAACTCTGGTTTGAGTATATATATATATATATATATATATATATATATATATATATATAATGTGTTCGATTTGTTGGTGTTATGTCAAGCAAAAAAGGTAGGATCTAATGAAGAAGAATCTTGGAAATGGATAGAGATGTCTCTATATTACGATGAATCAATAGATGTATATTGAGTAACAGCAAAGATAAGATGATTCCCTTGATTAGATTCCAGGAGTGGCTTCAATTACTAAGCAAGTATTGATTCTTGGCACCCTATTCTCTGAATGAAAGCCTTTCGCTGCAGCATATATTCTTTTAAGAAATTAATTTTCATTTTACAATTTTGATTTAATTGAAAGAAAAATACCATATAATGATTAACTACTTAAAAAAATAACACAGAGAAAAGTAAATAAGACATTTATACTAACTAAATTTAACATTCAAGATAAATTTATTTAAATTAATTAACTAATTTTTATATTAAATATTAAATAGAATATATGAGAAACGGAGCTCGGTATTTGTCTACATTATTACAATTTCAAAGTACAGGTCATTATATATTTGCAATTTCTATTTCTAGTTCCACCTTTCATAACATATGTTAGTAAAGAATTTGTAAATTAAATAATCAAAGATATATTTACAGTGGTTGCTTCTTGTTCCTCAAACCCAGTGATGCTACATATAATTGGCGATCTTAGAAGTTAGAAGCAGGGGCATGTCCCTGGAAGCTTGCCAGTTGTTCTGATTACTTTTGCCTTTTCTCTGATTTTATGCTCTTCATTCTTTCGTCTTTCTTCTGCTTCAGCAGTTGCAGCCCTAACAATCCCATTAATATATTCCATATTACCCTGGAATTTCATGTAAGCTTTTCGCCTTTCCTTCTCAGAACTGCTCATCTGTTTCAAAAAGTTTCTTGAGCACACAATGCACTGAGTTTCTAATTTTAATCAAGCATAAAAAAAGAATGGATGAGTGAAAGGAACCTCTTTCTTCTCCAACTTGCGTCTGGCTTTTGCCTTCTTCTTGTTTTCCCAAGAGTTTATTGTCTCCTTCAACTTCTCATACCTGCATGCATTTTTCATTATGCGATGTTTGAATCAAGAGATTGCCAATGAATATTAAGTTCATGCAAAGTAACACTACAGCCATGTACGTACTTTTCTTTTATCGTTTCAAGCTGTTCTCTCTCCCAAGCAGCTGCTTTTTTTTCATTGGGGTTCAGTCTTGTTGGTGGTGGAGTGGGTGGTTTTGGAGGGCCAGGCTTTATGGAATTATTCCTCACTTGTGGTGGTTGTGGCGGCGGCGGCGGCGGCGGAGGAGGCATTAGCCTTGAAGATGCAAACCCAATTGGTTGGGCTAGTTCTGGTTCTGGAAGCGCGGTTTTTGTTTCTTCAGGTTTCTTCAAGTTCGAATCCCCAAAGGATAGTGTCTTTCTTGGTGGTGGGACCTCAGGTTTTGTATAATCCCTGTCGAAATGGTCACTAGAAGTTGAAGTTTTCTTCATTGATGATACTGGGGTGAGAGTCTTTTCTGATTTTTTTTCATTCGTGACTGGAAATACTGGCACCTTGTTGAATAGGCCATCTGAAGATTTAAATGAACCTGCTTGTGAAGTAGAAGCAGTTCGCTATCATTTTGAATCTCTTCAGTAAGGCGAAAATCATAGCTCTAGTTTTCTGAAGATGACTTTACCTGAGAGTTTCCTGGATAAACCACCAACTTTGCTTTTGGTCTTGGTCACTAAGCTCTCATGGCCTTCATTAGTCTTCTTCTGTTCTGAGAAATATTGTGAGGTTATGGCGAATGCGGCAGCTGCAATTGCAGCAGCATGTTCCAACTCTACAGAATCATAATCATTACTCATTTTTCTCAAAAACTGCTTTGGGAACCAATTCTGGGCCCTCTTCTCTGAAAATATTGACACGCAAACTTGTTAATGCATACAAATGGTAGGAAAAGAAAAACAATCTTATTGATTGAGTGTTTCACTCTTTGTTCATCATCATCTAGAAACCATTGTAACGTGATATTTGCTTTTTCTCCTGTGATGTGGGAAAGTCGGTTGCTGAAAAAGAGAACTTTTCTTTTTGTTCATTAGCAACCTTTTCTCGTTAATATGGGTAGTTAAAACTACAGAGAATAAAGTGCCTCACCTTTCTGTGAGGATATTTTCTGATCCCTGATGCCACTCAGATCAGCTCTGTTCTCCTCTGCACCAGTAAATATCGACCTAAGGAAAGGGTTCAAGATTAACTTGACAATAGTTACCAACTCTTGTCAGTAAATTTGTACTTGATTGATTATTCACGGCAGACTTGATAATTATGAATTCTTATTTCCTAAGGCAAAATCACTTCAATTCATTATCAGATCAGACACCTGGGCTCTTGTAAAGTTTGATCTAATAACTGCAAACTAATCTTGATAACATGGTAAAATTATGCAACCTTATGGGTATTATAGAAACTAAAAAACGTATGCATGCAAAGCCTCTGTCCATTTGAAGATGTTTGTTTATTCATATATATGAAAGCACGCACATGGCTGGTAGAACATGTTGCGAAATTTCCAAGGTAAAAAGTCATGTTGACATACCTGATCTGATTCATCAAATTCTCCATGAGATGTCGGTTTGGAGGTGTTCCCTTTTTGTGAGCAGTACCTTATCTATCCACATGGTGCTGGTGGTGCTTATTTGAAGGAGAAGAAACCTGGGGCAAGCGAGGTTGGATATACTTTGCATGAACTGTCTGGTTTGGAAATCTGGTGCCTTTTGGGTGAAGACAGGTATTATATCCTATCTAGAAACGTACCTTTCAGTGCGGACGATCTTATTATTTCACCTTCTTAACCTCATTTTGCAATTCAGATTTATGAGTTCAAATTTCAAAGAATCTTAAATTGAGTCTTCTAATAAAAAGATGTCAGATTTTCGTTCAAGTTACCCTAGGAATATTATCAAACACCCTGAATTTTAAAATACAACAAACCATTGGTTTCCATGATTCGTTAAGCTGCAATATATCAAAAAAGGTGGTCACATATCAATCTGAAAGTAGATCGGTTCAGACGAAGCACACACGTCAGTAGAAGCATTGTCTCCATATGTATACCATGAGAGGTGAGAAGAGCCATTATTACTGACAGCTATAAGATAAAGATGAACAGTTAAATTTATTGATGGAAATCAGAGCAGATTATACAAAATTGAATGACTTATCTGGGTAATTCTGAGATTATTAAGACGAACTATTCTTTCAGTTTAAACAAACAAACTACAAGGGGGAAAATAGGAGAGTATAATGAACTGGTTAAACAAGTAAGTCTGTATCAGAAACTTCAAGGACTTTATGAACACCTATAGGTTAGCCCGAAATGCAGTTCCTTCAATGTACCTACAGAGGCAAAGAGCACATGTTTACTCAGTTCTATGAGAAAGATGACAAGGAGTGGTTCCCTATTTCTGAAGGTTTATAAAGCTCACATGTCTTTCAAGAGTGGATGCTTATAAAAGGCATCGGAATTCTGCCTGAAAACTGGTTATGATCCAAGTACCTGAGATCAAGATTTCAAAAAAAAATCTTAAATTTCCAGTAATCTACAGTGATGACAAACATATTCCCTACCAATATAGATACAAGAAATCTAGAACTTGTACCTCATTTCCCTTTTCCACGTGAGGAAGAAAAATTTAACTCAAGTATGGAGGCTCATAAGAGCATATTAAAACTGAATTATTTTTTTCTTCTTTTGCCAAAATGAACAAAATTCTTTGCGGTGGATATTTTTACTCAAAAATTTAAATTCTTGAATATAAGACATTAACATGTCCAGAAAACACAGTTGTTTTTAATCAAAGGCATATTCATGGTCAGGCAGCTCTGCTACTCTACTCTGAAAGTATCCTTCAACAAGCAGTCCGGCAGAAATATAAACTAGTTAAGTCGAAAGAGAAACTTACAAGTATGTCAACTTAGGAATATTAACGAGGCTAGAAGGTACAACTCCTGCATTTTGTTATGGGAAGTACCTGTCTCCAACAAACAACTTTATAGAAAATTCTTAATTCCAAGAAATATTACAGGCTGAACAATCAGACTTCAACATTGAAATGAATTAATTATCACAAAATAGTACCACCTAGTGTCTTCCTAATGTGAAAGTTTGGCATGTTTTAGACATGAGCACTATCTCCCTTTCACAGTGTCCATGCTTCATAGTCTTAGAGCATCAAACTATTACTGGATATTTCTCCAAAACTATTGGGATCTTCCTTTATAATATTTTAAGTATTCTTAGGATTTGCGCATTTCTTGAGTATTTGAATATAGTTGTAGTTATGTATTTCCTATTTTAACTTAACTCTGTCCAACAGCTCTATAAACCACGCATGTGAATATTTAGAGATATCTGCCATAATAAATAGTAACCCACATGGTATCAGAAGCAAAACTTTCGTGAGAGAGAAGAAGAAGATAGAAGGAGGAAGGGAGAAATACAGAGGGGAAGAATGAAAGACAATAATACTCACAGGATTTCAAGACTGGACACGTTTGCAAGGTTTGCAGGTATACCTCCTGTGATATAATTATTATTTAGATATCTGAATATCAAAACAACAAAAAGGAGTAGGGGGGGTTATTCAGATAACTGAGGAAGAAATACTTTTGTGTGGGTAAAGTCAGCATAAGTGGATTTAGTACATGTTCACCAGCAAGAAATGTAACTTCCAGATTGCGAAGTGCTGGAAAGCAGCCTTCAATGCGAATTAGTTTCCTTATGGTACCAACCAAATGATTGTTACCAACATCCCTACAAACGTAATTAGTGTGAGATATCACAGAGTTTACTTCAAAATTATATATGCTTAAATAAGTTTCACGTTTACAGGTGTCGTAGGTTTGCAAGGGAGCCCAATTCTGGTGGAATTCTTCGACTAAAACGGTTTTGATGAAGATAGAGGTAACGAAGCTCTGGAAGATTGGCGAGCTCCTTAGGAATTTCTCCCTTGAAATTATTGAAGCTCAGGTATCTGCATTAGTATATAATATCTTGATTGTAAATATAAATGAAAAATGGAATTAAAAAAGCAGGAAGCTATAGGTTGCCAAGTAGGTCAAGATTATTTACAGATGTGTTAAACTCGAGCTGACCAATTTCTGGAGGAATTGCATCCTGTAGTTTGTTCCACCTCAAATTTCTGGAAGGAAATTAAGCCATTGGAAGATCAACAATTGCTTTAACAAGAGATTCTCTTCATGAATTTACAAAAAGCTATTGAATTAAAGGTCTTCACTAGATTGCTAAACTATGACAATTCACTGAGAGAGAGTTTTAATACAAGGAAGTGCAACACTCTAATGCACCATCTCAAAAATTAAGTATTAGATCAAAATGAAGAGAGGAACCAGATTCAAGGAAGGATCAGATGAATTTACAGTATTTTAAGACGCTTCAACCGTTCAATTCGACGAGGAATAGGCCCTGTCAACTTGTTATGTAGATCCCTGCCACAACAACACAATCCATAAGAAACCAAAAGGTCAGTAGCGAAATTTTAGTATAACTTGTTTTGTACTTTTATTGATAACTTGTTATGCATATCTTATTTTACATTTCAAATGCTTGCTTATGATTCAATTTTTTATGTTCATCTTTTCATGCATTGATTTATTTTCTTTCCACACACAGTCATTCTCACTCATCCGTCAATTTTAAATATTATCGTAATCCAAACTAATGCAAAAGGAAATCACAATTACTTTCCCTGATTATATACAGTTAACAGGATCTTCGGCTACTACTTTAAGAAGTAAAGCTTTAAGTTTTTTCCCCCTAAAAAGAACCTTACAGCCGTGTAAGATCTAACAAGCTGGTTACTGCAGAAGGGAAAGGTCCCACAATCGAAACCGCATAAACCTCACTGCAAATACAACGACAAGAATCAATCAAAATCCATCCATAAACTCCAATCTTTATATTGAATATCAAAGTGTCACTCTTCAATATTCAAATTCAAGGTTGTAATAGGGAGAAAAAAATGAAGCTTAGTTGGAGTTGACAGTGTATTTAAGGCTATAGAGGAATGACAGTGACAGATATAAAAGATTTAAGTAGGCTAAGATTCTCTGGATTAAGAATTGAAATTTTGGCGTTTAGGATAAAAGTATCTGTAAGAAATGAGTAGAAAAACTTAGACATAGTATGATGCTCACAGCTCGGTAACAACTCGATAATCACCAACAGTGGAGCAGGTGATACCGGACCCCGGCCGCAAAACGCCGTCACCACAGGGATCATCTGCGACCCAAGCATACACAACCGTCCATCCAAGGGACGATTTGATTTCGTTCAAAGCTTTCACTGCAAATACCCTTCAATCATTTCCAGTTTATCATCATCCGAAAACGACAATGCTATTACCTAAATTAAAGATAAGGTCGATCGATATCATCACGCTTGAGGGTTTTACAGTGTACGAGATTGAGGTTTGCAAAACAGAAACAATGATAAGAAACAATAGTGCAGTTAAGGGAATCCGCGCCATTTGGCATTCGCAGTCCCTCAATACCTCAATCAAGTATTGAAATTGGGATGTGTGTCTGTATGTTTTGGATTCCAGGCTATTCAATCTGTGATTCAGATTTGATGATGAAGCAAGAAAAGTAGTGGGAAAATACAATTGTGTATGTGTTAATTGAAGTTGACCTTCTTCAGGAAGGAGCGCAGTATCAAGTTGGTTATTAGTTAGTTGGAAATCTCAACAGTACTCGTCGGCGCTGGGCCTGATCTGAAACTCCTGTGGGACCCACTTTTCCTTATAAAAAAAAGGGATTATACCTATTTTATTGGACAATTTTTTTTGCCATTATTTTATTACATTGAACAACACATTCTTATTATATAACAGTCATGCATATCCCTAAGATACTTCTCACCATCTCATTAAAAATAATAAAATGGTTAAGTTATTCATTTTAACTAAAAATAAAATAATTCTATAATTTTATCTATGATTAAATAAAAATTTTCTGCCGCTGTACTATATTTTTTTTATTTTTAATTACTTCAAATATGGCGTATACAAATTTTAGTATTGTAGTTTAATTAACATTTGGTTTTGGACACAGTGTATATATGAATTTCCAATAAGAGACAATATAAATTATTTGAAACCTAAATTAAAATTCACTACTCATAAATAAATTAATTGGTGTAGAAAATGTTGTTTGTTTTGATATTGAATGGATTTTCCTATTTAAATACAAGTAATTTTAAATTGTAGAACTATAATTAATGTAAAATTATTATTCAGTTAAAATAGTCTTAGCAAAACTATAAGAGGAAAAAAGCACTTTTTATTTTGAAATAAAAAAAATCAGTTTACTTATATATCAAAGTTTCTCTCTCTCTCTCTTTTTCTGTGTGTTGTTTGTAAATATATATAGAGCTGGAAGGTATATGTTACATCACAATTAATTAGTAGAATATATATTTCATTTCAATAAACCAAAAATAAAAAGAATATATATAAATTTCATGGTGGAGATTGCAAACCCACATATTGAAATATACACAACACATTGCCTATTGAAATTAGGGACCCCCCATTTGCATTTGCTGGAATGATGTACACATTTATTTATTTATTTTTTAGAAAATATTTTTAATATAATAATTAATTGAAGAGTTACGTTTTATATTAATTATTAAACATAAGATATTAATCTATTTTATTTATCATATTTATAATATTTTAAAATTAATTTATTTAACTTATAAATTGAGATATAATCTAATATTATATATAAATATTTTAAAAAATTATGTTATATTTATTATAATTAATTGATTTATTTTATTTTATTAATTTAATATACTTAGATTAACTGAGTTTCTTTCTCTTAATAACATGCATGCATTTGAACATTATATAATATTATTATGGTGGAGGAAATTCATAACAAACCAACCACCCCAAGAAAATAAATAAATATACCAAGTCGTCACGGTTCATTAATTGAAATAAGGAGCCAAATATGACCCAAGGAAGATGAATAAGAAAAAAGAAGCCAAATATGACCTAATAATACATAAATACATAGTAACGTCATTGTCACATGGGGGCTCCTTAGTATTAATGGAACTCATGGGTTCCTCTTGATTCTAATTCCTCATCTCCTTAACCATAAACATTTTTACTTTCTCCCATTTCCATGCTTGTTTTCAGATTCATCTCTTTCAATTTCTTCTACAAAACTTCCTACCCTCTCTCTCTCCATCAAAAACAAGCATGGAAATGGCAGCTAATTTGCCTAAAGGGATAAGAAGGAAAAAAAGATCAGACAAGAACCTTAATACAATCAAACCCATCACCAGTAGTACATCAGAAGCAACCTAGGTAGTCTCGAAGAAATATGCTGCATCTCTCTCTCCCCCCATGTGTGCGCGTGTGTATATATATATACAAGGAGCCCTCACTACCAAAGACTGTCTCTTTCTTGATTTCTTCTTC
Organism: Leucaena leucocephala; assembly: GCA_037074615.1. Taxonomy (NCBI): domain Eukaryota; kingdom Viridiplantae; phylum Streptophyta; class Magnoliopsida; order Fabales; family Fabaceae; genus Leucaena; species Leucaena leucocephala. Next base: position 17,592,111 of record CM073567.1, on the reverse strand, counting down.
TCTGCCATAGCCATTGATGATGATGGTGATGCAGAAAACTCTCTCTTCTCTCTCTCGGCGGACTATGATGATCCAAGAACTTGAACAAGCGCTAGCTTTTCGGTATCTATATATAGATATATAAAATAGAAAACCCAGAGAAGATAACAAGAAAGAGAACGAACACTTAGGGAGGAACCGCAAGATATGATAAAGAAAAAGAAAGAAGCAAATGGGGTTTTTGCCTAAGTTGATGATCAGTTGTGAAGTGGGTTTGGTCCGGTGGGAACTAATCTCTTCTCGACACCATATCTTGGATCAATCTCATTGTTCTGTGAAGGAAGAGGATGACGATGAAGAGTAGTAGTCTCGGGGATTCTTTGATGCTGGAAGCACAGAGAACGTGGGGTTTCATGGGAGAAAGATTCACAACGACGGTGGTGATGAAGGTGGTAATTTTGGTGGCGGTGGTGGACGGTGGTTGTCGAAGATGGGATATTTCTGCAATTCACAGAGCAGGCAAAGAACAGAAGGTAAAGAAGAAGGAGAATTCTGATGGCATGAAGAAAAGAAGAAGGTGGGGTTGATGATGATGAAGAAGACAGAGAGAACTTCATTTCAGAAACAGAGGAGAGTTACAGAGAAAGTGATGATGAATGAAAGAATTAAAGATGGGTGAAGAAGAAGAGGAGGAGGAGGAGGAAAGAGGGGGAGACAATTAATGCGAAGCGAGAGACACATGACGGTGAGTGGATAGAAATGCCGAGAAATTAAGAAAAAGGAGAGAGAGGAAGACAATTAATAAGATTAATATATATATATATATAGTCATCTCTCATGAAATGAGTCACGAAGTTTATATGCGTTTCTCTGCTATTTTTTTAATTTTTATGTTTCATGCTTTTCCCTCTTTCTTTTTTAATCACCCTTTGACTTTTTTGTTTCTCTCACGTAATTTCATATTGTTTTGTTACCCCACATCGTCAATTTTTTTTTTCCATATAACTATATGGTATTTGATAAATATGAAGCCTAGTTGAAGTAATTCATTCAACGTGTGGAAAAAGATTATATATATTTAAATTTTATTAATAATTTGTTAAAATGTAGGTATTACTTTTAAGTTGAATTTACAAATAAAATTTAAAAAATAGTTTATAAAGTTGGGGCTTTTGATTTAACACACATCAAGATGAACAATTCAATACGTTTAAGTAAACTTAATATAACTTAGTTAATGCAGCTTATGGTTCTAATAGTATGGACATAGTTACAAGGTCCATGATGATGTTTCTTAGTCAAACTATGCAGAGTAATCTGCCAAAATACCATTACTTCCTCCCGTCATCATTAATTATTTCTTCTTCTTTTCTTTTTCAATCAATATCATTAATTCACGGAATAGAGTTTAAGGGGTTATTTATTATGACAGATTTAAAAGGTTTTTTTTAAGTTGAATTTAAATAATTTAAAAAAATGAAGTTAACAATTTTTAATTAATTTTTTTACCCTTTATTTTTCATCTTTTCTTTCCTACAAAAATTATAACCCGACTTCTTCACTTTTTTAAAATTAATCTTATAAAAAATTTTCCTCCCCTCCCTTTCCATCTAAATTTCTTATACCAAACAGCTTCTAAGAGGTTAAGAAAAAGTTTTGGCAAAAAAACAAAAAGGCTAAGAAAATTAAAAAACCCAATAGGAACGATTTTATATTTTATTATTTGTAATATTATCAGTTAACTGTTGTGATAAATACGTTCTGGTTCCTTTCGAGTTTGTCAAACTCACGAGAACTCAGATTATAAACTCAAATTTTTTATCCATAAATAACTATTAAAGTATATGATTAAATAATTAAATATAAAAATGACAATAATTTGATTTAAATACATCTTAAATTTAAAAAATTACAATTAAATATATTAACATTCATAATTTATCATGCTCACTAAATAAATTTCTATAAAGTTCATAGATAAAGTTATTTAACATGATCAAATTTAAAAATTTGACAAGAGTTTAAAAGTAAATTGATATAATTTGATAAGTTATAAATATAAAAATGATAAATTCGATATGTATATCTACTGGTTCATTCGAGCTTATAGTTAGTATGAATTTAAAAATGAGTTGATCTAATTTTATAAATTAAAAAATATAAAAATGATATAAGCTCGGTAAATTAACTCACAAGTTTGACAACTCAAAATCCTTTTATGCTCATATGTGAAAAGCATATGGGAACTGATGTGAAGAAATTCTCCAATATAAAAAATCTCCCATATGGGCATTGAAGTGCTGCGGTTATGTAAACTTTTTTCTTCCCCTAATTGCCATAGCTTTTAAGGTACTTAGCAAGATCATTCTAGCGTTGATTTGATCCAATCTTTTTTTAATATTGAAGTCAATGCCATTGAAAATAACGGGACCTAATGAACAAGAAGAAGATTGTCCTTCTAAAAATTTATTCTAAAAGTAAGTGGCTACACGTTATGCATATTGACAAATACTCATGGTAGATGCTAGAGGTAAGAAAATGGGTTAATCTGTCTAAAAATATATTAGCAACTACCAGCTTGAGCTTGCGGCCTATCACTCTTATTTTTTTAATTTTTAATATTTAAAAAAAATTAAAATTTTAAAATATTAATAAAAAATTTCTAATGTTATATTAGTATAATTATTTTTTTTAATGTTATATTCTTAAAAATTTCTATTTTTTATAAAAAGATCTCAAATTTTATAATTATAAATCTAAAAAAATATTAACATAATATTAATTAATTATAATATATCAACATATATTAACAAATAAATAATTATCTAGTATTAAATAATAAAAATATTTAAAATAATATTTAGATAAAATAAATAATAATATTAATAATTTATAAAAAAATTAATAGGTTAAGAATAGATGGGCTATAAAATAGACTGACATTTTATTAATTCAAACTCATTTTATTTCTTTAAAAAATGGGTCCAAGCCCAACTCTAGTGGCCAGTGGTACCAGCCTCAAGCCTCAGCCAATATGCCATGGACATCGTTACCATTCTTGCATCGGAGCTATTTGCTAGTACTAACAGGATGAAGCAGAAGACAGATTGAGATTGACAACATTTTGAAAGCCATTGCCATGTAATAAGTAATATCCAATGAATTCCAATGCCCAATACCATGGCAGAGGATGCCTTCTATAGCAGAAACTTGTCTATGGTTCTTCAAATTTGTGGTATGATTATACTATCCTTAACGTAGCTCGGCAGTCAGTTTGTCTACAGACAATGTGAGCAGCCAATTTTACTATATTTACCTCGTCTTTGTCGTTTTCTCTATATATGACCCTATTATGTCTGCTTCTATGGATTTCTTTTCCATTATTCCAAGCAAAACTCTGTTCAGCAGCAGTCAATGATAGCGGGTTGTCACGGAAGAATGCAGAAAAGCGAGTCAAAACGCACATTTTCTTGCCGTTAACTGATGCGTTTCGATTCGATCGCGTCACGTGGCAACATCTTCTCCCTCCGTTTATTGCACAACCACAATATGTTGCCGACAGTTTAGATTTTAGAAGTTTCATTTTACCGCTCAAAATTGTGTTGGCGATGCTTCACAGATTCGTCACGGAGCCATCGAAGTTTCCTAAAAATATATCAGAACTCCGATCATGCTTACGCATAAAGAATTGCGGAGATCGATGAGCATATAATATTCCTCATCGATTTCTGATTATGATTCCTCTCACTATCTTCTCGATCTTCTTTCTCTTCATCAACCTCTCCATCGAGTCCAACGTTTCCATCTCTTTCACCCCGACGGTCCTTTCTAAATCCGGCGATTCCGTTCAAATCCAATGGTCTGGCATTGATTCTCCTTCCGACCTTGATTGGCTCGGCATATATTCCCCTCCCGATTCTCGCAACGACCACTTCATCGGCTACGTCTTCCTCAAAAGATTACCCACATGGCGATCTGGGTCGGGTTCGATTTCCTTCCCCCTCGTGAATCTTCGATCCAACTACTCTTTCCGGATCTTCCGTTGGTCGCGCTCCGAGATCAACCCAAGGCGCCAGGACCACGACCACAACCCCTTGCCCGGCACAAAACACTTGCTGGCCTCGTCACAGAAGCTCGCATTTGAACCGGGTCGGGGTCCAGAACAGATTCATCTGGCATTCACGGATAACGACGATGAGATGCGGGTCATGTTTGTTACAGGGGATGCGAAAGAGGCCTACGTGAAGTACGGGGAGAGGGGGGATAAACTGGACGGTGTTGTGTTGGCTCGCGTAAGTAGGTATGAAAGGGGACACATGTGCGACTCTCCTGCCAACCAGACCACCGGTTGGAGGGACCCTGGGTATATTCACGATGGGGTTATGACGAATTTGAAGACAGGAGTGAGATATTATTACAAGGTATTGTGCATATGTCGAAATGTGTCTTGAATCTTAAGAGAATTGTTTTATATAAGTCTTAAACTCCGAAACACCGCTATTCATACACGCATTTGTTACATATAATGCTCAAACGCATTTTGGACCGTTTTGAATCTGATGCCGGTGTCCAATATGTGTTGAACATTTGTTGATCGGGGAATTTTACTTGTATCCTTTTTTATTCCCCTTTGCAAAATTCACATTTTTAAGGCCTTCCTGATCCTGAAAATTGCTTTGTTGAACCTTATGCTGATTATATGTTTATGAAAATTTCAGTTGGCTTGATGTATTATTTGACTTGTTTCATTTTTACTAGTTAACTATAGCTATCTTCTAGCGATGATTCTATAAAATATCCTGCTGAGAAGTTGTTTAAGTAACATAATTAAATCATATGGTCGCGATCCATGTAGCTAGAAGCCTATTTTATTACTCTTGATCTCATATTCTTGTCTGTATTAGGTTGGAAGTGATAGTGGAGGTTGGAGCATAACACATAGCTTTGTGTCGAGGAACAACGACTCAGATGAGACAATAGCTTTCCTCTTTGGTGACATGGGAACTGCTACGCCATACAGGACATTTGTGCGAACACAAGATGAAAGCATATCAACCATGAAGTGGATCCTACGAGATGTTGAAGCTCTAGGTAACAAGCCTGCCTTTGTCTCACACATTGGAGACATTAGCTATGCAAGAGGTTATGGGTGGTTATGGGACAATTTTTTTGCTCAAATTGAACCTGTTGCATCCAAAGTGGCCTATCATGTTTGCATTGGTAATCATGAATATGACTGGCCTTTGCAGCCATGGAAACCTGACTGGGCAGGTTATGGAAAAGACGGGGGTGGTGAGTGCGGGGTGCCCTACAGTTTAAGGTTCAACATGCCTGGAAACTCTTCAGAACCCACAGGAACCGAAGCACCAGCAACTCGAAATCTTTACTACTCATTTGATATGGGAGTGGTACATTTTGTGTACTTCTCAACAGAGACTAATTTCCTTCCTGGTAGCAACCAGTATAACTTTCTAAAGCATGATTTGGAATCAGTCAATAGGAGCAAAACTCCTTTTGTTCTTGTCCAAGGGCACCGTCCCATGTACACGACAAGCAATGAAAATAGGGACGTGCCATTGAGGAGACAGATGCTTGAGCACTTGGAACATTTATTGGTGAATAACAATGTCACCCTTGCTCTCTGGGGACATGTTCATAGATATGAGAGGTTTTGTATGCTGAATAATTTCAGTTGTATCAGCAATGGTCGTAAAGGGGGAAATGGTACTGTTCATGTTGTAATTGGCATGGCAGGACAGGACTGGCAACCAATCTGGCAACCTAGAGAAAACCACCCAGACATGCCAATATTTCCACAGCCAAAACATTCTCTGTACAGAGGAGGCGAGTTCGGGTACACCAGACTGGTCGCGACAAGGGAGAAGCTCGTGCTTTCCTATGTTGGAAACCACGATGGCAAGGTGCATGATATGATAGAAATCTTTGCACCTAGAGAAGTTGTCAATGACACTGGGGACACTAGTGGTTTCGATGGCGCGAAAGATGGTCGTGAGGTTGTGAAATCCAATTTTTCTCGGTATTTAGAGGGAGCAAGTGTGTTGCTCATTGGAGCCATCACAGGCTACACCATTGGTTTCATTACTCACGGAAGAAAGAAATCTGAGACCAAAAATGATTGGACTCCCGTGAACACTGAGGAAAGGTTTTCCCCCCCAAACTAAGGCATACGTGTTCAAAGTGTTTGGTTGATTTTTGCCCTGAGCTGCAATATGATAGGCAATTTTTCTTAGTATATAGACAATTTTTCTCATTATTTGGGATGTTCATAATCCTTTGGGATTTGTATTAATATGTAATTCTTATTGTATTAATATGATTGGACTCCCATGAACACTGAGGAAAGGTTTTCCCCCCCAAACTAAGGCTTACGTGTTCAAAGTGTTTGATTGATTTTTGCCCTGAGCTGCAATATGATAGGCAATTTTTCTTAGTATATAGACAATTTTTATAATTATTTGGGATGTTCATAATCCTTTGGGATTTGTATTAATATGTAATTCTTATTGTTGTCAAACTGAGGTTTCGATGTATATATATGAGATGGGTCATGATGGAACAAACAAAATGTGTTGAACTCTCTCTCTCTCAGACCCATTTGAAGGAACATTACACATCTTACACATTCTCAAATTACTTTGATACTTCTTTATTTTATTCACTAAATTTCATAACACATTTGATTACATGTATAATCGAAAATCTACCTTTTCAAAATTCGAAACAAAGACAGTAAGTAGATTTAAAAAAATAATAGCACTTTCAACCTATTAATTTTCGTGCCCGCTGGTTAGCTCCTTTAACTCGTGAGTTCATTTCATCCACATCCAAATTGAGATGATCCATAGCTTTATTTTGCCTGCAAATTACCAAATAGAAAATCAACCTTCAAGAATAATTTTCAAAAAATAATGGGAAATAAGAGAATTATTCCATTTTATAAATACCATAATTATATTCTCATTTTCATATGTATTATATCTGTAAGAATATATAATGATGATGATTAATAGCAAATTTTACCTCTCAATTTCAATTCCCATGTCAACTGCCATACTCTTCAAATTGACCAAAATATTGCTCAAATCTGAAAGTGCCTCATCTTGTTTTACGTTCTCAACCTGAATTTAATTAATAACTTCATGAAATACTAATCCCAACAAAATAATTCTTCATGAACATTTCATTGAATTAACCAAAAGTAAAAGAAAAAAGAAAAAAGCTCTCAAAAACACATACATCAACTTTCTGATATGAAATTGCTGCATCAGCAGGAAGTGTCTTCGAAGCTGATTTTCCTTTAAGCAGAGCATCTAAGCCTAACCTTTCCCTCTTATCCATATTCTCCTCACTTTTTTTGGATAAATGATCTGTTCAGACATTAGATTCTATAATATTTTTATTTTGCAAAAAAAAAAGAAAAAATACAAGTCATATAAATTGAGCTATCTGAATATTGAGATAAACTAAAAGAAGTTAGGCATGAAAGCTTAGAAAGAAAACCTGGTATTATAATGACAGGGCCTTGAATGTTTCTAGTCTTCTTAGGCTTCCATGACTTTGAGAACATTCCCCCAAGACTGTTCAATAGCTTCTCACCCTAATAACCATGATTGTAAATTGCCATTGAGAAGAAAAACCAGAAAACAAAAGATGCAAGGTAAAAGTAAAACCACTTCATGTATTAATAATAATAATAATAATAATAATAATTAAACATTGGGAAGTTCAACTAGTTGTATGTAATCTGTTCATTAATGTTTTAATCTTTGCAGTTTCCATCACATAGAAGCAATCACAATAATTTTTTAGTTGCCTTTCCACATCAAGGTCTTCTTGAAGATATCATCACTCAAAACCAAACAAATTGGCGCAAAAAGTTAAAGAAGGAGATCAAAAATTAGGGTCACACCTTAGTCAAATCCTTCTCTGTATCAACTATCATATTGTGAGTCCTTGTTATTTGCTCACCCTGTTGATGCAACATCTCAAGTGTCTTTGTGGCTTCTTCTCTTATGTCCTCTGCTATCTTGATGCAATTTCTCACTCCTTTTGTTGTCTCCTCTGCCTTTTCCACTGCATAATTCTCCAACTCCTCAACACTCTGATTCTCTAGTCCTCCATTGTTACCAAAACTACTTTTGTATCTATCACAAGAACCAATTCAACTCAAACTCATTAAGTAGAAAGTCATAAAGGGGTTTATATATAATCATTAATAAGTTTTCCCATAAAAAAAAAAGATCATTGCTTTTTGGACAGATCACCTGTCTTTTGCAGCAGATGAGGAGTGTGATGATGATGAAGTGGAGGAAGTTCCTCTTCCCCAGTCATCTTCAACATCATCATCAAAAGGGTTTCTTATAGAATTAGGTAATTTGAGGGCAGATTCTGATGCAGTTCGTCTTGCTGGCTTTTGGGTTGCTTGATTAACTGGTTCTGTATCTGAATCAAAAGGGTTAGAACTGGGAGAAGCTTGAAATCCTGGGCGAACTGGTTTGCGAGGTGTTCTTCTAAGGCCAAACATTTTGTACTTCCAAAATTGATTTTATCAGCAGAAGAGAAATCTATCTTTCCCTTCTAAATACTCTTTGAAGGACACAAACTGGTTTCAGATTAGGTCAAACCTGGAAATCAATAAAGTAAGTCAGCAAATGGCGATTCAATTAGTAAGAAATTAATTAAATAATTGAATAATTTTGCCAGAACATCGAAATTCAGGAAACGTAAACCAAGTAACAAGGAACAAGTAACACGACACAGAAATTTAAATCTTGTTTGTTTTCTCTGGTAACAAAATGAAAATGCTCACATTATATTGAGAAAGAACAGAACAATTGAAATGACCCACCATGCCAAAAATCAACTAAACAGAAAGAAAAGGAAGACGATGAAGCATGGAAGATATAGAAGAAAGATCTGTGTGCCTGAAATCTGAAGAAGAAAGAAGGAAAAATGGAGGAAGTTATATGGCACACAAACCCATCGGCATAAGGATGGATTTGTTGTGCACGACAACTATGGAAGCAACGAGAGAATAAAAAAGCAATCTTATAAAATGGAAGAGACTGAGAATTTTGTCAGTCTCGTTAATGTTTAAAGTTTCCAATAGGTGGAGGCGCCTCGGAAAATCAGAGAGACATGTGTCCTGTGTGGTTAAAGGCATCTAAAATTCGACCGTTAGTTTCATAGAGAATTATACCGTTTGGTTAGGTCTGTCTGCTTTTGAAGGAAAATAAGAATATTCTTTAATTAATTAAGAAAACAAATAAACCTATTTAATTGGAAGTTTTATGGGTCTAGTTGAGCCCAATTTCTATGGATCCTGGCAAAGTGCATTGATAGTTTCTCGCAATTTTTGTTACATTTATTAAGGAAGATATAGAGAGATTTTATGTTTAGCACTAAAATCTATTTAAAAAATTTATAATACAAGAAGATTAGATATTGTTTTTAACAATAAATATTTTAAATTTATCTAAAAAATAGTTCTCCTGATGACTTTTTTACATTAATATAAATTTAAATTTAAAATTTTACATTTAAGTGTTTAAATCTTTTTTATTTAAACTAACCCTATTGAGAGGATGAAATTTTAATCTTGAAACATGAAATTATTTTTTTAAAAAATATGTATTAATCTTTTAAAAGAGAGTATATGACTTTTCATGGATACCAAAAGGCCTTTTACTTTGTAAAGAAAGCATGATATTTTTAACAAAAGAAATGATCCGTTTATGGAAAAAAGAAAATCCGATTATGGAAAAATCATGACCATAAACATAAAGCATGATAATCTGCATTTATTTTTCGCATGTGAATCAATATTAATAATGTCTATAAATTTTTCAAAAAAAAATTATTTACTGAAATGTTTAACTGTAAATACTTCTTAACTATTTATTATATTTTTGGAGATTACAGTTGAGACAAAAAAATGAATTTAATTTCAATTTGAGACAAAATAATTCTAGAATTTTAGTAAATGAACCAAAGATAGTTAAATTTTTTTAGTAAAAATCAGATGTTATCCCTCAGCTGATAATCTCACATAAAATGAGAGATATCTATCAATATCAAATTATTTAAAGATCTTTGATCTTTTATTGAAATTTTAAAATTTTTATCCTAAATTAAAATTAAATTCATATTTTGGTCTCTAAAAATGTATAATTTTCCCATATTATTATTTACGATGCATGGGAGTGTAATTCAGAGAGAGAAGGAAAGAGGCAACTGCTGTTTCGCAGTGGAAGTGTCCACATTATACAACGTGCTTTGTGTATGGACAAATACCATATGGGCAAATGGGTGGGGCATAAAACCTATAAAATATCTCAGGCAGCCGATGATTATTATTCACAATTCAATAATATAAAGTATAAGCGATCAAGACAAGCGATATTATTGGCTCGTGTTCAATATGACAATTCAATAAAAAAGATAAGAACACAAATAGGCACTTCCTCTTTCACTCATTTTTCTCACTCCTGTTCTTCACTGCCTTCGTCATACCATTTCTTCCGCATTTTTTTTTTCTCCGCAAAACTTGCAGCAGCAATGGCTGCTCTGATGTTCTCTGCAACTTGCTGCGGGCAGTCAAACTCTGCGCTGGATCCTAAATACACTTCAACATTCACTCCAAGAAACCATTTTTGCAAGCTCTTTGCCATCACAACGTCAGCCTCCAGAAGGCTTAGACTTAGAAGAAGAAAGATCTGCGTCAAGAATGTCGCTAGCGATAAAAAGCAGGAGCTAGAAGAACCAGTCACTGAAGGTTCCTTTCTTCCACTTATCCTTCTTCTATCACATTCGTTGTCTTGGGGGATTCTTGTTAGCGACAAGTATGATTGTTGGTTATGATTGAGCTTAGTTTGAACTATAGCGTCAATGCATATCATACTGGTTGGCTGATTTAAGGGGCAGTTTTCTTCTTGGTGTACTAGCTGGCGTGTTGATCAAATCCCTTTTACAAAGATAACGTCTTTCTTCTAAAATGGAGGAACTTGAGAAATCAATTTCCATGTTTAGGTTCATTTCCTGGAAATATGGTAACTTGACAAGTTCCAGGTATTCTATTATGGTGAAACTTAATAAATGAATACTCCAGATTTTCTCCCCTCATCTCTATGTTTCTGTTAGACGAAAAATGTGATCTTGGTATTCTGTTTTCTGGCAATGATTTTGGTCCTAGATAATGAACTATGATATTGCTTGACACTTGCAGGCACTTTTAATTCCTTTGCGCCAGGTTCTGCATCCGTTGCTTCGAGTATCAAATATCATGCTGAGTTCACGCCTTCGTTTTCTCCAGAGAAGTTTGAACTCAGCAAAGCATTCTTTGCAACTGCAGAGAGTGTCCGTGATACTCTAATCATAAATTGGAATACAACCTGTGCTTATTATGAGAAGATGAATGTCAAGCAAGCATATTATATGTCTATGGAGTACCTACAGGTTCACAGTGGGTTTTTCCTTTTTCAGCCCCAAGTCATCCAAAATTGCAATGAGTTATTGATTTTCATAGTAACATTCTTTTCTTTTCTTTCAAATTTTCAACTTTTACAGGGTAGGGCATTGCTGAATGCCATTGGTAACTTACAGCTTACAGGTCCTTATGCTGAGGCTCTCACTACGCTGGGGCACAATTTAGAGGATGTGGCTAACCAGGTCTAATAAAGTTATGATTTTCTGTATTGCAGTACCCTTTTTCTTTAACAAATACTCCCTTTGGTCCTATATATAAGCAAATAACCAAAGCACCTAAATCAAAATGTTGGTTAACATTAGTTAAAAGCAATAAATGTGTTAGGAATACATTTTTTTTTCAAATATACCCTTATTTATGAAGAGAGTAAGTGAAAGAGAATGAGTGATAATTAATGTAAAGACATGTATTGAAAGAGTAGTTTAAAATTGTAGACCAAAAAATGTTTTTTATATATAGGACCAGAGAGAGTAGCTAGGTAGTAATTTAACTTCTGTTAATCTTCTAGTAGCATTTAAGTGTAATTTGAGCAGGATTGTGACTACTGCGTGTTCATCTCACTATCTCAATGTTCGTCATTTTAAGAGATTTCATATATGACCAATTCATCATCCAATATATCTTTGATGATACTACTACGCTTAAGTTCATTCACAAGTCACAGGAGCCAGATGCTGCACTGGGGAATGGGGGATTAGGTCGACTAGCTTCTTGCTTTCTGGACTCCATGGCAACACTGAACTACCCTGCATGGGGATATGGACTTAGATACAGATATGGTTTATTCAAACAACACATAACAAAGGATGGTCAGGAGGAAGTGGCTGAAAGTTGGCTTGAGGTATAAATTTGTAACCTTTAGGCATTTATTTGTATCTGATGGTTAAAATTCTTTAATTACTTTTAGTGGAAGCTTTGCTGAATCATTGAGTTGTTTGTGGGTATAATGTGGATTAATTGATTAAATTATCTATTTTTACAGATGGGAAATCCCTGGGAAATTGTGAGAAATGATGTTTCTTACCCAGTGAAATTCTATGGAGAAGTCATTTCTGGTGAAGATGGAAGTAAACAATGGGTTGGAGGAGAGAATATAATGGCTGTTGCACATGATGTTCCAATTCCGGGGTACAAAACCAGGACCACTATAAATCTCAGGTTGTGGTCTACTAAAGTGTCACCACAAGAATTTGATTTGAAAGCTTTCAATGCTGGAGATCATGCCAAAGCATATGCTAATATGAAGAACGCTGAAAAGGTTTGCAAAAGCTCTAGTCATTTCAGAATTTAGTATTGTGATATTACATCTAGTTCTAAATATAAGAGTTAGACATTAAGTTTACTTTAGTCCTAAATATAAGACATTGTTTCACTTTGTCTCCTAAATTTATAATTTTTTCTTAAATCATCCCTATTGATTTCACATAGTAAAAAAGTTTCCAAAAGGGTATTTTAGGAAAATCAAAATACATTTGTTACCAATAATTAACTTAACTAATTTTCTTAATATCTACAAATTAGTTATCTAATTTTTATTTTAAGGACTAGAGGGAATATTTCGTAACCGCAGTTCTATATTCTCCAATGAACAAGTAAAGAGGCGTTATGATGTGTTTCAAAAGGTTCAGCTACTTATCAGCAGAAATTCTTCTTTGCGTTCATATGTAGTAAATTCAGTGAACTAAGATCATTATTCATGAATGATGTACCTTATGTTTTATGCATCAGATATGCTATATATTGTACCCTGGGGATGAATCAATTGAAGGAAAGACTCTACGGTTGAAGCAACAATATACTCTGTGTTCTGCCTCTCTCCAGGATATTATTGCGCGTTTTGAGAAAAGATCGGGGAAATCATTGAATTGGGACGCTTTACCAGACAAAGTAGTGGTCCAAATGAATGATACTCACCCAACACTCTGTATTCCAGAGATGATCAGGATACTGATTGATGTAAAAGGTTTGAGCTGGGAGAAAGCCTGGGATATTACTAAAAGGTGTCCTTTTTAAGTGATCAATATGTATTTCACTTTATATGGTTTCCTTGAAAACATCAGGAAAAATCAGTGGAAAGTCCTAATTTAAAAATTTTATTAGTCAAAAAGACTTTATATATTTTCGTTCACAGAAAGTATGGGTACTCAAGTTCTATAGTAATATGTAGTTTTCAACTAAGTTCCTTTTTAACTTTCCCACATGTTTTTGTTCACACAAAGTTGATTCCAATAATCTTCACATTCACAATTCTTCTAAAGTAACATTTCCAATGCTGCTTTGTAGCATCATTTTTTCAGATAACTACTATTTTCATCTTTATTTAAAAGATAATAAAGACTGATTTTTCATTTTTGAATGGTTCTTCTGTTAGAACTGTTGCATACACAAATCACACAGTTCTGCCTGAGGCGCTAGAGAAATGGAGTTTACAGCTTCTGCAGGATTTGCTTCCTCGGCATGTGGAGATAATAAAAAAGATAGATGAAGAGGTACGATTGCAGAAAATTCTTGTGATTTCAAGTCCAAATTCTCATGAAACTGAAATCTTTTTGTTATACTAATGTCGTGTGTTTGTTTTGTTGTATAGTTTATACATGAAATCATCGATGAGTATGGCAAAGATGATCTTGACTTAATGCAAGGAAAACTTCAGAAAATGAGAATATTAGAAAACATTGAGTTGCCTAACTCAGTGGTAGAACTGCTCAATCACTCCGAAGAGGTTTCTTCCACTGATACGATCAAGGATGCTGACATTAATGATGAAAAGATAAAGGCTGCAGAAACAGAAGAAAAGAAAGAAGAAGAAGAAGATGAAGATGATGATGAAAAGGAAAAAGAAGATGAGGATGAGGATGACCAATCAAGTGAGGAGGATAGTAAAAAGCAAACAAAGGAGGATAGTAAAAAGCAAACAAAGGCCATATTTAAAATTGATCTGAAAGGACCAATGATGGTTCGCATGGCTAATCTATGTGTTGTTGGTGGGTTTTCTGTTAATGGAGTAGCTGAGATTCATAGTGAGATTGTAAAAGAGACAGTTTTCAATGAATTTTACCAGGTAAATATACTCTTTTCTTGCCCTGTTTTGTGAGAAAACAAAATCCTTAATTTTTTGTTTGGTAAAAATATCTCTGCATATACAACCAAAAAGAAAACTCATCAGAATTATTCTTATATATTTATTTAATTTTTGGCAGTTGTGGCCTCAAAAATTCCAAAATAAAACAAATGGGGTAACACCCAGACGATGGATCCGTTTCTGCAATCCTAATCTCAGCAACATCATAACCAAGTGGATTGGAACAGAGGACTGGGTAACAGATCTTGAGAAACTGGCAATACTTCGAAAGGTAAATTGATTTAATCAAGAAGAAATTGAAGATAACTTCATCTTCGTCAAACTGCGTGAAATGTTGCCATGATTTTTAGTTACTGTTTCAATGTGCCATGATTCACTAGTCAAATGCCCCTGCACGAGTTTTTCATGCATAATTTGATTAATTTCTATGATATTATTCTAGTTATTGTAAGTTTGAGATTATCCTTATTGAAGGAGAAAAGAAATTAAAGATCAACACTTTACAGTATGCTGATAATGAGGATCTACAATTAGAGTGGAGAGAAACAAAAAGAAGAAACAAAGTCAAGGTTGCAGCATTTATCAAAGAGAAAACTGGTTATGCTGTCAGTCCAGATGCAATGTTTGATGTACAGGTTGATTTTCTTTCATCAAGAACATTTTAGTATCTTATTCCTCGTACTCACTCCAAGCTTTGATAATGAAATTAACGTTATCCAAATTCAGGTGAAGCGCATTCATGAATACAAACGGCAGTTGTTGAATGCACTGGGAATTGTTTATCGCTATAAAAAGATGAAAGAAATGAGTTCTGAAGAAAGAAAACGAAGCTTTGTTCCTCGGGTTTGTATTTTTGGTGGAAAAGCTTTTGCTACATATGTTCAAGCCAAGAGGATTGTGAAGTTCATCACAGACTTAGGAGCTACAATAAATCATGATCCAGATATTGGTGATCTTTTGAAGGTATGATTTTGGTTGCGGTAAGAGATAAACAGACCTGAATAAATGAATGAGTAAAGGGAAATTTAATGATGTCGGTAAAATGGGAGTGAAATTTCCTTTTTCTCCTACCTTGAAAGATTGTCTGAAGGATCCTCATGAACAGAAAATATTACCATAATACCATCCTAAACTATCAGCCAATACAATTAGACAGTACATAACATTTAAGGACTCTATAGTTTTAACTTGATTGTAATTTAATCTTTAAACTTTAACTAGGTATAATTTAATTTCTAAAATTTTGACTAAATTGTATTCTAATTCTTAAAAATTGACTCAATGCATCTTAATCCTTATAATTTAACTATTTAAAATATTAGTCATTATATCTTAAAAAATAAAATTATATATTTCATAAAGCTTAATGACTATAGTTTTAAATGGTTAAAACTCTAAAGACTAAGTTGCAATGAGTTAAAATTCAGCGACCCAATTTTAACTAAGTCAAGATATAGGGATTAAATTGCACGGAGTCAAAATTTTGAGATTAAGTTACTGTCGAATGAAAATTGTATAAACTAAAAGATTAATTTTTTCTAAAATTTAATATACTCATCAAGTTAAGTACAAAGGAGTGAGGGATAGCATTTAATTGAAATATTTTAAACTAATCTAGCTATCATAAGCTGAACGTTGGTCTGTCCTTAATCGTAGGTTATATTCGTTCCTGATTACAATGTCAGTGTTGCTGAAGTACTAATTCCAGGCAGCGAGTTATCCCAGCATATCAGGTATTTTTCCCTGCAGATATAAGAATTCAATGACTTCAAGCATACTTCCTAATTTGAATTCAAGGGTTGATATAAATTTGCACAAAGTTCTTACATGTTGTTTCTTGTTAAGCACGGCTGGGATGGAGGCCAGTGGAACTAGCAACATGAAGTTTGCAATGAATGGATGTGTTCTTATAGGAACTCTAGATGGGGCTAATGTTGAAATCAGGGAAGAGGTTGGAGAAGATAACTTCTTCCTTTTCGGCGCACGAGCACATGAAATCGCCGGCCTGCGTAAAGAAAGAGCTGAGGGAAAGGTAAGTGGTTCTTTGGCAGCACATATAAACAATTTAATCACTAAAAAATCCTATAAGTAAGCAACATGCAATCTATTATTATTTTTTATATCGGATCTTGTCATTACATTACATGCTACTCATTGTGAGATTTATTAGTGATTAAATTGTTTATATGAGATTGTACAATAATTCTCGCATAAATATTTAATCATGTTAAGCATACTTTACAGTAGAATGCACCCTTAACAATCATGACCCAATCTGTTGAATGTAATGTGCAGTTCGTAGCAGACCCGCGATTCGAAGAGGTAAAGGCATATGTAAGAAGTGGTGTTTTTGGAACATACAACTACGGAGAATTGATGGGATCATTGGAAGGAAATGAAGGCTATGGGCGTGCTGATTACTTCCTTGTTGGCAAGGACTTTCCTAGCTACATAGTTTGCCAAGATAAAGTTGATGAGGCTTATAGAGACCAGAAAGTAAGTGATGGTTCATCATCTATTTTCTCTTTATCTCTGTTAATGCATTATACTCGGCCCATCCTTAATATACAACTAGTTTAATTATATTAAGAAAGTTAGTTAAATTAGTTAATATGTTATATTTTTTCTAAAATACCCTAATCATCTTTCTTAATTCTTTCCCTCTCTCTCTTATTTGAATATTGTTGAGGGAATAACAATATGAATAATTTAAAAAAAAACTTAATAAATATAAAAAATAAGTATTATATTTAGGATAAATATCAACTCCTAATTAGTGTGTATATATATATTTACTGAGATGTTTGATGTGTTTGATGTTGGGGCAGAGATGGACAAGAATGTCAATCCTGAACACAGCTGGTTCATACAAGTTCAGCAGTGACCGCACTATTCATGAGTATGCAAGAGACATTTGGGGAATTGAATCTGCTAAACTAGTTTGAAAGGCTATAAATATGTCAAAAATTTTGGAGAAAATTTTTACTGTAAAAGAATATTATTGTTAATCAAAATGAAGTATAGTTCCAAGCTGAGCTTTCTGATCGTATGCTGCACGTTTCCACTGCAGAAAATTTTTTGTTCTCTTCTTGATTGTTCGGTCTTCTTAATACATATCATACAAAAAAGCTAATTCCTGAAGAGCTTCAAATACTTGAAGGAGACTTGAAAAAGAATACCTAGGGACTTCCATGAAAGAAATTCTTTTTACTCACTCAAAACAATAATTTACACAAATGTTGCTTTCTTTTCAACACTCCTCTCCCTCTCTCTCTACCTCTCTAGTCTCTCCTTACGAACTCATCTAATTACAGTAGAGTATGTCACAAGGGAATGAAAAAAAAAAAAAAATACTCGGGAAGTTACTAGAGTGGACAAATGATGATTATTTTCTCGTCAGAAAAATTAGGGATGTTTAATTTTGACAAAGAAGCTCTTAGCTAGACGTAATTAATGACATAATGGTAAACCGTCTCTTTCTTTGTCCTTTACATAATTTGTAAATAGCGTGATCATTGGATTTCTTCCCCCATGATAATAAACACCAGCCACAAAATTCCACTTTTGGAATTTAATATTCATAAAATCAAAAGATTAATACCTCTAGTCGTTTGCCTAGTTAGGTTTAATTTACCGTTATAGTTAAGTTCAAAAAAATTTACTGCTATGAAAATTGCCAGAGAGATGGAATTGTCAAATTACAAAACAAAATAGCTTTGAAATTCCTAAACAAGTCCAATTTGGTGACTCCATATCACCCTTCTGCATCATCATTAAATCTATCAAAACTCAAATCTTTGGTAAGTAGTTACGTCAAACTCAACATTTATGCTTAACTATAAATACAGGGAAATCGATGTGATTTAGTACCATAAAATCATCATTCAAAAGATAAACACATACCTTAAAAGGGTACTGAAATCAAGCATGGAGAAGAACATTGATTCTGTGGAGGAAGTGAAGAACAAGAAGGTGATATCGATGAACTATGTCACATTTCATCCGAAAGAATCTGACTTTTGCATAACTACAAGTACCATCAAGCTCCAGATTCCTGCTGGATCCAATGCAGTTCCGGTCAAGAATCTGCTCCTTTCTGTTGATCCTGTCATGCAATTCCAACTGAGGAGAGTTCAACACCAACACCTTGATGGATATCAATATTATTCCCCTGACTCTGTAAGTTTCTTCACTTCAACCATTTTTAATAGTTTTGCTTCATTCCCAAGAAAATAATAAGAGAAAATTAATATTTTTATCCTTATAGTTTTAACCCGGTTACAAATCAATTCTCAAGTTTAATTCTATGCAACTTAGTTCCTACAATTTTAATTCGATTATATTACAGCTCAATTCTTAAACTTTAACTCGATACCCTATAATTTTAACCATTTAAAATATTAGTCCTTATATTTTAAAAAATAAAATTATATATCTCATGAAGTTTAGGAACTAAAATATTAAATAATAAAAATTATAGGAATTGAGTTGTATCGAATTAAATTTTAGAGATTGAGGTTTAACTGAGTCAAAATAATGAGGATTGAGTTGCACCATGCTAAAATTTATGAGATTAAAGTTTTAAATTATTAAAACTATAGAAACTTAGTAACATTGAGTTAAATTTTAGGGATTAAGTTTTAATTAAGTCAAAATTATAAAGACTGTGTTGTATAGAATCATAATCTAGAAACTGAAAGTTAAACTATAGGAACAAAAAAAAATTCCCAAGAATAAAGACAAGGATAATGGATAGATAAAAATAGAGACTTTATTACTGGGTTTTGATTAGTTTCATCACGACTTTTTCACTGCTTTTTTCGACCGTCTTCATTTTACTCGCTAATTGTTTCCATTTCAATATATTGCAGCCTATAAAACGGTTTGGAGTGGCTAAATTTGCGGATTCAGGGGATCCATATATCAGCGTAGGTGATTTGGTTTGGGGAATAGCTGGTTGGGAAGAATATAGTCTCATTCAAGAAACACAAAAACTTTTCAAAATCCAGCACACTGATGTGCCTCTTTCCTTCTACACTGGAATTCTTGATAAATGATCTCTTTTTATTTATTCTCATACCTTGTTCAACAACTATTTGAACTTGAAAAGTTTAAGATTCATTTCTGCAATAGGTTATGGCTGGGATTACTGCTTATTCTTCAGTGTATGAAGTTTGTAGCCCAGAGAAAGGAGATAGAATCTTTGTGTCAGCAGTATCAGGAGAAGTTGGGCAGTTGATTGGACACTATTGTAAGTCGATGGGTTATGTAGCTGGAAGTCAAGAAAAGGTACATTCATTACAACATGTTCTAATCATTCTATTTTAATTTCCATTTAAACAATGGGTCAATTCATTTTCATATATATAATTCATTCATGGTTTTTTGCAGGTTGATCTGCTGAAGAATAAGCTTGGGTTTAATGACGCTTTCAATTACAAGCAAGTGCCAGACTTCGATGCTGCCTTCAAAAGCTAAATTGCAATTTAATCTCATGTAGATAATTATAGTAGCCAACATGTTTTATAATATAACATATTTTATCTAAAATATTACTCTCTATATTCCTTTTTTATAAGATATAATTTTTTGAACGAGTATGTTCCTTTTTATAAGATATACTATAGGGATGTCTAAATATTAATTTATTTTTTTTATTTTATTGTCAATTAATTATATATGTCCTTTATCTATTTCGCTCACTAATTCTCTTTTATTTTTTTTCTACCCGTTATCTCTCTCAATCACTTTTTCCAGAAATGAGGATACTTTTGAAGGAAAAAAACTACAATTTTTATATATTATTTCTAACTAACAATTTTTATGTATTTATTGTTTCTAACTAATATTAATTAACTTTTTGAACAACATTGTTATTTGGTCGTTCTCACATTGATCATATATGCTCCTCCATGAATAATTAGGTATTTCCATAGACATATGCTATGAACAAGTTGGTGGCAAAATGCTTGATGCAGTGCTTGGGAACATGAAAGCGCATGGCTGTATCACTATGTATGGCATGATTTCACAGTACAACATTACTGAGCCTGAAACCCTAAATGTTATGCAGATTTTTGTAAGAAGGCTAACAGTGAAAGGATTTACACACACAGATGATCACCATCTTTATCCAAAGCTCTTAGAAACTGTGGTTCCTTATATCAGACAGAAAAAAAGTTGTGTATGATGAAGGAATTAAATAAATCCAAAAAAGAATTAAATCATTAATTCGTTATAAATTAACTCTATCAGGAAAAAGAGATGATTAGGCATAGACATAGAAAAAGGAAAAATATAATAAGGAGAATGACCTACAATTGGAAAATACGTACACCAAAAATCTGGAACGAAAGTTCAAACAAGTGAAAGAAGACAAACAGATCGCAAAGTAAGTAATAAGTCCTGAATTCCTCCCCAAATTACAAATTAAATTTAATAATTAAATATAAATAGCAACATAATATCAAGTGCCGTATGAGTACGCAATGTAAAATCCTTCCCTAATAAAATATAATTAAATAATGGAGTTATCATTCTCTTTGTGTGTTGATTTCTCCTTCACACTTTTTTCTTTTCTTTTTTTTTTAGCAAATATATTCTTTTTTTTAAAATAATTTTTCCTTTGCTCATAATCTTAAAATAAAAAAGAGATTTTTATTTAAAATAAAATCATGGAATCAAATTTCTTGTTGAAAGAGCTTCTGAAATTTAAGTATTACACATATTGATTACATATTCACCTGTAAAAATTATTGTTGAAAAAAATAATTATGTGTTATTATTTTTTAAATTTTCATCCTGAATCATTTGAGAAAACGAGATGGTAAATTCCAAAAAAGTCCCTCTTTTTGCGGTTTATCCATGATTAGCGTTTTCCCTTTTTACGAGGTCGAAGTCAAAGGTGCATCATACAAGGGAAAAAGACTAGGATGCAGGTTCATTATACCAAAGAGGCTAATATTTCCCAAAGTGATAGAAAATGCCAGCATGCTGATAAAGTCCCTAGTCAAAGCAAAATTAATAACTGGTGGTCTTTAAGTAAATGGCTATATATATATATATATATATATATATATATATATATATATAACAAATTTACCATTTGACCTGAAGAAAAATTAACCTAGTTAACTCAAATTGATGTGAGTAAGAAAAGCTCTTATAATTTAAACAATAATAAAATAATATTTAATATTCTAATATTAATTTTTAATTATATCTAACACTATAATCTTATTTATCATACATTCACTATCCCAATGTTATATTTTTCAATTTTTCAGCATCTTTATCTTATTTAATACATCCACCACCTTAAATTATAAATAATATTAGGTTGTTAAATATAAATAAAAAATAGTGATGTTGATATTATTAAAAAGTAACATTTGGGTTCAACCCATATATGTACAAGGGTCTAGTTAAAAGGAGTCTACTCATTATTTTTAATATTTTTTTATTTTTAATATAAAATTTAATTAAAGAATTAAATAAGAAAATAAGAGAGATGGAGAGAAGAATATAAGAAAAAGTAATTAAATTATTTTTAAAAATATTATATTAATTAATTTAATTAAATTAATTAAATATATTATATATTGATAAAGTATAGTGGAGAAATGTATTTCCACGGTCAATGAAATATCATGAGACAAAATGTTGCAACCTGCCGAGACAACATAAATCCGAAAAACTAAGAGGCTATCCTTAGTATTATTTAGTCAAAGTCACTGTGTGATTTGCGGCTGGATAAGGCCGTCCACAGCAAAACTCAATGATCACTCACAAATCACAATGCCCTTTTTATTCTTTTGTCTCACCTACAAATTAAAGTCTCCGAAATTTGCCTTCTTAACCATTTCTCACTTCGTGATCAAACCCAAAAAATCCACACTTGTCCCTCCACAAAGCAAGCCATATCCCACCCAAACCATCCACACATCACCCACTTCACACATATCTCAATACCCTCAACGCTGCATCACCAAATAATCCAACACTCATCACAAGCAAATATATATATACAAGAGTTTTCTTCCATTGTTTCATCATGAAGTTTAATTATATAAATTAATCTTTTAATTCTATAATTTTACTTTAATTATAAGTTATTTATTAAATTTTAACTCAGTGTAACTTAAACTCTATAATTTTAGCTCAGTTAAAACTCAATTTCTGAATTTTAATTTATTATAATTCAATTCATATAGTTTTAACTATTTAAAACTTTTCTCCTTAAACTGTATAAAATATATAATTATATTTTTAAAAAATATACGAACTAATATTTTAAATAGTTAAATTATATGGATTGAGTTGTATTCAATCAAAATTTAAAGATTGAATTATAACCGAATCAAAACTATAATGATTAAGTTACAATCGAATCAAAACTATAAAAAAAAAAGATTAATTTTTCTCATTACTTAACAATGTTGTGGTATATAGGGTTTGATTCTCCTTGACGGTCTCTTATTATATTGCCAATGTTTTAAGTTCATCCGAACATACTTTTTTTTGTATAAAAAAATTTAGATGAATTTGACACCGATCTTCTACTAAGGCTAGAACACAGGGTTCAGAAAATATTTATAGGAGACTTATGATATCGCCTACCAAATAAGGCCTCACAATAATAGCTAGAATCAAACTTATATCTTTATGATATACGAATCTATTCATTATCATCTATACTAACTTTCATTAGCTCATCATGTGAACTTACATGATTCAGAACCAAGGGCATTAACCATATATGGGCAAGTGGTCCTCTCTCCTTTACTCTAAATGGGAAGAGAAAAAACACAGTAGGCCACAGAAGAATATGAAGGAAATGGCATGAAAGATGAAGAAAAGGAAAAAGGCATCAGCATTTTCATGCTTGTGGAAGTGGACTAGGACTCTGTTTTGAACTTTCGACAGATACACATGAATGAATTATGTGCTTCTCCGCCTTAAGTGGTAGGCGACCTTACAACCACCTCAACTCTTAATTTTTTTTAAATCTCAGAATGATTAACTTTATTTTATTAAAAACAATGGGAGAATTATTATGAAAAAGATTTAATTACTAAAAGATCCCAATAACCATTGGGCAATAAACATGATATAATTTCCTACACTAAAATTATATGCTCTTTAGTTTTTATAAGACTTTGGAGTGATTAAATCATTTTCTTGAAACCTTATAATAATTCTTCCTAAAAAAAATACAATAAAGGTTACTTCCTCATTATTTCACAAATACTGTTTATCTTATTTTATAATAATTATTCAAAAGTTCAATAATAAATGAGGAGCTAACAATAATAAATTTTATTGTAGCAATTCATAAAAAATTTATATTATTTAGGATTTTTTTAATGATTAAGTCATTTTCTTAGGATCTCATAATAATTCCTCTAATTTTACTTTATCTAGAGGGAAAATGTTAGTTGCTCCTTGTTCCACAAATTGTGATTAGTATCTTCATCCTCAAGAATATTCCAACCACTTCCACTTTTTCAGTCGCAAAAGACTGCACCAGCAAAACAGAGTAACTTCTGGTACAAGGACAGTCACAGATCAAATGCCTTATCACTAGTTATGATTGTAAGTAAAAAATCCAACTTATTTTTCAAATATATCAAATATTAGGGTCAATTAAGGAGAACGACCATTGAGTTTCAAGCTTTGAAATCTCTCTAACTCTTTTCACAGAATTCTTTAAAAAAAAAGAAAGTGGTCCCATGATTTCTTTAGTGAAAGACACGGAGTCGGCAGGGTTGGATCAGGTTACCTTAGAACAAGGGACGCTTCTTTTTTCTGGGGTTTAAAGTAAAAAACTGAAGCAAAGTCATGGGGTTGGAGAAACTAGAATATTTTTGTTGTTGTTATCATAATCATCATGCCTCCTAAAGTACTTGAATCACCAAGATGATTGCTAAGAGCATATGAAATCTCTCAAAGCTCAGGCCTAATATTTAACAACTGACAAAAGGCATTCATGAACTGGAAAACATGAAAGGACAAAACATCCTTAGATTAGTTGAATTGAAGTGCAGTGGGATTAAGGATTTGCAGAAAATGAACAAAAATTTCCAACTAACAACTTGTCATGTTTCCATTAACATGAAAGAAACAGCTACCACCTACCAAATAATATGGACAAGGCCTTGAGGTTTGAAACCAAAAAGAAAAAAGGGTTTACCCATTTGTCTGTATGTTTCCATTGCTTCCCTTCCAACATATGGGATGATGACAAAAACATTTTTAGATTTCCAGACATTTCCAGCTACCAAACTAGAAGATGATCTATAAAAACAGAAAAAGCGTAGAACCCAGATGCTAATTAATTAATTTCACCTAATCATCAACAGGAGCAGGTAGATTGAGATCAATCAAGCATGGAACAACAGAAGAATCTTGTCTGATCACTATTGTTTTCTCCTCAGAACCTCCTCCAACAAAATGAGACCTTTTGTGGCCTCCTAATGCTTGGCCTGACTTAAATTTTCTGTAGCAGATTGGGCATTCATGGTCCCTACTTTTCTTTGACTTCAATTTCTCCTTGAACTTGGTGATCTTCTTCCCATTGATGGCATTGCTGCTATGAGGTCTCGGAGCATTATAAGCATCAGGGTCTGTGCTGCTTTCATCACTTTCCTTTGCTGAATCATGAGAGCCATTGATAATTTTTTCACTGTTTAAGCTCTCTGGCTTCAATGATGAACCCTCATTGTGAAAACCATTTGGTGTCCTTTTGCAAGAAACACCAACTGAATTGTTTTGGCAAAGATAATCATATCTTGGTCTCTTTCTCCAATTGATGAACCCTTCTTCCCTTGTAGAACCGTCTGTTGTATTGTAATCCAAATCCTCCAAAGTTAGCTTTCTGGGTTCAGTGCTTCTGGTTCTTCCTCTGTTCTTGATTAGAATCTTCTTCCTCAATTCAGTGTCATAGTAATGATCAAACTCACACCCAGACCTGATTTCCACTTTTGGAGTCTTGAATTCCCCATTCCTATGATACCCATCAATTGAAAAATCCAACTTTTTGGGACCAGTTCTGAAATTCCCAGAATCTGAATTATCAGAATCGACAATCTCAGCAGCAGACTTCAACTTCATGCTATTATACTGCACCATCTTCTTCTTCTTCTTCTTCTTCCCCTTCACGGTCTCAAAACCACTAGACACACAGTGTTTCTTACCATTGTTGAAAGTAATAATGGTGTCCACAGACGGTGATTTTGCCTCTACCACAACAGAATTGTTGTCCGAAGATTCAGTGGGCAAAACAGAAAGACCCCTATGGCTAGAGTCTTTGGACAGCAACATCAAACACCTAGCGATCTCTTCTTGTTCCTTCTCCACCTCAGACACAGAAGAAGAACCATTTGCCAAAGAAACAAAAGAAGGGTGATCGTTTTTATTATCACTATTCACGGTCTTCAACCTCATTCTTCTGGATCTCCTAGGATGATTCGGAGCAGATGTCTTAGTGTCCGATTGGCTATCCCCCATCAATTTCTGCTTCTTCATGCTAATAAACCCATAATTGTTCTCAAACTTGTTCGTCATCATCTTCCCTTTATCTTTCTCCGAATGAAAAGCCATGTGGCCGCAGAGAGCTTTCAGAGACAGAAAGCATTTCCCACATTCTTTGCAGAACCTCTCTTGTTGTGCAACAACAACGTTGGAAGGATGTACGAACCTCGTTGTTTTCTTGGGATTCTCTCGAAGACCATAAATGGGGTTTGCAGAAGCAGCTTCTTCTTCAGACCCAAAATCTCTCTTCCTCTTCCTTCCACCATCGAACTTGACGACACAATCATCGGCATCGATTCTACCTTCCTTGGTTTGAGACAATGAATAACGTTCAATATTCATATGAGTCTTGATGTGTCCACCCAGAGACTTCCCACATGGGTACTTCTTGTCGCAATACTTGCAAACGAACTTCCTTTCCTCCATGAAAGCTTGATCTGAAATAATATCTCATCCAAAATACATATATCCAGAAAACTACGAGTCTACCAGTCAAGTTACCTTGAATCTTCAACGTGTTACACGATGATCATATCCCCAAGTGTTGTTGTGAAGGAAAAGGACGACGGAGCAGCCGAGCAGCTTAAAGGTACAAAATTGTAGATCAAGTTCAGAAATACAGAAAACAGATCACGAAGTTTCTTGCTTTTCCACCAAGACGATCAGATATGTGACATTCTATAAGTACAAGATCCGACCCGCAAAAAGGGAGACACCCCTTGATTCCCGTTTCCCCATCATGTACTCCAAAAAACCCCCCGAACAAAAAATGCAGAAAAATTTATCTCCATCCCCATACTGCAACAAACAAACAAAAACAAAAAAATCAAAATTTGAAGAAATTGGGTTGGTCACAGAGATTGTGGAGCTTAGGAGAAGAAGAAGGATCGGAGAAAGCAGCTAGCTAGGCAAGACTGTTTTTTCATTGCTGGTTTTGTGTTGGAGTGAGGAGAATTCCATGCATGAAAGGAATTAATAAAATGAAAAGAAAAAGAGAAGAGAGGAAAGAATGATAATAGGAGACACGTGGCGTTTGTGGAGAAGCATAAGAGAAAAAGATGCACGGCTAAGATTAGCTATTTTGTTGTGAGAATCTCTTGATGAAGGGAAGCAGAGAAGATATGGCACCCTTAAAAAAGTAATGGATTAAAATGTTATTTTTTTTTTTTAACTTTTTCTATAAAAAGTGTTGGATATTTTAAACTATCATGTAATATCATGAACTTAACAAAATAGTGCAATATTGGGGTTAACTTTAAATGTTAAGTAATTAAGAAAATGGCATTTAAGGGTAAATTTTGAAATTTAAAAAATGACCATGCCTTTTGGGTGAAATTAAAAAAAAAATATTTATATTTTTTTCTTCAAAACTGATCTTTCGACTTTCTCAACTTGTTTTAATAGTAATCTTTAAATATTTAACTTTTATATTTACAACACATATCTTTTATTTGTTTTTAGTACTAGAAACATGGAAAAATGAGTACAACAAACACCTAAAGCGATTACTGATTAAAAAAATTAAAAAATTAAGTACTGCAAAGGTGAAAAAATGACCACTGAAAATATGAAAGTTAAGTACTAAAAAAATTAACTTTGGAAAATGACAATTTTTTCAACAAAATCTTGATGATTATATTAATTTTCTCCCAACATATTAACTTTAACTAAAATCACTTTTTAAATTTCAAATAAACTGGTCTAAATATCGGAAAAGGAAGAAAAATTGATTAGACAGAAATGACTTTTTTTCCTCAGACATGTTTGTAGTTGGTGGCACCATTTTCACTGGCCTCTTAATACAGTAGCATCATCTTTGCTGGTGACTTTTCAGCATCACCTTACCAAATGAAACTTTTTTAAAATGTTTTTTTTCTTCATTGTTTTGCCTTAAAATGGACTTGTGAATCTAAGAGGATCAGTCTCTCTTTGTGGCATTTATAAATTTCTTACTCAAAAAAACTTGTATTGAATTTCATTTCATGGCTTGACTTTAAACAGCCTTGTGTATTTGATAGGAGGAAGTGTTAATCTTTTTCTTTTTGCGGCACTTGTAATATTTTTCCCAAGAAAAAATCTATAAGGAATTTCAGGCCCCTTCAGATGAATTAGGGATTGAGAATAGTAGTTGTAAAAAAAAAAAGTTAGATGTAGTATAAAGGAGTAATATTTCATAGAAAGTATTTATTTTAGACTTAAATATATTTTTTATATCTTAAATTATATTTTTTTATTTTATTTTTTAATATGGTTCCTAAAATCATTTTTCTGGTTTTTTTTCAATTCTAAACTGTTTAGTTTCAATGCACTCTTTAATTTATTTGAGTTTTTATTTCTTCTTTTTTTTACAATCTATGTAACGGTTGTTTATTAGATATTTTGAACTCATCATGCTAGAGGAAAACTATTTTCATTTTTCAAAATCAATTATTAATTGAGAAAAAAATTAACTGATAAAATTAAAATAAAGAAAATAAAATTAAAAGACGACAATAAAACTTAAAATGGAGTTATGGTTTTTAACTTTTATATAGATAAAAAATAATATAATTAGAGTTAGGAAAATGGGTTTAGCCCATTTTTTGAGTAAATGGGCTTAAAATGGGTTGGCATTTTGCCAGGCCATTTTGGGACAGGCTGCACAGCCCGCACCCTCCCAATCTGTCATCTTTTTTTTTTAAAAAATAATATTATTATTTATTTTATCCAAATATTACTTTAAATACTCTTATTATTTAGTACTATTAAAGATGATTACTTATTTATTGATATGTATTGACATATTATAATTTATTAATATTATATTAATATTTATTTAGATTTATAGTTATAAAATTTGATATTATTTTATAAAAAAATAAGAATTTTTAAGAGTATAATATTAACAATTTTATTATTATACTAATATAATATTAAAAAAATTTTATTCGTATTTTAAAAATTTAGAAATAATTTTTTAAAAATATTAAAAATAAAAAAAGGGCGAGTTGCAGGCTTAGGGGTGGGCTGTCCCATTTTTAAGTGGGTTAGCCCATTTTTCTGTTGGAAAACGTACCCTAGGGGCCAATCATTGTCTTATGAACATTATTGATTTATGAATTTATTAATTGTGTTATCATATTATTTGCATGTTTACTGTGATGAACATCCTTGGATAATTCATGATCTTATCCTAAATGTCCCTGGTCGGTCATCTGTGCGGGAGCAGAGATGAAATAAGACCAGTATAACTTTGAAGATGTATAAAGATATAAATCACAGTCATATGCACATGTAAGAGTACAAGATGTTGGACTGACCCGCTATGAGAGAGTTGCATGTGTTACGTCATAATCTTCTCTCATATACAAACCATGTCACTATGCCCTTTGACCTGAGATCATCATGGATTTCTACATGACAAACGCTCAGCTTTGGCCTAGTCAAAAGTCACTTTTGACCGAGTGATCATAAAGACTATGTTCGGGCTTAGTGGTTTTTCATGCGGAGGAATGTGAATGGTCAAGATAGAATTTGTCCCTCACATTCGTAGAGAGATATTACTGGGCCCCTCGATGAGTGAGTCTGAGAAATGTATGGCCATACTGTAATGGAAAGATAGTTCCATTTCTATAGTCAGACTACTCAGGGATCGAGAAAGTAACGGTCAGGAATAGGAGGATGATATTATCCATGCCTCATCTATGACCAAAATATCGCGTGACAGAAGGGACATGATATGGTTGTATAAAAGGTTACATCGTTTATCGATTCTCATATGATTTGGGTAGTCGTTATGTCTTGCTAGAGACCGCTTGCGACTTGTGGGCCAGTATAGCAAATGGCCCACTGCCAACTTCATATGGGCCTACAGGGTCGCACACAAAATAGCTCAACATAAACTATGATGTCCAGATTCATTGAATCTAAGACGTGTCTAGATTCAATGAATGATCCAGGGTTGATGTATATATTTATTTATATTTATATTCGTATATATATAAATTCATATATATATATGTTATATATAAGGGATATATAGGATTTAATTTATAAGGATAAATTAAATCTCTATCACGTTTGAATTTGAAATTCAAATTGATAGGATATCTCATATAAGAGATATTTACAAGATTTAATTTATACTCTATCACGTTTGAATTTGAAATTCAAATTGATAGGATATCTCAAATTTAATTTATGAGAATAAATCAAACACAGTCCAATCTTATCTTTATTTAAATTAAATAAATAGGTGAATTAAATATGTGGGACGGATTTAATATAAATATTATTTATTTAATTAGTTGCTTATCAAATTATACAATATGTGAGATTGTATTTGGGATTAATAGAGATTAATTCCAAAATCCAATTCGGTTGAGAAAAATGCAGAGCATCCTATATATCCGATTTTAGGAGCTGCGTTTTGAATACAACACATAACACAAAAGGGGCCGAACGGAATCTGCAAAAGGTTTGCAGATAAGAAACTGCTGAAGTAGAGACGGAGAGGACGAACTCTTGAGAAAGCCTTGGAGGGACAGGAGACGCTAGCACGTTGTTTGTAGTTGGAACGCTATTCGTGTGGATACCAGTAGAGGAAGACGACTTGAGGAGTCAACTTCTTGCGATCAAAAGGAGAGCACGAGCCGCGGAGAGAAGGTGTGGACGTCTCCTTATGATCGGAAAGAGATCACCAGCCACGGAGAGAAGCTGTGGAAGTCGCTGAGGCACACTAAGGGTAATGCTTCTTCCCACTTGACTTAAACACATACGGTAGATCCTGGCAAGGAATGGAAAAATTTTTAAATTAATTTCCGCTGCGTGTCTTCCAATTCCTTACATTCTCATCTCTAGATATAATCATAAACCTTCTTAAAATAAACAACGGATCCCCGTCACATTGTAGAATGTATAAAAAACAAATGGCTATACTATAAGCCAGCGTAGGCCCATTCACACATGCTTGACGACATCACACACATATAGCAGATCCACATGCGAATGACTGCACATTATGATGATGTGTATACCGATGACTAGTCTACCTCGATGATGTGTCCTTCAAAATGGCAGCCAACTCAGTTGACACCTCGTCTTGATAGTGACGTGTCACCTGATGTGGTGCTGACTAAGCTGATTACTTGATGATAGTTGATATGGCTGTCTACATGGCTAATGATTAAGTGGACATCTCGTTCTTGATGTGGCAATGACTGTTGATTACTTGCTGCTAGTTGACATGGTGTCCACATAGCTGATGACTTTGTTGATAGTGAGTCATCTGGTGATGTGGCTGCTGATTTAGCAAAGGATAGCTTCTATATTGACAAGGCTGTCCGCCAGGCTAATGCCTCAATAAATACCTCATCTTTTGATGGTGATATACTCAGGTAATGACAATAAGTGACATGTCTATCCATATGGACAATGACTTAGTGGACACCTCGGCTCTTATGAAGACGTGGGTGGCTAACCTAGCGGATGACTCGCCTCTAAGTGCCTGTTTGAGAAACTCCCAAACTAAAGTTTTAAAAGGGCTTTTAGCCAACCTTTAGTTTAGGAAAATTTTAAAACAAATAGTCATATTTATTCAAAATGAGTTTTAGACCAAACCATAATTTCAGATAAGATGGTAAGAGTAATTTTTATAACAGTAAAAGAGTTTATAAATTACCCAATTACTATTTTTATTACTATTTTTTCTAACACTTCTTTATTCTCTCTTCACCTTTTGTGCCGTCCCCATTTCTATCGTCATTGTCACTGTTGCTGGTACATCGTGGTCCTCATTACTGGAAGGAGAGGAGGAAGATGGTGGTCGCTAGTCAACAATCCTCCTCTGTTGTTGTTCATCACTTCCATAGTGAAAGGAGATCATTGTTGTGTTTTCTTCTTTGCTATCTTCAGCACATCGGCGTCTATAAGTTATGGCTGTCCTCTATTCATTATTTTTGCAAGTCCTCCCGTCGTTGCTGGAGATATAGCTGAAATGTGAGAAGATGAGAGAGAGATATGAAGCAATACGTTGCAAATGGAAAGAGTCTATTAGAGAGAGAAAGAGTTATAATGGAAAGAGAGAAAAAGCTACAATGGAAGATAGGATATTGGAAAGAGGGAGTATTTTTTTTTACCTCATATTCTTTTAATAATTTATCTATTACAAAAATCTTTTAAATAATAATTATTCAAACACTCATTTATTTAAAAATATTTTTTATAAACTCTTATTCATAAGTCATTTTCTAAAGAATGTATAAATTTTTTTTTTCTATAAACTGTTTCAAAAACCTCTCCAAATATGCCATAAATATTAAATCAAACTTTCCACGGTCCAAGCACAACTTGGTTTTGAACTCGTGACCTTATGGGAGCAGCGTGAATACTATAATAGCATAACCATCAAGCCATGACACAATTCTTAATTCAAACTTATTCTGATAAGAAAGATAGCCTCTTAATGCTTAATCATTACGTTTAATTAATTAATTAACGTATATTTTTTTAACTTTCAAT
The DNA here is from genome assembly GCA_037074615.1 of Leucaena leucocephala. NCBI lineage: Eukaryota > Viridiplantae > Streptophyta > Magnoliopsida > Fabales > Fabaceae > Leucaena > Leucaena leucocephala. The sequence goes on along the minus strand of CM073567.1, from coordinate 17,559,514 downwards.
TCAAATTTTTAAATTTCAATTTGCTTTACATTTTTCTTTTAAGTTTTTATTCTGTAATAACAATTTCTTTTAGAAAAGCCTCAACATTTAAAGCAATAGGTTTGAAATTTTTTAGGTAAAATTTGTGGGATTTATTTAATATGCAATCGTATTTTATATTAATTATTTAACATTTTGTCATACGCTATATATTAAGATTTCATTAAGTATATATATAAAAATAAAAATATGTAAAATTATAAATTATTGGTAACTCGTAAATAAATAATTCGATTACTCTCAAGATTGGAACAATTTGTAGTCTTTTAATTTTTCTTTCACAGTTCTTTTTTTTATTGCTTTTTTCACAATTCTATGTAATTTATTTTCTTTCTTTTTTAATTTATTTCACATTTCAATTGAAGATTAAATAATAAAATGGATGAAGGATAATGAAATGAGACCACAGAGAGAGAGAGAGAGTAAAAGGGCAGATGGATAAAATCACCAAATTCTCAAAAACTTAATTTGATTCCCTCGGAATGATCTAGGGTCATTTTGGAGGATTGATTTGAGTTTTGGCAATTTTAAAAATATTTTATTATCATTTTCTCTATTGGAAATAATGCTCAAAGGTTCTAATACAAAATTATAATCTAATAAAATAACCACATATTTTGTCCAAAAAATAAAATAAGAAAATTATCCAATGGCTTCTTCGATTTCCCATTTCTATTTGCTGCATTTTTTATTATATCATCTAATGGCTTCACATACTATATGAGATCATATGTATAAATGATTACTAAACAATTGATTTTGCTTATTCAAATCCTCTTTGAATTCAACACGACGTCGTTTTTTCTCTCAGTATCTAGAGATGTGTATGAGCAGGATTAGACAGTGCAGTCCCCTGCTCGGTGCTCTGTCTAAAAAAAGTATGGGCTATATTTTGTAACCCGATGTCCAGCCCTACCCGATAAAAGCCCTAACAATTTTGGGCTGGACATGCCCAAAATTATAATGCCATGCTCATGTTGTAAAAAAAAATCTGCAATTATAAACTTCTAAAATAATACCATATTCATATGTCTTCAACAGTTAAATAATATCTATAATTCACTAAGAATAAGGCAACAAAGATAATAATTAAAATCTTGAGATCTATTACATATAAAAAATAAGCGTTGAAGTCTAAATAGTTTGTAATTATAACTTTGTATCAATTTTTTTAATATTGACAAAGATAAAGTATCTAGAAAAATAAAATAAATAATTATAATTTGTAATGTAATCATATGATAATTAACAAAGTTAAAAAGAAAAAGAAAAAATTAGTATAGTTATAAATATTAAAAGATACAACTTACTTATTTAATTACTTATATTTCTAAAATTACCTTCTAATTATCAATAACTATCATATTCTCCCTTCTAAGATAGAGAAGAAAAAAAGGAGTGTTTATGGGCAGGGCAGGGTAACATGCCCAGCCTGAAAAATATATTAGTTATATTTTATAATCTGATGTTTAATCTTATTTTATATTTATTAGGTTAGATAAGATATTTTTATTATGGATTTATACGAAGTTACTGAGTGACGGCCTTTGTGCATAGCTCTATCAGTACCAAAAAAACAACCCGACAGAGTAGAGATCCAGATTCCGTACCTTGAAAGAGCCGGTGGATTCTAAAGCCCATTTTAATTAACTTTCTGAAGTCCGAGGAACTTTTTGTGGGGCAAATTCCCTTGAAATTGCTCTGAAACATGGAACCCGGGCCTTCTTTCCAGCTTCCCCAGTGATCACTGCTTTCCCGGTGTTATGGATTCCGATATATGTCGCTGGATTCTAGAGTTTCTCCTCAGGAGTTCCGTTCCAGATTCATTCATCAGGAAGGTTTGGAATGTTTTACCCCTCTCTGGCATCGATTCGCGGCTGTGGAAAACATTGGCTCTCAGGTCTATTCAGTCGGAGATGGCTACGACATCGTTTACAGAAAGCTCACTGGAATGTCTAGAGGTCATTGAAGAAATCGACAGGCTTGATGGCATTGCAATCACACAAGCCATGAAGGAGGCATATGGTGCTGTTGCCGTGGAGTGCAGTGTCACGTACCTGGACGCATGCCCAGATAAGAACACTCGCGGGTTGTATGACGATGCTGTCAATAAGATTTGGAGGGGCCGAGTTCGGCAAATGATGGAGGCGATGGCGTTAGGGAAGAGGAATCACTTATTCACGGCTGAGTTGATACGGTGGAAGGACATCATAGAGTCTGCACGCTGGGATGCAGAGGTGTGCGGGAGGTTAATGAACATGAATACCAAACAAAATGCCCTCGATAAGGTTAGGGTTTATCTAAAAGAAACTTGGGCATCCATGGGCCCTTCTTTTCTTGAGTTGGCAGCTACATTATCTGAAGACAAGGGTTGTGGAAGTTCAAGAGGGGATCAGATGGGTCACGCGGAGCTTCCTGCTAGTGTACCGAATGAAGTTTGTAACAAGGGTGCTTCTGAATCTGGGATGGTCTTTGATCAAACTAATGTGTGTAGAGGAAGGTTACATTGTTCCACTAACACGACTGAGGAGGGTTTAGTTGTGTCCGATGGAAGTGCATTGTATAATGCTGCAATCTGCATGGAGAAGGTGCCAGTGGCAGGTGAGAATCAAGATAGTGAGCAATTGGGAAGGAGAGTTGGGCCTTCTGTTGGTGGAAATCGGGCATTGGGTGGGGCTGAATTGCCTCAAAGGATAAATGGAGGTGTGTTTTTCTTCCCTGCTTCACTATTCATCTCTGTTCTTGCTCTCAATTTGTAACTTTTCACACCTTCTGAACTAAAATTTTTTTTAAAAAAATTATGACATCAGCCTGTTAAAGGTATGTTCATGGAGAATAGTATGGGGTATTAGCAAAAAGTATTTAGTATGTGCTTTAAGTAAGGGGAAGCATAGGTGGTGCAAGTATAATTGCTTAATTTTGTTCCAAAAACTGGCATTGCTTATTGTCTTGCATAATTCGAGAGAGTTCATTTTGCTTTTATTGATTGTATCCCTTTTTTCCCTTACATTCATTTTTAAATTGGATGCTACTGATTTAAAGTATAATAATTTTTATTTGCTATACTATAAATTATACTTTATTTTAATCATTCTCTGGGGAGGAAAAGTTGCTCTGGTATGATTGCTTGCTTGATTGACCATGAATAGGCAAATGTTTTGTTTTGTTTTGTTTTCCTTCTATGTTATTATATCATACAACAAATTTAGCGATACAACGTTATTGATATGCCTGGCCTTTTATCGTTTAATCAATAATATTTCCTTGATCACAATGTATTTTGATATATTTTTCTGTGTCTCATGTAGCAATTCAAAAGGGCAAGCTGCCACTTGAACATAATCATGTCCTATTAGGTGGGGTGGGCTACATGGATTACACAATTCCCTCTACACGTAGAGGAGTTAAAATTATTGATTCTGAGAGAGTGGTGCCAGTGACAGTTTGTGGCAAAGATCATAATGCATCTAGTATTCAAGTTCAAAAACTTCGGAAATCTCTCATGTCAAGTTCTTTGGAGTTGCGAGCATTGGTGAAGGATCCTCTTCCTGATGCATTGCATAAATCTGACACTGTAAGATCTGAATTAGCAACAAAGGGTGTGAATCACGAGCCTCCTTTTGAAAACCAGAGTACAGTTGTAAATGTACCAGAACAAAATACTTGCAGGAGCATGGTACTTTATCAACCTATCAATGATATTGTAAAGAAACAGTCTTCTGCTAATTGCAATAATGTTCACCGTCCCAGCTTGATGGAACGAAGTAGTACTGCCCATACTTATGAGGTGACTATGTTATTCAATTTCGATTTTATTATGGTGGCAGGTTCTTTTAAGATGATAAGAATCAGGATGGGCTAAGTGTTAATCTAAAAGGTGGCATCTTATTTAAGATATGTTCTTTGTGGTCTCTTTATTCAGAAGAAATTCTGTGTATATTGAGGGTCTATTTGAATTTTCCTAAAGCGTGTTATATATTATTTCTTTCTTCAGTGGGATGATCCATTTAATGGCTTGCCTGGGGGAAGCCCTAATAAAAGGAGGAGAAAGACCAGATGGAGTTCTGAAGAAGAGGATGCATTAAGGGCTGGTGTAAAGAAGTAAGTTTTTGTTTTGAACTTGTAAAACGACAACTTCTCCATGGTTAAATATGTTGGGACTTGGGATTTAATTCTGTTGTGTGTTCAATTGTGCTTGGAAACTCATTCCTTTTGGTAGTATTCCCAGTAGGAAAGAGAAGTTATTGTCTTTGATCAAGAAGTTACGAGACATTGTGTTCTCAAAACTTACAAGTCAATTATGTCACTACACTATTTAAATACTGAAAGTGTGTTGGGCCTCTAAGATCTTTTCTGCTTGGAATGGAGAGTAGGAATTAATTTTTTAAAAGTATCAGGCATCTTGACTTTATGTTCTCTTTCTCTTTATTTCCTCATGCAGGTTTGGAAAAGGAAACTGGAAGCCAATCCTAAGATTTTACAGTGAGGTATTTGCAAAGACAGGGAGAACAGAAGTAAGCAACTAACAATGTTGTCAAACTTATTAAGTACATTTGGCTGAATTTCTTGCCTAACCCACCGAGTGGCTTAACAGATAGGTCGTTGTGAGTTCTGGCAGGGAGTTTGATTTCCTGTTTAGTTGTTTTGTAAGCTTGTTTAGGCTGTGGCCCCCTTACTTCTAAACAACACACACACACTGAACATGCAGATGAAATCAGTATTTCGCTGTGATTTCATGAGTGAAAACATGTTTGTTTGCCAATTTTTCATGCCTGCAATTCTGAACTTGTGCAAGATTCTTTAGCAACAATGGCAACTTACGTGTTAAATTGCTTTGCCATGTTATTTGTTTGTGAGCTTTAAATTTTTGATATAACAGCACTATTACATTTTATATTTTTCAGGTTGATTTGAAGGATAAATGGAGAAATTTGACACGGTAGTCCTAGAAGGAGGCATTGTTTTGCATGTGTATGCTTCATATATCTCAGGTCTTCAGGAAGTATTTTGATTGAAGGATAAGTGAAGAAACATGACACTGTAGCAACAAAGAGGGATTATTTTGTATTTACATACCCCTTGGGGAGTTATTTGCGATCAAAATGTGCCTGCAATAAGGTAAAATAGCAGTTTTATCGTCTAATTATAAGACTAATGATATTATATAGTAGTAAATGACGGGCCTTAAAAAGACAAAAAGGACAAGAGCATAAAGGTGGAGTCGTATAAAAAAATATAAGATTTGTAATGAATATATATAATGAAGAGTTGAAGTGGCGACTATTGAAGAGAAAATAATAAAATATTATTTGAGGTGATTTAGCACTTACAAAGAAAACTATTAGATGTATTAATGAGTATAGATGAAGCAATATGAAGATCTTTGAAAAAGAAGAAAATTGAAGAGAAGACTTGATAAAGTTATTAAATGAGACCTTTTGATTAATAATTTATTTAAAGATTTAGTTATTGATAGGGTACATATAATTAATGTACTTGATTCTACTTAGTGAGATAAGGATTACCTTCTAGATTGCAAGCTTGGAATATGCAGTCTCTTTTTGGTTGATTTTCTCATTGACTAGGTTTATGACTAAGCTTTTTATTTTTATTCTCATGTAAAATGTGAGCCAAACTAGTTTTAAAGTCATGGGGCCTCCAATATGTAATCAAGAGTAATTTTTAAGTAATTCACAAAAAAGGTAATTTATGAAGCTGATAGCATGAAGAGTTCTGCATGAATGAATGCCAATTAACTGCTAAACTAGTGTAGACAACGATTTTTGAAGAAATGTCAACATCTATATAATATGGCCATTTTTGATTTGCGGAAACTGCTATATTAAGTTAAAAAAATGGTACTAATTCTTTGCCAATTTCTGTGGGTATAGATATCTAAATGGACCTTCTATTGGTCTCTCTAGTCTGCATTTGGCTTTACAAAGATATTTTTTCTCACTGAACAAGATGGAGGAAAGTATTTTGGTTGTCTTGAGAGTCGTTCGGGTAATTTGTTTGTTGTTACCTGATATTTTTTGGTTTTGTTTAGCTAGCAGAGGCACCCCTATGATGTGTTGATTTCCCATCATAGGCAAACAAAAGCAAAGATAAATATGAGCGAGGGGCTGAAACAGATGGAGTTGATCAAAAACTGTAGGAGAGAAATCTACTTAAACAGGTAGGGACATGGGAGAATAATTGATCTTGATTCTTAAAGCTTTTCATTATCATACAAATTCGGGGCTTGCCCCAAAAAATACAAATTTGGATTAACGTAAACAAAAAATAAATAACACTGGGTGCGGGGAGCCAAGAGATTTTTGGGAATGGTGTGTCCAGCCGGATATACGCAGCTACAGCCAAATGTATTTTCATTCCCTTCTCACCCCCGCTGACAAGAAAGAAAATAACAAAATTATTTAAGAACATGCCTGGAGATTTTCAGTATTCTTCTCTGGGCATATTCTGAAATTGAGGCACCAGAGAGAGATTTGGCTGCTCAACTGATACAAGACAGAAATTTTCCCAAGGGAAAGAGAAATAAAAAGCTTCCCGGCCAAATAAATACACTGTATTTTACAACTAAACCACCATCCCCACCAGCAAGGAATTCCTGCTTGTGCAATTAACAGACCATTCACTCCAAAATCTTGATTGGCAACCTCAAGCAACTTAAGCCTGTAGTGCCATAAGAATCACTGGAGCTAATCAGTCAGTCATATTTGGTCTTTCGATCTGGAGTTACTTGACCCAGGAACTCTTCAATTAATTTGGATGTGGACGAAAAGTCGATATCAGAGATTGCACCTGTGGAGTACCCCGGGTACCAATCTTTACCATCACAAGGCTCTGAAAAATAAATATGCTCCATAGTATCACTGGAAAAATCAAGTATGCCTGGTATGAGTGGGCTCTGATCACATCTAAATCCACTACCTTGCAAAGCAGGACTAGCATCATCATGACCACATGGGTGGCCAGGCTCATCCATATTGATCTGACACTCAAAGGACATGCAAGAATCATCCTGAACACCTGAACCAATTGAAATCCCGTGAGTCTCGTTGACTTGATGGGCAGGTTCATACATGCTCTCAATCTGAGAGTTGGAGTCACTGCCATTTCCCTTGTCATATCCGCCCATACCAAGGACATTGCCATCAGTTCCATTGTCGCTGTTGTCATCTGCACCATCATCATCAGAAAAATTATCTTGGTTTCCCACATGGACATCTTGATCATCAGGAGACTCAATGGCAGAGTCTTCTTCTGAAACTTCAAAACCATAGAAGCCCACATTATTGCTTGTGGGACGTTCATCATCATCACTGTCAACATTGAGAAATCTGGATCTGTTCTGAGCAGCCCTTCTCTGAAGCATAAAGACATTGTAATAATAGCTGACAATTTCCTTCTTGGTTCGAGAAGGGAATGCAGCTGACAGCTGCTTCCAAAAGTTTCTACCCAACGTTGCAGGATTCGTGTAGACAACTTCATGGAATAAATCTTCTTCTTCTTCACTCCATTTGAGTGCAACCTCCTCTCCCATGTGATCAAACCCCAAGTTCATAAACGTTTCATTTCCAAGAGTCTTCATCAAGTTTTCACGTGCTTCCTGAACATGCTGTCGAACACATCTGATGGAGCCTTGATCCAGGCAGTTACATTCTGTTCTGCCTTCTTCGTCCTTGTGACTATTACAAGAATGGAAGCTCGAGTTGGGCATTGAGATCACAGAAGTCCCCATTAACTTCTCTTCATTGCCACCAAAATCAGAGGTACCTATCAACACTGATATCTCCTCTCTTCCCTTCCAGACTGGAATGGTGGCTTGATGATTTGGTCCAACAGGAACTTGTTTTCTCTGGAAGTTATCAAGAACTGAATACGCATCATCCAAAGGAACCCTTCCTTTCTGTGGAAAATCAAATTCCAAGGAATCTAAACAAGCAGACAATGATGTTGCCCCAGAACCATCCTCACTATAACTGCTACTGAAGTGGCCACTGATCTCAATGTCCTTCTCACCAGCATGTGCAGCTCCAGTGACAGTCTCTGGTTCAATTGCATCATACCATTGAATATTGTAAAAGCCATCCTCATCTTTCCCTGAGAACCAGATGAAGAATATTAATTATTTATAATTTAGAATCATAATTCAACTAGGTGGAATAAAATTTCATTCGGTGAAATAGCTAACTAAATTAATTTCAAGAAAAAGTTAATTTAGATAACAAAAGAACTCCATCCACCTGAAGCAATAGGCTTCACTGGAGCATTGTTGGGAGTATCAGTACCAGCAAATGAAACCAACTTATCATTGCATTCCAAACGTTTTGCCTTAGTGAAAGGAAGATCCTCAAATTCATTGGCCTCAAAACACCGTTTAAATCCCATTCTGATTCTGCGCAGGAAAAATAAAGATTTAAAATTTTATACCAATACAACAAGCTAGCCACTAGCTCACCATGCCACTGCTGATATATAAAGGTTCCAGCAACTGATTGCTCATCTTCTCAAACAATTGGCCTGGTTACATCTCACCCTCAGAAAATAATTACATTTACAGTTTACCGTCTTGCCTATTACTTCAATGCTTTTAAATTAATAACATCACCCAGCATTGAATCAAACATTATAATTACCCTTTTTTCGTTTCATGCTTATTTCAACTCAAATGTGTTAATGTTGCAGAATAATTACATACTTATTAATCATCATAATCATAATAAACTTTACATTGACTACAGGACACATACATCCTCATAGTCAATTCATTCTCAGCGACATCAATAATAAGAATGGCACCATTGGCAGCGATGACAAATTATTTCTAACCTTGTCAAGTTCTTCAAATACAATGATGACAAAGCGTCAACGCAGCACTTGGGAGGGCAGATTAAGGTCAAAGGGGAAACCCAAAATCTAATTAAAGAGAAATTGGTAAACAATTTCACACCAAAGGTGATTTCTCCACGTCAAGGACCTGAAACCCTAAATCAATTTCACCAAATAGAAAAAAAACCCAATTGCTTTGGAACCCTAACCCTAGATTATCAACAAACTGTTCAAAGTGCGAAATTAGAACCCGGACAAGCACGAAAGAGTCGTAGACTAACGAAAGGAGTCGAGCCCCTCAAACAATTTAAAGAATCTCTAGACAAATTTACAGAAAGAGAAACCCTAAAACGTCGAACGCCTCGAAACCCTAAATTCGGAAGCGATAGAGAATAATACGTGAAATCTGAACGAGATATATGATGAACGCAGATCGAAGCAAAAAATATGTACCGAACGTACAAGAGATTAGACGATTACTGAGGCTTTGAGAATCTAATCGAAACCCTAAACCTAGAATATGGTAAAGATCACAAAAGGAGTCGTATTTGGAATCAAACGAAAGAGGAGTACAAGAATCGAAAGAAATTGTGGTCCGATTCAAGGATTAGAAGCACTAATTGGAAGCGAATCAAATATCGAAGATAATAGGATCGATCGAGGTAGGCGATGAAGGTCGATATACGGTTCGTGCTGTTTGTACAAGAGATGATTAGAAATAAAAAAACGTGTTCTGGGTGAAGGGTTGACCCGCCTACATTAGAATTGGGCTTTCATGGGTAAAACCAGCCCAGTTTTATTTAAACAATTAATTCCATCATGACAGGTTTTCAATTTTGTTTTTTCATTTTGCCCATAAAGTTTTTTCACTTTCAGGGATTGGCCTTTGTAAGTGATAAATTAATTTTTATTTTGATACATTTATTTTTAATCTTGATTCAATAAATTTTACTAGTGGGTAAAACTTTTATATTTTTTTTATCTAATTCCAACTTACATTTTTAGTATTAAAAAAAAGGACCATGCTATTAGGTTGAAACTAGGGAGAGTAGGCTGCAATGGGGTTACCAAATATAAGGAATATATCAATGGTCTTATAGTTTAGTAACATAAAAATTTCTTTATGAATAGAATCCGATCTTACTCAAAATCTCATATTATTAGTACCTAGTTGCTTCTATAAATTAAAAAAAAAAAAACAGGGATAAGAAAGTTGTTGTAAGAGGATTCATGTTTAACATATTGAGATTAGTTTTTGTTTCCTCGCCAACATGTTTAACATTGGGACAGGGAGACTAATTGCATGCAGAACTTTGGGCAAAGCTTTGAGAATGACTTTGTTCAAACTTCTTAAGGAGTTTATGATTAAGTCACATACACCCTTATTAGAAGGAGAATACATGCTATAAAGCGTTGGAGTAGTTTGTGGTGTTGGTGACAAGTTAACGTCTCACATTGGATAGGGAATTTCAACTAGCATCTTGAAATTTGAGAGGATCCTTATTAGACAATATAATTTATAACTAGTAAATCAGAATATTTAAGGTGTGAGCTCAAATTTATAAGATTTAATTAAGAAATTGATATTAATCCTAATTATAAGATATATTTTATATATTTATCACTTCATCAACAATAATAAAGTAAGAGAGCGGAATATGGTTAAAGGAGATGATTAAATTTTATAAGAAAAATATATCATATTAACTAATATATCTTCCTAATTTAATATAATCAAATTATTTAAATAGATCTTATATTAAGAACCGTATTTATATTAAAATATGAATTTGATATGGTCTTTCTCACTCTTAAGATGTTGGTCCTCATATTTTGTGTTATTTTCTTATTAGTAAAATACATTTTTCACAAAGGAAAAAAAATAATATTTTTGGTACAAAAAAAAAATTATTGCCCATATGCTGGCTATAAATATCTCAAATATCAAGAGAGAGGGGAAGTTAGTAGGAGAATAAAAATAAGAGAAAATAATAGAAAAATATTCTAGAAAATAATAAGTGTCAAACTATGATAATTACCAATAAATGATCAAGTATTGCCAACACAATATTCTACTTTGATATTTATCATTTTTAGAGTTTATTTTTTGCTATTTTTCCTAAAAACAAAAATTATATTAATTAATATGAAGGCAGAAATTGCATAAAATTTCTTGAGGAGCTCATTTATTTAATGAAACCAGGTGAACAAATAAACAGGCGCTACCCCGCCACAAAGCCTGAACAAATCAAAATAATGAAAAGAGACCATAGCAACTGAAATCTAACTATAAATGGAAAAGATAAAGCTTAATATATCAAACTAGGATAATCAATCGCCCTGAAAAACCAATAATCTCAACCTAAGAGCCTTCTGCAGAGATTTTGATTGCAGCCCCCATTTCATGCTACTGCAGGCATGTCCTTGAGCCATGAATCTAGAGGCTTGCCAATGGAGTAAACAATGAACCCAATTTTCCTCATCTTCTCAACGTCCACAATGTTCCTACCATCAAATATAAATGCAGGCTTCTGCATATTGTCATAAACTTTTTGGTAATCAAGCTTCTTGAACTCATCCCACTCAGTCAGAATGCAAACAGCATGAGCCTCTTTTGTTGCCTCATATGCATCCCAAACCACAGACACTGTCTTAATGGAAGTGGGGCTTGATGGTTGAAGATGGGCAGGATGGTCCCAGTCAAACTTATTCATTGAAAGATCCCTTGTGATTTGATCTTCGGTGACCTGTGGATCATATATGCTCAAACGAGCCTTGTCTCCCAATAGCCCCTTGCACACGTCAATGGCTGGTGTCTCCCTTGTATCCCCAGTGTCCTTCTTGAAAGCAAATCCCAGAACAGCAATTTTCTTACCTGATACAGTGTTAAACATGGAGGCAACAACTCGGTTCACAAATCGAGTTTTCTGGTAGTCATTCACCTTAATCACCTGTTTCCAGTAATTTGCAACCTCAGGAAGGCCATTGCACTCACAGATATAGACCAAGTTTAAAATATCCTTCTGAAAGCAAGATCCCCCAAAACCAACGCTTGAATTCAAGAACTTGGGCCCAATTCTTGAGTCTGTGCCAATTGCGTGCGACACCTGGGTGACATCAGCTCCAGTAGCCTCACAGAGTGCTGACATGGCATTCACAGAAGAGATCCTTTGTGCCAGAAAAGCATTGGCGGCCAGTTTTGAGAGTTCAGCAGACCACAAGTTGGTGCAGAGGATTTTGTCTACGGGGACCCAATGGGCATAAACATCTTTCAAAGCTTGTATAGCCTTAGCACCTTCTGGGGTCTCCCTACCTCCAATAAGGACTCGATCAGGACTCATGAGATCCTTAATTGCTGTACCCTCGGCAAGAAATTCTGGGTTTGAAAGAATCGTGAAATTGATGCCTTTCCTATTGTGGGTAAGGATCTTCTCAATTGCCTCAGCTGTTTTCACAGGAACGGTTGATTTCTCAACTACAATTTTGTTAGATTTGGAAACATCAGCGATCATCCTTGCAGCACTCTCCCAATAGGTCAGATCAGCTGCTTTGCCAGCTCCAAGTCCTTGAGTTTTTGTTGGGGTGTTCACCGAGACGAACACTATGTCAGCCTCTGCAACATGCTTCTCCACATCAGTGCTAAAGAAAAGATTCCTTCCCCTGCACTCCTTCACCACTTCTTCAAGGCCTGGCTCGTAGATTGGGAGGTGATCACTGTTCCAGGCATTGATTCTTGCGGTGGCGATATCCACCACAGAGACTTGGATCTCAGGACATTTCAAGGCAATCACGGCCATTGTGGGTCCACCCACATATCCAGCTCCAATGCAACAAATCTTCACCATTTTTTGTTTCTTCTCAGCAGCCTGCAAGAGTGAATTAATGGTCAATTTCAAGAAACTCAAATTCCTGATACAACGAGATTATATTATAAGGCATCCAAGCATAACAATTAAAAGACTACAATTGGGGATAAATCTTCCTTTCAGTTTGTGTCTAATGGGAGAAAAACCACGACATTCTTCCGATATGATTCACAAAGTCTATAAATTACACGTTCGTTAGGTCTATAAATTTCAACTCTAAGAAATTGTAAGAAACTTTGTGTACAGTTCGTCAGAAGTTATATTCGCTTTATATGTTTAAGCTCATCCATCTTCTGTTTACGTGAACTCATGCACGCAGAGACTTAAAACATGAGACAGATTGCAAAGCGTAAATTCCCGTAATAAAATCAGAACCTCGCAGATCTACGATCATTTAGGCAAAATCAGCCAGCAAATTTCTCGATAAACGAAAAATTTCACTATCATATACAAATTATTAACATTAACAAAAAGAAAAGAAAAGCCATTTCAAATTGAAACAACAATGCGCAAATCAAATGAAGGAAAAAAGAAAGACAGGTGATGATGGGAAGCATTTGGAGGGAAACCCAGTTCAACTGAGAAGCAAAACAACAGTGGAAGCAAAGAAAAAGAACCGATCGAATTTGTTTTAGTTAATCAAATATAAGCAAATTCAATCAAATACCTTCTAATGCAGTATTGTTCTGTATAGATCTGATCTAGAGGTGGAGTAGGAGGAAGAAGAAGAAGAAGAAGAAGAAGAAGAAGAAGAAGAAGAAGAATATGAAGGAAGTGAAGAATAGAAGAGGTTCCTCTGCCGAGAAAGGAGGAAGACAAGGTCTTGTATATATATATAAAGAGCCATGAACATGGAACCCGCGAAAAGAGCATACTACTGCCAATGTGCGCTTCACGTTTTCGTTGTCATTTGCAACCCTCCCTGATCGTACACTACTAACTACCGCACACTATATTTTATTTATTTAATTAGTTTAATTAATTATTGAGAAAATAATATATTGGTCCCATATAAATAATTGAATGACAAAAAAGTCCCATCAAATACTATAATTCATGTCAAATCCCATAGGACCTCACATGAATTTTTTCTAGTTGTAAAAAGACTTAAATAACCTTGTGAAATAAAAAATATTAAAGAAGAAATGAGAGTTTGTGCGCTTTGTGAGAACAGTACAGTGTTGGCATGTTTTGCTATGAAATAAGAGAATAGTGCAGTGTGTTGCATGTGGATTTACTCATCATCGTGGCTGGGGTTATTAGTACAGCTGATGGGGTTGTTAGTTGCAGGTGCTAGGGTTGTTATTTTAGGCGATGGGATTGTTATTGCAGGTGCTGGGGTTATAAGTTGCAGCTGATGGGGTTGTTAGTGTAGGGGCTGGGGTTTTTAGTATAGCTGATGATATTGTTAGTTGCGGGGGTTAGGGTTGTTAGTTGCAGGTGTTGTGGTTGTTATTTCAGGTAGAGAGGTTATAAGTGCAGCTGATGGGGTTGTAAGTGCAGTTGATGGGGTTGTTAGTTGCAAGTGTTGGGGTTGTTATTTCAGGCACTGGGGTTGTTAGTTGCAGGGATAGAGGTTGTTAGTTGAATATGCTGGGGTTGTTATTTCCCTGATAGAGGGGTAAATCCCACTATTAGATATTCGTATCTCACTATCGCAAGAGCCATAGTAAGTCATAGCTTGTTTAAGCGGTGACCATGAGTCATAGGTTGTTATTTTAGGCACTCAGGTTGTTATTGTAGGTGCTAGGGTTGTAAATGCAGCGGATAGAGTTGTTAGTTGTAGCTGATGGGTTCTTAGTGCAGCTGATGGGGTTCTTAGTTGCAGGTACTAGGGTTGTTATTGCAGGTGATGGGGTTGTAAGTGCAGCTGATGGAGTTGTTAGTTGTAGCTGATGGAGTTGTAGGTGATGGGGTTGTTAGTTGCAGGTACTAGAGTTGTTATTATGGGTGGTGTAATTGTTATTCTTTCACCACGTGATTATCATTTCTTATTGGTTTAGTTGTTAATATTCCCCAATATATTATTGAGTTTGATGCTTTTGTTAAACCTGACATCAAATATAATACCTTCTTATTCAACATGACAGCATTCTTTCCGTAACAACTTAAAAACTTGATATTTCTTTAAAAGTGTTCAATTACATATATTGTTTATAAATTTCACAGTTTAAAATGCTTGGGTTAGTAAATTTTTTCTTCTGATATCTACGCTCTTTGCCACACGCATGGGCCAATATCTTCCCCATGAAATGTGCAAAAAATATGTGTCTTCTGACAGAACAAGTCATTTTCTTTTTCATCTTGAACCAATATCTTGGCTACTATGGTCATCACCTGTGAATAGAAATAGGAAATGATCAAATCACCATTACATTGCACATGGATCAAAGTTGAATGAACCAAGAAGATAAAGTGTTTGATCTCTGATCTAACATAAGGTTATGCATTGTGATTTCAAAAACACATATCAAATAAGTCAAAGTATAAAGTGTTTGATTAAAATCACCTCTCTTATAAATAAGACAACACTAACATTATAATAAAAACAATAATAATGGCAACAATAATAAAACTAATGATATCAGGAACTCACGCATAAATAATCTCACCTAGAACTCATGCATTTTGAACTGAAAAATATCACAAACTTAGAAAAGCTTTACTTTATCAATTGAAAAGCTTTACTTTATCAATTCCATGATGTTCGTTTATCAATTTTAGCAAAAAGAAGTGAAAAAATGTATCATCAAGACAACAGATATTCTCTACCAAAAATGGCAGAACTGTTTTACGTCATTGGATACACTTGTAAACACTAACCAAACCCCAATTAAAATCACACATTTCCATAAATCACCTCCTTTCTCCCAAAAATCAAATATTGAGACTTAGTATCTATTTAATGTGTGTTCATATTGACAAATCCCAAGTTATATGATCTCCTTTATAACAAAAACAAGCATAACAATAAAAAAAAAGATTTATGAAGGCATGTTATGCATCATACCTCTCAAGGTACTGAAAGCATGTATACTCATCGTGAAGAGTTTAAACCTTTAAGCCAGGTTGCTCAGCAATTATCTTAACAAAAGAACATAATTCAAACTCCTATATGTCAGCCCAAAAACCAAAATTCTTGTATGTGAAATCAAAATGTAAGTTTTATCGTCATGTTATATATACCTTATTTACCAATGGATCATAAATCCATTCAGGTATATAGGCCAAAGTTGTGTCACTATCTATTATTATCCCTTTACTGTAACCTACCTCGGAATCATCTGTTGGCAGACTAAGAAAAGCATGACCAACTTGAACTCCTGTCATGTTGACACTGTAATGTGGCCTAAAACAAATTTGAGAATGAGATTTTTCGCACCAAATTCAATTATTTGAGCTAATATCTATCATAAAGAGAAAGTTTTAGTGTCAAAATAAATAAACTATCCCTATATTAAAAAACTGCAAATATTTAGCATATATTGAATTATGAACAATGACATTTGACAGTAGCCTAGCTCTTATTTTTTAAATTGTAACAAGTTGCTACATCATGAGTTTGAGTGACAAAATCATTTTAAATGAATGATTGTGCAATAACTACTTCCCAAACCCCCAAGAGGCAAATCAAATGGATCTACAATAATATAAATAAAAAGAACGTAAAGGATAAAGAGTAATACTGGTCTGTCAATAATGGAGTCATATTCACTTTAGGCTACACAAAATGACTAATAGCAAATATACCACATCCTTTTACTCTATTTAAGCAATGCGCAAATATTTTTTTCACTTTGCCAGAAGAAGCAAGTTGTGAAATCATCGAGGAATTAGCTTTTCCAAAACTAAGTATTCCATCAAGCGCTTCTTCATTTGAAGAACTTATATCTCTATATTGCCTAACGCCACACCTACAAAACAACATAACTTTTGTGAAATATGTGAAATACAAAAGAGGCCCAAACAAGCGCAGGCCACACTTGAATTCATAGTTAAACAACCCTATAGAAGAGATAGTGGGCTTGTGAAAAAGAATTAGTTTAAACCATGTTTTGGTGTTC
Organism: Leucaena leucocephala; assembly: GCA_037074615.1. NCBI lineage: Eukaryota > Viridiplantae > Streptophyta > Magnoliopsida > Fabales > Fabaceae > Leucaena > Leucaena leucocephala. The sequence goes on along the minus strand of CM073567.1, from coordinate 17,542,707 downwards.
ATGTGAATTGAACGTTCACTAACAGGTCCACAAATCCATAACATCTAATTCAAGACAGCAATTGAAAAATAAATGGAAATAGAAAAGGATTGAACATATAAATATAGCAGTACGAGATGACTAGTCACCCATTTCACCAATTCAAGATTCAGACTATGACTCATTAGAATTAAGCTCCCAATCTCCATTTGGGGAGTAAAGACATAATCAAATTGAAGGCACACGCAGAAGAACCAAAGACACGAGAACTATGTAAAACACAAAAAGAAGAAGGAAGCAGGAGAAGTGAGAAAAGAAACCCAAACCCGACGCCAGTGGCCGCCCAAAGAAAGGTCAACGCCAGTGAGAAAATGAAGCTGACGGCGATTGTCGTGAGCTTTTAGGATGACAAGGATGCATTCTTAGCTGGCGTACTTGTTTTTTACGCTAAAGACAACATGGTTGGTTGAAGCAGAGGAAATCAAAAGAGAGAAAAAGACAGCAATAATGAAAAAGAAGGGGATAGAGGGTCTGAAACAGAGCATGGCCATGAAGAAAAAGAAGAAGATAATTGATCATAGTAGTCGACTGTACCTACTGCCTTTCTCATCACATTTTTTTATTCTTTTACAATAGAGGGCGTCTACGTTATTATTTACTACTTTTTTATTTTAGATGGATAATTATGTCTTTTCATAATTAAAAAAAATCATATGAGGTCCCATGGGACTTGACATTAATTATGCCATTTCTTGAGATTTTTTTAACATTTTATGCCTTCTATAGGACTAAGATGTCATTTTCCCTTAATTATTTCACATTTTTGTACGTTCAGATTTATTAAATATTTTCACGTGTTTTAAAGATGTGTTCTCATGCATTAATTTGTTGCATTAAAAAAATACAAAATGTTATTCAATTTGTTGAATTATAACTAAATATAAGAATAAAGTTGATGGGCTGTTATTTGATTCAAATAGAAAAAATTAATCCATCGGTCCTTATTATCAATATAAAAATAAAAATGGTTATAAAGTTATAATAGTCTCCATGCATATTTATATATGATATATAATATAATTTAGTTAATTCTAATTTCATATCTATGTGAAAAATTTCATCCAAATATATTAGTATATGTTAAATGAGAGTTGTTAATGTTATTTTTCTTACAAATTATGAGTATAAAGGTTAATATTTATAATTGAGAAAACCATATATAAAACTTAATAAAAAGGAAAAAAATTATAAAAGCTTAATTACAAATAGGATAAAATTATAGGTACTTTTATATTAATTTTTCTGACAATTCAAATATAAAAAATCTTAAAGAGGCTGAAAAACTAGAATAATGAAGCTTTATTTTATTTTATTTTAGTATAAAAAAATTTAAAAAAGGGTTAGACTTACTCACTATTTAAGGGTAAAAAATAATGAAACTTTAAAGTATGGGAAAAATAATAATAAATACAGTAAATAAATCATAGGTAGTTTTCTTTTATTAGAAAGTACTCTATGAAAAATTTATTTATACATTGAATATCAGTATTTAAATTTAGGTCCTCCTACATAATAAAATTTTTAAATATAAACTTTTTATTGATTTATCATTTTTATTATTATAATTATTTGATATTCTCAAACTAGATTTAAATATTTTGGAGATCTAACTTTGGACTTTATTTGAATCCCTTCCATCAAACTTAACCGTTGTTGGTTGGATATGGTCTAGACCAGTTCCCCCCCCCCCCTTTATTTATTTAAATTTATCTTAAAATTGTTTAAGACGATATGCCTTCAACGGAAAATTGAGTAGGATGGAAGAAATATAAAATTAAAATATGAGGCTACCAAAAGAAATTATATATCACGTTATCATTTATTTGTTTGTTTCTCTCTGCGTTTCCATTATTGCCAGTAAGGGCAACACGCTATCCCATCATCGTTACCCTTTTATTGAATTTAAATCGACCAAACTCATTTTTTTATATTTTTAATTTTTAATATATAATTTATTTTATAATACAATTTATATTAAAGATAAAAATAATATATATATTATATAGTGAAACTTAATTTGGGGGAAAACTATTTTACTCTATTAAAATTTAATTAGAGTTAATAAATTGATGAATTAGTTTTTTAGTTCATGATCAAAAGTTTTGAACAACGTTAGATTTTACATTTTTTTCCACTCACTTTAATTTTAAAATGATATCATTTTAAGTAAAATAAAAAATATAATTTTCTATTAGACTTGTGTTTTATTAATTATATTTATTGTTAAACTATATATGATTTATATATGAATATTCAATATACTTATATATTTAATTAAATTATTTTTTGTATATACCTTTTGTATATATTCAATATACCTTTTTATTTACATATTTTTTGTATAGTTATATATATAATTATTTTTTTATATTTTAATTAAATTATATATTTAAATATTTTAACGACGGATACCATTTTTAGTACCTAATTTTGTGACGTTGGGTGATGGTTCATGGCATAAGTTCTAGGGGAAAAAAACAAGAAAACAATAACTGTCAAGATCTTGAAGATCTTTTGGCCCACAAGCCAACCGATTGATGTATCTGTAAAGGCCGATGATAATCATTATTAGTTAGGTTAATCAAATTATAACTAAACTAATATCAATTAATTAGTCATTAAACTAATTATGGGATTGGACAACAAGACATGGTTGGCACCATGTCACTTTAAAAATAAATTTTAAAAATAAATTTTAAAAATAAGAAGAATAAATTTTAAAAAATAAATTTTAGAAAAAATATATTTTAAAAATAAAAATATTTGAATAATTAGTAATATAATTACTTTTTATATTGATAAATTATTAAAAAATGTATGATTTAATTAAAATACGAGAAAGGAGAGAAGGTAGAGAAGAAATATGTGAGAGAAGAGAGTGTAGAGAAGAGAGAGAAAAAAAAAGATATGGTGAAGAAGAGATATGAGAAAAGAAAGATGAGAGAGATGAGAGATGAGAGGGGTATAAAAAAAGTAAGGGTAAGATAGTAATTGAATAGTCCATAAGTTCTTTTATTGTTCCAAAAGCTATTTTTAGTAACTTATTCAAAACCATAATTTTAGCCAAAATCTATTCCGGACAAAAATAGCTGTTTGTTTAAAAAAATTTCAAACCAAAATTTTACCCAAAATTAATTTTTAAAAGCCTCCCAAACACACACCAAATCATGCCCTCTATTTTGGCCTCATACATATATTGCCACATGCTTAAATTTAAGGGAAGCTGATAAAAAAATATAAAAAATAATAAATATTAAAATATGATATTATGTTAATAATACTTAATATAAAAATTTGTAACTATCATATTTCAACATTTTTTATCATTTTACCTAAATTTAAAGGCAATATACACTTCATTATTTGTATGTATGGGAAAGTTTAAGTTAGTTATTGTAATAGTGAGTTAAAACTTCAAAATTTCATATTAACAAATACTCTTTATAATATTTAATATAAAAATTATTTAATTAATTTAAATAAATTTAAAAATATATATAATGAGATATAGGATAAAGAATACGATAAATTATTATCTAATTAGTTTTATATTTTATTATTATTAGGATTATTATTATTAGTATAAATAGTTTTAAATTTTTTATTTTAACGGAGATTTTAAATGATTCGAAGAATTGATAGTTATTATACTTTTTTTCTTGACTTCTCTAATTTTTCTTCTCTCTAATTTTCTTAAAAACTAAAATAGCAAACAAACTAATTAATAAAAATAAAATGAACCAAGCAGCAACTTAACACCAAAAGTTAGAAAAGTTACGCAGGTTATGGGCAATAAATCTTAGGCTTTAACGGTGTGAAGAGAGTGCCATGGTGCCAAATAAAGCCAAAACTTTGAAAAACACATTTTGGGCACAAGTACTTTCTGAACATAAACACTTCTGAAAGCACATTTTAATATAATCACTATTGAAAAATTACCTTATGACGCAATCACTTATAGAAATTATATTAGATTTAATTATAATTAATTAATTTTTTTAATTTTTTTAATCTACTAAATAAATCAACTAACTCTTATATTAAATATTAATAGAACAATAATATTAGAAAAATAAAAAATTACGGTGCAGATAGATGTGTTAAAAGTTATTAAAAACCTAAATGTAGATTGAAAGGGACGTGCAATGCTTTTATATCTTGGATGCATCAAAGCTTCCATGATTATGGATTCACAAATTTATATCTTAATCCCACGCACCTTTTGGAAAATTATGAAATTTCATACATATGGTACATGATCTTGAAAATGACAATGCCACAAATATATGTTTAATATATATATATAGAAGAATGATTATAAATTAATATTCCTAAATTTTCATAATATGATCATATAGTCAGTGTGTCATGAGTTTCATATCGAAAATATTACTAAGTAGAGATTTTATAAAACTTTAGGCTCTCTAATTCTAACGATTAGTTTTTGAGTTGTGTTTATCTAAAAGACTTGTGTTTATTACCATTTGTTTGGTTATTAGCTTGTACTTGTTCCAATACTTGCAAATGGTAACATTTTTTTGTGGCCAGACATCAATGTTTTTTCAATTGGACCTTCCCCTAAAAAAGAATAGTTGTAATTACAAATAATTAACCTAGGGGTTTAAAAGGTGTTTCTCATTTACCAAACTTTAAGTTAGAGAACCATTTGGAGTGTGTTCGAACCCTGGGGAAATACCACTTTATTGTGATTCCAGTCGCGGCGTTTGGGGAAGCATCGTAGCTCTTGAGTGCTTAGGTTTACATCTGAGGGTAATAGACGGCTCGTCCTACCTGACATTGGTATCGCCTAAGAGAAAGGGAGATTTTGCCCTGCCCTTGGATCGTGGGTGAGCCTAACCCCTTTCAAAAAATTTTTGTACAAAAAAAAAACTTGAAGTTAGAGAAGTAGAACAGATTTCTGAATTACCATGGATGAGTTGAATTACATAACAATTCAAAGTGTTCTTTTTCTAGCAGATGACTCTGAAATCTTCTGCTAAAAATGACGGTTGCAAGAACATCATCACACTATATTTATAGATACCAATAACTACAGAAGCAGCATCTATTTATAAAACAATGACATAACTTTACATTCTCTCTAAACATCATCATCATCCCCTCTAATTGAAAACAAATTTAAATTTTTTACTCTGCAATCAACAGTAAACCCTTCACTTTTCCACTAAAATAAATAATAAACTTTCACTGTATTTATATAGATAAATCCCTCCTGTTCCTCCACAACAGCACTAACAATCCATGTTTACCAATATTACTCACTCTCCTGCGTCAAAACAAACGGCATTCAAGTCATAAAGTGAAAACATGACTAGATGCTTTGGTATATAATATGATTGCATGAGGCTGAGAAGTAATGACCTTGAAACTGTGATATGATAAAGGAGAAATCCCTATAAAATCCTAATGAAAATGTTTAATTACTAAAAAGTCTCACAACAAATGAGCAGTATATAATGAAAAGTTTCGATAGAAAAAATAGCGGCAAATCCATGATTGTTTACTTGTTCTATGATTTTTTGGTAATTATATTTCTTTCTTGATATTTTATAATAATTTTCCCTATGATAGAACTCTGATGATATATATTATTTCTGGGGAATGACAAGTTCTAGCCCACAGATCACTTACTCATATATATATTAGCTGTAACGTTAGTGGGCGGATTTCAAGAAGTTCTTGAACCATTGTACAGATTGTTTGGGGTATCTCTTCTGCTTGTCTTTATAATCCACAAAATAGAGACCAAATCTTGAAGTGTATCCAGCTGCCCACTCCCAGTTATCCAGTAGTGACCATACAAAGTACCCTTTCACATTGCACCCATCTTCACTGATCTCATCACCAAACCACAAATTAAAACTCCTTCAGATTCATTGCTTTATTAAATAAATCAACAAAGTAACTATGGCAGATTTTTACGTACGCGATCGATGCTTGTAAGTTAGACAAATAGCCATTGTGGTATCTAATCCTTTTCTCATCCTTCAGAGCATCCTTAATGGAGGTAAATGGGCTATTTGGATCATCCATCCCTGTCACAACCATAAGACATAGAGGCAGATTTAGATTTAGCTCACAGTTGTTTCTGCAATTTTTTGTTTTTGTTGGAAGATTACCGTTTTCAGTGATGAACACAGGAGGGTTCCCATACTTTTGTTTGATGTAATTCATTAAGCTTCTCATTCCTTGTGGCACTAAATATAACCATATAGAATTCGCCTGCATGTCAGAATTCACAAGGAATCAATTCATGGACGAATTGACCAAGTTCTGATTACGTTCTAGAGGGATAGATGATGAAGAAGCAAGGACAGGGCTCTCTTTAGGGTTTACATAAGAGAAAAAAAATAAGGGACACTAGGATGAAGTCCCAATCAAGTGACTTAATTATCCCAAAGTCCTAATAACAACTGAAGAACTAACAATAATAAGTTTCAGTACAGAAATTGATAACAAGTTTATGATATTTAGAACTTATTAGTAATTAAATCCCTTTTTTATGGTCTTATGTTAATTCCCTAAATAAATACTTTATAGGACTTACCCTTTCTCCAATAGTTTTGGTTCCATTGAATGCTGAAAACAAAAGAGAACACAGCAAGCAACTTAGTGGTTGTAGAAAGAAAAGGGAAAAAGAAGAAACTCACTGATAAAGTAATAAGGTCTCTTAATATAAAGAAACTCACTGATAAACTAATAAGGTCTCTTAATATAAAGAAACTCACTGATAAAGTAATAAGGTCTCTTAATATAAAGGTTCAGACTTAAGACTTACGTAAGGTGATGGCTCCAGAATCAGCAATGGAGTCATGGAGCAGGGTTCCAATTAAATTAGTAGCATTGTTTCTTGCATAAAACGTAGTGTAATGATTAATTGCCACAAAATCTAGTGAACCCTTAAGAAGAGCAGCCTCAGATTGAGTAAACTTTGGCAGCCTGCTTCCTACTCTACTTCTCATTGAGCTTGGATAATCTCCAAACATCAGAGGATCAAGAAACCTGTCGCAAAAAGGATTCCAAAAAATATGAAGTTTAACCTTTTTCTTTTGTTACATATAAATAAGGTTCAGTCCCTCACTTATATCCTTCTCCTTCAAGAATATGGAACATAGTCTATCACTTACCAGCCAAGTTGAAAATCTTGAGCTCTTTGAGTCGCTTCAATGTCTTCTTTGGAGTTTGTTGCTGGCACGTACCAAATGACATCAAATGCTATACCAAGTGATCCACCTTGTGTGTTCTGTATTATGACAAAACCACTGAGCATGTAAGGCTTTTCAATAAGCTCAACATAATTGCACAAGGAGAACATAACATAAGATCCCCACTATGTTCTTTAAAAGTTGTTTGACTTCATTCTGATAATATTCATGACTTCATACCTTGTATTTTTTCCTATAAATATCTGCTACTGTCGCGTGAGCACGAAGGACGTTGTGAGCAACAACGTAAGGTTCAGTTGCAGAGTTACCAGCCCTACAAAATAGGTGAAGGAGAATAGAACAACGTCCAGGAGCTTGGAGACCAACATCATATCCTTGTGTAGTAAATGTATGCGGCTCATTGAATGTCATCCATTGCTTCACTCTGTCCCCAAATTTCTCAAAACATGTCTCAGCATAAGTTGCAAAGTCCTTTCTGAAGCATACAAAACAAAATGTTGGTGTGTTCATATATTATTATTTTCCAGAATGAGAATATAAAGGGGAATCCCAAGTTAAGTTGAGAAGATATATAATTAAATAACAAGTGCTCTACATGATTTCAGGGCTGAGCCATCCATTGTACTTGTCTTCTAAGGCTTGTGGAAGATCCCAGTGATAGATGGTCACGTATGGTTGAATTCCTGCAATTGTAATCAACCATGCATGCAATAAGAAGCATTCAAAACTACTTCATGGTATCATAGGCTAGTAAAGCACAGGCGTATGGAGAAATCACCTTTGGCCAGTAAAGCATTTATGAGCTTATTGTAATGATCAACTCCTGCCTGATTGATTTGCCCAGTTCCATCTAATTAACAGTTGAAACTCCATTATTTCAGCGCATTTCACCGTGTACTTTCGTAGAAAATATGATGGAAAGCTAAGACTAGCATCGTCAGTTTTTAGTTAAAATTCTTGTTATATGTCTCAAACCTGCGTCTTCCATCAGTACATGACATAAGAACAAGTAGAAAAAGGAAGCTTACTAGGAAAAATTCGAGTCCATGAAATGGAAAACCTATAGGCGTCCATTCCCAAATCTTTCATGAGCTGTATATCTTCCTGCTCGCAGTGCAAGTTCAGATTATTAGTAACGAACTAATAACTCTCACCAAGGCTTAATGAAGAGAATGATAATGAATCTATTTTTGAGCTGTATGATCAATTGCTTCTCAAGTTCACCAAACTTTTGTTCTTTACATGACCTCGATCTTAAATTAAAACTCAGACAAAAGAATAATCCTTTTAAATAATAATGTTAAAAAAAGTTGGCTCTAACATAACAAGTGCATTTTGAGAAACATCTTATGAACTCTACGTGAACATATCCTTTTTAACTGAGTTGTTATGGTTATTCTGAACAGAGCAAGTGTAGAATAAAGAAAAATCAATGAGTCACCAAATGCAGCGAGCATTAATTACTTACTTCATAACGGTGGTATTGATCCGTAGCAACATCAGCATTGCTGAAATCTGCTACTTTGCCTGCAACACGATGCAAAGCAACGAGTATCTTTTAGCATTTTAGTACTCAAGAATCCATTCTCCTGCTACATTACATATGCAAAACAAAGCAATGCCTATGTATGTGCCTTGAGGTTATGAGTTATAAGGACTCTTCAAGTCCCAATCCCATCAATAGAAAGTAATAGAAAACCAGCTACAATTGCTTATAGTGTGAGAAAGATATAGATTTATATACGAACAAGACCGGACCACGAGCTGTTTTGCTCAGCCCAAGGACTTCGAGTTGATTACTAATCTTGTCTCATCTAGTCCACGTTCACCCTTGCTACTGCTAATTACCTCATCATAAGGTCACTAATATTTAGAGTCACGGTAGCCCCTCTTCTAAAATAAAAGTCTAATAGAAGTTCTTCACATATTAGGTGAAGTTGTTTTGCCAAGCACATCCGTAGGCCATGTTTGGTACATTAGAAGTGGAAGTGATGAAATAAAATCTTCTATTTCCCTTATTTAGTATAATAAAAATTATTTTTATTTTTACTTTTAATATTTTAGACAATTTCAATTTCATAAAAAAAATTGAGAAATAAGATGATGGAAGTAGAAGTAGAAGTAAAATATTTTGAACTATTTTATTCTAAGTCATAAAATTCTTAGACAATTTTAATTCTTTCTAAATTATAAAAAAAATATTTTAAACTATTTTACTAAAAATTATAAAAAAATATACATCAATTTCATATTCATTTTTATTTTATCAAACAAATTTTTAAAATCAATTTACAATCTAATTTTATTTCAATTTCAATTTTTAGCTTTTCTATCCAATCCTATCAAACATACTAATAGTATATTGGCACATGTAGGCCACACTTTGTTGACAATTATTAGGATTGGATCCCTAGTTGTAGGTAGTATGCTTGCGAAAGATAAAATTAATAAATACATAACATATTTCATAAATTAATAATTAATTTAACAGTTTTTGCAAATTAATAATCCTTTTTTATATCTCTGGTATAACTGAGTTTTTTTTTGTATTTTATGAATACACACACACAAGTGTGGAATAATTTAACCACCAAATTAATTAAACCAAAAAAAATCTGAATTTCTTACCAAAAGTATGGGAAAAAGTATCCCAAACTGAGGGGCCCCTGCCATCTTCTTTCACAGCTCCTTCATACTACAACCAAGTCAACCATATTAATTATTTAATTAATTCCTTCATTGGAGAAACCATAATGTTGCTATAAATATAATATACATAAATCAAATCACAAGTACAAAATGTTACTATCGTCAACATATGGCTAGAAAGTTTCAGAAAATTACACTAGTTCAGTAGTGCCCTCACACAAAACCCCCTCTAGTTCCTATAAATATTTAATTCCAGAAAATAATCAATGGAAATTGCACTGAATTAAAAAAGCACCTCCCTTTCATGTATATAATAAAATATTATATTTTTAAAAGAATGTTTGTGTTTATCCAAGAAGCTTCTTTTTCTTTTCCTTTTTCTTTTTGTCAACATCCGAGAAGCTTCTTAGATCCAAAACATTTGGACAGAGCAGATCCAGCGCATCACCAAATGCACTTTTGCTTTCGGCCATCTCCACCACCCAATTAATGTACATATTCTCCAAAATTGAATAATAAAATTATATAGTAATATTATAAGGAAATTTCTCTCTTTCCTCTCGTGCTCCTGTTTTAATAGCTACAGAATTACAATATTTTTTAAATATATATTAATAAGAATAAAGAAATAGTCTCTCTAATTTTAATAAAATCCAAAAATATGCACTGCTTATACTTTATTTTAAGAGTCATCTTCATGTCTGTGTAATGAAATTAAATATAATAAATATTCTGATAATTTTAAAAATATTTAACATATATTTTTATTTTTATTTTCAAAAAAGGGTGAACAAAATAATAAAAAGAATCTAACAATTTTTTCAAGAGATAATGCACGCCGCCCGCCTGTGTCGGATCTAGCGGAGGGAATATCGTGCACCGGCATCCGCCACGACCTAACGGAATATAAACTCTCTGACTGAAATACCCTTCAAAAATTAGAAAATCTCAGAAAGGTCATATTCCGGTTTCATCCCATCAATTCTCGTCGTCACACGTGTCATGACAAACTGGCTTTTTAATTTTTTGAAAAAAAAAATAACAGTAAACGACATTCTGACTCTTCGAACATATCTATCCATGACATGTGTTTAACATCAAATTAGAAATCAAGAGCAAAACGCAGCATTAATTGAATCCACATTAATTAATTAATTAATACGCTTCAACTTGCAGTGTCGTTTTGCTCTCTCGTTATCTCTCTCTCATTCACGGATCGATTATCTCAGTGGTCTCTCGTTTCTTCTTCTCCATCTTCTCCATTATTCACAGAACCCCAAGACCTCAAACCAAAACCCAACCCAATACGCAAAGTTGTTAATGAAAGAATATCAGTGCTTTTGGTCATTAATGGAAGATTCTTGGCAGAGTTTTTATGGTTGAATATAAGAATGAGAAAATGGGCGAACAAACCTGGAAAGCAGAAGAGGCAGTGCCAAAAACAAAACCCTTTGGAAAACTTGCTCTGTTGATTGTTGTGTTGTTGTTTGAATCTGTCATGCATGTCTGAATCTCACATGCCGCCACCACCATTATCGCTATTGTTAACCCTATCATAATGCCCTTTCTCATCACAGCCATGGCTTCCACACAGAGAGAGAGAGAGAGAGAGAGATCAGCAGTTCTGAGATGGGTTTGTTTTCAAATGAGTGTGGGATTATCAAAAGCTATGTGTATATATGAAGAGAGAAGATTTTAGGGTTTGTTTTCAAATGAGTGTGGGCTTCCACACAGAGAGATCAGCAGTTCTGAGATGGGTTTGTTTTCAGATGAGTGTGGGATTCTCAAAAGCTATGTGTATATATGGAGAGAGAAGATTTAAATGAGAGAGAAAGAGGCAATGTGAAATGGAATAAGAAAAAGATGATAATATAATGTGAAAGAGAATATGTGATAATAAATATTCTGGTACCGTAAGTGAGGTGGTGGGGTGGTGGCTGAAATAGTGAAAATATGATTGTTCATATTGGCCGAAACCAAACAGGCTTTTGCTTTTAATTTTGGGAGAAAAACCACAAAAGTATCCCCAACTCTGCAAATCTCAATTTAGTACCCGAAATGATATAATTACTGTGAAATCTTTAGAGATTAATCTAAGAAAAAAATTGTAATCAAATTATCTAAATGTCTTTAATTTGAAATATGGGGTGAGAAACAGGAAAAAATATAACGGTATAAAAAAACCTGATAGTAAATAATAAATACAGAGATAAAGACAAATTAAATAATAGCCATATAAAGATATCAAATCATAACAATTAAGTTAATTATTTTATTAAAAAATTAATCCCATACTAGTCATTAAAAACTTTACTTTGATTATGTTATTTTAGGGTCCTAAATTGGGGTTTGCATATACAGGGGTATTTTGTGTGTTTCTCCCTTAATTTTTAAGTATTGTTCTGGAAAAAAAAGAAAAAGAAAAGGGAAATCATTTTCAAGATTGGGCGTGGAACACACAAAGTCATTCTATATTTAGTCCTCGTTTTAAATGTTATATTTGCAATCGACTTAATCTTAATTAACACAATGATATCCTCGTATGATGCATTATTTTAACTATTTTGAAAACTAAATTAACTATAAATAAATCTTTGTTGCTTTTGCTCCTATCTAATCCTACTTCATCTTTGGTATCTTGTAAGAATTTTCCTTCTCTCCCCCATATATATCTCTATATGTATTTTATTTATATAACCATATGGTTTTTGTTCTCATCTGTATTTATAGAATATAAAAATTTTCATTAATTACTTTATAATAAATGCCGGGGATTCCTTTGTGGTTGAGTGATCCAACAGAATCCTTTAGAACTACTCGTTACGTATATCTCACCAAAATTCAAACTTGTAAACTTGGCAACTGGAAGAACTCCTCGACAAATTCCTCAATATGGAAAAATATTTCGATTGAAGAGACATCTCAGGACACAACTAGATAGTTTTTTAATTAAAAGCCAATTATGGAGATTACTATTCTGACTACGGAAGCTTATTAAGATTAGAATAATCCCATTGTTCAATTGTGCAAGTAATTAAATCTCACTGGATTCTTTTCGAGATTAATCACATTTCATTTTACATGTTATGAACCAATCACATGTTGCCATACTATAAAGAAGTGGAACGAGATCAAATAATGAATGATAGCATCTCTGAATTTGAAATCAAGGAGCTTTCTAGTGTTCTTAGTGATTAGTGGTCCCTATTCTTATTTTACCTTTGCCTTCCTTGTTGCCACGCTATATATATTCGGATCCTTAATATATAATTTATTTAGATTAAAAGAGTTAATTAAATTATTTAATATAATATCTTTTTTAAAAATATTATAATCATCTTCCTTTAACTCCCTCATTTCTTCTTTTAATTGATTATTGTTAAATGAGTGTCAATAGGAATAATTTAAAAAAAATTAATAATTAATATTAAAAAATAATATTATATTTAGGATTAAAAGAAACTCTCTAATTAAATTATATATTAAGAATATGAGTCAGTACATAAATACTAGTTTCTCACATTCACCGATTCTCATGTTCCCTGTGCTATAAATGCCTTGACATTAAAACAAATCAAAGATGTCAAAATTAATACTAATGACAAGGATGCTACTAAGTCAAGCATTCATAATAATGAAAATAGAATTTCACTGCGAATTTGGCTCTTTGAAAATGCAATGTTACAATTGTATGATTAATGTGTTGAAATTGGCTGTATTTAGAGACTACTGGGTTCAGTATTCACCTACTCGATCCTTTTAACTTGCAAGACAAATTTCTAGAAAAGCCAAGTAAAACAACCAACCCAAATCACCCAAAACAGCAAAATGATAATTACTAATTAATTAACTGATATTTGATGTTTCAACTTTCATTTCCAGACTTGATTACCTTCTCTTCTCCTTCTTATGCCTCTTAATTTGCACAATCATATGTCTGTTCATCTCATCATTCATTCCTACTTGGTGGCATACAGTATACTCTCTTTTGATGTTAAATGTAAGAAAGTAGAAGGTTAATCAAAATTATTAATTAAAATTATTTTGATTCTAAATATAATATTCTAATATATTTTATTTCTTAAATTTATAATTTTTTTATAAATTCTTCTTATTTATTATATATATTAAAAGATATTTTACCTGTGAAATATAGTTTCCCACATAAATTGTTAGAATTATTACTTTAATGACAATCAATACATATTTTTTTATCTAAATATAAGAGCTAGAGAGCTATTTTATTTTAGTTTAAACATAAAATCTTAATTTATTTTATTCCTTAAATTATAATTTACATATTAAGAGAGCTTTTAAATATAGTTTAAATAAACATGATTAAATATAATATTTAAAAAAATTAATATATAATTATTATAATTAATTAATTTAATTATTGTTTTTAATCTAGTTAAGTAGATTTTTTTTATTAAGGACGAGCTAGGAGGTAGTATAATACTATATTAACTTGTTTACGTCTTGCCCTGATCATCAAGTAGACCAGGAGGCTGCTCCTTTGTCAGATCATGATCAAATCATCAAGCTGTATATATGTACGTATGTATATATATGTATGTATATAGCGTATATTGGTTTCTTACATTCATTGGTTCTCTTTAATCCTAAAGTACTCATAAAATTCTTAAATATAAAAAATAGTATAAAAATTTATTTTAATTATAAATATAATATTTTAATCCAATTTACCTCTTAAATTTATAACTTTTCTTTAAACTCTATACATAATACATATATTAAGGAAATTTTCTACCAATTCTCGTGCAAACAATTAGATGATATACTTTAAGAAAACTAACACATGTTCTTTTATAAATAATTATTTTTTTTTAATTTTTATAAATTAATTATCTAGTTTATATATTTATGATAAGTGTTAAATATAATTATCTTAAATGCCTTTAAATTAAAGCATCAAAGAAGTCAAAATTAATACACTCTCTATTCCAAAATATAAGAGCAAGATAGAGAGTATACTTTGATCAACTTTATCTCCTAAAATTATAATTTTTCTCTAAAATATTCTTATATAATTGTACATTTTAAAGAATTTCTATTAAGGTAGCTTAAATACACATAATTAAAGAAGATATTTTAGAAAAATTAATACATAATTATTATAAATAACTAACTTAACTAAATTTTTTAATTTATTTAAATTAATTAAATAAATTTTATATTAATAATAGTATAATATCATGTGGTCGCTTGCTATATATCCAATAATAAGACTTTTGCATATCCAAAACGTCACTCTCAGAAACCAAGGAGGAAAAGAAAGCACTGAGAGTGACAGATTCATTTATTCTTATCCATTAATATGGTGTGATTCTAGTAAGTTGAAGAATTCGAGAAATTCTTGAACCAGAAGACAGAGTTGTTTTTGGGTATCTCTTCAAGTTGTCATTGTAATCAACAAAACAAGAGACCAAATCTTGAAGTGTATCCAGCTGCCCCATCCCAGTTATCCAAAAGTGACCATACAAAATATCCTTCTAAGTTCGTTGTATCCATTTCACTGCTTCACAAAACTTCATTTCATTGGCTTTGTAAATTGATAATAATTATGCAGTTTATAAGTTACAGATGATGATACTTACTTGATAGAAGCTAGTAAGCTTGATAAATAATCATTGTGATATTTTATCCTTTTCTCATCCTTCAGAGCTTCTTTTATGGGTATAAGTGGATCATTTGGATCATCCATCCCTATAAAAAACCATGAGATATTTAGAGTGAAATCTTATTCCATGGTTTTTTACCAAGTATGAAATTTTTATCAGATGCAAGATTACCATTTTCACTGACGATGACCAGAGGATTTCCATACGTTTCTTTGATGTAATTCATTACACTTCTCATATCTTGTGGCACAATTAGGGTACTCACGGGATGGGTCGAGACTAAGACAATCCTATCCTATATCTTGTCCCAATATAGTATACAAGACGTAAAATGCATCCTATATCCCGTCCTATCCCGAATTTATCCCAGTCCCAAACGAGTTCGGGACGGGACAAAACGGGAATTCCTGATCTCAATTTTTTTAAAAAAATATTATAATAAAATTATCTTAGTAAATTATTCCATATAAAATACCACGGTAACTTCCTCTAAAAATCAATATTTCTCTCTGATATAAAATGATAACTTACCCAGATAAGGGAAAAATAACAGTAAAGAAGAATAAAAATATCTATAAAAGAATAAGTAAAAATATATGTAAAAGAATATCTATATGAGAGTGGTGACTGGCGAGATATGTGACCGTGAGTGAGCAAAACGTGAAAAAAGAGAGATGAAGAGCCTGAGACGAGTGGATAGAGTGGAAAAGATGAGAGAATGTAATATATTTTTTTATTAAAAAAATTGGGATCAGGACAGGATAGAAGTCCCAATAGTCAGGTCAAGACCTGTCCCATCCTAATCCTTCTTTCTGTCTCATCCCGATCCTTCTTGAGAGGAGATAGACTCGTCCTAAAACTATCGAGATCAGGTCAAGACACTCAGAACAAGACAATTTTAGATCCCCTTAGGCATTATGTACAACCAAGTAGAATTTGCTTGCAACTCAAATTTTGAATATCAAAGCCATGACTGATAAGAAAGTCAATAACTATGCCTGATAGTTAAGTAAAGCACATTTTCCTTTACTTTTTTATATTCGTTTACAGTTAATTCATCTGTCTGTTAGGTTATCCCTTGTTCATCCTGGATGGATTAGGGCCTAAGTCCATTTGAGTAAAAGGCTAAGGCAGTTTTTTTATTTAATAATAAAGAAAAAATAAATTAATAAAATCAGTATACAGTATACGTCAGGATGTATAATAGAGATTGAGGGAGTCAATTTCAAAAGCACGCTCATGACCCTGTTTTATTTGGGCAATCCAGATACCCAATTAGATTCACAGCTGCGCCCCAAAACACTACACTATCTTTGATAACAGTAGAAGTTTGTCAATTCTTCATAACTATAGCATCAAATATATATATATATATATATATATATATATATATATAGGGGGAAAAGATGGTTCACTTTTCAAGGACATACCATGTCTCCAATAACTGTGTTACCACTGAGATTGGATGCTGAAAGCAATGCACAAACAGTAGGAAAAAAAATCTTCAATTAGAAGCTCAAATTTGTAAAACGTCCAAAATAGGTTTGGTGTTAACTTACGAAGGGTGAGGGCAGCAGAATCTGAAATGTAGTCTTTAAGTAAATTGGTAATATTGGGATTGTACATTGCATAATAAGTAGTATAATGATTGATATCGACAAAATCTAATGAACCCTTAAGAAGATTGGACTGACATTTTGAAAATTTTGGCAACCTGCTTCCTACAATACTTACCATTGATTTGAGGATAATCTCCAAAGAACAAAGGATCCATAAACCTGTAACAGAAATTGAACAACTTTTCATATCGTTTTGCAGTTTACTAGGTTACCACAAGTTCATTAATTACCAGCCAAACTGAAAATCTAGGCCTATCTGAGTTGCCGCTGTCATCTTCAGAGTTTGTTGCCGCCGCAAGCCAAATTACATCCAAAGTTATCCTATTGATCCTCCTACTATATTCTGTGGAAGAACCAAAGTACTCAATTTATTGTCATTTTAACAATTTTTATGCAATATAAAAGGAAGATTAATCTTTTGGCCACTATAGTTTTGACCTGTTTATAACTTAATTATTAAATTTTGACTTAGTATAACTTAATCCCTATAATTTTGACTTAGTTAAAATTCAATTCTTGAATTTTAACTCATTGTAACTCAATTTTTATAGTTTTAATCATTTAAAACTTTAGTTCCTAAACTTCATCGAATATATAGTTTTATTTTCTAAAATATGAGGACTAATATTTTAAATTGTTAAATTGAAATAGTTGTATCGAGTCAAAGTTTATTAATTGTGTTATAACTAAATTAAAATTTAAAATTATAGAAATTGAATTGTATTAAATTAAAATTTAGAAACTAAGTTATATCCGAGTCAAAAATATAATGATAGAAAGATTAATTTTCTGTACATAAATGATACTAATTCATATCTTAAGTCACTAACATACTCCAAAGGCACAAGTTACTTTATGTAGATCTCATCATTCCCAAAAGTTCTTCATAGTTCACTGCTGTCTTAATGTAGAAATACTCCTCGGTCCTTAATATATGATATAATTAATTAGAGAGTTAATCTTAGTTTTAAATATAAAATATATTTTATATATTTATTAACTTTTCCCCAAATTATCCCTATTTATACTCCTTCAATAATAATAAAGTAAAAAAGTGAGGGGGAAAATTAAGGAATATGATTAAGGTATTTTAGAAAAAATATGTCATATCAACTAATTTAACTAACTTTCTGAATCTAATTAAATTTATTAAATATATATTATATTAAGGATCAAAGAAATAGAATATTCCAAAAGTTCAAACTCATAGAGTCCCTTCATTTGGTTCTGAAAATGATTCATGAAGTTAAACAAGCATACCTTGTACTTTTTCCTGTGAATATCAGCAACTACTGCATGAGAAAGAAGGATATTGTGAGCAACAATATAAGGCTCAATAGCAGAGTTCCCTCCCTTGCAAAGGAGGTGAAAGTCAATGGAGCATCGCCCGGGCTCATCGAAACCTAAATCATATCCCATTAGGGCAACATTATGAGGCTCATTAAAAGTGATCCAGTGCTTCACCCTATCTCCAAATCTCTGAAAGCATATCTCAGCATAACTTGCAAAGTTCTTTCGGCAGCATACAAGTACCATTAGAGACCCATGCTAGTTCAGTTGTACTGCTTTAAAAGTGTTGAAAGCAATTAGGTACATGATTGCAGGGCTAAGCCATCCTTTATACTTGTCTTCTAAGGCTTGAGGTAAGTCCCAGTGGTAGAGGGTCACATATGGTTCAAGACCTGCAAAATCAGAAGCAATTATGAAGATGGTGGAGAATATTCATTAGGGAACAACATTCTTTATTTTTTATATATAAAAATTTAGATGAATTGGTCCTAAGAGCTCATCAAAATTAAGGCACACTTTTAAGTTTAAAAAGTGTATATAAAAATATTTATAAATTATCTATTAATAAGACTCTCGTATTGATAGCGAGATTTGAACATATGATTTTATAGGGCTATTAACAATTTATTTACCAATTAAATGAAAAATAAAAAGTATTATTATTAATTAGTGTTACCAGGCACACGGGAGAAAGTATCCCACACAGATAGTCCCCTTCCGTCTTCTTTCCCCGCTCCTTCATACCGCAACCATTCAATATATTCAATATTAATATTTGCATTATTTTTCTCAGTTAACCATTTGGCATTAATAATATGAACTGCAAGGGACTAATTAAAAATTAAGATAAACTATGAAGAGCTGTAGACTAATTTTTCTTAAAATATACTTTCTTTAATTCATAATATAAATCATTCTAACTAATTTAATACGATAGAAAAAATAGCAGTCAAATTTGTTAAATTTGTTTAAAACTATTTTTTTTTCAATTTTACACATATTAGATGAAGTTTTGACTGAGAGGGAGAGAAATATCAGTAGGATTAGTTATAAAGGCAAAATTAATAAATAAATATTTATATTATAGATTAAAGAATTAATGACCTATATTATGGAATAGATGGGATAAAAAGTATTCATTAAATTTTTAATATAGGCTCTAATTTAAAAATTAATTTTAATTTTAAATATAATATTTATTTTTTATTCTTATTATTTTTTATAAATTAATTCTATCGATATTCTATCAACAATAATCAAATAAAAGATAGATAGATAAAATTAAAGAATATAATTATAATATTTTTTAAAAAATTATTATATTAAATAATTTTTTAATTTAATTAAATTAGTTAAATAGATATTTTTATATTAAATATTAAAATAATATATTTTTAATTTCATACTATATTAATCCATAGCTTTGTCTTTTTATTTATTTTAGCATAACATTATTATTGTTGGGTGTCTGACGAGGAAAGGAATACCCGTTATGACGTGACATTTATGTGATTTTGAAAACAATAATTAATCAACGGTCATCGTCACGTCTCTTTCACAATATCGACATCTCCGGATCCAATATATCAAAAAAATAGTAAAAAGTAAATGAGGCTTTCCACAATAAAAATCCTACTCACCCAACTTAATGTATTATTTTTAAGTTACACTACTTAAAGCTTAATTTTATAAAAATTTTCATCACTTTTTAAATATATAATTTATTTATTTTAAAAAAAATTATATTTCCAATATTTTATAAAAGATATAAAAAGATTACATTTATTAAAAAAAATCAACCTTTGTTTTTGTGTTATGGTTGATTTTTTAAGGAAAACAATATTGTGCCGTAAAATTTTAATATTTATTTTTATAAGGAAAACAAAAAATACTATTCATCTTATATTTAATATATAATTTAATTATTGAGTTAATATTTATTTTAAATATAAAGTATATTTTTTTATTTTTAAATTATTCTTATTAATACTCTTTAAATAATAATCAAAGAAAAAAATAATTAATTAATTAATTATAATATTTTTGAATAAAATATATTATATTAATTAATTTTATTAATATAATTAAATTAATTGAATATAATTTATATTAAAGATAGGATGTATACTGTTTGTATGAATTTTATTTATTTATTTATTTTAAAAGTAAAATTGGCTCTTTTCTTGTTCCTTTTTTAGGATTTAATTTTATACAAAGAAGTACAAAATTTGTATGAGAATGAATATATATATATATATATATATAAAGAAAGTGGTTGGATGGTGGGGACGATGATGCAACCTAAAGGAGAGATGGCATCAATTTCAACATGTCATGTTTCCATGTGATCCCCACCTTTGAATTTGGCTTTACCCTCTCAATAATTCTCAAACTCAAAAAGACGTTACCCACCCCTTGAAATCCCTCCCTCCATCGTCTTCACCTTCCCTGTTTTCCCTATCTGGAGATATACATATAGTATTAAAATTTAACATGATCAATCATTCTGACTAGTGAAATGAGGAAATCAAATCTAATCAAAAATTTTAGATGAACGGTCAGATTTTATTTTTCTCTCTCTTTGTTAAATTTAAAATAATATTATTTTAAATAAATAAAATAAAAAGCTATTTTATTTGTATTTTAGTAACTCTATTTTTAAATAATACATGATTTATATATGAATATTTAATTTATTTGTGAATTAATGTGTTGTTATTTAAATATAACACTTTTTAGAATTATATATGGATACTTTTACGTATTTAAATTATATTATATTATTTTAATTGTAATTAGAGGAACACTTTATTAATAAAAGGAATAAATAGGTATTTAAAAAAAAAAAACTACCCCCGCATAGGAAAATGTCCCAAAAGGAGCGGAGAAAAAAGAAAGGGAAATGGGAGAGGATGAGATTAAAAATGATTGGGCACAGCTCATGACAATGCAATCAGGCACTGGAAATCGCTGAAAAGGCTGATTTCCGCAACTCCCACTCCCACTCCCACATTATAGATATAATAAAATATAGCAACAAAATAATTTACGAAAATTACCAGTAAGTGCCCCGTTTTTAATTCGTATAATTGAAGATGTCTCTCTCTCTCTCTCATCTAAATCTCCCCATCAACAACTCTTCAAAGTATAAAAATATTATATTAAATAATTAAATTTTAAGCATACATTCTCAATATTTAATTAAAAAATCACAATTTAAATAATTTGAATTAATAAAATTAATAGTATTATCATTAAGTGACTAAAAATAATATATATAATAAAATCACTTATAAGTTAAAATGTTTTTTTTTAAATAGCAATTTGAGATAATTAGAAGCACAAATGTTGATGGCCTTGCACAAGCACCAGCACCACCACACCAACCATACTAAACCGCTTCTTACTTTCTGGTATAAATTTGGCAACTCATGAATGTCATCTCTTCACTTTCTACTCTTCAAGCACATTGGGTTTGCAAGCTCTCTTAATTAAACATATCCTAATAAGCTAATTTTAGGATAAATCTCAGTGATTAACATGACTATATACACAAGCCTTTGAATAATAATATTTTTAAGGTAAAAGTGCATCTTCATTCATATGATTTCATTTCTATCTCTTAATTTTTTATAATATCTTTTCAGTCCTCATATTCTTATGCTATTAACAAAACACGCAGATGTTGCAATTTTAAATATAGACAAAATATTCTTAAATATTATTACATTATCATTATTTTTTAAAATTAATAATGTCTTACATAAAAAAAAAATCATAATTTGATATCTATGGTGTCAGACTTAAATGACTGAAGAGATAAGTTATAAAGTAAAGGGATCTGATTGAAACTAATGTGCATTTTTGTTAAAATCATTAAATTAAGACTAAATATCCTATTATAAATGTTATAAATTATTTCCTGCTCAGTTAAAATATAACATAACTTAACTAGTAGTGATTTATAGCACTGGTAAAAAAAAAAAAACTAGTGACTGGTAACATTGGAGTTTGATGAATTGTCACTGTCAATGTTTAGAATTTTTTCTAGGAAAATAAAAAAAAATAGTTTAATTAGAATTATGGGGGGTAAATTCAGAGAATATCAGCAGAAGTAGAATATTCCTTTTGAGTTGAACACGTACCGTAGTAAAAGGCTTTTGATTTGAGAGGTGCTCGTACGAATACATTTATTCTGGAAATGAGGCGCCACTGCTCCAAAACTACGCTTCATAATTTATAGGATGTGATTATAATTATTTTAAAAAATATTAAAAGGCATGCCACATGCAAACTCTTTAAAAATAAGTTTTAAATCTCATCCCAACAAAAACTATAACATCATGCCATATCTCAGAAACATACCCTCCTTAATACTAATATATATATATATATATAGGATTTTTTAATAATCATTTAACAATAATAATTAATTTTTTTATTCGCAATGATGTTCCTAAACTACTTTGAGTAGCACGACTAATTTTTTAAAAAAATTAAAGTATAAAGAGTTGTTAACTTTAATAACAAGTGTGCTTTTCAGAAATAAGATATGGAGTAATTAAGAATATTTTTTGAAATAATACTGAAAAATATCTCATTATAAAATTTATTCCTTATGATCATTAATATAAAATATAAATTATTAATTTAAAAAAATTAAGGAAATTAAATAAATAAATTAATTATAACATATGTTAGTATCATTAGATTATATATCAATATATAAATAAGATAAATTAATTTAGAGAAAAATAATAAATATAAATATTTTAAAGTAATTTATTTAACTTATTTAATCTTTCTAAATTAGTTAATTGTATCTTATATTAAGAAGTAGAAGTAATACTTCTCTTGTTCTTAGTATAAAATTTAATTGGAGAGTTGATCTTGATCATAAATATAATATATTTTTATTATACTTACCAAGATATCTCTAAATTACATATATTGATACCACCTCAATAATAATCAAGTAAGAGAGAGAGAAAATAAGTTAAAGAAAATGATTAGATAGTTTTAGAGAAAATATCTAATATTAACTAACTCAACTAACTTATACAATCTAATCAAATTAGTTAAATATATCTTATATTAAAGAATAAAGATAATATTATTTAAAGGTATTGAAAATTTGTTTAAACATTAGGTACAATTTATCTTTTATTATGTGTAAATTATAAGACATTTGTATATAATTAAATATATGATACAGTTATACATAATTAAAAAAAAATATATACTCCAAAACAAGTTACATCTGTTCAAGAATTTGAATTCTCAGAAATCTTTAGTGATAAATTTTATCAGGAGACTTTGACATTAGGGATGAGTTAAATAAACTGATTTTTAAATGAAAATAGTGCATTTATGAAAGCGTTGAAATTAAGAAAATGATTGATTAATCTATTTTAGTCTCCTATGTTGTTTCATCGTAGAGGAACGTTACGTTTGGCAAGAGCTTAATTAATTATCAGTACTTCATTAATTAATTTATGCCTAAGAGCGTATTTGTTCCCGACCAAAAGGCCAAATCACAAAATGCTAACCGTTCATTTATTAGCCGCAAGACATGTAAATCACAGCCATTAATTCCACTGACAGCAAGATCCCATCGCGGCTAAATCGAGACTCACTGTTTTCTATCATTCTGAACTTTGCTTGCAATTTTAATTCCTAAAGTTAGTTAAAGTAAAAAAAGATATCATACGAAGCAATTATTCTTTGGTTCGTTTACGGCAATTCATAAGATTTTGTTGCTTTCTTCCAAATTTTTTTTCTCTCTTTTGTTTTAGCGCTGAGATTTTCTTTATTTTTTTGTATTTTTTTTTATTTAAATATTTTTGGATCTGATTAATCATCCGTATATAAATGGCAAATGACAACCCAGCTGGTAGGATCCAAAATAAATTTGTACACAACCGGAATTAGCGCTCTTCCCAAATTTGGTTTCTGAATCTCACTGTTTAACGACCTCAACTGGTACGAACAAAAACCCTAATTCAACTATTTTTGGTTCAGTTTTTCCCACTAAATTCAAGTCAATTCGCCATCGTTTTTCTTGGTTTTTTTTTGGGTCGAAAATCACATTTGTTTTCGTGCAACGGTGGAGGTGTGGTTTTCATAGGATCTTGGTTCTTTTGCTTTCTGAGATTTTATTTTTGTTTTTTTAAAGGAAAGTTTCCTGTTTGGTTGTTGGGAATCGTAGGGAACCTAGAAATTAGCAATGGTTGCAGTTTTGAGAGGAATCATTTTAACTGAATTTTTTTAGCGATCATATGGGGACTGTTAATTGCGGTGGATCAATGAAGTGGATCTCTTTGAATTTGTGTTGCAGGGGATCTGATTAACCACTCGTCGACGATCGGTCCTACCAGAATTGGCACTTCCTCAACCATTTAGCAGTGGACGTTTGCATACAGGGTCGAAAACTTTGGGATTTGCCGTGAGTTTATGCGCTTGTAGTGCTTCTAAGTAGTTTATTCAGAATTTGGTATGGAAAATTCGGCATCTTCCTGGAGATACGTCATTCTTTGCTTTCATGATGGGTGTTTGATGAATTTGCGCTTCTTGTTCTTTTCATTATATGAGTGAGAAGGTGCGTCCACGTGTCAAAAGACAAGCACGTTACTAGCGAAGAAGTGTGAGCTGTTGGTTCAATGCTTGCGGGAATATTGTTGATAAATTACAACATATACAGAAGCCTATATGTTATGATAGACGACCGTTTTTGCTGCTATTGGAAATCTAAGTTGACCCAATTTACAGCTTAGTGGTCTTGAATTTATTTGCAATAGCAGTTCCACGATTTGGATTTTGGACATGAGAAGCTCCTGGTTTAATAAATCGTCCATCATTATTGGCCCTAGACCGCCGTTGAGCTGGTTGTTGTTGTGCCTGATCAGTCTGCTTGCACTAATTGCAGTCTTAGGCTCATCTTCTTGGAATAACATTGATTCAACACCACTCACTCGGGCATCTCTCATTTATTCAAACTACAGAAGGATAAAAGAGCAAACAGCAGTTGATTATTTGGAGTTAAGATCTGTATCACTGGGTATCACTGGGCAAAAAGAACTTGACCTCTGTGGCAAAGAAAGGGAAAATTTTGTGCCCTGCTACAATGTTTCAGCAAATTTGTTAGCAGGGTTTAAGGAAGGCGAGGAGTTTGATCGGCACTGTGAAGTGTCAAGAGATGCCGAGAGGTGTTTGATTCGCCCTCCTAAAGACTATAAGATTCCCCTGAGATGGCCAACTGGCAGGGACGTAATATGGAGTGGAAATGTGAAGCTAACCAAAGACCAATTTCTTTCGTCTGGAAGTATGACCAAAAGGTACTGGTTTGTTAATTTTAATTCTTACAGTGAGCTATTGCCTTCCTTTGGTTTCTGCTATTACAATGGATTGTTCATTGACAAACCGCAGCTTTTACCTTCTACAAGGTTTTCTGCTTTCAATTTAAAATGAAAACTTTGAATTTCTAAAATTTCTTCAATTAATTATGTAGGTTGATGTTACTAGAAGAGAATCAAATTGCATTTCACTCAGAGGATGGATTGATCTTTGACGGTGTGAAAGATTACTCTCGCCAGCTTGCAGAGATGATAGGGTTAGGAAGTGACGCTGAATTTCCCCAAGCTGGTGTAAGTTTTCCTTAAATGATCTTTCTCTAATTATGTTTTAAGTCTCATCAAGAGCCATGTTCATTTTGTTTTGTATCACCGCATAATGTGACTTATTTATAATGATGATGGTATGACAGATACGTATTATACTAGACATCAATTGTGGGTTTGGTAGTTTTGGAGCTCATCTGGCATCACTAAAATTAATGGCAGTTTGTATTGCGGCATATGAAGCAACTGGCAGCCAGGTTCAATTGGCTCTTGAGAGAGGCCTTCCTGCAATGATTGGCAATTTTATTTCAAGACAGCTTCCATATCCATATTTGTCATATGACATGGTTCACTGTGCTCAGTGTGGCATCATCTGGGAAGAAAAGGGTAATTATTGAATTCATTGGCCTTAACTTATTCTTTGGTACTATATATCAAGTTTTGATTCCTCTTATTTTTTTTATTGCCGCCGCTTTTCTGTGTATCAATTAGTCAGTTTGACTGCTCATTGCCTTTTTATGCTGACCATTGGATTCAAGGTTTATTATCTATCGTCCTTTTTAGATTGAAGTTATATTTGCCAAAAGTGGCGTGAGAGCGAAGACAGATCAAAATGAACATTTAAAATGTACGTTGTAGACTAATAATTAAAAATGGAGTAATAACTTTGTGTTCCTGATGGCCAATGTGAGGCTCAACCTCCCAAACATGCAACAATAGTGAGGAACTTGTCTACTGACTAACTTTAGTTGGAACAAAGAGATTAATAGGAAAAGAAGAGATAAAAGTTTTATATTTTCATCTGGCTTTACTGGGAGACAGAGAAAGTGCTAGTGCCAGTATTGACAATTGTCAACTGATTCCACCGTTAATGCAGTGAAAATGTGGTTCTGATATCTAATGACTAAGGAATTTGAATATGTAAGGTGCATGCTGTATGTGGTAAAATTACTTGTTAAAGGGGGAATTCACTTTTACTTATTTATGGAAAAGAGAAAAGAGGTAAAAAAGTGCAAACAGATAGTGGATTCTGTAATTCCGAATATTAATTGCTTTTTAGCTGGTTTGTTGATAACTTCTCCATTAGTCATTCATTATGATTATTTATGTTCTATGACCGGAACATTTCTCTAATGAACTATCCATGTGTGGCAATCATATTAGCTTCTGACAGCTTTTGTCATGCAGTCTCGATGTATTTTATGTTTATTTATGTTCTATTGCGAAATTTATATCTTGGTTTTGGCATATCAAATTACTCAAATTGACTAACCTTTTGTTATTGATTCTTCAAATATTTGTATCAAGAAGTGATTCCTTTTATTTATTGTGCTTCCTTCCTTTTTCAATGCCATTTTTAGAATTTTTTTTCCTGCCGTGACTTCTTTTATATCATGTGAATATGGTAACTGAACTATACTTTCATTTTTGCTATCTAAAACTGACTTCATCTGCAGATGGAATGTTCCTGTTTGAAGTTGATCGTGTTCTTAAACCTGGGGGATATTTTGTCTTAACCTTACCCTCAAGCAAGTCACAGGGAAGTTCATCACGGGTGAAAAAAAATACCATCTTGACTCCAATGGAAGAGCTGACCCAAAAACTCTGTTGGACCCTTCTAGCTCAGCAAGATGAGACTTTCATTTGGCAGAAGACTGCAGATATTGATTGTTACTCATCTCGGTAAGGATTTTTGTAAAACTCCTTGCTTCATTAATGATTAGATAGGCTGTATATTCAAGATGATATATAACAACTGTTACTAGTGCTACTGCAATTGGTTTCCAGCTTCATTGAACTCTCGATGAATTTTACTAACATATTTTTATAGATTAAGAATGACATCTGCTATCTTTCATTGTAGCAAGCAGCATGGTATCCCTCTATGTAAAGAGCATGATAATAGTCAATCATATTATCAGCCTCTTGTACCATGTATAAGTGGGACAACTAGCAACCGCTGGATCCCCATACAGAACAGATCCACCAGATCTGAACTAAGTCCGGCTGAGCTTAAAATTCACGGTTAGTATCACTCAACAGTTTTGTCCTTATCTCCTCACTACTGCTAATGTTCTGTCCCATTCGTATTGATTTCTTTCTTATATTTCTCTATTATGCAGGAGTTCAACCTGAAGACTTTTATGAAGATTTACAATACTGGAGATCTGCTCTTAAGAATTACTGGTCTTTGCTTACCCCATTAATTTTTTCCGACCATCCAAAGAGACCTGGAGATGAAGACCCATTGCCTCCATTTAACATGATACGCAATGTGATGGACATGAATGCTAAGTATGGTGGTTTTAACGCAGCCCTTCTGGAGGAAAAAAAATCAGCATGGGTTATGAATGTGGTTCCTGCTAGTACTTCAAATGTACTTCCTCTTATACTAGATAGAGGTTTTGCTGGTGTTATTCATGATTGGTAAGTGGTTTCTTGTTCTTTGTTTTAGGTCTAGATGAGTTGTTGAACGTTATCTAGATTCTAGACAAAATGTTTGTATACAAGCGATGATTGGTAAAATATTGTAATTATACAGTTACAACTTCCAAATTCATATTACGTACCTGTACCTCATAAGCATTCCCTTATGTCGAACAACAGTTGTTGTCTTTTCTAGCTGAGAAGAAATAGTGTCTTAGCTTTCTTAATTTGGATTCCTTTTGAGACAAATCTGAAGATAGAATGCATGCATGTATGCACTTGATATATTTGCCCGAAACTTGTCTTGGTTCATTGCAAGATCTTACTTGTGAAAAGTCCACTTCATCTCTAAATTCTCTTCTTTGGCGTTCACCTGTGAATCTCCTTCAAAAATAAAGTCAGTACTTCCAGGCTTCTGGATAACTGAATGATTGACCTTACTATTGATTTTCAGGTGTGAACCCTTTCCCACCTATCCCCGGACATATGACTTGCTTCATGCTAATGGACTTCTTTCGCATCTCGCTTCAGAGAGGCGCAGCATGGTTGACTTATTCTTGGAGATGGATAGAATACTTCGTCCAGAGGTAACTATGTCCCTGCTCTCGTGGTCATGATTGCTTTTCTAAAAAATTGTTTTTTAATATTTGAACTCTGTATTATGCCAAAGAATATCTTCCATTTAAAAAGCAGAAAACTTATTTGGCCCCTTCCTCTCTCTTACATTTCCATCTCTTATCCTCAAATCCTCCAAATCCTTCAGAAAGCATGATCCTCAGAAAATTTCGTCTCAAACCCCTTGATTTTGATAACTCGTGCTCACTTCTTATAATGCCACATGCAATGTCGAGATAGTTCGTTGGATATTCTTTTCTTTGAATGGTAGTAGTTGTCACTATTTAGCATATCAGAATGTCCCAGTTAAGCCTACTATGTTGACATGTCCGTATTATCGATTGATAGGGATGGGTAATTCTTTTCGATAAAATGGGAGCTATAGAGATGGCCCGGAGATTCGCAACACAAGTACGTTGGGAAGCAAGGGTAATTGATCTTCAAAATGGTAGTGACCAGCGGCTACTTGTTTGCCAGAAACCATTTGTGAAAAAATAGAGCAACAGCATGTTTCACCAAAGGCTGAATGACATATTTTTTGATCTGGTAATTACTCTAAGCCTGTATATTGGATATCATTTAAAATTATAGAACGTAGATGCATTAAACTAGACATAGGATTAGTATCAGTCTTTTCTGTGGATTATCACCGGAATTATTTTCTTACACCATCGTATGAATTGTCACAACAAATCTTTCATTAATACAACACAAAAGGGGTAACTTGGATGATTAGAGACAATGTCATCTTTCTTAACTTGAGTTTGCTTTCTTTGGATAGTTAAATATACCAGGCCGATGTGAGAAAATAGGTCCTTAAATTGGGGCAGATATTTAATTCTGGGCCAAGTCCTAAATCACCGCTAACTTGAATCCTTCAAGAGGCATTACTGTGATGTAACAAACAAATAAAAGAAAGGATGCATTACTGTGTATTGCAATTTGGCCAGTGTTTTGAATATTGTCACGTTGAGATCTGTCAATAAGTAATACCTTCAATTTTATATAATTAATATGAACTGCTGTGAGTAGTGTGACCACTAGGGGGATATTTTGATCAATTTCAGAGAATGGATTGTTTAGTTGGCACAGCATGTATATAGTGCTCAGAGACTTGATGTTTTGCCATCTTTTCCACGACCAGATTCAGAATGATGAAGCTGTAGATTGTGAAGGTTCGCCATGAAGTTAGCAACAGTTCTTTCTTTTTCTTTTTTGAGGTCAAAGGCGTTTGTAGTAGTAATTCATTCATCCAATATCTTTTGTTAGTTTTTTTTTTAATGATTTGTTTATTGATCACCATTGGACTCGAAGCTGTTATTTGACCAATCTCTAGCTGTGAAAAAGAAATGTGAATGCCTACATAATCAAAGAATGACATTAATAATTTAACTCTTTTTCCCTCGGTCTTTGTGCTCTAATTTGGCAGACTAAGGTTCGCTTCAGAAAATGTTTAGGGGCTGTTTGACGTGCACGATGGAATATAATGAAATTAATTAGAAGTAAAAAGGTGAATTTAAAGATGAAAAACTATAGATACCTCTTTTAAAATTATTAAGAATGATTATGAGGCCATATTAAATTAGGAAATAAAAAAATCATTATGCCTTAACAAAAAGTTAAATCCTGAATTAGAACGTCAGTTCAAAACACCACAACTCTAATTTTCAATACAAAATGTGTTCCACTTGTAAATGGCCAGCCATCAACTTTGAATGATCAAGAACGAAAAGGTAAATCCTGAATTAGAATGCCAGTTCAAAACACCACAACTCTGATTTTCAATACAAACTGTGTTCCACTTGTAAATGGCCAGCCATCAACTTTGAATAATGAAGCCAATAGTTTAAAGACTGATTATTTGGAGCAGTAGAGATCATTAATTGGGGCTAAATCTAATAAAAGGGGCTAGTATCTCATACTGTAATGAACTATGGTTTGAATTCTTACTTAGAAAAGTGCTTATATTTAATATCCGAAATTGTCTCGAATAGGAAAATATCTATATTTGGTAAAAAAAAATATAATAAAGCTTTTTTTTTTGTTATAAAAATTTTTGAAAAACAGTTAAGTTCAATCACGATCTAAGAGCAGGATAAAATCTCTTTTTTTTTAAAATAATATTAATATTGGGTAAGGTGAATTTATCTACAAAAATAATGAAGCTTTATGCCAAGCAGACTGAGGCTCAAAATATCCAGTGGAAGAAGAGCCAAGAAATGAATTTGTTGGCTGACGCATCAACCTAAAGCCCAAGTCTTTACGAGATGAAGACGCCCTTTCATGTCTTTGCACGAATAAAAAACTAATCCTATCATATGTTTGGTTTAACTGATAAAAGAATAAAATATATAAATATTTAGAGTATATTTAATCTATAAAAAATATTATTTTATTATAATTCTAATTATGAAACTTGAAGAAATATCACAACTCTTAAGTATTTAGGTTTACGTCTGAAGGTAATAAACAGCATGTCCTACCTAACATTAATATTACCTATAAGAAATAGAGATTTTGCTCTGCCATTAGATCATTCATCCCTTTCCAAATTTTTTTTTTAAAAAAAAAACTAATTCTGCTTAGAGAAGCAAAAAACAGAATAGCGACCAGATGGATAAAATCTGGAGATGCAGGGGATCGAACCCTGTACCTCTCGCATGCAAAGCGAGCGCTCTACCATTTGAGCTACATCCCCTAACGAAGTTTTTCAGTTTACCATCACATATAGTCAATGGACAATGGAAGTTGCTTCCTCATGGAGGTATTGAGTGTAGTCTAGAGCATTCATCATGATCCTTCTGGTGATGATACCTTTTGTCTGCTATTGAAAAACCTACAATGAGTATGAAGGCCAATGATAGACACGAAGTAAGTAATATAAAAGGCTCTTGAGTTCAGGCAAAATCTTTTGGCCTTCATGAAGAGGTCACATCAAAGTGAGTCTTGAAATTATGTTTCTGAGAGCAAATTTAATCTTCTCTGACTCAATCCTTTTATTCATAGTATTAAAAAACTACCTAAGCAAGAGATAACACTTAGAATTAGTAAAATAAGTTAAGCATATGGACCTAACTTGCCAATCTTAAAAAATGTGAGATTATATTAGTTTATCTTGCTCAATCTATAAGTTATAGTAGGTTAGCATATTTTACTAACTCTAATCATACCAATAGTTTTTAAAAAAATACTGAATTGTTATTTTTTAGACATGTTTAAAAATTATAAGACTTTGATAATGCAATCTAGTGTTATTTTTTTAATTTATAATTTTTTTCTATTGATTATATATGTTAAATATATTTGTATCAAAAGATAATTTTCAATACAAGAAACTAAATAGAATATTTTAAAAAAATTAATACTCATCTTTTATAAATAATTAATTTAATCAATTTATTTAATCTTTATATATTGATTATTTAATTTTCATATTAAAAAATGGAATATTTGATTTATCAAGATTGATATCCTCCTCTGAAATATAACAATATTTATCTGAGCTTCTTTCACGTGTGAATTGGATTGTTCAATGCATGTAAATTAAATTAAGTAAGAAATATTTCCTTCACATAAGTGCCTACACCTCCCTGATAGATGAATACCGTTAAGAATTTTTGTTAACTAAATCTATTTCTTTCTTTCTTTTTGCATTTTGTGTGTGTTTTTTTTAAATGAAAGTTATGGCAAGAAGAGCCCCAAAAAAGTTCCCCCACGAAATGGGAGCAACGCTACATCACGATTTGCGCGGTTTCTTTTTAAAAACCTCTCATCCGACGGTTCAGATCTGGTCTTCCTCTCTCTCCTCCACTGCTTGCTCCGTCTCCGTCTTCGACTTCCATATAAAGCACTCTTCCACATTCTTCCCTTCTATTTTTCCTTCGTCTTCGCTCTCTCTCGAGGCCGTTGCTTGCAGTTTTCCGTTTTTCCGTCTTGCTTCTCCGTTCTCGTTTTGTCCTCTCGTCTGTCTGAAACAATGTCAACCGAGAAGGAGAGAGAGGGCTACGTTTACAGGGCCAAGCTCGCCGAACAGGCTGAGAGATATGAGGGTGCGTTCTTCCCTAACCTCTTTCTTCTTTTGTTGTTTATGGTTTTCGATGTCTTCATTTTTCTGGATCTGTCTTCTTTTTGATGTTGTGCTTCTGTTGGATTAGATAGTGTGGTTTGGCTTTCTCGTTTCTTTTATTGTTTGATTGGAATTGTGGCTTTAGATGCACCGCATTTTGTGTATGGATTTGGGTTTTTTGTTGCGGTATAGGGATCGAGCTGTAGATTTGGCAAATTTCTTGGTAACCTATTTTCTAGTATGTGGCTGATGAATTGCTGAGTAATTTCTTTGGATTAGTTTTTGTTTCTAACTAACGTCTGGTGATAGATGGGAAACAATCTTAATGTGGTGATTTTGGAAGCTGACATGGATTAATTGCATTTTCTTTTACTTTCTTGATTTTTCCATTTCCTTTTCACAAATTGGTTTTGCGGAGCCAGAACGGCCTAACTCTTTAGGGTGGTTATTTCTGAAGCAGTGACACAGCTTAACGCTATTTTTCTTTTGTTTTCTTGATTTTTCTTGATTCATGCTTCTACGGATGTGCTCTGAAAAAAGATTCGTGTACCGTAGTGTTTTCTTATGAGATTAATTGTTCTTGCATACCGTAGGGTTTAGTGAGGTTGATGACGAGTTCTTGCATGTATATTGTAGTCCATGTTGGAGACTATTTAAAATTTCGAAGTACATTATAAACATTATGAAACTTCATATTTATCTTGCAGAAATGGTTGACTTCATGAAGAAAGTAGCAAAGCTTGATCTTGATCTAACTGTGGAAGAGAGGAACCTCCTCTCAGTAGGATACAAAAATGTCATTGGTTCACGACGAGCCTCATGGCGCATAATGTCTTCAATTGAACAGAAGGAAGAGTCTAAGGGAAACGAGCAAAATGTTAAACTGATCAAGAGTTATCGCCAAAAGATTGAGGACGAACTATCCAAGATTTGCAGTGACATTCTGACAACCATCGATGAGCATCTGATTCCCTCTGCCGCATCAGGAGAAGCCACTGTTTTCTACTACAAGATGTGAGTGATGTTGTTGCTCTTCGTTAAACTCCAGTGCAACTTAATTGATTTATTCAGCGTCTTTCACTTCAGATGCAATTGATTACATTTGTTTATTGATTATTTGTTTCCTTCTGTTGATATAATAAAATTATCTAGAATATGGAGAGAGGGTGAGTCTGTGTGAGTGTGATAGTTTGTTATCTTTTATTGCTAATCTCTCTCGTACTGTCCGTTTATCTCATGATGCGTTCAGCAATCACAGGCTCGCAGCCTGATTTGACCTTGGTCCTGTATAGGGAGTTCAAATGCAGTTTAGAGTCATGGACCAAACAGTTTGTTTTCTGTTCCTTTCATTCTGTAACGCGACATCTCTTGCGCCACATTTGGGCCCTCCTCTATCCCTGATCTCTTGCTGCATTTTTCCAGGAAGGGTGACTATTATCGGTATCTTGCTGAGTTCAAGACTGACCAAGAAAAGAAAGATGCTGCTGATCAGTCAATGAAAGCTTATGAGGCATGCATTTTTCATCTCTTAAAGCATAAAAAGTCTTGATATTTAATAATTCTCCGCACTGTCGCTTGACGAGCACACAACCATTTCTATATTCAGGCTGCTTCAGACACGGCAAACAAAGATCTTCCATCAACACACCCAATCCGTCTTGGACTTGCACTCAACTTCTCTGTCTTCCATTATGAGATCATGAATTCTCCTGAGAGGTATTCCATTGATTCTCTCAGTCTACAAAGGCGCCTAAGTTCCTTTATTGTTAGCTTTTGTACTGATGTCACTACCGAAACTTACAGGGCCTGTCAGTTGGCTAAACAAGCGTTTGATGAGGCAATTGCGGATTTAGACAGCCTGAGTGAAGAGTCATACAAGGACAGCACTTTGATCATGCAGTTGTTGAGAGACAATCTGACTCTTTGGACCTCGGATTTGCCTGAGGATGGAGGTATGATATTGATTGAGACTTGATATTCCATGCTAAATCTTGCTGAGCAAGGATGTATAGTCTCATGGCAACTCTCTCCTTACCTCTTTTCACTCCTGTGTAGCTGCATAACTTGTAATTTCTCCTAATATTGAAGCTCTACTGATGAAATGCTCTCATGCAGGTGAAGAAAGCAGCAAACCTGAAGAGTCCAAACCTGCTGAACCTGAGGTATGCATTCTAGGCCATGTTTACATGATTTCAGAACTTGTTGATTTTCCTATGGGTCAAAGTACTGAGTTATATACTGTGTTTCGCAGAAGGAGCAGAAGGAATAAGGTACTGAGAAACCTGTACAAGGCAGTCAGATTTCAGTTTTCTTGCAATGGATTCGGAACGTACAATGCGGTTTTTGTGTGCACCCCATTGAAAGTCAGAAAAAGTTGGGTTTTGGGCTGTCTTGTAATTTTCATCTGCCTTATCATCCTTTTCTAGTGCACTGGCCAGTTTTAGCATAATGGATTCTTTACATGTACGCCATTTACTTTCAAGCATCTATTTTGTGCTCATTAGTTTTATTTTGCAAATAGAAAGCCGTTTTCTTCTCCTTTAGGCTTTTGGTCCAATTTTAATGACTGAGTAATCACTGATCAGGACAAGTAAAGGACAAAATATTTGTCATTTTTATTTTTTCCCCTTTATTACAGTTGTTATATTTACTTTATTTCTAACACGAATTTTTAATTGAGACTTAGAAAAAGTTGTTGCACTCTTATTGGACCAGACCTAATTGAAGCTTACTGTAGTGTAGAATAAAATTTTTGGAGTCCCTATTGAACTTGGGCTCACTGGGTTCGGCCCATATTTAATAATTGTCTATATTACCCTGGATTGAGGTCATGTTTTTTATGATTAACAGTAATCTGATTTGTTAATAAGAGTTGGAATAGATGTTAAAAGGAATAGACTCCTCATCTATATTCGATTTCCGGCTCATTTAGTAGGTAATTTTATAAATTTTTAATAAGCATTTTTTGAAATCTGAGACTATTAGCTTAGTATGTAACTAGTATTAAATCTATCTAATTTTTTTATATTAAAAAGAAACAATGGTCTCATTTTTTCCCAATAATCTTTGGTATTTTAAATATTTATTTCTGTATAGAAATAGTTCTCTTATGTAAAATATATTTTATAAAATATGATAAAAACATTGACTATAATGTTTTGGAATATCTATAAAAACTATGGTGATCGTTTATATATCACAGATATGTAGAAAAAACATAGGTTTTAGTTCTCAAAGTTGTATAGTTAATTTTAGTTAAGGTTTCTATAGTTTCTTTTTTCAAATTAAGGAATCAATTCATAAATTTATGGTTGACTACGGTTGCCTTTGGAAAGAGCCAAAAAATAATAATTAAAATGAGGACTTTTTGGAGCCATAACTTGTCTCACAACAATGTTTCAATTATTGAAAACATCATTCATCATGCGTCTCCCTTGTCTATTTTTGTTGGCCACTTAATATCTTTTATATTTTAATAAATTTACTGTTAAATAAAAATTCAAATAGTGTTGTTCCAATTGAGATTGTTTTTTTAATATGATTTTTTATTCATATAATTTGATGCCTCAACTTTATCTCAAGAAAATCAAGTCCCCTCTACTCGGTATAACTAGATATATTAGTCAGTTAAGATTGTGTTTCAATTAATAAATAATGCTATTAGCATCACGTTTCACACATGCATGTGCCCACTTTAATTATATCTATTAAAGTAATATATTTTCAAAAAATAATTCAAAAATCATTTGATGGATTACTTTTAGTTAAAATTAAATTATTACAAATATATACCCAATATTATTATGGTATTACTTTGAAATTAATAATTTGAACAAAAAAAATGTCACTTTATAATGTCTAAAAATTAAAATTTCTTGTTGGCAAAAAAAAAAGATTTATAAAGATTTGCATTTGAATTTGACACCACCCCCTTGGAAATTATTTTCGCGGCATATTCCATACAGTTGTATATGGGCAATATTCCTGTCTCTATCAGAAAAGCAAATTGCTTTATTAGAGTATTTCTCCCTCTCAACCATTTCCCCGTTTTGACGTTTATGATCCCATAATCTCTCATTTAACGTATAAAATCTAAATTATGCAATCTCCGAATCTCAAATGTTTAAGCTTTTCCCAAGTTAAAACTTCTTTCTTACTATACGAAGTTGGCTCCTTTTAAGAACCATAACACTCTGCTCTGCCTTTCTCAAATTCTCACTGTTTGCCATTCCCTTTTTTTTCCCCATAGAATGATCATAAATTCCCTTTTGAGTTAGCCCGTCTCGTCAAAAGATATGCCCTTCTTTTGGCAAACAATTCATTTCCAGATCCTCTGATATCTGTATTCACCACCGTCGGGAATCAAATAGTGTTTTCTTCGGTTTTTTAAAATATCTCTATTCACAATATGATAAGTTCTGACCCTTATCTAGAGTAAATAGCTGTGGAAAAATTTAGATTAACTCTCCAATCTCAACTCCGTAGTGAGGATCTCACCAGAAGTGTAGAAGGAGCCCAGAGAATCTCGAAATGAATAAAAGAACTTGATTATTCTGTGTCCCTGGCTGAAACTGGCCAAGGCAATATATAGAAAAATACATCAACAGACTTGAAAACGGTTCCCTACATTTCCTCGAGAAATAACAACAGGTTGCTAAAATCATGGGATAGCAACTGCTTCCTATGATTGCTAAAATCATGGGATCGCAACTGTTTATTTAAATAAATCAAGCCTGAATTAAATAAATGATAAACTGAATTCAGAAATAAGCTAAGTAATGTGCTTCTTCTTGCTCTTGCGCCTTGAGTAAGTGAGTATTGTCTGGTTCTTTTCTGGAGTCATATCATTACTCCCACCCTGGAAAACCGACTTGTCCCCAAGTCGAAAATCTGGAAATTGCTGCTGCATCCAGTCATACTCCTCCCAACTTGCTTCTTCTAGGGGCCTTGCTTTCCACTGTATTAAGACTTCCATCTTAGCATCCTGCCAACGTTTGGAAAGAATTTTATCGGGCTCCAAAATGAGTTCAAAATCAGCAGAAAGGGGTAACTCTGCCAGGGGGTTTGTTGGAGGTTGACCCTGGGCTGGGCGCAAAAGAGAAACATGAAAGACGGGATGGATCCTTGCTGAAGAAGGTAATTGGAGCTCAGAAGCAACTGCACCAATTTTGCGTGTGATAGTATAAGGCCCAAAATAGCGAGGGGAAAGCTTCACAAACTTCTGGTTGGTCAAAGAACGCTGGCGGAAGGGCTGAAGACGTAAAAAGACCACATCTCCTACGTTAAAAGTCACCTCTCGGCGATGTTGGTTTGCCTGTGCCGTCATTCGTTGCTGGGCTTTAGTCAAGTTGTCCTTTAGCAACTTGAGAATGTTATCCCTTTCTGTCAGTTGTTCGGCTAATTCTGCCAATTGAGTTTCACCTGGTATAAATGGGTGTAATATCGAAGGATCTCGCCTTAAAAGGTTTGGATACCTGTTAATGGTATCAGAGTCAGGTGTCGACCAAACGGAAATGGCTACCTGTGGAGGGGCTGACCGGCGATCTCTGATCCGGCCAAGGGTCGAGTGAAGCGCCGTAGTGTGGAGCCGCCGGGACGTCGGCTTTCCGGGGAGGGTCTATTGATAGAGACCTTATATGGGTAAAGTCCCACATCAGGTAGTATGAACTACTTGATGGGGTATTTAAACTCTTGGCTCTCCCTCCCTAACAGCTAGCTTTTGGGGATAGGCTCTCCAAGGTTTTAGATACCTATCACAATATCTCAGAAATTTGATTAATTGGATTTAACATCAGTTTGTTCCATTTATTGATAGTTATTTCCAAGGGCATTATGCATATTTGCTTCAATTTATGAAGATTAAATAAGCTCTCTGGTTAAGCATTCATTCCCAGTTTCTTAATTCTCTCCATTTTTATTCCTTCAGCTCTGGAGCCCTTCTTCAACGCTGCAGCTTCCCAGTTTGTCTTGGGACACCAGATTCCATTGTCCCTGTGGCTATCCTTGGCCCCAGTTGTTATTGGTAATTCTCAAAGATAATAGTGTACTAAGTGCATTTTTTTCTGTTTGTCCTAAGTAGTCCCCTCTATAGAGGGTCACTCTTAGAGCAATGGTGAGGTTACTGCCATGTGACTTAAAGGTTACGGGTTCAAATCTTAAAATAATCTCCCGCTTGTGGGTTAAGACCCCACTTGAGTAGTTCCCTGTGCGTCTGGTTTACTCATGATGGCCACTTGTTTAAACTCAAATATCATGTCAGCTGATGAGAGCTTTTACTTCAGTTGTATCAATGGCATCACTAACTGAACTGTCTTTCAACTGGACTGGGTTCATAAGCGCGATGATTTCAAATATAGCATTCACTTACAGAAGTATATATTCAAAGAAAGCTATGGTAAGGTCTTATATAGCACCTGACTCTTCTTCACCTGATTTGTGTATTGAAGTTCATTTTTATGTTCCTTAATTTTGTTTGTTTAACTATTCATGAATTGATCTTGTGAGGATTATATAGGAGAAAACAGATAATAATAAATTAGCTGATACTTGTTACTTAATCTGCAACATTAAGTAGTGCTTTCAGAGAATTTTTCAATAGCACCTGTGGGCAATAATGGATCAGAGAAGTAAGTCAGTTTCTTATTTCCAAAATGATTCCAATACATTAAAGAATTTATCACTGCAAATTTACTAAAAAAGTAAGCCTCAAAACTGCAATCAAGTTCTTTTAACCTATGTGCAAGAATAAAAGTGCCTCAGGTTTGTTGAATTGAGGTAACTGGATTGTGTTTACTCAGAATCCCAACCAGTTATTTCATTAGACAAAGATGTAACATAGAAGATTGTGTCAGCAAGATTTACTCAAACACTTCAATAGACTTAATCCATGCAACTTTATCAGATATTTACACCATTGATCTTGTAATATCTAAATGTCAGGAACTTACAAGTGCATTTCAAGAATAGAACCAAGTTGATATAATTTGATAATTAATTCTTTTGACTAGCATATTTGTTTTATTTTTCTTATTTTTTTTAAACAGACAGGAATGGACAG